>CAJVRI010001530.1:1200000-2400000 GCA_911649635.1 Poeciliopsis gracilis | reverse complement strand
TGCTTTAAATTAAATGTAACCGGTCCAGCAGTGATTCTCCTGCCTGTACACTCACGCTCTTTAGTTTCTCTGTTGTTTGACGCTTTTTATTGTTATAAAACGATTGGTTTTCCTGTAAGCGATTCACCTTAAAATGAAGACAGACTTATACAGACAGCAAAGCGTATTATAGTTAGGTAAAAGGTGAATTTCCAAGCCTGAAATCCAACGGTTTCGCCCCCGGCTGTTTTCTCTGCCTCAGAGACATTTTAAACTGCGAGATGTGAGGGGGTTGGGAATTTCATTGTTAAGTGGGCTTGGATACAGCTAAGAGCCGAGAGCTGGTGTTTAACAGGACTATTAACAGAGAGATGGGAGATCAATACAGCAAGGTAGAGAGGAGGCCCCGTCTCTGTCACCATGATGTGTTATTAGTGCCTGACAGAAGAGCGATCTGGCTTCCTTCCAGTTCCCCGGCTTTGTCACGTACTTTGCTCCACAGCAATTATACCAGAAGCCACTCTTTCCTCTTTAAGCTCCAGATTTAAAGCCTGTAAATAACCATTTCATAAATTACAACATACATTAACAAGTGTTGGAGCATGATGGGCTCCCCTAGCATAACAAATAACACCTTTACCTCAGAGATCTTTGCTCTGCCTTTCGAACAACTGCAGTATACAGCCGTGATGCCTCCAAGGACCTGTATAATGCAGATAGTCTCTCTCTCTCTCTCTCCTACGTTCATACTCGCAGCCAGGATTTTAATGTCTTTCCCCACCTTTAGGTACCAAATGATGTTACAGCATACCCCGAGGTACCAAGAGGCTTTATATGAATCCTGTTTCTGATAAATACAGCAGGCATCCCTGGAAGCTCGGCTATATTCTCATTCCTGAGCTTAAGCAGGAACAGCACAAACCTGCTGCTCAGTTTGGCTTGTTAGAAGATGTAACCGCTGGCAAGAACTGATTTTAGCCTGGTTCACTTTTCACTAGTGCACAGGATTACCTTTAAGTGTTACATTTTTAGAAATTCCTGCAGGATGTAAAGTGAGGTCAAAGAATACTAGCAGGAGGTCACAGTGTGTTAAGATTAAACCCTTCAAAAAACTTCACATTTTTGTGCTATTTTGTATGTATGCAGAGCCTGAACAACATAATACAACTGTAACATTTTGCATAGTCCTAATTACAAACCGTCACAGTTAACAAAGATAATATTTACTTTCCTAACCAACAGGCGTCATTTCCACAAGTGCAACAATTAATTTGATCTTAGTTGCAGATCCCCCTTGTCTGCATTTTGTCATGCTATAAGCAAAAACTGTAATATATTTTATTGGGATTTCATGTGATAAGTCATCATAAAGTTTGTCATACATTTATATTCAGGCCACTTTACTCTAAAAATCAGTGCAACTATTTTCCTTCATAAATCACTTAATTAGTTTACCTATTTGTAATTGAATCTCTGCATAAGTACAGCCGTTCTGTGGAAAGCTTAGAAAACAGAACCGAACAAACAACATGACGAAGAACAGAGGAGTCGGATCAGGGATAAAGTTCTAGCAGAATTCAGTTTATCTGAGAATGGAAAGGGCGTGACTCAATGGTAGTCCAACCAAAACATGACCAGCCACCTGCATGAGCAAGGAAAGGATTCATCTGAAACATGCTAAATCAGAGAAGCATCCAAACAGACCAAACTAATTCTGGAATGGCAGCAGGGAAACTCTTGTTAACATGACAACTATAAGCTATGTAGGAAGAAGATGTTCGATGAGCACGAGATGGATGGAGCTCAACGAAAAGGGGATCCTGGAAGAAAATCAGTAAGAGCGTGTGAAATACTTGAGGGCAACAAGATGGCCCAGTCAACATCCGGACCTAAGACCAATTAACTTGTATTGGCGAAGAATAAATTTAGCTCTAGATGTGCAAAGGCAGTGGAGAAACCCATCTGGTTTTCCTTTGTAAAGTACTTCAAAAACCATGTTTATCATTCTGGTTGATGGTCTATGGCACAAAAACACACATTCGAGTTAACAGTTGTAACATGATAAAAGTTCAAGGCTTTGAATTCTAATTAAAATAATCAAATGCAACAAAACGACGAGTCATAAGGGAGGATCAGGAAGGAGTTAACTCAGCATTGTGCTTGAGTTAATATTCTCATCAATAATCTTATTATTGGCACATCATTAAAGTAAAAATTGATTTGACGTTTACCATTTTGCATTTAATTACATATGCTAAAGGTCCCTCCTGCTCCTTAACATGTGCAAACGAACCCAAGTAAGAGAGTCCAGCATAATGAAGGCTGGAAGAGTAGAAAACCTTAGTAAAATTAAAATCACACACACACTTCTGGCTGAAGGTTCTATGAAAAAATACATGCACTGTTTGTTTCTTATTCTTTTGGTTGCCAAAGCTCGACGTAAAAGCTGCAAAAAGGATGAAACGCAATGGATTTTCTGCTGGTTTCCCTCACTGGATCCTATTGACTTTTCCCAACATATAAGTTATGGATGTAAGAGGCCCGGGACGATTGTGCCAGTTTCACGTGTCTGTATTTTTAACGCTCCGGCTCAGGCTGCAGCGTTGTTTGTTTGGCACATTCCCTAGCACTGCTTTAACCTTTTTGGAGCATTGTACAACTAAATATTTGATATTATTGTTATTTTATTTATTTATTTCAAGAAAAGTCAAAGTAATTCCTCCTCTTTCCATCTTGCCTGCAACAGAGTGCAGCTCCGGTATGAGTTTGTCCTCCAGATGTCTCTGTGAACTCCAGATGCTCTCTGACGCTTTTTCTCCCACAATCATCCCTCTTCATTCCCACTAACAATTAGATAATGAAATATTGATTTTTAGTTAGATTCATATTGATGCTATTAGCTTTGCATTGATAAATTACTGATGCTGGAGGCCAGAGCAGGAAGACATTACTGTGTGTTAATCTGATGGATATACCTGCTTCTTCCTGCTTGGCTCTGATCGTGCTGCCACAGCAGCGGGTTGTTGCTGCATATAAATGTCTTTCATAACAATACCTCCACTAAGCCTAACCTTGGTCCAGCTTTGATTCAAAGTTTTGTTTTACGAATTCACAGATCGAACAGTTAAAGGAGAAGCAGCTATTGCTGAATGTTTTATCCTACTGAAAATCTTATAGGATGTATATTGTGTTCCTGACGTTCTGTAAATGAATTTGTGCTTTTCTATTTTGATTTCTTTTATTCTTTTGCAGGCTTTTGTCTGCATTAACTGATCAAATGCTCCAATCTATTGTTCAAACATGACAGAAATAACTCTTATAAAATACATGTACTTGTATTTTACATATCTGTGTGTCAACAGTGCACATGGTTATAAAGTGTAAGAAAATTGTGCATATTTTTCAAGTTACTTTATAAATAAAAATCAGAAGGTCTGCAATGGTATTATACTTCTAAATAGTATCCAGAGCTACCACATGTTAGTAAATAAATAAATCTCAGTATAAATCCGGCTGTCCTCTGAAAATTTCAGGCATTTGTGAGAGAAAATTACTGAACAAACACCTAAATTAATTTTATGGCACAATTGCAGAACTTTTGAGACAGAACAAGACAGGAAGAGGTAGTTGGAGAAGAAGCCAAGGGACTCTTGGATACTTTGGAAGAGCTGCAGAGATTCAGGAGTCAACTGGAATAAGAATTAATGCATAGCCTCCACAAATCTGGCCTTTTGATTTAGAGCAGCGAGAAAGCAATTGAGAGAAAGACACTTAAACTCCCCCTTTTTGCCTGTCACCAGCCATAGACGACGTGGCGAACTTGCACATAAAATGAAGTTGAAATATTTCCTTTATTTCAACTCTATTTCATGTGCAATTCACCACCGATTTACAGAGATGCAGTTTCTTCACTGTAAAAACGTTCATATGTTGTTGATGTTAGTATTTTATGCTTCATGGACGTGTTTTTAATTGCTCTAACCATCAGGGTGTTAAAAATAGGATTTTCAGTTCAGTGGTCGGTGGAATCTACTTCTTGCTGGAGCTTCAGTGATGTTTAAGGATCTTAACCTGAGACGGTGTTACTCCAAAGCTAATTTGCTTAATCAACTCTGATACAGTTTTGTTCCACAAATATTAAAGAGTGCACCAAATATTAGTTGAACTCAAAACATCAAAATGACTTCCAGCATGGAGGGAAACACTGACTCTTGAACCGAGTCTTTTTGCTTTTGCACAAACACAAAATGTAGGGAATGGATGGTGACAGCTGTCAGTCCCATCGGCCACCAGAACATCTCCCCACTCAGCTCGGCGACGTGCAGACGTCTCCCTGTCAGACGGCATATACCACAGCAGCTCTATCCGCTCCGAGTAGCCTGACATTATCTACTCGGAGGCCCTGTGGCCGGCTCCGCGTCGCAGCTCTCTTGCTGGTGGCACAGAGAACATGATCCGTGATGTCTCGCAGGCAGCATAACTGATGCTGTCACTCCACCACGATATAACACAAGTCGCTGGCAAATGCATGGTGACAGGGACATGTGGGCTCACCAGTGGGCTCAGAGCTGCACTGGGATGTGAGTCATGAGTGGGACCATGTCTTATGAGCTCGCCAAGTAGTAACAGCAACTACAGGTGCTGAACGCAGATGGTGAAATGTACAACTGAAAACCAACTTTGAGGGAGTCGATGTTGAATTGGTTTTGAATAAGTTAAAGGTCGAAAGTTTGCGGTTTTCACAAAACTGTAGAGCAAAGAAGACTCAAATCATAGATGAAGTCGAAGTAAGGGAAACATGAACTGGAAAGCTTTTGCCTCATTTGTTGATGTGGTCTGCCATCTGCTGGTAGAAATAAAACTGCAACAAGGATGAACCTCCTAATCATTACTATATCTTAACACCTTTCTTAAGCTTCTGTAAAAAAAAAGAAAGTATAATCCTCAGTTATTATTAGCAGGTCAGTAATTATTTGTATATGCTCTCTAATGATTTGATTTTTAAATCAGGTTTCTGATTTAAAAACCGCAGAATGTAATGTTACGACATGAACTACCACATGGATCTGTGGATAGATCATCAATTTGACTTTTTTATTTATAGAAAATATATATCTTTAATTCTTTGTTTTGTTTTAAATAGACGGAAACAAAAATTAGCTGTTGAGTTATGTTACTAGCACATGTAGTACTTTAATCTGGTCATGTAAGAATTCGGCGCAAATGATTAAATGCAGAAGATATTGACATGACAGATTTACACTGCATTGTAAACAATACTATTGCATTCGCTCTTCTAATATTACCTAAATAAGGACACGCGTGTTTATTATAAAACGTACCAAAAACACTGTGTATATAAATCAACATTAATCAACTTTATTCAAATAATTTTACAAACACACTGAAGCTGTTGAAAATATTCCTTCCGATACCAACATAATTACCTACGAAACATGTTTACAGTCACAAAAATGAAACCACTCAGCTCAATTTCAAGCTTGATGTTTGCAAAAAGTTTGGATTTGTATGAAAAACAGTGGCTCGCCATTTCCTGTTGTTTCAGAGAGCGGCCCTCCACAATTTTAGTTTTCTCTACAAATATCAAGTATCTATGGGTTCTTAAATTCCACTTTTAGAAAAGAAAAAGCCCCTGCAGTAAAAGTCCATTTACAATATTTATCAACAAGGAGAATATATTTTTCTGCTAACACTCATTGTAATAACTGTGTGCTCTTTGGATCTCCCAACAATCATACGCTTATGGCTTTATGTCAAATGCATAGACATTTTATCTAACGGAGAAGATAAATGAGATGTACTAAAATGTAAACATACTAGAAGAACCCAGCAAACAGAGTACACATGGAACACAAAAGGAGACTAAAGTGAATTATTAAAAATTAATACATACCATACTTATTTTTTCAGACGCTTGACTAGCGGAGGCTTGTGGGAGTCACGTCAGTACAAACTGTTTTTCACAACCATTTTTACTTCTAGAAAAATAAATCACAGCATTCAGTCGCTACGTCACATACGAAGTATGAAAGACGACTAGATGTTCGCGGAATAAATCTAACTGAAACGCAGAGGCAAATACTGCATTTGTAATTTAAATCTGAACGGATAACGGCGGGCACCTTTTTGGACGCTACGGACTAGCTGTATGATGGGCAGCCATATATGGGTTCAATCTAGACAGATTGGGTCTAAAAAAAAAAAAAAGAAGCTTTCATCTTGTTCTGCCTCTTGTTATCCAGTGAGACTGTAAGCTAATATTACAAAATAGTTCAACACATTGTTTATAGTGGGGTTCTTTTTCCTAATTAATGACTGAAAAGAGACCACGTACCTATCTGAAATTAAACTAAAATTATCATTTGTTTTGACGTCTCAACAATTTTTACACAGAAACCTTACAGTACCACAACTATGCCTCCTATAGAAGTGAATCATAAACTGGCACATTGAGCCGTACATCCCTCCTCTCATGTCAGAGTTTATTTGGTGGACTTGGGTTCAAATCTGAAGTGACGTTAGTTTATCTGTAATTCTGAAAGTGGTAACAATAACAAACTTAGCAAAGATAACAATATTAAAAACAAAAACATTTACAGGAGATGAAACAACAAACTGAAACATGACGGTGATACACAATGAATAATATTACATTTTTGCAGTATGCATGTTTTTCGATGCTTTCATGGTATTACGTATTTTCTGTTGTTTTGACGGGTCTTTTTTTTTTTTTTTTTTTACAGTATCACTACAACTAAAGACATCTTCTATGTAGCTACATGACTGAAGCAACACATTTTATTTCCATCTGGTCAGGAGCATTATCTCTGCAAAGTTTCCAAAACGCCTCACCATGTGTGCACATCAGCTATCATCATCTGAAGGTTTACCGAGCAAAAAAAAAAAAAAAAAACATGCGGAAGACCTCAAATAAAATAACCAAAGTGAAGAGTTGACCTCACTGCTTCCAATAAATTGTGCATTTTTCACTATTGCCTCTGCATTTTTGGCTGCTTCCTTACAACATATGTTTTTATTCAGTAGGTAGGATGGTGGCAGCGGAGATGAGCAACAGCAGCAGCACCTCACGTTCCTTTATGCAGAGATCCTGAAGATGGAGTGGAGCGGCTGCTCTTCTGCAGGAGACAGACGGAAAGCTCAGAGGTTACATCACACACACATCTGTGCTGGAATAACTGTAAAAGTACAACTTTTGTACAACAGAACAGCTACTGCTGTTTGGACAAAGACTGCTTCATGTTCCTGTGAGGTAGCGGTACTCAGAGTGTGGAGCGTGTACCCTAGGCCATAGGCATGTCAGTGGTTCTGGAAATCCAGCATACTAATTCTGGACAGGTGCAGGTCATTCTACCCTTTCACCACCATGCATTTTCAACATGACTTTTCTGAGGAAAAGCTCATGTATTTCTACGTCAAGGAAAGTGTTACTTTAAATGAGGCAGCTCTGGAAGTGGGGCTCAGAAATCTAGATGACGGTGGATGGATTGGCGTTTGGCAGAGTTTGAACTTATATCTAATTCAAAGCTCGAAACATAACCTTACACTTATTTATGCCTGGGTACGTCTCCAATATATTGGAGAGTTTTAAGTATTGGAAACATTTATGTGTGACAAAAAATGAAATCCATGAAGGAGAAAAGCTTTCTTTACAATACTGTATGTCATATTGTTCTAATATTTAATAATTATTTTTGAAATAATGTTCAGCCTCACACATTTCTCAAGCCAAAACAAGAAAAAGAGAAATCATTTATTTATTCATTTGTAATTAAAGTGAAACCTGACCCACCTGTGTGTCAGCGTGGTTAGGAGAAATGTTTGCCTTTAAGTGGAAGCAAAGGCTGAAAAGTTTGAGAGGAACTGATTTAAGGAGGGAGAAGAGGAGAAAGGAAGCAGTTGTAGGTGTCATGACGGTAGGCCTGAGTGACAGGCCTAACTGACACAACATATGGAGACGCCGGGTGAGTTTTACCCCGAGGGGGGACCGACGATGTCTTTTTATTATTTGTTTGCCTCGTCCCTGTCAGCCTCCCTTACGCATGGTGAAGGAAAGCGGCAACCAGGTTGCAAGAGCTGACAGCTACGCACACAGACAGAAGTGCGTCTGTAGACACGAGCGTGCACGGGGATGACAGGCTGTACTCGGACAGAGACGAAGCACAGACAGCAGAGCAGGCACACAGTGCTGCTGGAGAGACGTTTGAGGAAATTAGGGATTTCTGTGCTGTTCTCTAACCCAAATGATCAGGATGTCTTAGAAGGCAAAACATGTGACACAAAAATGATAACATATCTGATTTATTTTGATACTTGGTTATAATCAGTAGTTTAATTTACTACTGATTATAGTAAATTAATCAGGATTAATTTACTACGCAATGTGGAATCTGACTTTAATCTTAAATATTTGCTCAGGTTTTTCAAAATCAGCTATTTTCGCAATCACCAACACCCTGCAAGTCTAGATATAACATTCATTTAAGTTAAAAATGATTTATGACAATGAATTTAATCATTTGGACAAGAATTAAGTTCAGTTTACACTGTTGCTTTAAACAGTTCACACTGGATCAAAGCATAGATATGTTTTCTCACACTTAGAAAATATCTGAGGGGTAAAAACCACCGGTGCCACTTCAATCTTTCTGAAGTGCCTCATTATTCTAAACACAGTTATTAAACACTCGTCATCAAATCCACACTAGCCCACATTCTGCATGATCTGAATGGCCGCAGAGTTGTGCCGCTCTTATGCCAACGCCAGGGTGTTATGTTTTTATATAGTACAGTTCCTTATACAGAATTGAGAACATATGAGCTGAAGATTTTTTTTCAATGAATCATTTTTAAAAGTAAAATTGTTTTAAAGAAAAAGTTCTACCTGAATGGTGTGATATTGTGGTAGGACTGAGCACAAAAAGTGATTCTTGAATACTTTTACAAGTAAAATTGATGTAAAAGCATGTCATTCGTCTATTCTATTTTAAATAACAGTTTCATTTTAAAACATTCAGATTTAAGGAGTTTTTGTTTAGGAAAAGTCGGCATAAAACAAGTACCTGTTTGGAAGATTCAGTGGAAGAATGAACTTCATTCCCAAAACTTCCATTCAACTGCAATGTTGCTGTAAAAGGATTTTAAAACAGCAATTAATCATAAACAATGTATCTCAAATCCTGCATGCTTCAGAAACATGCTGACAAACTACAAGACATTAATAGTGATCTGCATACACTAAAAAACCCCCCAAACAAAGCAAGTTGTAATATTTTAATATTTTAGCCCAGTGTCTTGCAAAAGTATTCCTACCCCAAATATTATGGTCACAAGCCTTGGTCCATTTTACTGGGATTTTGTGTGACGGAACACAAACAAATGCAATGTTAAGTGGAAGAGAGCTTTGTTTTTCAAAATTCTTCACAAACAAATTCAATTAAATTCAATATAGCGCCATTTCACATCAAATGGTCCGTTATGGCACATCACATATAAAAAACAATTTTTTACAGAAACATATCTATCCAATCATACCAATATATTTAAAGACATTCTAATTTGATTGTGTTTTCTTTAGTTTTATAATATTGAAATTGGTCAAAAGTTTTCTATATGAAGAAACCTAGCAGACTCTACTGAGCCTCTGAATTTTAGCAATCATTCATGTACCAACAATTGACGGTCAGTTGTATCAAGTTGTTAACTTTGCGAAATCCCACATGATGAGGATAAATTTAGGGACAGTGGTGAGGAGAAACCCCCTTTAACAGGAAGAAACCTCCAGGAGAACCTGAGTGTGAGTCGTCATCTGATGTGACTTACTCGAGGGAAGTTAAAAGGTGAAACTCAAATATGGTCAAGTCAAAATTCAGACTTAATTCCAGTTGGCAATCAGCAGCAGGTGTTTAAAATCAATGTTCACAGATCCATCACTGCTGATTTTGAGCTGTGTTGCCAATAATTGACAAAAAAATTCATTCGAGATGTGCAAAGTTGGACACACCTCAAAAGACATGCAGCTGTGACTGTAGCAAAAGGTGGTGCTACAAAGCACTTGGCTGAATACAAATACATAACTTTACAGAATTTTTTGGGTAAACCATAATTTCCTTCCACTTTGTATGTATGCATTAATTTGTGTTGGCTTATCAAATCTCACTATAATAAACTGAAATTGGTTACTATGAAAAATAAGGAAATGAGTGTAAATAGTTGTAGACACAGTATATGTTGAATAAATCTCAGGCTTTTTCTTTTACATCTCTCAGTCATTATAGTTAGTTTGGCTTGTAAGACTCTATTTACCTTGTGGATCCAGTCTCGGATCGACGTATCCCCAGTGCTGATAAAGAGCTGTCAGCTCATGGGGACTGTAGCTCTTCAAAAGACTTAAAAGGTCCATCTCCTTAGGGGTGTCTCCTGCTGAGTCACTCTTTCCCTGAGCAAAAAGGTGTGGCTCTAAATATGCTTTTCCACCATGTAGCCCCCACATGTTCATAGCTGCCCAAAGATCAGGGCCTTTCAGACCAGAGGAAAAGTCCCATGATTGCCTTCGGGAGTAGGTTCGGTCTGCTGCTGTGTTAGAAGAAGTCCCACTTTGATTTCTTGCTAACATAAACCCCAAACCCTCCTGGGGTAAGACACCCTCCACAGCAGCTCTATGACCTCTGTGTTTGGGGCTGCTTGAAGTCTGGAAGTTCGAGAGACTCTTGGTGTGCACAGAACTGTTTATTGAAGTAACTTGGGCAATGGAGGCTTTACTTACACTATCTACGACTCGTTTATGTTCGCCAGACTTCCTTTGAGGTTGGATCACAACTTTCCCACGAGAATGTGTTGCATCTGAGGAATGTGAGTCCTTCGGGTGATGCTTGGCCCTTGGGATGCTTGACTGGATTTTTGAGGATGAGACCTTGCTGCTGGTTTGGGCTGTGACACCCGGTGGCTGTGTTCGCTGTGTTCGTGGAGTGGGTAAAGCTGGGCAGTCCTTGCCTTCAAGGAACGGTGGAGGTCCTGTGCGCCTCCATTGAGAAGACCCCGCTTTCAAACTCTTCAAAATGCTAATGCAGGGTGCCCACTTTGGTGCTACAGAGCTGTTGCCATCCACCCTGTGGGTCACACGCTGATGAATCCACAGGACTTCTGGGTAATTGCTAGTGTGCGAGCAGTATAGACACTGATGTTGCACCAGGCCCTCAGTTTTTGCCAGATAATTTGAATTTTCAACAGCAACAGAGGATGAAGAAAGGTTAAGAAGACTGAAAGTTTCGCCACCGGTGTGTACTTCCTCTTTCATCTCAATCCCGTTCGAGTTTTCTATCTTTATGTTTCCCTCTGCAAACTCTTGACCAGGAGGGTAAGTGTACTGATTCCAATATGGCTGACTGAGCAACACACTCCTGCTCCTGAGGTAGTCCATATATCTCGAAGAACCACTTTCACTGATGTTACCAGCAGTGGTGCTCTGTTTGCTGCAGGGGGCAAGGCGATGGCTGTATAGGTGGGACCTAAGCAGCGAGGAGTCAGCAGTCTGGAAATCACAGAACTCACAGGAGTAGGACTTTTTATCTGTCAGAAGAAGAAGAAGTTCAAAACAGTTTTATAATAAGCCTAAAATCAAGTCAGTTCCAGGAAACCAATGACTTTAAATTGCCTCCTATTTATGATAAACGGAGGGGTTAAACATCTAGAACCACATATTAGCTTCAAACTTGCAACAAACATTACATTTCCTTGTTATTTCCCTCTGAGAATAGGCTCAAATCCATCTGTAATGCTGCAGCAGCTGGTGTAATTCAATTATAAATCCACTAGAGGACTCCATCTACCCCTTCAGTGACAAAAGACTACACCATGGTTGATCCAAGTTTTGAAACTTCACCTTGATGGATGTCCCGATCTAACCTAATCTTACAGAAAGCAGTGCAACAAAAGATATTTCTTTTAAGACACTGTTCTCATTAAAATTTCAACCTTGCAAACCCATTTCATGACAGTGTGAGTGTTTTTCGAGGCTCACCTTCGTGCTCTTGGCTCCTGACGTTCTTACTCTGCTTGGATGAGAGTTCTCTGACCTTCTTTGTCTGCAGTGCCTCATAAAACGCTTGACCGAGTCCATTCAAAATGATACGGTCTTTTTGGAAAATCTTTTTTTCTCCACTTCTGCTGTGAGTCAGAGAGTTAGGCGTGTGATCATAGCCTGCATCACCCTTCTTCTTCTTGACACTAGAGTTGGAGCTGTCAGTTTGTTTCCTCTTCTTTTCTTGCTTCAGGGGTACGTATTCTCCTTTCTCTGTGTCATATGCCACTTCTGCATCAGCCAGCCTCTCCTCCCACCCCAGACATTTTTCAGAGGACTCCACTAGTCGTCCCCTTGTAGCTAACTGCCAGGCTTGGTAACTACAAACTGGGTCTAGCTCTTGAATTCTCCTACCCTGAAAGTTTTCCTCAGGTGGTTCTTTAGAGTTAACACTTTTGAGGTTCAGGAGTTCCAAAAAGTGCTTCTTATCAACTTGTAACTCATAGGGCACCAGGTTTTCACTTTTTAGATTTGGGTTCAGTTTATGCAGCTTTTCGTGAACCCGCAATGTGGTGCGGTCTCTGAAGAAGTTCCCGCAGCCGGCGCAGAGCTCGTAGAGGCACTCTTCGTTTATCAGTGACGCTGGGTCCTGAGGAGTCCCATTGATCGTGGCAGGCAGCTCATTGTTTTTACTGCCTTGAAGCTGTGCTTTGACCCGATGAATGCGCATGTGGCTTTGGAGGAACCATGCTTGGCGGAAGCGTCGTCCACAAATGCGGCATCCGTGATCCTGGGAACTGTGGTGCAGCTTAATGTGGGATTTAAGGAGCAATACCTGAGGGAAAACTTGGCCGCAAATGATGCAGGAGAAAGGCCCATCTCCAAACTCAGCCCCATTTTTACTTTTCACTTTTTTCTTTGTTACTTTCTTCTTCACCTTTCCATTGATGTGATGAGTTTTGTCAGATGTGCTGATGACTTCAGGTAGGTCAAGAACATCAGGCTCATCTTTCTGTTTCTGATCTTCTTCCACCTCATTGTCTCCAGGGGTTTTGCTGAGAAGGCCCAGTTTATGGCTTCGGATGTGAGCCTTCAGGCTGCCTTTCTGAGCTGTCCGGTGCTCACAGTAGGGACACTTATATGGCTTCTCCCGTGTGTGTCTTCTCATGTGCTGAGAGAGAGAGCTGAGCAGAGGAAAACTACGACCACACACTCCACATGTGTGGCACGTTGTTGCATCTTCTTCCACTTCTTTTGTACTTGAAGCTTGTTTTTGTGATGCGTCCTCTTTCTCCTCCGTCTCCATTACTTTTTGTGAATATCTCGCGGGTTAACAGCTGTGTAGTTAATCTGATGAATCTTCAAGGTTTAACCCAGAAAAGTCATTAAGTTCTCAGAGCTGGCGCCTGGAATCTGCAAAAAGTCATTTCTTTAAGGTCCATCCCGACCTCTGAAGAAAGTATGTTTCCAGTAATTTACCTGAAAATAAAAGAACATTAATGTTAACAGCCTGACAGATCTTAAAGTCTGAAGGTGAATACAAATGTCACTTCAGATTTGTGTAGAAGTAACTTGATAAAATGTGCAAATGTTTAAACAGCAAAATGAGGCTTGACTGTGTTTCCAATGATTATCTTCATCGCTAGCATAATCATCACCATAAAGTAAAAAAAAAAATTAAAAAATCACAGCTGTTTGCAGTTTTTAATAATATGATTTGTGTAAGATTAACATTTGTGGTTCAGAAGTCCCATACACAAACATTTCAACTGTTACAAAACAGTATATAATAACATTGGTATTACTAGATAATAGTTATAAAACAATGTGTTTGATTCACGTAAGAATTGTTGGTTGTGTCCTTTTCCTAATGCAAAAGTTTTAGGGCAGAGCTGCACAATATTTCAAATCCCAATTGTCTTTGCAAAAGTTCTGTGGTAAATATAGCAGTCACAAAGAACTGCTTGGATGTAATAATTGTAAGAACATATAATTTCACATGTTATGCATTCATGCTTTTGATGTTTGCACTATATTTAGCTACTTGAATGGCCCCAGGTCAATTCCAACAAGACAATTGTTTCTTTAGTGGCTGACATGCTAAAGCTTATGGAGAGTTGTGGGTTGTTTAATATCAAAGGAAGAAATGTCTCCAGAAAATGAGGCTTGATCACAAATTGTTATGCATATATTTAAATGTGACTCTGTGTTTATGTTTGGATTGATTTGGTTACATCTTTTCCAGAAAGTGCACAGCTCTATTTTACGCAAACACACCCTAACAATGACAAAAGCAATTTCAATGCGTCTGCATCCAACTGTTACTGGGACAGTGTTTTTGTCCCACAGTAGATGAACGATGCCTGTCTGGACATATTAGAGCGCGGGTCAGTGTCTCAACATGCATGTCTATCAGTCCTTTGGTTTCCTATGCCTAAATTGAGTGTGTGAGGTGAAGCATGAAGAGATGTATTCATTCCTGGCCCAACCGGGATGAACCCTTAGGGGCCATCCACTCTAATTCCCAATCAATAAACCGCTATCAACAAACTTGATTTCAGGAACTCACAGAGTAAAACAGGCATAGACAGAGTGCTATTTCTGGAGCAGCTGCTGTGAAATTAGTGACTTACTCATGATCACTTAGTTTTATTATTTTGCTAAATGTCTTCATTTCAAAAAAAAATTACAGCACAGAATTACAAAAACCTCTAGCCACAGAGCAGAGGAACAGCACCATTATCGTACTCAACAAAAAAAAGTTCTAACCCCGACAGGCTGCGTTCGACATATATTTTATGCAATTATGAGCATTTGTTGGACTGTTGTAGTCAAAGAAGATACTTTGTGGTGTACAGCCAGCCAGGCAGTCAAAAGAGAAACCTGCTATTGTGTTGGCAGTACCAGAACTGTCACATCGCCTCACGTCTGGCCCTCAGCCCTCATTAGGGGGTCCGGGGCGTTATTGTTAAATGAAAGAGGCCCGGGCCTCTACGTCACTCTCTTCCAATGCATGTCTGAGCAAACAGGCGGAACAAAAAAAAAAATTTATTTCAGTTCACAAATGTGAGGGGAAAAAAGGCAAGATTTGTATTTGTAACTTTGAAGTCTTATTATCTGCATCCACAGGCGCATCTGCCTACATGCATGTTGTCATCTATGCTGATCCGCTCACACTGGCATGGGTGGATGGAGGGGTTCAGAGGGTCTCTTTGGATATGGCAGGTGTTTTGTAGGCAGACGCTACCAGATTAGTGCACAGGCAATGCAGCACACTGTCTATAAGAGCGCTGGGGGGGGGGCATGTGCAAGAGAAACTGGAGGGCGGCAATTAAGGGTTTAATGTTAAGGCGAATGAAATGAGTTAACACAATGGGGATAAAGTCAGAGGGCTGATGGCAACAGATGGGTATAAACGGGCCATCAGTATGGAGTTAGGCGCCTTGACAGTATAACATAAGGACCTTATGTCTTTGTCACAGCAGCCCACATTTACATGTACAAAGAAAAAAAACCCTATTCAACTATCCACTTCCTCTCTTTCCACCCCATAAACATTAAGTGTTCTCTGAAGGATAAAATAGGTAATGCACACAGCAAAACGTGTTGCTTCAGGGGCTCAGCTAATTTCTTTTAGAATCCCTCGCTCCCCCTTTTTTTTTTCCTCTCTCTTTTCTTTGGCAGATGAATAGGCATGTCCAGTCAGCTGTCCTCGCATTGATTCATCCTGACGTCCCAACCAGCTCAGCACAAACTCCCTATGGTCAGGGCACGGATGCTGAGAGCCTGTGTGCCGCGATGTGTGTGAAAATATCCGCTATCGGTGGGTCGTATGTTTGTGCACCGCCTGCGTGCCCCGGTTGCTGCTGTGGACAGGAAATGGCATCTCCCCTATTCTGCATGACACTCCCAAGAATGAATGAATCATATTTTATTTAGATTTTAGAAGAAATGTCTCCATTTTATTTAACCCAGGATTGGTATACAAGTGGGGAAAAAAAAAAAAGATGCACAAATGTTTGCTGAAATGCCCCCACAATGAGCCTGTCTCAGTGCCTGTGTGTTTGTGCTGAAGTCGTCCAAATATTCACATCCACAAGCCGGTGCCAACATACCCCTGACTGGAGATAGCATGTGACTGTCCTTATGCTAGTGTTCAAAGCCATAGTCGCTCACTAAGCCTCACCTCACATCTACGCTTTGTGTCCAGTAATCCTGCCCGTTTCCACTAACACAGCTGAAGCAGCAAACAAAACCAGCGCATAAACCGAGAATGAGTACTTTGCTAAAAGCAGTCTCAGAGTGAAGGTTAGATTTATTTATCCAACTTTAAGGTCCAATTTTTTTTTTTTTCAAATTTGGCAAATCCTCTAAACTGCACTCAGTCCACCCTCAGAAGGAAAAGAGCCTGCTTACAGATTTCTTCTGTCTTTGCTTTTGTCACACTTAACTGATTGCTATTTTGTGATATAAATCTTTTTCATATGCGTCAGAAAACTCTGATTTGAAGTGATGACACTTATTTATTAATGGAAAAATCTTGAAAGCTGAGTTCAATTTTACTCTGACGGTTGATACTTGCCAGATTTGTAGACAAAAGAATGACATAAAGAAAACATCTCTGACAATAAAAAGAAGGCCAGACTATCCCAAATAGCAACACAACAGGTCTTGATCTGAAGAAATTTAGGAACAATAAATACGAATCTTCCTTGGCAAATAGTTCCTGGATGTCACAAAAGAACCAAGAACAACATGGAAATCCATACCTCACTTGCTTCAGTTATGGTCAATAGTCACAGCTGCTTTATTACAGAGAGAAGACCAAACTGATCTCCATCATCGGGTTTTGTTCTCACAGGCACTACTAATCAAAAAGAACACACTCGCCTGTGTGACGTTTGCCAAAAAATGCCTCACTGATCCCCAAGACGTCCCGATGCATTTACTATTAAACAGCATTTCAGGTCTTCAGGTCACAAACAGATGGGTGTTCAGTCTCCTACGAGCCGTCATCAGTTTGTAAGCACTTAGGTCATTCTCGTTGTCGCCAAGAATGACATAACCATTTACTACATTTAGGAGGGAAGTATTTATTAATTGTATTGGTTTAAATAGCTTGATTCATTTAAAAATTAAATCATTGTTTTTAGGACATCCTTTTTGGATTTACTCAATAAATCTTTGTCTGAAAATGACATTTTCCTAAGATTTCACCAAGACTTATGGTTCTTGCAGCCTTTTTCTTATAAATACATCAAAAGCCTACTAAGCCACAGTAACAAGATGCTTTCTCTGTTCAGTCAGCATCCCATTGTACAAAATCCAGGTAAGTTGTAACCTTTTATAAGCACAACCCACATTTTCTGATCGCATTTTATTGCTGAAGATTTGCTATGTTTCTAGAGTGACTTCCTGTAGTTGAAAGGTAAACAGTGAAGTAGTAGTCTTCTACTGTTGGTGAACAGCCTAATGTACCTAAAAGATTAGACAGCCATGAGCTCAGCAGTCACAGGCACGGACAAACTTGTGCACACTGGTGCCCATCCCCCTCCTCGTGCAGCTCTCCGCTCGGTTACACAACATATATAGGGATTACTCTTCACTGCATGACATGAGCTGCTCCATGAGTGGCCTTTTATCATGGATGCCCCCTTAGTGCATTAAGAGGTATCCATAACAGGACAAAGAAACGACAGAAAATACTCACTGCAAAGGTTAGACCGGATAGCCAAATGTCTGACGCAAGGTAGAGTGCAGACCTTAAGAGATTCACAAAGGACTGGCTCTGAAAGCAGAAAAGAAAAGATGGAAGGATGACTTATTTAAGGGTATTTTCAAATATTAGAATTCACCTGTGGCGGGTTGAGGGAGCCACTCTGCTTTCTGTGCGTATTGGCTAATGTGGGAGACACTGGAGTATAATCTGCTAGCATTAAGTTGCTCTCTAAAAAAAGCACTCTCGACAGGGATTAGATTATCAAGCCAAGGTCAACTCAGACTCACACTGTCTCCCTTTATGTGTCTCTGTCACTCTGGTTTCTGTCTTTTTGCAGCATCCCACCCCCAATCCACCACATCCACACACAATCATCTGTGCTCCTATCCTCAGGGAGAAATCTCAAGCCTTTTCTTTTAAGTTCATGCTGTTAATAGAGAAATATAGACAACCTGCCAGAGATTAAAATTACAGAATGCATCTCCCAATGTAAGCAGAATTTATCCTTGATTTATCTATGGCAATAAAAATGAATTGTCGTTTTACAACTTCCCCATTTTTTGACAATATAAGGATTAATAATCATAATGTAAACATTTAAGTATATTAATAAATCATTTTGTACAAAAACATTTGTCATTAAAGTACCTCTTTTTTTTACTCTCAAATAGCAACGCATATTTGCTTTCCATCAGTTGCATATTTTTATGTCTAGATAATTCAGCGTAATTCCTACTAATAATGCATTGGGGAAAAATGTTATATTTAAAAATGTGCTGAGTGACTTCCTGTAAATCATAAGATTTAAAGACAAGTGTTTCAGCTGCTCTTCCCAACAACAACAATAATTGAGGGCAGAAGGGAAACTGAACAGCATATTCAACAAAAAGAGAGGCTCCTCGGATTAACAAAACTATCAGATCAACAAACAATATGAACCATCTAAAATACGCTTTTTTTTTTTTTAAGTGTCCAAATAAAACTCAGTTGCATGCCGTTCTGGAAGTGAAGCTGACAAATCAGATAAACATGACTTTAGCCAGGTCTGATATTATAGTTTACAAGTAATTTATTCATTTTCTGTCTTTTTTTTTTTTTTTTATTTTTTTATTTGTGACAGCTCCAGTTTTAACTTAGCTTTTGGAAGTTATTTATGAATGTCTCTTATTCTTGTATGTCTGATGTTCACCAGGAGATGCTGGCTTTTGCTTTGCAAATGTCTAAATCCTATTAAAGTATTTATCTTTCTTGTGGCCCAAAATTCAGCTGTATACTGAGATTAACTCTTATTCTGCATGCAAAAGAACATGCAGATTACTCAAAACTGCGGCCTCTGCAACCCTGAATCCCAAACCGAGTCCTACAATAGCAATAAATGGAGGAAAACTTCAAAATGCAAAAATGCATAATAATTTAAGTACAATTCTTTAGTTTTCGTACTGAATCTGTTTTCAAACCCTTTACTATTGCGAATTCAGGTTTCACTGTCTGCTCTTTGATTTCAGCATTTACTGTATTTTTCATTTCTTTTCAGCCTAATATGGTTTTCTTTAATTTTGCTAAAACAAATTTTAAGTTAATACTATATTTTGCAGTGCTGCTTCACACAGTTCCTCCATAAACGAAAAACAAGTCAGTGTCTCGCGCTTGTGCCTTAAGAGGATTAAAATGACTTTAATGCCATTGTACTTGTGATATACAGCAAATTGCTCTCACAAAACTCTCAAGTTACAAAGTAAATGCTGATCTGTAAGAACATGTGAGTAATTTCCCAATTTCGCTCATGATTAAAGTAAGGTTTTAAGAAAGGTAAGGTGATAGCTACTCTGCGATTTTACCCAAGAGCAAAAGAATGACAGCTGGCAGAAGGGTCCGGATTAGGTTTCCCATCGGGGTATTGCATCTTTTACACCAGCGTTTCTCTGGACTAGAATGGGCTGATGGTAACCTGATTCCCTCAGACCCATCCAATCTCGTCTCCCTCTGTCTCAATGGGACCAAACAGAAGGGATCTGTGAACGCCTTACTCATCCCTTCCATCTTCCATCTGGACACTATGCCAGTGTTTGAACTCCAGCTCCTCCGCTGGAGACTTAGAGCAAATTCCCCTCCCTTTTTTTTTCTTTTACACAAGTCAGCGCATTAACTGGAAAAGCTAAAAGCCACCAGCATAAAAACTTTTTGCAAGATTGAGCAAGTCTCTCTTTTTTTTTTTTTTTCCAATCTTGCCATTTTCATCAACTGTTTCTAATCTGACACTTCAAAATGCATGTGGATCTTTTTCAGTTCCTCACCAGCACTGACCTTTGCAATTTTTAAGCTAATGTAATAAATGAATTATCCACTCTGTTGGTTTAGTCGGTGCAAATGAGTAGTATTGCACTGACATGTTGAATCTGTGTTGGAAGAAATGTATTTATTTATTCTTATTTTACATGTGCCAGTCGCTTAGCACATTTGGAAAATCAAATCGCTTTTAAAAGTAAACGGGTTTAAAGTTGGGCATAATGTTAAAATTTCAGAAAAAAGTCATCTGGGAAACATTATTAATTCCTTGAAGAATACTTGTATGTTGTGTGTTGTTGTACACGTAATATTTCTTAAGAGTGGCCCGGGTGAGTGGATGGATAAAGAGAAATGCGTGGCGTCTTCAAATACAAAGCTCTATTTTCTTTTTCCACACTTATCTTGTTCTGGGATACACTTCTATTAAATTCCTGGATAGAAACCTTCCTTTCTAGTTTCATGTTAATTTTTTCAAATGTATTTTTGGTATTTCTCTGCATGAGATGTGCTGAGTAAAGTGATTCTTTTGGTTCGCATATGATGTTTATGATCTTTTTACTGTCTTAAAACAGATGTAGTAAAACAATGAAGTAATAAATTCAGTTACTTCATTTTTATAGCACTGCTATAAAACAGAAGTCAAACCAGGCCACTTTACAGAGAGACCTACCAAGTCAAATTCAATTTTCCATTATTTTCCATAACCCTGATATCAAGAAATGATGGCATCATTCTTATCTGTACAATATTATAATGAATACCACCTATAACCGTTAAGTGGAGTTTTTGTCTTTAATCATGCTTGACACCTGCACAGTGTTCATTTGGTGTCTGTATATTTGGGGAAAACAACTTTCTGATTCATTTGCTGTTTCATTTGCAAACTCCCTCATGTCGGATAACAGCTCAGTCACAATTTTAATAATGGTTTAAAACATATTATGCCAATTACCCCAGGGTGTTGCACACAAACATCAGAAATATAAACAATTGACAAATTACACCAAAAGTAGGAACTGGGAACTTCCGACACCATTTCTGTCTCATAAGTATGGGAAAGGTGTAATAGCGTTCCTTCAGTAAGCTAGCCAGCAGTGTGCAGCAGGTTTAGAAGGGACAGAACTATTTTATGCTTTGCTCCACACAGTTTAGAGAGAACTCCAGTCACTCCAGCTCCTTCTCTGGAATCTCATTAAAAGGACTTAAACTATCAGAATGGTGTCAAAATATATCTTTAAAACCTTGCTATACTTTGTCTTCTCCATGTCTATCTGATAACAGTGTTTGAACCACCTTTAAGGAAGGTAGTATGATTTTTTGGAATGATTTAGAATTTGCAAAGCAATATGGAGCCATGTTTAGAATTTAAACAATTGTATTCATATCTTTTTGAGGTCAAACTCCTTGGAATAACAAACTGCAGTCTGGCTAGTTTGCCTAATTTTGATATGCTCTGTAAATTAGCCCTAAGAGCAGCCTATATTTGAACTACAATGCAACTAACTCAAAGGAATATTTTGGTCTGTTTCACCAACTTTTAAATCTACTTTTATCTCCATTAGGATTTTAGCTTTCAGTTAGAATGTTAAAGACCCGAGACACAGCCTACTCTTACTTTTAACTGTTTTGCCCAGTATCTGTAGCAGCAGTCTTGTCTCAAGCACCATACTGCCAGTTGCTGTCGCCTTCATCTGCTCCTGAAACCAGAATGTTTCAGTCCATTGTCACCAAACAGATCTTGTTCCAAAGTCGAGATGGCCTCACCCCTCACATCCTCCTGTCGCCTCTGTCTGCACCCTTCCCCCTTTGTCCAGCCCCTTCGTCTCCTGACCTAATCTAGATGATTAAATCATTTTTCTTTAACACAAATTTTGCCCCCCTCCCCGCACCACAACTCTTGTCTGGTAGTCGGGCAGCACACCCTCCCCTATTGATCGTCATGCTGAGGAGATTACCCTAATAGCTGGGATTACCTCCCCACATGTTGGTCAGCCACATACTGCATGGGAGGAGGGGAGAGCTGGGAATGGTGCATGATGTGCAAATTTACTCAGGGGAGGGGAGGAGGAGTAAGAAATGAAAAATCTGGGCCTATTTGTTTATTTCCAGTGAGTAGTGGATTGTAAAAGGCCACAACTAATATCACATCTGGATGTTTTGGGAGTATAAATAAGAGTTTATGCAAGCAGTATGTCCGTTTTTACACTCCTATAAAAACTTGTTCTATAATTATGTGGAGAAAAAAAGCCGTAAAAGCAGCAACAGCAAGAAACAAAACAACTGAAACCAGTTTTGGGTTTTTTTGGGGTTTTTTTGCATTCGATATTAAAGCCAATTAAAACTTTATCCATAAATAGATAGCTGTCATTAGCTCTCATTAGCTCCAGCCTCTGAGCACAATTGCTCTGGCTTTATGCTAAATAAAGACACCAAGAGAATTATTTACTGATGCTAAAAAGCCTGACCTGTTCCTTGAAGATACAACAAATGGTCAAGAATACGAAGCAATTATTTTCTGCAGACCGTTTACAAACTTGTAAGAGCATCATGACGAGCATTGCTTAAGGCGTTTTTTACTTTTATGACGAAAAATGCTTATTCAGTTGCAATTGTAGGTCTTCAAATCAGTAAGAATGTCACTATAAACAAGAATTTAGAATAATCAAACCCGGATGACGATGTAGAAGCAGTGGTGATAGCTTGTGGACTCATTTTAAGCGATAAAAGACGGAGTAAAAAGAAAACACGTTTGATACTTGCTGCACTATGATTTGGAGGTGAGTTATGTTTTTTTTTGTAAACATTTGTAACTGAATAAACATAACTACATGCAATAAACATATATAAAAATGACCTTTACATACAGTAATGAGCATTTACGTCACCGCGCTTTCTGATTGGCTACTTGTCACATTCAACAGGCTGCGTGTTCTCGCTCCCAATCGGGGAAAAACCCCACAAGATCGGGCCAAGACAATGGTAATAGACACGGTAATAAAAAGGTTGGAGACAACTGGTTTAATTTGATAGTCACTCTAAAAACGAAAACACCTGCATATTAATTAAGTATGGTGAATGATGACAAAATAGGAATTCAGAATTCATTTTTTAAATTATTTACTTTCTGTCATATCTGGGGCACGATATCAAACTTTTTGAAACCAAACTGAAGTTCCAAAAGACGATCAATATGTCGCTTCAGTGCGCACGCCTTTCTCACACTGACTGTTCAGTCTTATAAAAAGATCCAAGGAGAATGCAATTTTGTTTTATGCAAGTTCTCTATTCTTGTTTAAAAAAAAAAAAAAAAAACCCTCACTGATGTCTACAATTTTTGAAGAGGGACCTGGCAAGATAGCGGCACAATTTACAAATATATTTGTGATAAACTTTGACCCTTTGCATCAATGGTGGACTTTTAGAAAGCAGTTAAGAGTTTAATATAACCACTGAAAAAACAAGAACATTGATCAAAGAACATTAGAATCTTAAAATATATAGAAAACTTGTCAATTTTGTGATAAATATACTATTTTGGATCACCACCTTTTAAACAAAAACCCTAGTATTTCAGGAATTTGAAAATATTATAACTTCATTTCTAAATCTACATGTTATTGGCTTTGATATTTATTGCTGAATCTTGAAGACTTTTCACATTAAGAGTACTATAAATAGCATTCCACACTATTAATCAGTTAACCAATTAAGAAAAATGCACATGAAGTTACAGTTGTAAGCCTTCCTGTGTTTGGATGACATTTCAGGGAGCCAATGCCTTTTAACAGCATTGTCCTCATCCACATGTTTCCCAACATCTTCAGTTTGACGTCTACCCGACTGTTCAGTGTGTGCGTGCCTGCTGGCGGAGCTCAAGTTTAGTTTCTAAAAAGTTCAAGAGGTGAGAGCTTCTCAAAACATCCAGAACCGACAGAGACCAGAGAGAGAGAGAGAGAGAGAGAGAGAGAGAGAGAGAGAGAGAGGAGCTGGAGGCCGTTCAGACAGTGCAGAGAAAAGGAATTCCGTTAATCCGCCTCTGATCCGGTACAATGGCAGCCTTGTTGTCTGTCCCGTTTGTGCTCACCTAACACAAGTTCAGCGGCGTTGAACGTGCTCGGCTTATTGCTGGTACAACAAAGACGCTCATAAACGCGTGATTAATCACCAATTATTCCTGCAACGGCTGTTTGCTAAGATGGGACTTCGCCGAGTGCCGCACTGGTTAACTGACGTCCGCAATAGTTAAGACGGGATGTTGTAGTTAACTTTCGCCGACACTAACTCTGATAGAAAAGTGTCCCAGCCAGCACGTCGTCCTGCGCCTTAAGGAAACACTGTGTTTTGTCAGTTAACTGTCGCCTAGCTTCAGCTCTTACCTCCAGCGGGGGAGTTAACGTCAGGCGGCAGGTTGCTCCTGAAGGAATCCCATCACAGATAAAACAATGGCGAGCTCCCTTCAGCGGATAAACACTTGTCGACAAATCGGAGAGCTGTCTTTCAGCACTGTGCTTAATCTCCCCCTCGTCTCCTTCTCTTCTCGCAAGGCTAAAATAAACTTGAGGTGTTATTTAAATCACAGCGGTGCACCTGAACCGCAGTTCCGTCCTCAGGAGGCTCCGCAGCGGCAGCGGCAGACCGTTGTTGTTGGGAGGAGGGTGAAGCGGGGGGGGAGACGTGAGTGACGCGAGAGATAACGTTATTAACGTTAATAACGAGCAACAGTGATATATGCGTGAGCGCGCGGGTCTGTCCCATTCGCTGAGGGGTGAAGGGTGGGCGCGTGCGCGGAGGTTCAGATTAGATTAAGGTAGTTTTAGAACAGCAGTTCCAAAACATGGGGTGGGAATCCCACTGGGGGTCGTCAACCTTCAATTAGGAGGTTATGAATGTGATTCCTAAATAACAAAACAAATTTAAAGAATGTTGAGCACTACTGAAGGTCAACTATGCTACGTTTATTAAATAATACAGTACTTAATGAATAATTTAAACAGTATCTATTATCCTGCAGTTTATTATTATTATTATTATTATTATTATTATTATTATTATTATTGTTTTCCTTCTATGCTTATATTGTTAGGGAGGGACACGGGTTCTGTTGAAGATCAAGTCATTTCCTATAAAGGTGCCAAATTACAGCAGAAGTAATTTAACTCTCTTTAACAGAAAGTTAAATTAGGTGGCAGGTTTAATTCCTGCTCACAGTCGTTGTGTTAGGAAGAGCACACCGCATAATAACAAAACATCTGGCAAGTCCGTGTGTACATAGCTGTTGAGTGATGCTGCTGAAAGTTCAGTAAAAGAAAAACATTTTTAATTAAAAAAAAATATATATATGGGTTTATACTTGAACAGATTTCAGATAAAGTTCAGGAATGACTAGAGTTTTATTAGTCCCACCTCTCTAAGTGTGTAGCCATGTCACTCAAAGACAAGTTTCCTCTGTCTATTAAATATTATTTAAATACAGAAATAAGACCAAATAAACTAACATTACAATTATTACAGCAGTAAAACATATGTTTAGCAAAGTTCCATTTGCTGAAGTGGACATGTAGATTAAGTTGTATTTTCAATTTCTGGGAGTCTAAAAATTATGATGTAAATATGCAAGTAAAATATGTAAACACCATTAGCAACATTAGACATTTTAACAGATGTATTAGCAGTTCTCAGTATCTCATTAATCTCAACTCAAAATAACTTTCATTTATCACACCAGGTACATGCAGAATTATAGATATAGTTCTTCTGGCTATACTGTGGTGTTGCTGTCATTTTGAAGTAACTGGTGGTTGCTTCAAACAACTGTTTATTAGAAAGTAGTTTATTTAGAAGTAGAACAAGTCACATAAGTATGTCACTCTCTTCCTTTGCTGTTTTTGTTCAGTCACCTTGTTATTTCCATTGGTTTCTTAAGCGTCAGCATTTGGGGGTCTGCTTCAAATTGTTTAATTTTGCCTAACATATTTTTTTTTACCTTCTTCATTTAACAGTGTTATTTAAAATCAACTAGTGAGCCACTAATGGCTTCCTTAAACTAATGGTCCTTCTGCTTTCTGCGTGACAAACTAGAAAACTCATTCCATTTGAGGAAGCCATTTTTGAGTTTTGTGTATAACCCTAAGCTAGCCAGTGGGTGTCACTGTTGTGCATTGAAAAATTGAAGTTTAAACCAGCCAGGACCTTTCATTCAGAGAGCAGGTGTTGGATGTCTGAGGAGTTGAGGAGTTTTTCACTGTTGCTGTTCGTTGTGAACTGTTGCGATGAGCTCCAAGTGATTAGATAAACACATCTGGATTAATGGGACCAAAGACATAGAGGTCATTTAGTTTAATTTGTGTCAACTCCAACATTCCATCAACTCATTCATTTTACCTATACTTATTAAAAAGTACAAAATGTATTAAAGATGAGCAAAACTTATAAAAGTCAAATAAAATTCCACCACTTACAAATTTTTTTTGTACACAGAATCAACATTTAAATTGCTAGTTTTATTAATATTTGCCATGCGCAGCAATTTATGGTTATTAATAGTCAAACTAGACCCAGTAGTGTTGTGCCACAGTAGGCTCCAGTTCTCAAAAAGTACTGTTTCCACTTTTTAAGAAGACTCATGCAAATCATTTATTCTCTTTATTTTACCTGGTATTATTTTATTTATTCTCTTATTTAAGTAGATTTTTTTCAATGTGAAGAAGAAAAATGTTTAAGGTGTTTCTTTAAAACAGATCAGCAGGAGTTCCTCAATCTGAACCTCAAAAAACATTTACTTTATCACCTGGGACTCCACCGATCTTTTAGACGTCTAATAATCTCAGCATGTCTTAACTTAATTTCTCTAGATATTCTCACATTTAGCAAATTTGACATAGTTTTGCCAATCCAACAAGACAAAACGTCTAATGTTGGAAACGTGTTTCTGCGGCACATTGCCGGCGGAAAATTCAGGGAGTGGCATGTTTTCTTCAGTCCATTTATGAAAACTCTGAGCATGCAGACGAGTATAAATCAGACTCTTCGCTCTTCCGCCTTTTGCATCCTAATCTCATTTAGTCATTCACTGCTGATGTTCTTTCCACTATCAGTGTTTTATAATGAAGAATCATTTCTGCTGCTCAGTCTAATCTGAAAGCAATGCCTTTCATATAAATAGAGAAAAACAAAATGCAAATCAAATAAAGTGTAGAGTTGTCATTCTTTGCTACACTTTGATTTTTAATGTATTTGAATGTTGAATGCTAACAATATTGGTGTCTGTCGTGGAGAAAATGTGTAAAGTGGGATTCCACAATGCTAAGATAAAGGACAAACATATCTAGTGGTTAAAAACACTCCATAAGTATAAAAGTTGTTTCTTTCTTGTTTTTGTGTTTACCCTTCTGTGTTTTAAAGTCTTTAAGGGTTTTAGAAATCACAATATTATTTGTAGCCATCAACAACTGTCTTGCTTGCATAACTCTTGGGGATTCGACCAATCTGTTCTGAGTTCATGTAAAAGAACACAATTTCTCAAATACATGCCTTTTAAATACGGTCTACAAATTTTCAACTAGAAAAATTAGCAATTCCTGCCACAATGCGCTAAGCTGAATATTTTCAGTGAAAATTACAGAAGCATTTGAAGTCAATGGCAGAAGACTTGCAGAAATGTAGGTCAAAGGCAGAAGCAGCTGAATAAAGCAAAAGCATGCAAAGCACATAACAAAACCATGTTCATTGTCTAATTGCAGGCAAAATACTGCATAACAAACACAATACATATACATAGAATTCAACCGTACAGGAGAATAAAGCACATGTGGCAAAAGTCTGGTGTTTAATGAATTAGTTTTATAAAAAGATGCTGTTGGTAATTATGGATGGAAAACAGTACATCATTGCACTGTTTTCCAGTGCAATGATGTACACTGGTACATCACCTTCCAGTAAAGCTGATTGAATTAAAAAAAAATAATAATCATTTGAATTTCTCTTAGACCACAACCCACTTCCTCCTTTATTATTATTATTATTATTATAGTCACAGCTCTGACTATAATAATAATAATAATAATAATAATAATAGTAATAATGATGCAACATTATAATTTCCTGGAAATGAAAAAGAATTCAGTGGAGCAGATCCCAATGTGGATCTTTTCTCTAACAGCAGATTCCCCACACATGTATAGTAACACTGTTTCAAACATACAACTGAAAACTCACAGTACATGCAGTGCAATACAAATATTTATGTATATATAAAACTTCACTGCACAACAGATAATCTTGTGAAATGAAGTGCACACAGACCAGCACAGCGAACCAGTACTTAAGTATCTGTACATATTTGCTACAGGATATCAATCTAGTCGTGAGTGAAAGAGGTAACGCCTTCCTCATCTTTACTCTCCAACCTTCCCTCGATGTCAAACCATGTAATTGTAGCAACAAATTATGCCGCAAAGAAACCACGTTTTGATAGCGCTAAAGATAACCTTCATTCGCAGGTAATTTTGGAATTTCCCTCTAAGTAATACAGTTTCTTGTTTATGATAGATCCATCTGTCTTGATTTAATCATTATAATACGGTAGTGATTACCAATAGCTTAATCTTCAATTAGTGCCATATATAGCTAATCACTTCCAATTGAAGTGTTAATGTTTGATTTTGAAAACTAATGGAGATATTAGAATACATTCCACTCATTCCTTTCTATAAAAAATTAAATTCTCCCAGACAAAAATCATTTACCCTTCAAATTGACATTTGACAGTTATTTTTTTGTTGTTTATTTAACAAGACTGATATGATTGTCGATACTTAAATATTAGTAGGTTCCTGCAGTTAATGATCAACCATTTATGAGACCCTTGTTGATCCTTCTCTGGAAGGTGGAGCCTAAAACAAGGGGACAATGAAGATTGTTGTTTTCCGTGTTCTTCAGCAGAGCTCGTAGCGATGACAGTGAGCCCAGCTGAAGGTTTTCCATCATTCATTTCCCAGGTAAGATTTGTCTTGTTTCTTTCATGGAAAATAGCAATAGAAACTGAAGGAAGATGTAAAGCTTGTGAGGTGCGTCATTTGGTTTACATTCGAATGGAATACTTCATTTCTAGTCAAATTGTTTGAAATAAATGGAAGTTTAAACTGATTCTGGTCTTCACGTACAGTAGATGTGCCAAGGTAACAGATTTATGTCAGTGATTAACTGGCTCTTGCTCAAAGTTGCAAGACTTTTAAATAAAGCCAAAGGATTTTAAACTGGAAGAAATTTAGATAAATAGCTGGATACATGAAAACTGGATAGATAAATACACATGGCAGTAAGTAATGTTAGAGAATTGAGAACAAGTTTCAAGTGCCTTGCATTTTTAATTTCAAACAAGCAAAAGACAGAGAAGAAAATTAGAGACAAGAAAAGCTATAGATTTCAATGATAATATTAATATTAATTTAACATCTTCAAGTCAAGAATTCTTTATCTGGCAGACCTTTGAGGAAAACCCATTTGGGTTACTTGGCAGATCATCTCTTGTTCAAATAATGCGATTATTTGGAAGTCCTCTAATAATGATCAGTTATTAGAGGATGGATGTTTGTACACGCTGTGGATTTTTTAAAGCAAGTATGGTTAAAAATTATACTGAACAAATAAAGTTTTCTCTGTTAGGCAATGAAATCAACCACAAGACTTTGATCAAAAGCAGATACTTTCTTTTGTTAACATGTGGGCAGCATGATCTGACTCTGTGGCTGACACTTCAGTATAATTTGTTTATCTGACCAAGCTAATCCACTTATTTACTCATAAACTACTGCGTCTATGATGTAATTATAATTTCCTCTTCCCTTGCAGGAGCAGATGATTGTCATCTAATAAACGTGCAGCCGGAACTTGCCTATCTGATTTATAGTTGTCTCAGAGAGGGTAGGCGGAAACACCTCCAACTCTAAAAGACCAGGCTATCCTCAAAAAAGTGAGCTTTAGAGGTCAAAAACATGTCAAATCCTGATCTGAAGAGGCTCGAGATTTTCTACAACCTCCTGAACAGTTGTAGTTTGGGTGCATTTTGCAACAACTCTCTGCTGTCATTTCACAATTCAAACAATGAGAGTGGGACGGAGAGTCCGGATGATGGAACCCTGAGAGTGTTCATCTCTGTGGTGTACTTCATTGTGGCTACAGTTGGAGTGTTGGGCAACTTGCTGGTCATGTTCCTACTTTATTCAACTCACACCATCACCACAGGCACCATCAACTTCTTTGTTTTCAACCTAGCTTTGGCCGACCTGTTGTTTTCTCTTGCCTTACCTTTTTGGGCGGTGGACATTGCTCTGGACTACAGTTGGCCTTTTGGCTTAGCCACATGCAAGGCTGTGTCATTGCTAACTGGATTGAATGTCTTTGCAAGTTGCTTTTTTCTGACAGCTATGAGTCTGACACGCTACTGCTACGTGGCAACAGCTCTCAAGCCTGGATCATCCCTGTGCAACAGATCTTGTACCTTCCCGGTGACAACAGCTATCATTTGGGTAGGGGCTCTCGTCGTGGCGGTACCCAGGGCCGTGTTCGCAGACCTCAGCCGTGTGGGCAGTGGAAATGACGCAGCATGCTTGCTCCGCTTCCCAGAAGGCACGGCTTGGCTCGGCATAAACCAACTCCTGCGAGTGGTTCTGGGATTTTTGCTACCCTACACTATCATCATCCTCTCCTACTTGCTCTTGCTGCGATTCCTCTGCAGGCACAAACTGAAAGGCAGCAGCAACACTCGGCGAAAAGCCGACATCTCAAAATCTGTGGCTGTGGTGGTGCTGTCCTTCTGTGCCTGCTGGTTTCCCTACAATATCCTCACTCTCTGGAGCGTCCTGATACAGCTCGACATCATTGATATGAGCAAATCATTCTACACTGCTCAGACATACTTCTTCCCTTTGGCCAACTGTTTAGCTTTCACCAGCAGCTGTTTCAACCCTGTCATCTATTGTCTGGTCAGGAAGGAATACCGCACAGCTCTGCGTAATGTTTTCTTCAAGCTGAGTTTGGCCATCGTGTCCAAGATGCCCTATGCGCTCAACTCCGAGGAGGGTTTAGGGCAAGGCAGTCAGCTCGGTATTCCTCTCTGCAACGTCTACAGCCAGACGTGCCAAACTGACTCAAGGGGCTACACACCGCTGACAGCACTTCCAGCTGGAACATCACCACTGTAAAGTCTCAACACAAAGTTTCCTCAGTCTTTTTCTGTGATAGTTTGTATCGCTTGTGTTCTGTGGGGACATTAGGAGCAGATAGTATCTTGCCTGCAGCCGCAGTCTGAGACAGAGCCGCACAATTTTGAAAAGCATCAATTGTAATTATTTTTGAGAATGCACCAAGATCAGTTTTGCAAAATATGCATTATCCTCAAACTTCTGTTTCTCACTTGTTTTTATGATTCCATCAGTCCATGTCATGAGCACTGACTGTCTATGGTTGAAGTGGTGCAGGGCAGAAAAACACAGGTAGGAAGTAAACAGAAGTAACCTTCTGCTCCTACCACACACCACACTTTACTACCCAATAGGGTGAAATGCAAAGTTATACATGCGACAGACTGGTGACCTGTCCAGGGTGACCCAGAACGTTGGCTGGAGATTGGCACCAGCACCACTCCTGACCCCACTATGGACAAGGGTATAGAAGATGGATGGATGGATGGCAAATTTATACTGAAGCAATTTCTCTGTTACAAGCATAACCACTATTAGTAATACCTGCCAACAAAAATAATGCATGTTTTTGTTTATGTATTCAAAAACATGTCTTGTCTTGAACTGAGACTGTTCAGCTACTGACAGCAGGTAAGATAGTGACTGCTCCATATGAACTCCAGAAAGCCTCCCTTAAAGAAATTCATGCTGTTCTTTTAAGACTTCTGACTGCATGTTGTACCAACATTTAACCTTTCAGTAGTGTCTATATGAGAATGTTTATGTTGATGCAGGTACTTAGCTTGTGTGCTTCTCCATAAAACATTGAAATGTTTTGACATTTTTCAAAGTTGCATATGCTAAAATATTACCTAAAGAGATTGTGCCAGCATCTTTTCTTTCCTTCTTCTTTATTATTTGATTTAAGAGAATAAACAATATTTCATAGTTGTTCTTGATAACTTTTGTGGGAAAAAAAATCTCTCCTTTTGTATTCTGCTGTTTGTGGTTGTGCTTATTTTATTTCAGTGTAAAGTGTGCAAATGCTTAATTGAAATCTTAAAATAAAAACCAACTGAACGCAACCTGCAATTTGTTCATCCTTTGTGTTTTTTGCTTCACACTTTGCATCAGCAACTTTTAACACTTTGAACAAAGAACAAAACTGGTCAGTCAAATATTATTAAAACATCAAAATATTAATTGTATAATTACAGAGCCAAATGCATATTAATTACACATTTGTTTTTAGTCCTCTGAGACTTTTTTGAAATATTTTAGAACTTTGAAAAAAATCTCAGCCATTATTTGTATTCTCTAGTACACCACAAGATGGTGTGGGTACTCCTTTTTTAAGTCAGGGAAGATGTGAACTACAAAAGCAATGGCTATTTAGAGCTTTTTCTCAACTTGCATTTAATTTTTGTCTGGAATTTTGCGTGGTTACATTAGCATTGGTGAATCTGCATTGCTGTTTTTCTTTATTTTACAAGACAATATGTGTGAATCAATTTTGTATTTATTATTTTTTTGTCTTTGTCTCTCTTTTGTCTGTAAATGAGCAGGTTGCCTTGGTAAATTTATGGTCGAACCATTTGTGTTTTGTGAATTTTATACATTACTTTGTATTGGTACATTACATACATATGTATTAAGTTTCTTTCTCATACATTTTTGTGGAATCTGTGCTCATTTGTGGATTCCATTTTGGCGTTTTTACGTAATGCTGTAGAGACCACAAGTATTTAACTGTGCAAATTTTTGTCATGAGACCTATTGACAAGAAACTGTAAGCCAGTTGTAAATAAGCAATTATTCACAAATGAGAAACATAGACACAAATAACTCAAATTAGGTTATTGTTAGTGAAATGATTCCTATACAAGAATAATGGACTAAATGCGTTGTTTGGGAGTGAGTGTGACTTGACCCATACTTCCACAACAACATACAAATATTGAAGGTTCTGGTGATCTCCTTCATACACTTTGATCTTCAGCTCTTTCCAAAGATTTTCAATTAGTCCTATGATGGACTGAACCAATCTAGATTTCCTATTTCTACAAGATGCCCTTGACTCCTGGACAACTCTTGTGGCATTTTATTTTTTATTTTTTTACCCTTCTGTCAAAAAACTTATGAGAAGCACCTGGTGATGGGGCATTTATAGTTTGATGATGTTTTTTCCTCGACCCAAGCATTAAGATGTTTAGAACTACCTATGGCATCTTTGGCTAAATCAGATCTTTTGTTGTCCAACACAAGAATCTTTTTCTGTGCTGTGAAATAGGACAAGGTGCCCAAGTTTATTTCTAGAGAGTTACTATTGTGTAACTCTTACATGCATCCCTTCTCCAACACACCCGAATCAAATGAATGACTCATTATCAGGTCTCTGCAAAGCTGAATCAGAATCCAACTAATCAGAATCGTGCAGAATCAGGATGCAAAGAGTCTGCAAAGCTCCTGAGCAAAGGAGAAAAGCTCAGGAGCAAAAACTGAATCAGTTCTTGATTCAGATGTGTTGGAGAACATCCGAATGTGTACACCAAGTAATTCTTGAGTACTAATCTTGGCTAAGCACCTCTGAAAGACTTTACCAGGCAACATTATTTGTTATCAATAGGGGGCAGGATTGCTTTAAAAATTGTAACACATTTCAGCCAATTTCCTATCTTATTTGCATAATAAAATTTATAAAATTTGTTCAGATGAAACAGTTTTTATATTTTTAGATTTTAATTCTTATGAGAAAATGCAGCACCATTGTTGGGTGTACAGAGATTTTATTCTGATTAAACCTAAGCCTAAATAACACACATAATGGAGTATGACTGCTGTTGAGGACGAGTAGTAAGATCTATGAAACTGATCCGCCTTCATCCTCTCGCAGCCTGTCAGAGTCCTGGCTGGTGTTCATCTGTTGTCTCTGTGTAGATCTCTGATGGGAAACAGCTGACATCTCATTACTCCTACAGCCACCGAGATGATGTGACTGAATGCTAAGCCACGTTTGGATGAGTGACTCGTGCTGGCTTTGATTAGCTGCGGCACAGGACAAAGCTGTGAGCTGATAGAGGAAATATGCTTGGTGTAGTTTCATCACGTTTTCATTCATCACAAAGAGGTTGCTGAGGCTTCCAGGAGTGAAACAAGGAATCACTGGAGGTGTTTTGTTGCTGCAGTGGGATCCAGGTTGTGTTTTAGGGTCGAGTTGGGACCCATCCCTCTTGTAAACAGAAATGAGCAGCCAACACCAACTTTACCAGGTTGTGACGGTATTGCAGGAAACACACTTGTTTACTTTTTTGCACAAAATTGGTAAGACCACTTCCAACCAGTGACTTTAGGTACAAAACATAAAAATAGGCACCGACTATGTCTACAGAAAATCTGCCCCTTATATCCAAAACTGACCGACTTTAAAATTAGTTACTGGTTTCTCAGTAGATATGATAAAACAGAATGCTTTAAACAAATATTTCAATTGGAGTTGACATTCAGACCCAGACAACACAAATGACTGTCTACATGCTGCCTACTGTAATATCTCTTATCTAAAGTCAACCTGAGTACCAGCAACCCTAAAATCGCCCTAAAATATTTTGTACCTAATATTTAAAAAAAAATGCACTTTCTGCATTCAAATAGAAAATACAGAAAATATAACTTGTACCCATAAAGGAAATGCTTAGTATCTGCCTTAACATTTTAATTACATTCTTTACATTCTACTCTCGAGAAATGTAGCTCATTATCTACCAATAACTCAACATAAATGCAATCTACTTACATTTATATTGGTTTGATCAGGATTGCTGATGTTGTTGTATGGCAAAATGGAAGAAAACAGAATCGGATGGCTGCAAATCAGAAATAAAATTAATATCAAAAAGGTACAATACAAAGATTTTAGAAGATAATATAAAGTCAAATTACATGTGACATTTGAGCAATTTTGAAACCAGGTAACAGCCTACGGCTAAGGATAGTTGAGAAATGGAGGTAGGAAGGGACAGAATGGAAGCAGGCAGATACAAAATAGGGAAATAAATTTGCTCAGGGGCGAAATTGCCCAGATCCAGACGCTTGTCTTGTCAAACAAGAGATGATCAAGAATTAGGGATTTAATAATTTATTTAAATCACTCGGAAAAAAATCACCTGAAATATGAATACATTCCCTTTGTTCAAAACAAGTCATATCAATCAAGTATACTTACACTAATATTAATTACAAGCGCAATCATACCTACGATTACTACCATTATAAATAAAATTACCAACGTTTAAACATCCACCACACAACATCAGGGGTCTGGAGGGTATGGCTTATCAATGGGGCATGGCTTATTTCAAAAGAAACCTCAAGTAAATTAAGGTATTACATCCAGGAGGCCTAATTCAAGTCAAAAATCCCACCAACAATATATTTGTGGCACAGTAGATCAATTGTGCAGAGTAGTAGCTGCCAAGAAAAAAATAATTTTTCCACTCCATAATGCTATACATCCATTTTAGAAACATGAATAGGTTGACTGATGTTGTATATTCTTTCTTAAAATATATAAGATAATCTTACTCTGTTAGGTCTTGCTTTGCCTTCAGGAATATGGCAGTTTCCCTCCCCCCTCCCTTTATCTCACAAAATTTCATAAATTATCTAAGATAATTTTGCAAACAAACACTTTTCAATAGAATTTTCCATATAAATTCTTAGAATATATTATTACAGTGGGTCTTTTTTTTTTTTTTTTTCCAGTTATTGTTAAACTTGTGTGCCAAATATAAATTCAACTACTGGTCCATCACAATAATGTACATGTAGAGAACAAAGAGTGACTGAAAGTAAAAGGGTTTCATATTCATGGGTATCTCTATTAACCAAAATTCTCATCTGCGAAAAGTCTCTGAATGTTCTGTAGCAGGGAACAAACTGCAGCTTTTTGGGCCGATTACTTTTTCAGATTTTTTAAAAGCTGACCTGCCATATCAGGCAGACATTTTGACTGAAACTAGTGCTTGCTCAGACCTTACAGAGATGCTTTTGCAAGCTTAATGACCTATTCAAATTTTTTTAACTCTAGATTAGTGACTAAAGATCAACTTTTTTTCTGTGTGTATCCTTCTTTGTTAATTTAATAGAAGTGCTTTGTTTTGTGTCATCTGTGCTCATCATAACACCTGAGAGTATGACATTTTTGGAATGCAAATAATATTAGTTTGTGATGGTAGCGGCACTTAAATATGAGAAACCTCAGAAAGTGTGGAACATCCAGAAATAGCAATAAGCAAGCAATCAAGATCTGAACCTGATTTATTTCCCTATTTGGTTAGTAGTAAAGGTTTAACTAGTTTGTACTTGGGGTAATTTAAAAAAGAAAACATGTTTTTCTAACCAAATAAACAAAAATATTTCCTTACTTTGTATGGTATAAAGCAGACAACTGGCAAGGGCTTTATTTAAGAGGTAGCCCATTGCAGCCAACACAGATAAACCTTCAATAATATATAGGCATAACTTTAAATAGTTTATATTTGCTTTCGTTGAAAACATTTCTCACAGACCAAGGATTGCAGCGTCCAGAAAAATAAAAACAGATATGAAATATAACATTTTAGAATACTGTATTGCAATGCAGGCCAAGTAAATAAATAGATACATATTTCAAAAAGAACTTAAAACTGCAATCCAGCATTGATGAAAGCACCACAACTGTTTTGGTTACACAACACAGGCGAGCAAGTATAACAATTGATCATCAATTCCTCCGGAAGAAAAGAAATAAACTCCGCCCGCAACTGTTGTTTCTGGATTGCAGCATTAAGAGTCATCGTAGAATATAAGAATTAGTTTTTGCCACAACTTTAACATGCCTGAGGGCCTACCCTTGATTTGAATACATTTTACATATAAGAATAGATATACATTAAGCTATTTTATACATTTCTGGTAACATAAACATGTAATTTTTTATAATTTATCTTGAAGTAAAATGTATTTTTAAAGGCAAGAGGTTAAGATAAAATATATCAACCATGAAATTTGTAATGTAAATGATTCTAATAGAGTTAACCAACACACTGCTTATTAATTCATCACCCGACTACAAAAAGTACATTTAATATACAAAGTTTACAGTTGTTGTTTTTTTTCCTTTTTCTTTGTATTGGTTTCGTTATTTTTGGGCCCTGTATTACAGACTGTAAGGCAGTCAAATCTTATGCACATATACTACATATCCCTGTTTCTTAGTCTTTTAATGTTTTAATCAGTCAGTTTCTCTCCATCCGTCACATTGTAGCTTTAATGCAAAAGGCTCAGTGCCACACTCTTCCAAAGAAAAACTGGAGGAGCTAGCAGGTTAGCTTAAAAAATATGCCTTACCATGATAAAGTTGACTCAAAGCGTGATAATTGTAGCAAAATCATAGAATTACTGACTTACTTATTCTTGCCACCAAAAGCACATGCAGAATTGTTGCAGATGTATGCTTCAGAGACATTTAAAAACAAAAAAAAAACGTGAGTATTCCAATGCTTGTTAATGTGTTAGCGGTAAATTTATAGTCAAAGCTATTAACATAAAATCTTATGGCACATTTTCAAAACAGCGTTACAAAGTGACTGGGAGTCAAGCTAGCAGCTACTCGGAGTCAAGCTAGCAGCTACTCGGAGTCAAGCTAGCAGCTACTCGGAGTCAAGCTAGCAGCTACTCAGAGAGTTGTTTGGTTTGGAAGGTGGTGGCGTCTGCATCTAATTATAAGAGGGGCTATAACTACTAAATCTGACACTTAACCTGTCCAAAAAGATTTGAGTATGTGTTTGATTTCTATGATACTGTGTTAGCTTTACTCTGTTCTGAAAAACGCATACAACAGCTTTGATACAGATTCCTACATTATATCACCCAAACCATATTTAAAATACCCCAGGACACACATATGACGAATTTTAATTTGGTTACCATTCAAACCACCTTTGGTTTTCCTTACAAATGTGCAGCATCTAGGTACTGGATAAAATTGTTACAATACACTTTTACTGTAACGTGTTTAAGTGGCCCAGAATGTTCCTTAGAAAAATAGCAATCTGTATCACTGTTTTGAAAAATCACCACGTTGTCATCATGTCCATCACCTTTATAAAATGAGTGCCCCCATTATTAAATGGATTGAGAATATGTACTAATACATTTTTTTTTTTTTACACATTGAAAGTCAAGTTTTAGCAATATCTTCCAAACTTAAAAAGTTAAATCACAGGCCTCAGATTGTACTCAAATCAGCTGATTGTAGAACTTGTCTGGCTTTTTAAGATGAGATGGCTGTCATATAAAGAAGAAAAATAATAATAATAAAAAAGCAAAATTCTACTATATCTAAAGTAGAAAATATTTAATGATTCAACAACATGCTTGTTGCTTGCTGAAGGCGTCACCATGAAGAAATATTGTGCCTGGTAAAAGCCTCTTCTACACATTTTATCCTCAGCCACTGAAGTGGGAAGCCTCTTGCAGAAGGGAAGGGGAAGTGATCTTAAATCCATCTTCATCCCACTGTTTTCCACAACTTCCTCACCACAGTTACAAAAACTCTTTAGGAACAGTATTCTCGTTATTGTGGCACTGGCTTATATTTCAACCAAACCGTGGAAAGCATTTGCTGCACACGTTGGTCCTCTTGCTGAGTTGATTGTCAAGTTCTGTTACAGGCTTAGTTTTAATATGTGCAACAATTTTGAAAATATTTCTTAATGGATAAAGTGGTGAGATGACACCATCGTTGGTCCTTTTGTAGGCCTTTGACTCGAGTCAGTCTGTCGGAGCTGTTTTGATCCACCTTCTTACACCCGCGTGACCATCATGAATTCTGGTCACATTGGAGCTAGCAGTCAGGATCCAGGGAGGCCCCCATAGACCTGGCTGAGAGACTGCAGAGACAAAACAGACACAATTACCATTTTTCTACATTTACAGCTGAAAGGTGAGAGACATTCAGAATCTTGGTTTAATATTTCTTCAAATGAGGTTTTTCTTTTATATTCAGTAAATTTGACAGTCGAATAAGTGTGATGCTAAGACATAGTAGCTGGTTGGCTGACTGTAACTGAACATGTGGGAAACTTCAAGATCGCCAAGTTCATCCAGGCTGAGTTTTACTGAAATATTTAAGTGTTCCCCTGTACATTTAGATAAAGTTACAAAGGCTAAATTCAGACAAAAACATTTAAAATCTGAGGTACATAAAGGCCTTATCTTATGTCGCATCTAAATGCGTGCTACGCTTTTCCATAATGAAAAAATTAGATGGTTTATTTCTGTCGATGCAAAGAAGCAGAGAGGTCTTCTCCTTTGTTGTCCTGGCATTAATGAGAACTATTCTCCAGTCCACATTATCAGTGAAGATTCCTTCACATATCTCAATATTTTAACTTGACATAAAAATGACCAATTTACTTTTTGGAAAATCTTGGCCTGATAACTTAACTCCTCAACAGAGGCTTAAAGGGCTTAATAGAAAGACTCTGAAGACAGAATGGAATGACATGATGGGGGGAAAAAAATAAACATGGTTTTGATATGACAAGAAATGTGCTGTGATATTATTTTAAAAGGCACCTTTCTTAGTCGAGGATAAATACATTAAATCTACAAATAATCCCAAACAGCAGTACATTGAGGACTCATGAATTCCAAATCGATAACATCACTGAGAATACTGTACTGATACTAATATATAATTTCTTAATGATGTATGTCGCACCTCCAGGAATCTGGAAACCCAAAGATTAGCCAGACTTGTGGAGATCCTCAATTCTCTACCTGATATCTTTTCCGATTTTTTGGATTATTTCATGACGTTATGAAAAGGAAGCAGCATGCATCAGTGAGGTCTTGAAATCGATCTGCATTGAAGCCATTATTTAATTTTAAAGTTGTGTGTGGAAAGTGAGGGTTAAAATAGGATCTAATCTTTTTTAATTTGAAAAATGTATTACTGGTAGCTTGATATAAAAAAGAGAATTTTAAAAGGTCTTAATGAAATGACGGATGATTTTAATTCTACAATACTCTTCTTCTGACAGGACTTTAAACCAAAGATTGGAGGCTAATCCAGCAGAGTCATAATTAAACTCTCACCAGCCTCCAAATTAGATTGCGCAGTTTGGACGTTTAATCCCATCGCATTTCATTTATTTTAGGTCTCTGGTGTAAAAAAAAAAACTTCACAGCAGGCCCGGTGCTGAGACGTTTCCGTATTTGGCCGTCTTTCAAGACACAATTTGATCGGTTTGCTTGTGCTCCTTGGAGCTGCAGAGAAGGTGACAGTATATTTCAAGGATAGCAAACGTTTCCTTCGAGTTATTTAAGCACAAACAGCCTCTTCACCTGCGTCACCAATCATCCCACATGGTGCATTCAGCAACTTGAATTGCACTGACGCTGCTGGTGAGTCACAGTTCCTCAGTGATAAATGCATTCCAGAGAATCATAAGCTCTTTGAGGTAAATAATATCTCATTTCTGCTCTAAAGATTTGCTGTTCCTTTGCAATTTTTAGGATTCGTGATTTGTGCTTCTCCCGATCCTTATGCCCACCCGTCAAGTGTGTGCAAGATGCGGTGAAATGTTGCTTTTTGATAAGACAAAAAGTGTGGACTGAACGATGGAGGTGGCTGACGTATGTGGAAGCCGCTGCAAACATCTCAACCTGTGCTGGCTTCTGCAAAAAACGCTTTTGGATGTGATGCAATAATGATTTAGGACATGAGTGGTGGTGTAGACACAGGCACTAACCTGGTCTGTGAGGATTCGAGGCTTAATATCAGGAATGGCACCCCCTCTCAGCTCATCTTCCACAGCCATGAGTCTGACAACAGGGAAATAGAAACAAACAGACCGGTAGACAAAAGTAGAGTTATGAAGCCGGTGTTCTTCAGATGTACTGTGAGATTGTGTAGCCATATGATGATATTAAGGTCCTGAAGTGTTCCTGGGCATCCTCTGAGGTGCCCAAAAGTGAATCTAATCTTTGTTTAGGTGCAGAAAATGTCAAATGAAATTGTGGAAGAGTGAAGTGTATGGTCATGTGTTGTCTGCTCGCTACTATTATTGTGATAAATTCTTCCAAGTATCACAATCAGCCTGTCTAGGTTTAGATCATCTTTATTTTTGACCTAAATTAGAAACTTGGCCACAATTTCAGCTGTATTAGTTGATTCAAACTGATTATTCTGTTTGGAAAAAAAACAAAAATCAATTGAAAACCTTGAAAGTGACAGACTAGATGTTACAGTCTGCTCTTTGTGGCAGTACAAAGTCAACAACATAAACATACAAAAGTCAATGGCAACCAACAAAATATGAAGGTAATTCAAATCATCATGTTGAAAATGAATGAACGTGTTATTTTAAAGAAAAACAAAACTGGTTTTCTTCAGAATGTTTTTGATAGTGGGATTACTGGGATGTAGAACAACAAGTCATCTTGGCTTTAGGCTACATAAAAATAGTCACAACCCTTGAATTTGAATTTCTGTGTGATAGCCAGCATGAAATAAGCAATTACTGTAAAGTGATAGGAAAATGAAAAGTGGCTTTGCAGAACCAGTTTTAGCTGTAATTTCAGCTTCATGTCTCTCTGCTTTACACCTTTGAAATGTTTTTATTTTTGTCTGGAATATGCATCTAAATATAAAATATGTCTTGCCACGTAATAATATAGGTGTGGACTTTGACTGGTCCATTCCAAAACATGGTCTAAACCAAGTATGTCAAACTTTAGAACCTCTGGGATTTGTGTCCGAAAGCTGCTAGATGTTACTGTTTCAAATAAGTTCAGGAGGTAATTCAGCAGTTTGATTCATTGAACCAGGAATGTTTGAGCTGAACTACTCCATTATAATTCTGTCAGGAAGTCTGTTCCCGCTGGAAGGTCACAAGTATTACACAGTTTTTTTCTTCCAAGGCTGCTCAGTATTTATCTGAATCTGTCTTCCAGTCACTTTTGACCGGCTCAGCTGAAAGACAATCAAACCATTTCAGGCCTTTACTGAGTGGCAAAATGAACACAATTATTGAAAGAATAAGAAGTGTTGATCCCAGTTATGGACACTAAGTAAAGAAGGTCAAATAAGACCAAAATTACATGAAAAACACTGCGAGGCACACAGAGGACATCAAAATGAAAACTCTCTGAGCAGAGCAGGGAGACTGGTCAGAGTTGATGGAAAGGTGGATGGAGCAACAGATTGAATCCTGGAAGAAAACCTGCTAGAGCCTATAAACGACTTGAGACCAGGATGGAGTTCACATCACTAAACATTCAACGAGAGCTACAACGAAATGGTTTCAACTGAATTATATTCAAGTGTCCAGTTAAAGTTTGTCAAAATCCAGCATAGAACCAAAATATTGTGACTATTTTGTGTTGCTTTAATACATTAAATCCGAACAAGAAATAATGTTTGTAACGCAATAAACTTAAAAACATTCTAGGGATTTCAATACTTCTCCGACTCAGTACAACTGCTGAAAACTGCATTTTCACCCAAATGGCGCTGGAGATGATCGATGTCAGCTTATTCCAGCCGGAACCTTGATTCAGCACACAAGTTTTTACAGGTTCATGAAACTCCATCCCTGAGACAAACCTCCACTTCAGCCTCCCTAAAGTTTGCAATCCCTCACTTGCACATCCCCCCCCAAAAAAAAAGAAATGACAGCAAATAAACACATCCATCCCATAAAGTGCCTTCAGAGTCCATTTTTTCCATCTAATCAAAGCCGGGTTTTGAAGAGGACAAACAGATTCACAGCAGCTCGTCGAGCTTTTGGGAGTCTTGTTGCTGTAAATGCTTTTCAAGCTCAACATTTGGCAACATAATCTGAAACATTCTTGTTGGTAAGCTGGCTGATAGTCCTCAGCCTCTGGGTAAATAGGTTCTTAATGTTCAGCTCTCCACAACAAATTAGCTGAGTCCCTCAATATGTTTCCTCTATAAATGCAGTTCAGTCCAACCAAGAGACAAAATTCTTCACCCAAATATGAGATCCCGAGTCAAACGTTGCACTTTTCACCTGTACATTCGAAACACATAGGAACTTAAATCCAATGTAATCATTTATAAACTAAATACCCTTCTTCTAGCTACAATGCCATGAACATTTTAACATGAACATTCCTTGTCGTAAATAATTGTTTGTGATTTTTGAACGCATTCAATAATCACAAACAATTATTTGCGATTATGACAAAAAGGCAAAAAAACAGCGGAAATTTGTAAGCCCCAAATATTATTTAAATGCTTTTAAAAGAAGCTACATCAATAATCTGTGTGTCAGTAAGTATTATTTTACTTAATGCCATTTGAACATTTTAAGGAGATCTGCAATATACAGTCATGTTCATGATATGCAAGATTGCAAGATTAAAATAACTTTTTGAAAATATAATATCATCCCTTATTTCTGTAGTAAAAATAATTTGTTTCTATGTCTGGTGTGACATGCTAATCAATGTAATGTTTTCATTAGCAGTAAGCTGGAATTTGTTACATTTAACAGAATTAAAGGCTTGAATACACCAGTCTGTGCGTAATTATGTTTCATATGAATTTAGCTACTGAAATAAATATACTTTTTAGGAATATTCTAATTCATCAAACACGATTGCATTTTTTTTTTTTTAATGTATTTTTAATACATGACAACTAGCGGGAGACGATGCCTTCAGGTTCTCATATCAGCAAATCAGAGCTACCCTGCGTTTCTTCATCTCTGCTGACCTCTCCTGGACCGAACACATAACAGCGGCCTTTAATAGAACCCGCCTTCTATTTCCACACAGATTTCTAATAAAAACGATATGAATACAACAGCTCGTTGCGCTCCACTGCTTCTGCAATGAGAGAGCAGAGATGACGTTCAGCTGCACTGAAGTAGAAAGCAGGAGGCTCCAGAGTTTCACAAGCTGGCCTTCTCTTCTCCTCTGCCTCTCAACAGGGAACCCTTACATGGCTTCCCCTCTCCTACTGACAGCCACTACAGGTTCAATAAAGGCACTTTAACCACTGACAGTGCTTCTTCCACAATGTCTCTCACACACACACACCTACATTACCGAGCCGTCAGGCATGAATAAAGCGACATCTGCACTCTTTTTCTATCAGTTTCTTTTTAAAAAAAAACCCTCTAATATCCTGCCATCAGCTCATATTTGCATAATTATGCACCTTTTTTGTGTTTTCATACTCTTAGAACATTTACATTTTAAAGGTGCAGAGTATAATTAACAAAGAAGGTTTTGTGTTTTATCGTCTTGCGCGATTATGAGCGGCATTAAAAAGGATTATGTTTCTGCAGGATTAAAAAGAAATCTTATGTTTAACACTCCTCATAGGAGTTGGATATGGATATTTTGTGGATCTTGGCTGTGCCAAACAACGTGTGACACTCACCTGAACAAATGCACGCTTGTTTTGTGGAGCAAACATGACGAAGCAGAAAAAAACCAGGTATTGCTGCCTGCTCAACCTGAAAGCTAATCACCTGCTGATGATGCCTTTGATTTGAGAGTCTTTTTCCAGCTGCTGCTGCTTCAGGCGCCGCTCGCTGTCTTCGAGGCGGTTCTGGTACTGCTGCAGGATCTTGCTGGTCTGCTGCTCCTGGCTCAGAAGCCGCTGCTCGTACTCTTCCAGTTTGCGATGCGACATCTTCAGCCGCTCCTTCAGAGAGTGAATTTCCTCTTCGTATTCCCTCACCTTAAAGGTTAACCAGATATTACAAATATGACTTCACCAAAACATTGCTTTGGAAAAGTATTCATGCTTCTGGAAATGGAAGTGTTTACATATGAAAAAGTACGGTACACTCACAGAATTATAACAAACGTACCCATAAAGCATTATGCTGCCATCGCCATGTTTCACTGTGAGGACATTGGTGGTTTGTAAGTTTGGCATGTTTTCTAATCTAGCCTTGTTTTAACTTTCTCTACAGCTTTTTTTTTTTTCTCTGAGATACTGAAATAATGAGATCCTAAAAAGAAAATGCCACACTTTTGCAACGGTCTATGCATGAAGCTAATGCCTATCTGACTAAAACCCCATAAGGCTCCTCTTTCGTCTCTAATTTCTAAAGTAAAAGTCATTCAAAACACAATTACTCACATTACTACTGGTCTGAAAAAACAGTTATTTAATCACAAACGATAATAAAATATTCTGACAGGTGAAAAAGCGGCTGACCCTTTCTAGTCGCGACTCGTCCATGCTCTTAGAGTACTCTTTCAGCTGGCCCTCGCGGTCCGGCCGCAGGCTCTCGATGTCAGCAGACAGGTGCGGCATGTTGGACACCCAGGCGACCGTCCGCTCGTTCATTCCCTGGCTGTTACCCTGAAACACCAATCAAGAAACAAAAAGTTTTAAAACAGAGATTTCCAATCCTGTTTTACCTATCATAGTTTCAGCTGGAAGATTTTTTATTGTTTTTGTTCGGGGACTTGCAGCGTTCACCTGTTTGTTTGCGACCGGTTTCAGTAGATGCTGCTGCGGCGGCTGCAGTTGTGACTGCTGAGGCTTCTTGGTGCTTTTTGTGGGCGTGTCTGTGGACTCGTCTGCAGCTGCTGCCGGAGCCTGGTTTTCTTTAGCGGAGCTCGTCTGGAAGGGTAGCCCCGGAGCCGGACTGTCAGTGACCGACAGCTGCCCGTCCTGCTGTGGCGGCGGTTGCTGTTGCTGCTGCTGTGTCGCTTGCTTCGATGGGCGGGACTTTGGCTGACTGCCGCTGAAGCTCGCATCCGAGGAGTTGAGGAGGAGGTTCCTGCTCTGCGGACGAGCCTTTGGAGGCGTGGCAGTGGCAGGCGTGTTGATGGAGCGCTGGGACTTGAGGTGCTGAGCGGCGATGGATGACTGGCGGGACGGATGAACCGTCGTAGGAGGTGTAGCCAAGGAAGCGGGAGTGCCTGTGCCGGTGCCTGTCTGAGATGTGACTCCCATCAGGTGATGCTGTTGCAGAGACTCCTGAGAGGGAAACGGATGCAAAAAAAAAAAAAAAAAGAAAACAGTATGAGTCACAACGCAGGAAAGATTATCTATCTATTTTGAGAGGAGTTTTCATTTTTGTTGCTGTGGTCATGAATTCCTCCATACAGTCATGACCAAAAAAAATAAAATAAAAAAGGACAACCTACAACAGCCTGAGTACTTTCTAACATATCAATTGAAAAAAAATTAAAATAAATAATAATAATCTTGACATTCTCTATAAAAGTCATTTTAAAAAGATACATTTTCTGGTAAGTTAAATCTCAGACATTAAGTTTACAATTGAAATGCGAGTGAGTTCAACGGGGAGATCCAACGAAGAGCTGATTACTGGAAAAAGAAGAATCTAGCGGCTGATTAGTCACTTAAAGAAGTATCTAAATCATTTGAAAACGGTCTGCAAGTGGAGGAAATCTGAAACAGCCCCACTTTGCCGTTGTTGCTGCAAGCAAGTTCGCCCTGACAGCAGACCACAAGATGCTAAAAGACGTCTCCAATAACAAAGGGTTACTGTTGATGTGAGAGTTCTTTCCTTTACAAAGAGAAAACTTTGCTTCCTAAAAAAAACAAAAAACCCATTAGGATCAAAGTGATATTTAATGTTTAAAGGTATGTCCCATTTTCTTAATCTTTAATATGAGGGTTGGAGCAGTTTTGCTTCAAAACCCTATAGTCAGTTCACCCCTTCTGTGTGTCTTACTATAAGTGTAGAAGTGTTATAAATACTTCCACCAGACGGAGCAACATAATTCAAAATTCAAAATCTTTCACCTGCTTATAAGCTGCTTACACCTTAAGGTGCCTCCGACTGAGACCCTCCATCTGTTCCACAATCACAGTTGACGACAACTGGGTCAGCAGATGCTCATGGAGACGCAACCTTTTTGATTTTTTTTTTTTTTCTAATTTAAGATGACGCTACTTCAGAATGATCTCTATTTTGCTCTCATATGTGTGTAGATGCAAAGGAATTTGCAAGTTTTGTTTTGATTTACATCCTAAATGACTGCAATCATTTGTGATGGATGGATAGATAGATTAATCATTAATTCTTAAAGCTCTTTCCTGAATGCACCATCTGTATAAATAAGCAGGTGGCCTGTGATGTTTGTTCCATTAAAGCCCACACTGCGCGACGGAAATAGCTCAAGACGACACGACAGCATCATTAAACACCGTAATTTTACATCCACGCCTCATAGTAAGCTTATCGGCCTGACGGATCAACCGCCCGAGTGCACACCGACTGATCCTCAGCCGCAGGGTTCATTTAAACATGCATCAGAAAACACACGCTTCTCTTGACCCCATCAAGCAGTCTAATTAAAGGCGAAACGTTTTCAGATCGAAACGTCTCCGTCTTTGCTCTTCGGTGGAGGCGCTGCACCACATCTGCAGAACACGCGTGGCTAAGAAAGATAATGATAATGCAGCATCAGCAGCTCTGACAGCGTTATCCGCCCGGCTGGCCGACAGCTAATAACCAGAACTGTTAAAACAAGGACGCGCAGTGCAGCGGCTGTGAAGCACTCTCCCGGAGCCCAGATGAGGCGGGCACGGGACACACATCTGGACTCAGAGGGCAGCACGACGAGAGCCTCTTACTCTACAGCAGGATTTGCTTATTATGCTGCTCAACCAGAGGTCCTTGATCCAACACTTCATGTGGTTGCTGCAGATTTCAGTCACTCACATTTAAGCCGACTTATTCTGTAATTAATAAATGCCAAATTATGCAACAGAAAGCCGCAAAAGTTCTTACATCTGTATAAGCATATTACAATGATTTCAGAAGTGATGCCACACTGAGCCGTTTAAGCAGCTTTTTTTTTTTTTTTTAGTAGATTTGTGGAAATAAAATGAGCTAATTAAAACTGACTAAAACAACATGCAAAAACAGGTACCCTATTGACAACCCCAAACATTTTGTGGATAGTGTAAAACAACATTTTAAATGATGTAACTGGATTGTTAACTGCAGTGCTTCTCTGTGTTTTCATTGATTTAACTTGACCAAAAAAAAACTCAGTGGAAAATAAAGCAAGTTATGACCAAAAAATGTAAAACATGCATGAAAACATGTTTTGAATGGAAGCAGAACCATTGATACATTTAGCACAGTTCATCAGGCACATGTCCCGACTATTTTTGGCTCATCACAGAAACAATTTTGGGACTGTTTTGTATTAAACAGATGAGTCATATACTGGTGCATCTCAGCAGATCATACAAAAAAAAAAAAAAACACTTTACAATTTTTCCATGAAGAAAAGGACATTTCACATATTTGCTGACTCTGAAAACAGTTATTTACATAGACAATATAAAACTATTTGTATTGACAATTTACATACATTACTGTAACATTACAATGGTTTTAAGCAGATTATAAGCCCAGATGATGATGATGTCCCAGAAGACTGGGATGTCAAGGCAAAGAAAACTCAGCAGCTGCTACTTTCCAGCATTTATTTCTGATTTTGATGATTATTACTGACATTTGATTATTACGTAAGACCAACAAAAATGATTTCAATGAAAAATGAAATGTTGTGCGCCACAGTCTATGTATCACGGAGAGAATTGATGTTATCTTACAGTATTAAGTGGCTTTTTAAGATTCACATCTGTAAATACTGGTTTTATTCATAAAAATTTAAAGTGATGTTCTTATTTAACTTATTTATTAACCCCCTAACTGTCATCATTACACTTCGATCCTTCTCGACCTTTTGAATTAAATGTAAGCGTTTTAACGGTGACAGTTAAGTAGTTAACTTGTGATAAATGATTGAAGCTGGATGCAGACGCATATTCACAGCGTCAAACCATCATTCTGCATGTGTGAAACCAGTGGAGCGGCTCCTACCTGCACCTGCAGAGACAGCTGGTGCCAGGCGTAGTCGTTCTGATTCTGCCGGGTGAAGTCATCGCTGTAGCTGTGCGAATGTACGATGCTGGGCTGCACCAGGCTGCTCTGCGACTGCAGGGCAGAAAGGTCCTCGCTGCGGGAGAAAGCGCTGTTGCCAAAGGCGGGCGGGTAGTCGGGGTGGCCGTTCTCAGCCTCCGGGGTGAGGAGCAGCGGAGGAGGGGCGGCGGCTGGAGGAGGAACCTGGGACTGAGCAGGGGAGTTCTGGGCAGCCAGGTGGAATAGAGGATTCTGGAAAGAAAGGGGGAAATGCATCGCTGCAGCCGCCTGCTGCTGCTGCTGGGAGATGGATTCTGTTGGGGCCCCTACGTGGCCCATCTGGCTCAGTCTGAGGCCAGAGCCGGACGACCCTGGGGGCAAGTGGCCCCCCATTCGAAGCGGGGCGCCCAGGTTCCCGAAGCTGTGGCCGAGGCCAGCAATGGAGGCCTGAGAGGAAGCTAACATGTCTCCAACGGAGTTCAGGTTCGAGATGCTGTTCATTCGGGAGTCCTGAAGGTCCATCATGGAGACACTTTTGTTGACACTGTGGACCTGAGAGAGAAACAAAATGAATGTTCACTTTTTCTATCTGCATCAGAGGCTCTTATTTATATGAACCTTTCAACAAAATAATAGACAAATATTTACAAATGAGATATTTTGTGGTAGGATTGTAATGACAGTGAAAGTGGCAATAAAAACTATTTATTATTTTTCACCTAAAGAAGTGTAATTTGTGTCTACTCCTGGATTTGATCCTATTTTAAAATTTATTGAAAACATTTTCATATTTTCACAAAAACATGAAAATATTTTCATGAAAAGATTTTGTTCTGCACTGACTAAACAGTGGAGAAAATACTTAAATGAACTAACTTCTTTAAAAACATCATTACCGGGAATTTAAATCAAATTTCTTACAAGAAACTGACTATGGCAGATGATGAGTTTCAAACTTTAAATTTCATTTTCTCCTGATTAGGCTGAATTCTAAACCCAGTGAAATAAATTTTGGTTTCGTGTAACATGAAACTTCACTCTTTCCCATGTTTTAAAAATCAATAAATAAAAACAAAAACAGTAATTCTTCATTTCAAACAAATCATAACTTTTAGTCAAATAATTCTTGCTTGTTGGAGTGTGTTACAACGTCACACACAATGCTCACAATGCTACAAAATACCATTTACTATTATTTGTCTCCTTCAAATTGGACCGTTAAACTTAGTGAATCACTGAAATGCTTTTCGCCCCTAAAACTTTATAATCTGTAGAGAAAACAGCAATTAAAACAGGTAACAGAGCTGGTTACCAACAGTGCTGTGCTGAAACCTCTTGGGCTTAATTTAGTTCTTCATTTGGAAAGTAAACTGCTGCCTGGCAATTTTTTTCTCACACTGTTCTCTTGTTTCTAAATGAGGAGCCGTTCTTGATAAATGTATTTCATCAAGATTTTATACGGCACACCAACCACTTGTAGTTGTGTTACTTGGCGCCCTGGTTGAGCCACTTTTCTCCGACGCTTCCCTACAGTGTGAACAAAACAGGGCGTCGCTCACTTCATATGGAGCAGACAGGCAGATACGCGGCAGGAAGGTTTGGAGTGGTCACGGTGACCTGGATGGTAAGCAGTCATTCGTTAATTGATTGAGTCATTGACTGGCTGATTCATTGATTGCAGGAGAGCATTAATTAGGTCAGAAGCCTGGAGGTCTATGAATCCGCTGAAGGAAACGCTGAGATCCAAAACCTGGCTTTGACAATCTGTCGACAGGATGTTTATTAGTCATCCACTGCAAAAATCTGATCGCCACGGAAGGATGAGTCCCCTTTGAAGCAGTTAAATGTTAAAGTTTAAAGTTAAAGTGAAAGTGAAAGGAGGGTCGACTTTGTGTTGGTCATTCACTGAAATGCACCGATGTCTGTTGTGTGGTGGCAAAATGTGAAAATGTTCATCAAATGATTAATATTTTAGCAAGTCACTGCGCCTCAGCGGCCATGAGAAATGTGGAAACTTTCTTTTCGAATGCAATCAGAGATTTTTTTAAAAAAACAATGAGGCTAGCCAGATAAAAACACGGCAAAGATCTGGATGCCATTTAACTTACAAAAATAAATAAAAACACATTTACTTCTCAATGACTTCTCAATGTCAACTGTTTTATTTTTTTTTTTTTTATTTTGTCATGTAGCATGTGCAAACATTGGCCACAGTTATTGAAATTTGCGTTAAAACACCATCACGCCATCAGTTGAGGAAATAAACATGCTAGGACTGAACACACTCTACCTTCGGATCGGGTTCTGTGATGTCGGAGCTGCTGGTGCAGTACGCAGGGCTGGATCGAGCCAGAGGTGGGCGGGTGACGTAGAACACCTCCCTGGACGAAGAGCGGAGGTCTCGCTCGGCCTGACGCCGCATGTTCAGATTGGAGGAGAGGGATTCTACGGCTGAGACTCCGGTCGTGGGCGACGGGAGGCGCGAGATGTCTATCGAGCTGCAGACAGGCAGAAGAAGAGACTGTACTGTGGAAGGATGTCCCTCAGCTGTGACGGATTACGTGCAGCCTGATGTTAGTCACTTATTTTGGGACTGAGGCTGAAGAATTGCTTGGTTTTGATCCCACACACTCGTCTGTGAGGCATCGATGTATGTGTGATTGTATAACGAGTGCCTAATCGAGTTCCTACACAATTTTTCATGCAAAATATTTCCACACATTCAAAACCCAACTGTCTAAAGTTCTCAGTACTTGATATTTATTTCTCTATGAATACATGGCAGATATGTCTACAGACTGAGGAAGGCTTTCATGTGGAAAAACATCAGAAAAAAAGGAAGGGAAGAAGGAAGAGCGCAAGGAATAACGGAAAGAACAGATAATTGGAAGGAAGAGAAGTAGGCCACACAAAGAATGAAGGAAGGAAAAGAAAAGAAGCATAGAATAATAAGAAACAATACAAAAACAATAGGCTTTCGCAGCGCTTTGCTGCTCGGGCCTGATGAAACAGAAGAAAGAAAAAAGGAGTGAAGCAAAACAGGAAGAAATACACAAGGAAAAAAAGAAAGAAGAAGTACACAAAGAAGGGTAGAAGGAAAGGAAGACGACAAAGGAGATAAAATTGAATTTCACTTAATTATCACGGCAGAAGCCATTTGCTTGTTAAAACTTAATCAAACGTATTTGTCCTATTTGATGTTTGTTGTGGCGTTTACTGCAAACCAACGAGGTAATTAGTCCAAGTTTGTCGTTTATTGAACGTTCAGAAACTCCAGCGGCTGTGATGAACCGCAGCAAAGGTCAACAACGATGAAACAACCCGAACAGGTGACCCACTCAAAACCACTCGCACCGTTTCACTCTCTCTCTCTCTGGTTGAAGAACACCCGTTGCCGCGGCAACCGCCTGCGCCCCGCCAGCCCAGCAGAGAAGACGTTAAAAACATAACATTCAGCCCGTTACGTTTTCAGGTTTCCAGGCTTGATATTTATTTCTGGATTATTAAAAAGCCTCTCGTGAACACAGCGGTGGTTGATTAGCTAATTTAAACTCCGGCTCTTCTAGTCAGTCGGTTTTTGAGTCGCCTTTTGTTTGTCAATGGAACCGAAACGCACTGAACTGCACAACACCCAGTTGAAACAATAATTACTCAGATTATTAATTTTAATATGTTTTTTTTAGTCTTTTTTATTATTATTATTATTATTTTTCTTTAATAAACAATAATTATCCAGCCATTTTGGATCTTGGTGAATATTTCTGTTAAGCCTGTCAGAACAGGAAGTGCTGGTCTCAGCGTCCTGGCGGACTTCAGTTTGTCAGCTACTGCCGAGATCGACTCAAAACCTTCCCGATATGAGCCCCTTGCTCTAAACAATCTCCTTTATTATTGTTATTAAAACCCAGTCCAATGCAGAAATTGTCTCCTGACAATCCTGGAGAACTTAAAAAAGAAAACAAAAAACAACAAAAAAAAATCTAAATCAAGGTGAGAAAAGACTCTGGGAAAACAGATGGTGCTGGCAATTAGGGAATGATGAACCACTCTGAAAGCCGGTTGAGGTGCATTAGCATTAGCATTACGAGCTTTTAGAAATACACCAGGGTTGTAATGAGCTGCTGAACTCTCACTTCCTGTGTACACTTGGCCTTTTTATGAGTCCCTGTTAATAACACCCTTGTGGAGCTGTAAATCCTCTCTTTATGCAGCCGAGGTGCACATTTGCAATCACAGCCATGCACCGGGTCTTTATAGAGCCGCAGCGGGGACCAATCCTGCTGGCGCTTTGTTCTATTCGGGGACATGCAAATGCAAGTTTTCGTGCCCAGAAGTAATGACAACAGAAAATGTGGAAAAACGACAGGGGGCCACGAGAAGATACCTGTTTAAATCACGCATCATAAGGCTTTGGAAATCAGAGGACATAAGGCGATTGAAGGATGGGCGGGAGAAGAGTCTGTCCTTCGGTCTCTCCGGTTGGTGGTTTGTGGGCATGTGGAGCTGCGGATTCCTCAGGGCAACGCTGATGTCGTTCAGCAGCCGCGGCAGGGGTCCGAGTTTGAGGATTGCATCCTGCAGGGAGATTTTTAAGTAAAAAAAACAAGAAAATACACTCCTTAACCTTTTGTAAGAGCTACAAACATAAACAAGCAGAACCAGAAAAGAATAATACGATGCTGTTATCAGTTTGAGAAACAGGTCTGAGAAGAAGGATATTTTTATTTGCTCAATGCAATAAACAAGAATTCAAATTCTTCATTCAGTGGAACAGCGGTGAGCCTTCACGGGTGTGCCCAGACTGATGATAAAATTTGACTCACCTTACTGAGCTGTCCCATGACTTCCCACAGCAAGCTGTGCAGCATGGACAGCTCCCTGCCAAGGTCAATGTAGCCCTCGAAGCCTCCGGCGTTTCCTCCAGTGTCCATGTTGGAGATCTCATAGAGGAACTGCTGCATGGAGCCCCACTCCATCTCCAGGAACTCGTTCATGAAGTACATGTATTCCTCCTTGGGTCCGAATCTGAAAACGTGATGATTGGAAGAGCAGTGAAGAAATAAAAGGGATATCACATCGCATTCATAACTAGGACTTTTTCATCATCCATCCATCCATCCATTTTCCGTCACCCTTCTCCCTAACGGGGTCGGGAGTTGCTGGTGCCTATCTCCAGCTACGTTCCGGGCGAGAGGCGGGGTACACCCCGGACAGGTCGCCAGTCTGTCTCAGGGCAACACAAAGACAAACAGGACAAACAACCATACACACACACACTCACACCTAGGGAGAATCTGGGAAGCCCAATCAACCTGACAGTCATGTTTTTGGACTGTGGGAGGAAGCCGGAGAACCCGGAGAGAACCCACGCATGCACAGGGAGAACATGCAAACTCCGTGCAGAAAGACCCCGGGCTGGGAATCGAACCCAGGACCTTCTTGCTGCAAGGCAACAGCACTGTGCAGCCTGACTTTTTCATCAATATAAAGAAATTATTGACTTTGACTTGTAAGTTAGTTTTGTAATATTTCAAGTGTCCCAAGATATTTGACTAGAAATTAAACAGAAATACATTCTAAGATTTTGTGTTTTTGGTGGATTGATGGGTGTTTTTTTTTAGAAAAAATAATCATAATTATTTCTGTTAATTATGATGATTTTCTGCTAACATAACATTTAGGATTAGAATATTACATCAGAGCAAAAAAAAGAAAAATTTAAAAACAAAAATGTGAACTTAATAAAAAGTCTGTTTAATACCTGCCTATAAGTTGCTACTGTCATACGTGACTTTTACTTGCATTTACTTAACTTTCTTTGGCTAAAAATACTTTCAGGAGTATTTTTATTGCGGCATAAATTTGGACTTTTACTTGAGTAATATCATGGCAGAGTATCGCTGCTCTTGAGCAACATTCTCGGCTGCTCTGCTGGCCTCTGGTGACGCATCAGAACGAGCCTCGCTATTGGTGAATAAATCATCCTAAAGTGATTAGATATACATCTCAGAGAATTCAAATCTCTGACATGTAATTAGATTAAGAACTACCACCACCCTGAGTTTAGGAAGAGACCAAAAACATTCACGAAGCCCAAAGTCTTGCTTGGCGAGCCGTCGGATCACCTTGAACCTCCTCCAGTTGCGCTGGAAACACTCAGGCATTTCTAACCTGGTGCTTTTGTTCTTGTTTGTTCGTCCTCTCACCTCCCAGCTGGACGGGACAGACAGAGGCTATTTCTGATGCTGCTGGAGTGAGTTGCTCCTTCTACCCCCCCTTTCTCCGTATCGCTGCGCGTCCTCAGGATGAGATATTAAACCGAAGGGATGATTCACACAATCCCTCCACTTTCAAACTGCCGTTTCATAATTATACTGAATAAATACATTAAATGAGGCTATTCCTAACTGAAGCGGATCACAAATTAATTTGATGAGACTGCATTTGGCTGGATCTCAATCAGGTTTATTTACTTTATTTAAAGTGCTTTTTATCTGCAGATTAATTTGTTTTAAATTAGAAAAATCTATTAAACTAAACTGAGCAGAGTTCAACTGAATGTTGGATTTGACTCCAAAGGAAACATATTCACATCTACATGCTGCATTATATATAGTCCTGCAGAGTACTGCAGTACCAATGACATTGCAGTAGCTTTATTTCAGAACTGCTTGGGCATAAAGGTGTTTTAAGGAAATTCAAAGCAAATGTGGGATGTGTATAAAGTAGGCAGCATTGTCAAAAATGTTTGACAAACTTTAATCAGAGTTATTTCTTTTTTACTTTATTTAGTATCAAATAAAGATAACCAAAGGAAACTGGAAAGGGGAGTTTTCAATGAAGATTTCATGTATTTGGGGTAAAAATTGGTCACAACCAATCAGGCCATAATTGAAGAAATAGTGTTGTTAACCTAATAAGTCCCTGCTCCGCAGAACACAAATCAATTAAGTAGGACCTGTCTGATAACATGAAGTAGGCAAAAAGATCTAAAAATATATTTTAAAAAAAAATAGAAACATAAACAGATTTAAAGAAAAATGAAAAACCAGATCACAAAACGAATTACTGGCATCTGTCTGGAAAAGTTCACAGATTTTTTTAGGCTTTGTGTCTCCATTAAACCACAAGGAGAGCCATTTTCCACAAGTAGAGGAAATGTGGAACATTTCCCAGAAGTGAAATCTTTTTGACGTTATGTATCCAGTTATATAAGAGCCTAAATATAACAGTTCAGAAGAATAACATCCTGGTAACGGTCAAGCATGGTAGTGTGATACTCTGATCCCGCTTTGCTGCTTCCTAACCTGGATGTCTTTTGATTATTATCGGAATCATGAAATCTTCCCTGAGATTTCAGCAAATCCTGAAGGACATCCACAAAGATTCACGTCATACCCAACAGTCTGCATGAGAAGGGATCAAAAACCCTCTAATGTGGCTCACTCAAAAAGAAATCTTCTGAAAAGTTGGCCAAATTTCCTCCACAGTTATCAGTTATTTATAATACAATAACTTTATTGGCTTGGTTTAATTAGTTTTGCTCTGTGACTAAATAAACTCATCATCATAACATAACATAAACTGAATAAATCAGGGTAATAACGTCTTTACTACACTGCACCCTTTAAAATCAAATCTTGTTTAGTGAACATCCAGTTAAGCACAATAAGATAAGTTTGAGGAGAAATTTTGATGTTCTCCGACCGAGTTGGATAAATCCTTCTGATGACATGCAACTACATTTTTGAAGCTTCACCCAGTGCTTCTGTAAGCCAGAGGTTTAGATAAACACGTCAGTGTTCTCGTTTTAATCAGAGTGCCAGTAAAGCGAGCAAACTGGAAGAAATGTGTCACTGCAGAGAGGCTCTGAGCTCACTGCGTGTGAGTAACAGCTTAAACCCTCGCAGGCAAAACTGCAATCCTCTACTTCGGCGAGGTTAGGCCATCCCACCCGACAAGAGCGCCGAGCGTCTGCGGGTCTGAAAACGAACCGCGTCGAACCGGCGCGGCCGAGCCGAGGAGACTCACTTGGTGAAGCTGGCCAGGTTCTGCATCACCTTGGCGATGAGCGTGAGCGTGCGGGACGTGCGCTCGGCCGGGTACTCCTGCATCAGGTTGAACAGGGACGGTGACATGATGGCCGGGCACATGAAGCGCAGGAACAGGGAGGAGCTGATGAGGCTGTCGGCGAGATCCTCTCTTCCTCGCTCGGCGCATCTGGCTCTCCAAGAGGCAAAAACCTCCTTCAGCTCCCGGGGAAAGATGCTGAAACAAGAACATTGTTCTTATTACGGCAGCTGTCAGGGAGAACAGCGAGGCGGAAATGCCAGGAGACTGAAAGTTATAGAAAGTTACCCAACCATATTACTCTCTTCTAAGAGGAAATGCTTCTCTTTAATACTTCTTTTATTTTTTTTATTTTTACAGTGAAGTCTTGTGCTGTTGTTTTTCATACCTCTCTGTTACACGGATGCACGATTTCACTGGAAATAAAACACTTCTTTGAAACATGCAACATCAAAACAGCATCCGGTGTGTTTAATCAGTGTTACTCCAACTAAAGTAAAAGCAAGTGTTATAAAAACCATTAATCTGAGCACACGTAGTTAAAGGAAAAAGCTGTAATTTCGCAACTTATCAAAATATATGTAACTGAAACCATTGTTGAATGTACACTTCATCAAAGTGAACTTATAGCCAGTGAAAGTTGAATTGTTGAGAGTGCAGCAGATCGTCACATATAATCATAAATTCATACTCAATAATGGATAGGGGATAAGAACTGACCAGAGGGAGTTGATGATCTTGCAGAGTAAAAGCTCGCAGCACATCCGGAGGTTGGCTTGGTGGTCAGCGAGGACTGATGGTGGGACACGCATGGGGTCCACCTCACAGTTCTCCTCAGACTCATATAAGGCTCGAATAAAATCACCTGGAAAGTGGACAACAGAGATCTGGGACTTAGAGGAAACTCCTAAACATGCCAAGAGGCTAAAAAAAAAAAAAAAAAGCCTGGTAAGGAAAAGTTGGAGAATGACAAAAATGTCAATGTCTGGGTGATGGTCTTGATTGAAATAAGTCCTTCTTCTATTCAATGACTCCCTCACATTGGCATCCTTTAAAGGCGACATGAACCCCACTGTTTACACTCCAAGAGCAAAACGCATTGCTTTTTAAAGGAGGTTTAAAGGAGGTTTTGATATCATTTGAATCACCCATAAAGTACTAACAGGGACACAATTCACCTCAGTGTGAAAACAGCTCATTGCATTTCTCCTGCATGTCAAATTCTATCTTCATAAATCTTTCCTTAACAGCCAGGGGAGTCCAGGCCTGTCCAGCTTGCATGGAAAAATGCCATCAACTCCAGCCAAAAACCATTGGTAATCCTCTTTCTTCCTCTTCTCACCTTTTACTGATAGATATACTGAGGATGTACAGAGACGGGTATTCTAGGATTTATTTATATTATTACCAAGCCTAACTCAGTTCGAAACAAGGCTAGTAAAACGTAGCAGTGCTTTTACTTTCACATGGAAGAAATGAAAATGAAAGTTGAACGTAACCATCTCATTTTTGGTCATTTTTAAATGAGATATGTCTAACACCAGAGCTGCTGGCGGTCCTACCTATAGCTTCCTTGAGGTATCTGTGACCTATTAGTTTGAGGTACTCTTCCACAGCCTTTGTAGCGAGTGTGTTTTCCCGAAAGATCAAATGTTCGCGGTCCATGAATCGATCGACCTCGCACATCGCCATGTCTGAAAGAAACTCCTACAGAGAGACACAACGTGAAGTTCACTGAAACAGAAAAGTTGCAAGGAAGGGAAGTTTGTAGGCTCATTAATAGCAGAGGTAATTTAGTTACAGAAAAAAAATACTTTAAAAAGAAAAACATTGCAAAAACAATTTATGAGTAATATTAAAACGTAACTATTGCATTTAGAAGCTAATTCCTAAAAAAAAAATAATAAATGACCAATACATCTATTGATAAGAAAAGTTGCAGTAAACAGTGATGTTCACAGGAGTAAATTTGTTGATAAACTGTCTTTTGAACGATATTTGCTTAAAAACAGCCCAAATGTTTGGTTGGTTGTCACTTTAATTACCTTTGTTTTCCCTGTGCTCTGAAGAATGTGCACCAGAGCGAACGCCACCTCCTCTTTGCTCTTCACGCTCAGCAGCGGCTCCAGCACCGCGCACAGTGTTCGGTAGTTGTTGGTGATGTACTCGGCGAACTCCTTGTACAGCTCCATTGGGAGGATATTCATCGTCTGGTAGCGCGACTTGACGCGCAGCGAAGCATTGATCACTTTGGCACTTCCGACGCCGCCACTTTTGGCTAAAACGCTGGACTGTATCACCGGGTACCACTGCTCAACAAACTGCCGGCCCGTGATGCTGGAGATTGGGATGCTGACAAGGCCGATGTATGTGCTTTTCTCCTAATTTTTGCAGACAAGGTGCTTTTCAACCCTGATATTGCTTTGTATTTTTTTGAGATCAAAACATATAAAAAGCACTGAAACGCATTGCTTACCTTGCGTCTCTTCTTATCCGTCTCTTTGTAGAGGTGCAAACGAAGGCTACGAATGGTTGGCAAATTGTTAAACTCAAAGTGTTCCCCCCAGAAGACCGTGTCGGTGCGGGGTTTGCTGGTGGTGCGCGCGTACAGCATGTCGTCCAGGCAAAGCTCGCAGTAGTAGCGTTTCTTAGCTGGAAGATCTCGGGCCTCGATTATCCACAACTTGAGCACATTCTCCACCCGCCTGCTGTTGTCCTGAAAAGAGTGCTATAGCTGCGTTAAACAACCCCGGAGGCTTAAACGTTAAACTGAACTGGACACAAGACGTAAGTAAATCCACTGAGAATACCTTGTTTGGTTTGACCGCTCGTTGCAGATTCTCAATCCATTTGTCTCTTTCAGAAGCCGATCGGCAGGCAAAACATTTTGTCCCTGAATTGGTGGTTACCTGAAGACCAAGCAATATTTATGACACTGATGTCTTTGCGACTCATCTTTTTTTTTGTTTGTTTGTTTTTTTCCAATCCACGTTGTGAGATTCAGAAACATTTAGGGGTAAAGATGCACAACTAAATTAAAATACTCCATGGAGGACAGGCTTATTAGTTTTCACTTCCGTTCTTCTCTTTTTATTCTCCCCTGATTATACAAAGTGTAAACCAAATTTTTGGGCTCCTAAGAGGCTTAAGTGAAATCTGTATATCTCTTGAGTGAAATGCAGCTGTTCTGCTGGACTAAAAATAGTATGAAAAGCCACTCTTACCTCAGGGGACAAGCACAAACGTGGTAAGAGCACTTAGAGGGGAAAGAGCTGATCTAGACTCATCTAAAATGAATAGAAATTCTCTAAAACAAACTTTTGAGATTAATGAAACCTATCGCTTGTTCAATACTGGCCCTTAAACTGATCACAGTGTCAAAAGAAAATGCATCATAAACTGAACTTTACTGCATTGTGTTGCCTTGCAGTAAGAAGGAGCTTGGGTTGAATCCCAGTCAGAGGCCTTTGTTAATGGCGTTTTGAAATTGTTGCTTCTCTGGCTTCCTCCCACAGTCCATAAATATGCACGTTAGATTAATTAACCACTTTAATTAGCCCGAGGGGATCTGTATTACCCTGTGATGGACTGGCAACCTGCAAATAACCCCCAAACGTCATGCATTCTGTAGGCGCGGGGGATGAATTACACTTGATTAAAATATGTTTATTTTATAACAAAGATGACATACAAACACAAACCCCCCAAACCTGCAAGTTTGAGCTTTAATCTTTAAATATCTGGTCTCAACAAAACTCGTAACTCCAATAATCTGTTTCATTATATTTGCTCTAATTAACTAATGAACTGTATTTATCGAAAGCTCCAGAGAGAAATGAAGAGGCTGTGCAGTCATAGCTCAAATGTTACATAATTTCAGCTGGGAAGAAAAAAAAAAGAGGAAAGTGACAGGCAGGCAAAACCATAGAAAAGGAAAAGGTTGAAGAGATTAACACACCTCAAAGCAGTACTCTTGTCCTAAAATGCTAGAGTGGACAGGCTTGATAATGGCATCTTCATCCAGAACTAGGTCTAAAGCCTCTGCAGCACTGCTGGGGGAAAGGAGGGACTCATGGGAGTGGGATTCTTTGAAGCTTTGCATCAAGCGAGTCCTGGTGAGAAAAGGAGACGTCGACTTGCATTCAGAATTCATATGGATGTTTGTACAACGTGAGTCACAGCAGAGGAAAAAAATCGTTGAGTGTTGGGGTGTATTTCAGAAAACTTCACAGAACCTGCTGATTTATTTTACCACTTGGAGCTAAAACACATGCAAAAATGGATGTTTCCAATGTTGCATCAGTTCATCGCGGATGACGTTAAAAAAGGAAAAAATAAACTCATCAGTGCTCTGAACGGCCTAGTAAAGCTCAGGTTCCTGGGATTCATATGAACGTTACTTTACCGCCTATCAACACCTACAAATCCTTAAAAAAATACAAACACCCCACATGACATTCACAACCTTTAGCATATTTCATTAGGTTTTAGGATCAAAAAGTAAAGATTGCTTTTGTGCGATAACAAGGTGTCCATCTCTACCTCTGAAATTTAACATCTTAAAAACTAAAATAAACAGGCTGTGGGGAGAAAACACAGAGAAATAGGGAGTGGTTAACAAATAAACAATCTTATCCTGCCATAGACTGAAAGTTATAGTTTCAGATGTTGCACACATTGATATTAAAATGATCCAAGTGATTAAATATATTGTTCCACTTTAGAGCAGGCTAATTACAAAACAGTTATTTTGTTGTTGGGGCAGTCAAACCAAACAACAAAATAAGAAATAAAGCGATGACACGGAGAAAATGAACAGCAAAATTTAACTGCAGCCTCTGTGTGTGGGTGTGTGTGTGTGTGTGGTTGTTTGTCCTTGGCAAGTTGTGTCAGATGTCCTTTATTCACTTGTGCTTGGTTTTAAAATTGCTCCATATTCTCAGCAGGACAATGTAGTTTTCCGGCATCATAAAAAGGCTGTGGAGCAGCAGAATCATAACAAAGACACCTTGATTTCACACAGAATATGACACAACTGCAGGATGCCCTGGTGGCTAAGAGGTGTCCTGAGGTAAGCCTGCACTATAACAGGCAGAATGAGTTATTGTTGTGGCTGATGCTTAGTGCTAGAAAACAGCCCGCAGTGGTGCTGGTGGTTGGAAAACACGCTTCTCTGATTTGCTTTCCCCCCTTTCTCTTCTAAGGGCAAACGAAATGTTTGGATTTTAGCTAATAGTAGCTCTGAAAAAAAGGAGAAAAAACAGCAATGAACTGAAAGGTTAGTTACCGCGACTAGTCTGGTGTGTATGCTCATCTTTTTTTAAAAAAAGATACCCGAGTGGGACAATTATAACCATTGAATCGACTCGTATGCCAACAAAGGCCGTTCCCCGATGAAATAGTCAATAATCCAAAAGAAGTATAGAATGAAGTTTGCAGATGCACTCAGAGAAATAGATCTCAGCTTTGGAGTCCTGATCTTTGCTTTTAGTTGGTGAAACTAAACTTAAAGTGTTTATTTATTGAGCTGTTTGCTGCAGGAGGGACTGGTGCACTTCACCAAATAGATGGCATCGAGAGAAAATATCTTTTTGTGGAAATACTGCAGCAACATCTCAGATAGAGAGCTGCTGCTTTCATGCAAACTGGTCTTCCAAATGAGGAACGATGCCTCATTGTCCAGTTCGTGACCCAGGGGCTTCAGGAAAATAAACTCAATGTTTGATCATCTCAAAAGCTTGATTTTAGTTCCATAAAGAAAAAAATTGTAGGTAGGGCTGAAAATAAAATACTGCAGAAAGGAATGAGCCAAGATCTCAGCAAACTGTTCTGAGAAAAAGGGAACTTATAAAAAAAAAGCAAATATAAATAATTTTGGTAATCCAAACTGACCTAAAACAGGAAAAAAGCAAGTCTGATGTTGGGGTCTAAATAACAAGCGTGAATGTTCTTTAATATGACATTGTCATTTTGTAAATCCATATTCACTTTTGGAGTTAAAAACTAACATCCAGGTAAGTTTAGGTATTTTAACATGATGTTTCTGAAATCCTCTTTTGTCGTGCATTTTAGGTTGAACTGGTTCTACGGTCAAGTCCGGCATCTTCTCTTCAAAGCAGTGAGACATTCCTGCTTTGCCATCATTTTGTTGAAGCTTGATCTAGAAATTGTACTGGTGCACAGAAGATATATCACAAGGTACATGCCTTGGAAAAACTGGTCTAATCTCTGAGGTGGAAGTGGATGCACAACCAAGCTGAAGCTTCGTTGTTGTGGAGAAAGGATGGGAGTGTTATCATTCCCATCACTGACTCCCGAATCATTTCAGGGTCAGGTGAATCTGATTGAAGCTAAATAAGAAGCGGCCAATTGATTTGGCGGCACACACAGAAATGAGTACAGTACAAAAAGGTTGGTCAGTTTTCAGAAATTCAATTCCATCTCACACAGACTACGATGTGGGAATGTTTTCTCCCTCATCGTGTTTTCTTATTCGAAAATGCTGAAATTTAAGTTGGATTATTTATTTATTTTTTTTTAAATGGCAGGAGGACTGACAGAAACGACAAAAAAAAAATACCTGATAAAACAGTTGATAAATATGCAGGTTTGATGCCGATCATCACCGAATAATCATGACCGGCGCGCATGAGAAGTGCTCTGATAAAATCAACAGACTTTGGCAGGCGAGCCGGAGCAGCTGCGTCGAAAAGCTCGAGTGTGAAGTTGGATGCCGAGGGCTTACAGGAAAGTCAACTTAACGCTGCGGAGTGAATTAAGCGTGTGTGGGCAGGACTCAAAGCGAGCTGTGCGGGCAGCTGTCTGAGGCAGCGGTGAGAGGGGCGCGCCGACCTAAACCCCAACATCATTTAGCTTTCGCTCACAGGCTCCATCCCTGCTGCCCCCACACAATCCGCCGGGTTAATTTATGATTTATTTCGACGTCTGAAACGTTGCATTTTAGCACGCGAGGTTTTCCCCACTTCCTCCGCTAAATGACACTTTCCTGCTTTTCCCATGTCGGACATCCACACCAGAACCCAAATATGTCTGCAAAGCGCCTCCCGCTGTGACGGGAAAGTGTGCCGTCAGCGATACATTTTTACTCCCTCTTGGCATTCTTGAATTTCTCATGTGGGCTTCGTGACTGGATTGTGTGAAGGTTGCATAAAATTTTGAAGCGCGAGATCCAGCTGAGGATGTGACCCCTCCCCTTCACTCCCCCCAAACACACACACACACACACACACACACACACACACACACACACACACACACACACACACACAAAACAGGAGAAGAAGCCTGTCACGAGACGCTCCAAAGCTGCTGCATCCCGACAAATGTAAAAAAAAAAAAAAGAAAAAAGGGCTAAATAAATAAATAAAAGTCTCAGACAAGATAAATGTAAGCATGTGGTGAAAACGATCCCTGTGGCATCACTAGAGCTTCACTTTGTTTCTATTATTTTCACTGAATTAAATTTCATTTTGAAAAAAATGCATCACAGCTGCATATAAAATGATTTAACCGCCCCACTGGAAACTAGTTTTAGTTGCACTTTAGTTCAGATCTTTGCAATTTAAAAAAAATTACAGCTTAAATAGTTTGGAGAGATTTTGTCCAAACTTGACAATAAATCCTGCCTTCAACGTCTATCCGTTGATTACCATCAGAGCGCACATTTTTAAATCAGTCTCATATGCCAACATTCAAATGTTTCACAAGTAGACGCATAAGCTCAGCAACAAATATATTTGTTGTTTTTAAACATCTGATTATTGATGTAGCTTCTCTGAAATGTGGGCTACGAATGCTGATATTAGAGTTAGCGACATCCGTGCTGCTGCTGTATTTTAGGTTTGAACAACTTCGGTGAACGGTCGGCTCCTTTTAGGATGCTGGAAATAATCTTTGAAGTCAAATTTACCTCCCAGTGGGCCGAGAGAAGCAATGTTGGTTGTTTGGCATCAGATTTCGTCACCAGAGTCCAGCTGGACTGACTGCAAAAGACGTTTAGCGAGACCTTATGGCGGCGGCCACCGAGGTTTCAAATTCAACCAAATAACTATGAGGTAAAAACACAACAACAGTAGCTGACTTGTTGTGAGCAAGTCAGCTACAACTTGCCCACAACTCTTCAAACTCGCAACAACTTTACAGAAAGGAACGATTCATTCTTTTCTGTAAAGGAATGAGTCAAAGCCTGAACTTTTCACTCCTATGGATCAGTAGTACGCCGGGATGAAGACGAATAAAGCTTACATTGAACAGAATTACAACCCCAGAGTAAAACCCATTGATGCTCTGGGATTTCTCTTCTTCCCCTGGTACCGGTAGCCTGCAGTGAGTGTAAATCAGTTCCACGGTTCCCAAGCTTATCTCAAGAGTTCATCAAGGCCCGGTTTCAGAAAACGTCCTGTGTTGCTTTCATTGTCGTTTTACTTAAACTCTACTGAAAATCTCTGGTGGGATTGGAAAAAGGTTGCGGCAGCACGGAAACCGAGGAATATAAATGAACTGGAGTCCATTCACTGGTGAGCTTAGATTCCTCAGGGATCCTGCCAGACTTTGCAGTCCAGGTATGAATCACATTTGCAGCAGGTCAAAGGAACCAAAGGTTGCCCTTTTGGGGCTTTTAATATGCTGATCTCGATGGGGTTGAATAATTTTGAGGCCGGTATTTAAATCTGACATTTTGAGTTGAATTTGAAAAAAGCATTTGTAGAATTAGTCCAGTGCTTCTTGTTTTATTTATTTTTTTTGGATCTAGCATGAATATTTTGCACAGAAACCTAACAGTGGGGGTTGAATAATTTTAGATGTGAATGTTGCCTCTGAAAAGTATTGACAACATTTTGACTATTGACTTTGACTAAGCCAGAAGTGAAGGGAATGTTTTAAAAAAAAAAAAACAACTCAAAAACCTGAATTGATTTATTTATTTTTTTGTTTGTTTCCACAAGCCAAACTTGCAAAAGTTTCACAGTTTGGGGGCTTTCGTTTCATGTCCTACCTCTCTTGGTCAGCACTACGAAACCGGGGCAGAATCATCTGTTTGAAGCTGCTGGTCCGGTCCAGCTTCGGCTGGCTTTTCGCCCTCTTGATGGAGCCCTTCAGCCTCCGATTGAGAAAACTCTAAAGATTAAACGCAACAAAAAAAAAAAAAAAAAGAAAAGATCCCATAAACAGCTCGATGAGTCTGTAACCAACGACGCTCATCCTGGTGCTTTTGCTGAACTCACCGGCTGCCTGAAGGGCTGAGGGGTCGTGTTGGGAGGAGTCTCCATACTCGACTGCCTTACAGAGGCAAAACTTGCCCTGCGGGATTGGTCTGCAAGAGGACAATGTCATGGAAAAGGAAGCAAGAAAAACAGTCAGGAATAAGATTTACATTGTCTTGCAAATCAGTTGTGCTCTTTAATTAATAATATAATATTAATAATTAATCTTATTTATAAAGGAAGGTCTTTTATTTTAAATCTGACAGTCATTGTCAACATGATTGCAAGATTTCAGTGCATTTTTATGGTCTGTTATACGTTATTGTTTTCCATCTTTGTTGAAGTGCACGACGTTTGATTACTACTAATGAAAGTTGATCATTGACTACTACATTGTTCATTACATTAAACATAAAGAGTCCGTTTACGATTTCTGAAATACAAAGTATGCATTTCAACAGTTTCCAAATACATCAAAAAAAAGAGTCTTTTCAAGTTGCTGCAGCTAGCCATGATTTTAGCAGCGCTGAGTTAAATTTTAGGAACCACGTCCAGCTTTAATTTATGCCGGAACTTTAAAAATGACAAAACCATCCAAATTGTTCTGACAACATAAAGTAGGCCAACAAATCTCAAAGGACCACATCACAGCCACAACTGAAACAGATAAGACAGAGAGGATAAGACAGCTTTTATTGCCATTCTATGCACAAGGCGAGCGGTACAAAGACGTTTTCTTGGCAGCACTCTGAAATACAACAAAAACACACAGTGAAAGAGTGGGTCGGATATAAACGTTTACATTTGTGGTACAATAAATCAAGTCAACAGTCGGACATGGTGGTGGCGGTGTGATGGTCTGGGGCTGCTGTGCAGCTTCAGGACTCCCGCGACGCAAAAAGCAAACTGTAGCGGTCAAAAGGCGCTTGCACGTATCGACTGTGAGAAAACGATCAACGATCGGCCGAGGAAATGTTCTGAACTGCACAGCTTAGTGTAAAATTATGCAAAAGAAAAGTTGATGCAAGAGAAATATTGAAGGTGAAGCACACAGTCTGTGATGACTCATCTGGATAGCTTTAGTCTGTCCTTATGCTTGCACAAACTCATGAGTTTGTGCAAGCATAAGGACAGACTAAAGCAACACGGTGATGGATCTATGAAAGCATGAGCAACTATCTATAGGAAAAACACTTCCTCTGTACGGCCAAGAAAGATGATGTCAACGTGAACCTAAGTGAGGAGGGTGCAAACCCTGTTCACGTATAACTTTATTTTTTCTCTTTTATGCTGCCTAAAGGCTGACCTCAGCAGGAATTTAAAGGTAACCGTACAGTGGTGAGTAGTTCTTACACTTACTAAAGCTCTACAAAGGTAAAATATGTTATTATTATACTGTGAACTTTAAGATCACTTTAAAATGCTGCTTCTTTCACACACCCATTGTGAAACATGGTATTTGAACACATCAGAAACAGTTTTCTTCTCATAATGTCAAGTATAAATAAAGGCACAAGTCTTAAAAAATGTGAGATGACAATAATTCCTGGACCTGACAAAAGGCCTATTGTCCTCTCTTCCCAGGTTCATATCTGACGGTAAATTCTTAAGATGTTTGAAAAGTAATAACGTTTCCACCAGAAAAACATTTAAAAACTGTAAAAAAAATAAATAAATAAAGTCCATTATGTCACTTTAAAAAGCTCTTTCAGCATGCTTCTAAATATCTGCAAAGAATCCAGGAAGGGAAACAACTTAACTACACAAACACAGGCAGGTTTTTCAACAGAAATATTAATACCATGTTTTCATTCATGACACAAAGCCCCTATTGCTGATCTCTGGTTAGTTAAAACAGTGTTTTTCAAAGTGGGGGAACACCAGAGGGTGCTAGGTGGGCTTCAGGAAGCTGGAGAGAATAGAAATGAAAAAAAAAAAAAAATCTAATACAGTTTTTTAAAATCAGAAAATATAATTTGTTTTTAGTCATCAATATAAGGTATTTGTTAAAACAACTTTTTGAAATGTTATTTGCCATGCTCATCTCGTCTGATTGGTTGAAAGTTTCTCCTCAAGCTGGCGAGGCAAGAGCAAAACGTTTCTGACCAGAAAGAGAGAGAAAGAAAGTCCTGCTGGAGGACTGACATTAAAAAAAAACTCAAAACCTTACGGACAATTCAAATCAGAAAGTATGAGGCAGCATTTATGCTAAACAAATGTAATAATTATTGAATAGTAAATAAAACTGAGGAAAAGAAACACAGCATTTGTCGTCTACTTTAGGTTGGCAGGCAAGTTTTAAATAAACGATTCCTTGATTTAACAGGTCAGTCAGTGAGTAACCAGAAAATGTGATTAAACAGCTCAAGTTGTGGTTTAACAAGGCAGTCAATTATATTTATATATAACACTAATTTGGTCGCAATTACTGGGAAACTAGAAATATTTCAGAGGGCTTTCAACTTAACTAACGTAGAGCTAATTGACTGCACAGAATGGATGTCACTTAATCTGCATTTCATAATTTATTTATAAATTTATTAAATTTGCCATGAAACACAAATAAGCCTATTAAGTACAAATGTGAGCATAAGCTCAAATTTCTTATAAAGAAACGCATTTCCTTAATTCCTGCAGTTTTACACCTGGATTATTGTGGTTATGTAATAAAGCGTGCAGATTGATCTGTAATGTGTCAGGGTTTTTTGCTATTTTTTTAAATCTAGACGCAGGTCTCATGTTTTTCTCTCCACGGTTCTATTTTCGGCAGCGACTGATCTGTTGGGTTTTTTTTTTTTTTTTTGGCCTTCCCGGTTCCTTTTTTTTTTTTTAATTTTTTTTTTTGCAAAGAGAATTAAGACACGCTGTCATCCTATGATTTTGATTTCCTCGCTCTCAGTGCTTGTAAGTAGGCTACTCTCCAGGTTCTATTCTGAATCCCAGCTAATTGTTTGGTACCCATGGAAACAACTCCAAGGGCTTCTGCTTGAAGTGTAAAAGATATTGGCACAAAAAAAAAAAACTGCACAGCAACGATGACAGAAAAACACCGAGCAGCACGGTGCGAACAGTCGCATTTCTTCGAATCAGACGTGAAGAAAGGAGTCTTCAGACGTGTCAGGGGCTCTGAGGGGCAAATCACCCTCAGCTGGGGGAAAAGACTTCAGATTTCTGAGAGAGCGTTCACATAGAGCTAAATCACAACACTGCAAATCGACTGAAAGACCTTGCGGGGTAAAAAAAAAAAAAAAAAAAAAACTTTTGCGTGCATCTGCAGCAATGATGCTCGCATTGAGGATGGATTAAAGTAAACGTGACATATTAGAACACATGGATGTGTTCGGTCGGGCCATTCTGAATGTAAATTGCTCTCAAGACGGAGCGTGTGGGAGGCAACAGCCTCTAGCTAACTATGATACAGAGAGAGAAAGACGGAGAGAGAAAGACTAAGAGTGGGTGTTTAAAGAAACATAGTCAACCTTTATCATATCTATTAATAAATGTAGGGAAACTTTGCATTTCTGACACTTTTGTGCCTAAAATAGTGCAACAGATATTGATTCCACAGTTTTTAATAGCATAGAAGACATAAGAACTTTAGCTACTATGATATAAAGTCCAAGAAATTACTTTTAATGCATTGTAATTGGGATTCATACGTAGCTGGATTATTTGATTGGGTTTGAATGAAAATAATCTTATTTAAATTTAGGCACAAGTGCCTTGCAAAAGTATTCATATTGTTTAATCTTGTAGCCTCAAATAAAATCAGATCAGAAACATGCAAAAGGCCCAAAGGTAACTCTGGAGTAGCTGCAGAGAGCCACAGCTCAGGTGAGCGAATATTTTGATTGGAAAACTTTTACCTATGAACTCCACAAAATCTGTCCTTTGTGAAAAAGTGACAAGCAGAAAGCCATTGCCAAAAAGAAGTAAAAAGTCCCGTTTGTGTTTTTCCACAGGCCATGATTAAAGCAAACATGTAGAAAAAGTAGCTCTGGTCATCTATACAGTCGACCATCAGCCATGCAATTTTAGTATTACGTACATAAACTGTCTATTGGCCCTGCATTTGTACTCTTATTTCTGTCTAATTCTTTTTATTAAACAGCCTATTTTGTGTTTGATTTTCTTTTCTCTATATTATTAATCCTTCCAGACCAAACGTGGCACCAAAGATCCAGCCAAATTTGCATTACCGTAATTCCGCCACACTTTGCGCAATCTGAAATGTCCCTACAGTTTCTAAAAGCGGAGACTTGGCGCTTTCCAGAAAATATCGAGTTATTACGGTAATTTCACCCCCTGCAGTGGCAGGGAGTGAAAATAATCTGAGGGGCAAATTGTAAAAATAACTTAGTAGATATTCAACGTTCTGGTTTTTATGGGTAAGTGGGCAAATATATTTAATCACAATTAAAATAAGCAAAAATATCCACATTTGAAACAAGTCATACAGGGTTAAACTGAATTTAAGTTAATTGAATTTAAACAAGAATGTGGAACATAAACTTGTTAGATTAAATCATACTGTTAAAACGTAATGTGCACAACTCAACATCAATCATTCAATAGAGGCTCAAAGTCAAACAGTTAAAGAGCCAAACCAAAGATTACTGTATATCTGGTTCTGATCTAAAATATGTTGCAATTCCTGTAAACATTATTTAAACTTTCATTTGGGTAAAGCATCTGGACTTCCTTAAACTATTTTAAAGTTAAATATTTGATCCAAAAAGGCAACTTTTGTTTGTAATGCTATCAGGCAGACAGAACCAGTTTAATCTTATCATATACACATATGCATCATTTATATGTAATAACTTTAAAATTGGCTGAAGCTTTATGTAGTACAATTACAGGTCTTTATGCAAATATGCCTGTGTGAAAATGTATTCTTTTAGCAACTTTAGTGGTGCTAAAAGCTGCAATAACATGCAACGTTGATTTTCCAATTATTTAAATCCCTAGAGAACTTTTCCCACAAAAACTGGCATATTAAGATGAACCAAATATGATATTTAGAGAGTGTCAGTATAGAGGACTGGGGGTTTTAAACAACAAGAGTAGCAAAGGAAGTCCCTGTTCTCAGGTCTTATTAAAAACAAGTCCCAAGATTCAACGTGATCACGTTTTCGCACATAGTATAGAAGCTGTTAACCTTCTCGGTCCGTTTCATTTGCTCACAGTGCCATCAGAGTTTTGGGTTCTCTGGAGAAAACTGCAGAGTCAAAAATGAAATTCTGTCCCAAATTCCCTGAGAAAAACAGACCAGTTTCAGCTGGGCTGGGTTATTACAGACAAAATGCAACTAGATGTCTCCATTTCAGCAAAGTGCAGTCATTCATTATATGTCTTTTATTCCAAAAGACTAAAAAATAATACTTGGATAAATGCCATTAAGGTAATCGATCTGAGTGAGAGTGAAATAAATCTCATTGTGGCTGCCTGATTTGTTGAATGGTGCATTTCCAGTCACAGGCCACAAACATGGGATCTCAGTGTGACTGGTCTGGACAACAACAGGCCTCCAGTGACTCACAGACAGGCCTGCTGGGACAGATACTGCATTCCTGTCATATGGAAGTGTCTGTAATTGCCATATCCCATCTAGTAAACACAGTTCATGACAGCAGATAACCAGCAATTATGGGAAGACAATTTGCTCTTGTTCTGATAGCTCCAATCCGCAATGTAGGTCAATTAGGTTACCTTAAAATATATTTTCTCTCCAGCTACAGTTGCTAAAGTAGGTTTTGAATTCAAATTACAATAGTTACCTGCCGAACCCGACTTTGTCAGTAAACAGATTTCATGATGACGTGAAATTGAAGCCAGATGTTGATGATGACCCGAGTGAAAACCCACTCAGGAATAAAATCAAATGCGTCTATAAATTTATATTAAATGAAAAGAGTTTCCTTCCTTTACCTCAGGAACATTGCCAGATTTAGAAATATCTTTTCTACATTTTACATTGTGACTAACGCCTACTAAAACTGCCCACATATAGTGACTCCCATATATCTCAGCCAGATGCTGAGTTTGCGCGACACCTAAGAATCTTGAGGGCTTTTTTTTTTGTTTTGTTTTTTTTTCCCCCAATTTCTGCTAAATTATGTTGGATTTTCTGTTTGTTTTTGATGAGATTTGCCAGCAACACCCACCTCTTGGATGTTTGACAAATTTTCCTCTGGGAGCTAAACGCCTACTGGAGACCACGATTGAACACGCTTTCTCCGAACCCATTTCTAATCCACGAATAGACTGAATTGTAGTTCACTGCAATAATAAGTATTAATACATTGCTTTAAAATAGCGCAAATATTATATACCTTTCTAGGTGAATTGTGCTCCTCTTAAGCTCTATAATACAGACTTAAGCTTGTATGTAAACAAAACAAACCACAAGTCTGTGATTATTTATTAAACAAAAATGAAGCCGAAATAGATTTTGTGATAACTAATTCAAACCTCAAATTCACGCTAAACAGCCGAAGCTTTAGAGTTGAAAGGAGGTCAAATAACGTAATGAAATTCACTGGAGAGATTATTTTTTAATGCTGTGTGATCATGTTCTATTGTTATCGATTTTACCTGAATAGCTCTACTGGACATTAGGTTCTCAATAACTAAAATAGTAATTAAACACTAAAATGTGTAATTATTTGCAACAGCTCGAGCAGGTTCGAATATTGCTGTGTGACACATCAAGTAAATACCATTTTATTTATTTTCTACTCTTTAGTTAATGATCACTGAAAATAGCAATGGCAGGGAAACATCTGCACACACCTGGACGCAGTTTGTTAACCTACTTTGCTTGAAGACCAGTCATGATTTGAAGATCCTACTTCTAACGGGTTACATCTGGATGTATTATGATGTTGAAGCTTTGGCTAGACATGGAAAAAAAAAAAAAAAGGCTAAAGATTACCTGTCTGAGCTCTGCCTGTCAAAACTGAGCCGCTTCGAATCTGAATGCCTCACTGCAAGCCATATTTTTAGAGCAAGTTGGCCCATTCAAAGTGACAGCTTGGTGTTATCTCTCTGTTTGAGTGGGTTGTCACTGCAGGTATCCAAATAAATGTGCTTAAGCAGAGTAAAAAGTGTTATACATCCACTTCTGGTGCAGAAGTTTGAGAAGCAACACCACGAAGTTTGGACAAAAACAAAGAATAAAAGTGTTTTCCACTTGTGTGGGGATTTTTGTCCTGAACTCCAGTCTTGAATAATCAGACAAGAGTGGCTGTTCTCCAGATTAAAATCAGCAATCGTTTCAATTTATAACCACCAAATAGGTCAAATCATGTGCTGAGAGTTAAAACCACATCATGAACAGAGCTGTCCAAACAATCAGCATGACTGACAGGAGGAAAACCGCCTGGCAACCACTTAGTGGCTCTTTGACAGGCCGGCAGCAACACTGCAGGGGGTTTTAGTATGAGCTGCGATTTACAAAACACAGGCTGAAATCGTGGATGCCAAACGCGCCGTAACCGTTTAGAGGAAGAAATGCGAAGGGGTTGCGTCTTGCAGAGCATTTTAGATTCTAAGACAATAAACCCTCAAAGGGAAACAAACCCGTCATGCGAAGAAGCAAACATTGATGTAAAAACATCTTAACGGTCCAGTTTCGTGATAATCATCTTCCAAAACAAAACGAGCGAAAACATAAAACTGTCACACGCAGTTTCAAAGGACCATGAACTCTTGGAAATACCAGGAGATTTTCATGAAAACTTTGGAGGATTTTAGCAGCAAATGGAAAATAGATCACTTCAATACTTTAGCAGAATAAGGATGCCAAACAAAAGTGGTTCACTATGAAATAATAAACATGTTTTTAAAGGTTAGGCTGAGTTTGCAGACCTTTGTCCAGTAGAAAGCTTACAAGATGAGATGAGAATAATAAAGAGACACAATATTCTAAAAAGAAAAATCAAACTAGATTGACTAAAGTAGGATTGGTCAATGATCCTAATGATCCTAAACTAAATGCGACTCTAATGCATGGAGCGCGCTGCACATCAAAACTGGGATTTTTAAAGAAACTAAGGTGGACAATTTTGTTTATGTAAATAAAAAAAATAAAAAAAGAAAAAGAAAAGGTCCACCTCTGGCTGTAGTCAGAGCCACTCTGGTGCTATGTTTAGAAACATCTCTGTAACGAGGTAAATGCACACTGCACAGAAGAGGCAGAGTAGCGGGATTTAAAAGAAGTGGTGGGTGGAGGGGTTCAGGAAGAGGGGGCCACTGTGGGCGGGAAGAGATCCACAGGAAAAACAAAACAAAACAACTGCAATCAGTCTGAATCCCGACAAGCTCACAAACACACGCAAAACTAAGTTTGGACTTGCAGCGTTTTGTGAAAATCCTCAACAGCAGCCTAAATAAATAAGCAGAACTTGTTTTCGATCATGTGTGGGGTTTTTTTTGTTTTTTTTTCCCCAGCATTCCTGCCTCCCTCCTGCCCGTTTCTACGCTTGTGTGTGAGCTCTCGCCGAAGGGGAGTGTGGTCTCGTTACCATAGGAACATGTTTGCTAGCGTGTGCTCTGCTCTCCATCAAACTACCTTCATTTCCACTAATGTATTTAGAAGAGTCATTACTGTGCTTGTGAATGGAAGGATCCAAATGAAATAACGAGCGTCAAGCAGGCGTGACTCCACAGATGTACCAGATGTGGGAGACAACGGTTTTACGCCGCTCTCACGTCTTCCTCTCTTCATTTTTAAAAAAATATTATTGAATAAATTCGATTAATAAACCAGGACATTAACGCTCCGTCATGTTCATTTTTTTTAACTCATATTTTTCTCTCATCTCAGCAAAGTGGAAGTGAACCAATAAATATAATCACATAAATATCGAATGTTGTATGAAATACTCATAACAGCTATGCTAACATTAGCTTGCAAATCACAGTGTGAATCACGGGGAGCAGAGAGAAACAGAAAGGATGAAGTGAACACCTAGAAACAGTTTTATTATAGTAAGTAATTCAATATGTTTTTAATGCTGTTCGTCCTTTTTGAGTGCAAGCATTGTGTTGTGTTGTGTTGTTGCCCCCTCCCCCAGGTGGCGCCACCGGCATTCAGATTCTTAAACTCTCGCGTGAGTTAGAAGTTCCTGCCATCCATCCTGCTTGTATTACGTCACTGAAATTGCAGCTCAAACAGGGTAAATTCACAGAGCAGCTGGAAGCAAACAAGCAGTCTCCAGTTTGTTTCTGCCTTTCATTTTTTTTAAACTGTTATTTTAATGTTTTGATATTCAAAAACAACAGGTTTATGCGCTGCGTTGGCTGTCCTGGAGCCAATTGAAGAAGACGTTTTAATCCACGGATGGGAGAAGGAAGACTTGGAGGCCATCAAAGAGAATGTAAAAAGGGAATGGCACCATCTAACCCAGAGGATGGCAACATAAAACAGAAGGAGTCTGTCAATGTGGGGCTCGGAGGAAACGTGACGCTCCAGTGGAGGATACAAGGAAGAGGGTGGAAAAAAAGGAAACTTCAATACACAATAGGATTTTTTTTCTGGAAAAAAAAAAGGATTGAAAAGTCATGACATGAAAAGCAAAAGTCAGACGGGCATTAAAAACCTTCCACCACTGAAAACAGAGCAAACGGCAGCCTTGCGAATACATACAAAAACACAGATAACAGAGAAAGGAAAAAAAGCCTCAGCGGACCACAAGGCACGGACTGGAGAGGACGAGGCCGGGCAACGACACAAAGCTGACAGGAGCAGAGAAGCAGACGGGTTCGTGTCCGGACTGACTCACTTGGCGTCAAAACTCCCGGTCCGCCACAGCAAACCTCCGCTTGACCAACCAAGCCAAACTGACCCTGATGCGGCAGCCACGTCTTTGAAGAAGTGTCCATGCAGCTATACGGCACAGACACAAGTAGAGTTCGCACTTTCAGTTGTGATGAACCAACAACCTCAACAGTCACATAGATATTAGGCAAAAAAAAAAAACATAAATAAATAAATAACACATGAAATGTGAGTAAAATCATTTTTTTTAAAAGTGCACTTTTGAACCTGGGCAGATTATATTTTGCTATCACAAACTTCAATGTGTTTTAATGAAACGTCATCAATAAACAAAGTGGCATGTGGTCGTGAGGTGGGAGGAGAATGATAAATGTTTTCATCCTTTTTTTTTACGTTCAAAGTCTTTTACGAATCTGAAATGTGCATTTGCTTTCACTGCCCTTTACTCTGATACCCCTAAATAATAATAAAAAAACAACATATAAAGCACTAGTAAACAAAACGTTTTGTAGAATGCGAGGAACACAGCGGACAAGTCGAGGTTAAACTTGTAAATAAACCAATTTTTGAGAGAAAGTAATGAGAAATCCTCATGTGGTAGAAGACGCTCTTGTTACATGAGACCATAAATAATCAGTTAATCTTGGAAGTTACTTTTAAGCCGTGCAACAGTTTCCAGAGTTACAGCAGCTCAGTTACGGCTGTTTGGTTCGACTGTGTGAACATTGGGCAATGTTTGTAAAAAGTATTCATTTAAACGTTTACTGCCAAAGTGAAAACCGCTTTCTTCAAAATAATGAAGAAAGCATAATTCAATGAACATTCATCTCCTTTAAAGTGACTGACCAATTTCAACTGAGGTCCAGCCAATTGGTGCTTGTAGAGAGAAGAATAAAGATAATCTGAGTGTCAAGTGATTTTAGTTGTAGTTGTCAATCGGTATTCCTGGCTACCATTACAACAGTGGAGCATAATGGTGGCAGAATCATGACGCAGAGATGCTTCTCAGCAACAATCAGGTCCCGGAAGGTTCAGAACGGTAGAAAATAAAACAAATGAAGCAAAACACTGAAAAATCCTGGAGGATAATTTGCTTCAGAGAACCGCGGCTTCAGAGAACATTTATTTTCCAGCAAGACAAAGAGCCAAAGCGTCCAACTGAAGCCGCACTGGGTTGAAGACAACAAGGTGGAGGTTTTAGTTTTCACTTTTTCTTTTTTGTCAAAACCAAATTTTGTTCATTGATATGAAACCATTTAAATAGTCAAGGGAGTGAATACTTTGTAATGCACACAAAAGGAGAGAAAACCCAGCAAGGAGTGATGTGAAAATTATACTAGTTTGACAAAATTATACCATAATCGAATTTATAAGAGGTTAGCTCTGAAATGAGACAGGTTGTCATGGAAAACTGGAATTTTAATCCAAAAGACTCTTGAATTTTTTTTCTCTGCGGAGCTCAAAGCCGTTCTACCTTATATGTTTGGAGACGGGGGCGATTATTAATAAATCAATCAGATCAGGTACATGTGTGGAATAAAACACGTTTTAAATCAGCAACAGTATGATGCGATTCCCATGTGTTTTTTTTTTGTTTTTTTTTTACTTTTTTTTGTAATTCCAACACATATTTCTGATCGGAGCCCATTACCTCAGAGGGTGTCAGACTCGGTTGCAGGATACCGGTCCCCATTTCAACACACCAAGCTAAATGTCTGATTACCTCTTCAGCATCCAATCAAGCTCAACACAGTCCTGCTAATGACTCCATTATTAGATTCAAGTGTGTTAAAGCAGAGAAACATCTTCACTGGAAACACGAACGGCTTCTCCAGGGATCTCTGACTTCAGTCACATTCCTGCAACTTTTTGATGCATTCCTGCTCAAAAACACACCTGAATCAAGTGTCTAATTTACAGACCAGATCATCGTTCGTTCATTTTATTCAGATATTGGAACCGGGATGCATATAAAAGTAGAAAAATGGTAGCTTTGAGTGGCTGGAGTTGGAGAAGCAAGACATATGCAGGCCGTGAGAGTAAATCAAGGTTCTGAACTCTTCCGTAGATTAAACATTAATCACACTTCACTTCTTTTTAAGGTTGAAGATCAGTTTGTTTGTTTTGACCATTTGTAATTGGGCAATCAAACTGAATGAATTTTAGAGCGTTTGTTTTACTCAGATACATCTGAACAAAGAAATCAGAAAAACTAAAACGTCTGCAGGAGTAAATATCGCATAAAGAGACCAACAGAGAATCTGTGGCAACCTGAGAATTGACGTCTGAACTTTAGCTATTTTGCAAAGCAAAACTTCTGAAAATCCTCAGTGCATGTTTTCATTTTCCTTCCTCTTCATTGTTAAGCACTACTTCGCTTTCTCTCGCGTATCATTTTCTAAATGCGTCGACGTTTGTGATTGTAAAATAACAAAATATGGAAATGGAAATTTTTGCGATTTGCAATGTTTTTCCAGAGAGCATTAAGTTCCTCTCAGAAAAGCCTATGTTTATCTGCGTGAGTTAAATGAAATAACGCACTAGAGGTACAATCAGTCCTGATTGCACTCTGAAACGTCATGTTTTTCTACATGCAGCCTTTTATAGTTGCCCTTTCCAAACTAAATGTCACCAAGCTGCTCAACCACAAGCTGCTACCATGATTAATTGATAAGCATTCCTACCGACACATCAGCGTTTTCAGATTTCCTTCTAGTCATGTTAGCAGGTGCTGGAAAACACTCTGCTTTCAATTTTCTCTCGTATCCGATATAATATTTGCTTTAAAAACAGTGAATCAAAATGCAATATTCTTCTCTTTGCCTACAGAGAAATCCAAAACCAAGATCAATTTTTGAGATGCTGAATATTTCTTGTGTCTGGAGTGTTTTTGCAAAATGCAGGAGACTTCGGATCTCTGAACAGCACCGAGTGAAATTGTTCGATTTGACCAGAAGTGTCTGAAATAGCTTTGAGCTTTTAGGTGAGAACATTTCAGAGGTGAAATTCTCAGATATCAGTGTAAAGTAGTTCAGCTTTTCTAACATCCAGTTGGGATTTGGATCAATATCTGGTCAGTTGAGAAAGTGTGATTATTAATCCGTAAATTCTAACAGTTGTCCGCCGAGTTCAGCATTTTGTGCATCAATTGAAGGCTTACTAGTCATTAACGTTTTCATTACTTGTTTTTATGTTGCATTGAATCAATTACAAGCATTCAGAACAAACCCAGACAGTAGAAAAGTCCTTTAAAATCGGCCGACAACCATTTAAAAATCACGTACAACCGGAGAAAGTTTCAAAAAAGATTTCTGTCATGGGAGATTTGTATCAGTATTCCTCTGTTTTTTTTTTTTAGAAGGACATGGACAGAAAGTTCTCCAGACCCAAAATAAAATGGACCATTTGGACTGTTATCGTCAACAGGTCCAAATGCCAAGCTTTGTGGGAATTCATCAGAGCCCTAAGGGAAGCGATTCTGTCACTCTTTGCTGAAAGACAAACTGAATTCTCTTTAGAACGGCTCCGCTACCAGGAATATCCACACATATTTCATAGTAGGTGACATGTTGGCGTATTTTTTTTTTTAATATCGCAACAGCACAGCTTCAAAAATAACGTGGGAGAACTAGATGGGTGACGCTGTCCTAAGTCGTTCCTTCCACGGAAAGGATTTTAGTCAGTAAAACATTCAAAATCACCTCATTTTATTGCACATATCAAGACCATGAAAGGGGAAAAGAGAGAGTAAAAAATATCTTACAAGACATTTAAACCAGCAGATCTTTGGGGAAAATATTTGGGAGACATTTCACCATCATCTCTGTCAAGACTTTGCAAACCTGTTATTTAAAATCTGAAGTACATTCGCAAACAGTTGAAGTTCCTGTGAAGTGCTTTAGGAAAATGGGCACAAATCAATGAAATAACAGTTTTTTATTGCTTAGGTTATTAAAATTCTAATAATTTTTTTTACACATTTACATCAGAAAATGAGAACTGTGCTTAAGTGGAAAACTTTTTGGCTTTTGCTTTGTCATTCTTTTTATAGTCTGAATATTCATTTTGATCATAGCGTACTGCAGCTTTAAATGCGCTTTGATGATTCAACGCACACATCTGCATTGCAACTGAGAAGCTTTTACACTTTTTTGAACACTTTTTTTTGTTTGTTTTTGCAGCTCCAGTGCAGATTCTGCACTTGACGATGAGAGGCGAACGTTCTCCAGGGAAACAGTGGAAAAGAGGCAAAGTTCTGACTGAAACCTACATTGTGACGTTTACGAACACACCAGATTTACCTTCTACACATGTATCTGTGCTCAACCAGATCTTATAATTTGGTCTTACATTTAGCTGACGCTGTCCTGAGCATTCAATGAATTTAGAAATGATTCAGAAGTGTTGTGCTCAACACTCTGTCTGAAAGTAACACTTTTTAAAACGAGCCATGATTAGTCACCACTTGACATGACTAACATGGTAAACCCGATACGATGATTAAATGTTGAAAACTTTGCATGTGAATTAGCTTTAGCTCAGCCTTTACCTATAATAAGAGATTGTTTACAGTTTTGCTTCTCGCTGGAATGTAATTGAGGAAGTAATAGATTTTGCTCCTTGTTGGTGGAAAAGTGAAAAATGGCCACACATTCCCCAAAGTCCACTCTGATTGGCTCTCAGCAACCTCATGATGACTCCTTCTCTCCTGAAGATGTAGCCGACTTCTCAGAGTCAAACGGAGAGAAACGCGAGAAGCGGCGAAAGTCCACAAAATAGTTCCAACATCCAGCAGCCTGCGGCGGACAAAGAGCCGCCATCATTAGATCAGTTCAATCGGCTGCAGTGGGATTTATTTCTCCGTCACGCAGGCTGAGAATCAGACTGAATCAAGATGTTGAATCTGGACAATAAGACTCAGGTCAAAGTAAGGTTTCTTCTGACTCTCCACCTCAAATTGACATTTCCCATGAAACCATTATTCTCCTGAGAGGCCTGTAAATGTTTCACATAAGTAAAACCTTTTTTTGTTTTCTTTTTTTGCTTTGAAATAAATTTCCTTCATCAAAAACCTATAACCTTTTATTTCATTGTTTTGCTACTTTCTTTTACTCGATCAAAAAATATGACGACAAAAGAAATCTTTTGTGTTTTTCTGTTGTTTTATTTGTAATTTTTTAAATGTTGAGGTAAAATAAAGCTTTGATGCAAAAGGAAATAATTTGAGCAAACTATAATCTGAGAAATTTGTTCAAATAGGTTTCGATTTTATTTTTAGAGGAACTTTAAGCAGACCGACAGACCCTTTCTGCTCTTGGCAGAGCGATAAAGCTCTGTCCATGCGTTACACTGACAATGGCTGGAGAAGGAGAGAATCATGTCGGAAACTCGGTGCTGGAGGAAAGTCAACGCTTTGCCGGCTGTCAGACTCTCAGATGACAACTGCGACAGAGACGCAAGCGGTCCAGATTCTCAACGGTTTGCGACGGATTGGGAGAAATTAATAGATGTCTGTGATTCATGCCTTTTTTATTCCAGCTCAACCAACAAAAATCACCAAGGCAAGCTGACAGCTGCTTCATGAGGGAGAGGAAGAGCAATCAGGAGTTATCCTCTTCCATTAAAAGTAAAACTACTGATGTTTCATTAACAAAAGTATTTTTTTCCTTTTGGGTTTTTTTTTTTTTTTTTTAGGTTAAGATGGGAAAGCCCACTGTGTGCAACACAATGGGCCGTGGAGATTGTGGCCATCCAGAAAACCCAAACATTAACTGCATGTGACGCCTGCTGAGATGGAGGAACTCTGTCACGGCAGAGTGTCAATAATTCACTGGACAGATATCAGCAGTAACGTCCATCCGGTGACGCAACAAGCTGTTCTTGGTTGAACATTTTCAAAATCGATGGCTGATTTATTTTTTACCCGCGTACTGCCAGGATGTATTTTGACAACAAGCTTCCTGCTGGACAAGTAAAACAATCCTGAAAACATTTTGTTGTTTTGCGTGAGTCAGCTTTTCCACTAATTATGCAGCCGACCGGAGGCCCCCTGTGGAGCCGACAGGTGTCAGCGGAGCCCCCCCGAGAAAGCCAATTAGTCAACTTTAAGCATCGAGAAATAAGAACGCCTTCAGCATTACATCAGATACGTAAACAGCTGCAATACAACAGCACTTTAACACCGTGGAAGTGGAGTGCCCACAACTTTTCAAATGATGAATCGGTCGTCTGCAGTCCATGGGCGCAAGTTTATTTCCTGGGTTAACTAGTTGCCAGCAAACTGTACTTGTCTCTCAGATACCCTGAGCTGTTCTGTTTCACCCTCTCTTTAGTCGGGTGAGATCCAATTGATGACAGGACGATAACAAGCTCGGGTCGACATGAGCTTGTCGTCTTTCCGCTTCGGCTAAGACTTTTTTCAGACCCTTCAAACTATGAAGTCTGGCAGCACATCAAGTAGCAGGTATGGGAATTCAAAGGGATGCGTTTTCCATCAGCTAACCGCTGGAAGAAAAAAACATCATTAAAGCAGATGGAGGATAAAATATGTAGCATTTTCAAAGAAACATGTTGCTGAGAAAAAAACAATATTTAATTTTTAGAAATAATTCTAGTGTTTGTCCTTGTGCAAGTAATAACTTAATGGTTCTTGATTTCAAGGTCTTTTCAAGGTCTTTTCATCCACGTTCAACAAAACAACTGTCTGTCAAATTAATAATTATTATGCTCCCAGCAATTTGGATTTTTTTTTTTTTTTTCCATTTGTTCTTTGTTTGTAACAGCAAAATTGTCAAGCAGATAATTCAAGATAATCTCTTTGGGTCACCGTCCAGATCTTTGAGAGATGAAGACGCAGCTACGTCATCACTTCATCCCATTTCAACTAAAACAGTTGAAATTCCCAGATGTCTAATCTGTTTTGGCTCGAGAAGATAACCTTTGCATCGTAATGCATGACGCCAAAGCCCAGACACCCTCTCAGGTGTGGCATCGAATATTTTCATAAAAGTAAAAAAAGGTTAGAAACAATTTAAACTTAAACCGAAACGTGGAGATCACAGCACAAGCAAACATAGCAGAGAATTGGCCTCTGAAAATACATGAATACATGAAACCAAGCAGAAGTTGTGGCCCGAAGTCAGTCAGAGCTTAATGAGTTACAGAAATAAGTTGCACTAAAATAGCCCACGCTGACATGCTAACACTGCTGTTAGCATGCTAGTGCTAAGGTAAGTGGTCACGGTGAAATTCTGTTGAAATACATTTTACAACTGACAGCTCTTCTAACTTCCTGCACCACTTGCTGTGCTGCAGTATGAGCACTAATATGTCTGTAAGCAGAAATACATCTATTTGTGTCAACCATGAAATATACTTTTTTTTTCATTATTTCTCCGTAGCAAATAGCTAACAAAATGATGTTATTGTTCTGGTGACGGTTTAAAATCACAAGTTAGCCGTAACTTTACTTGAAATGTTCTTAACGGGCAGCAACAGATCCTCCTGCAACCTTAATACAAAAAAAACACGAGAGCTTATACCAGTCAGCTGTTGCATGTGATATTATAGGGTTTTATGTGTTTAATCAACAACAGAAGGCTTCGAAAATAAAAAGCTGCAGCCTGAAGACTTTTGAACAGCAGAAAATAATGTTTTTTGTAAGCTGAACGGCTGGGAAAGCAGGGAAAAAAAAGCAGCTGCTGCTGGGCATTTCTATACAGCTCTCGGCGGTTTCTTTTCTGCATTGACCTGTAGTCTAAGACCATCTACCTACGCTGTCCACATGCAGGCTGGAAAGGTTTAACACCTTCCTTAGAGCTGCTGATTTCAACACTCACTAAACACTTCACAGTGAGACCAAGCATCACTGCTTGCCACTTCTTCTTCTCCTTTTTTTTTTTTCTTTCCTTAATACACCCACGTTGGTTGGCACTTACCCAAAAATACAGGACTTTCTGGAGAAGAAATCAGAACATCTGGGGGTGCAGACTGGATCCAGGTGGGTCTCCAGGGCACTTGGTGTAAGAGGAGCGTTTTGCGAGGCTTAATTCCTTCTCGGTGCGCTGAAGGAATCAGATTGCGAAGGCATTGCAGAGACGGTGATCCAGGTATGATCTCTGAAAGCTTCGACGTTCTTCAGTCATCAGGACAATTCAATTGGGTCTCACTGCAGCCTCGCCTGTGCTGCAGAGTGTCCAGAGGTGTTTCTGTTAAAGAATGAAGGCTCCTGAGGGAGGAATTGGAGGGGGATAGAGGATAGAGGGGGGGGAGTGGGAAGAAAGAAATGAAACTGAGACTGGGATCCCTTTCGCCTCCAGATCAGTCCATCACTGAAGCCACAGCTTGCCAGTCAGCGGCGGTTCGGCTGCTCTCCTCTGCTTCTCCTTCCTCTCCTCCTCCTCCTCCTCCTCCACTCTCTGTCCCCCAACGAAATGCAACGCGATCCCAACGCAGCTCGCTCGGTGATGGAGACAATCACCCCTTTTTGTCATCTTAATTGTTTGATCTGGGCGCACGAGACTCCAAGCTGCCCCTCAGTATGTGGATAATGATGTGGTCGCAGCAGCAGCAGCAGCAGCAGCAGCAGCCTGGTTCACCGTCTCTCACGCACCTTCGCGCTTCAAAACGGCAGGGAACCGGAACAGCTGCTCATGCCAGTTACATTAAAATGAATGTTACCAATCAGATGATGATGATGGTGATGATGGTGATGATGATGATTGCGGGGTATGCCGATAACTCTGAGCTGCAGACAGCCCCGCCGCTGCTCCCTTGCGCGCTCCAAGCCCTCAAAAAGCGTCCGAAATATATACACGGAGGATATTCACAGAGAAAACGCGCACCGAAAAAAATTCAGAGGAAATCGCGTTCACGCACAGCATTAGTAGTTTGGTTCTTCTTGTTGTTGTTGTTGTTTGTCTAAATCGTGATCCTTTCTTCTACCTCCGGATGATGGTTTAATCTTGGCAAGCGTCTGCTGGTTGGCACACACCGACGTCCCCATAATCCAAAATAAATAAATAAAAAAAAGAGCTGCAATAAAGAAGCGGCTTGAATCTCGACGTTAATTGACGCCGAACTGGCCTTTTGAGCGCCGCAGTCACACCTAATTTAGATTGAACGGCGGAGCTTGGAGAGGAGGAGGGAAGAGGGGGTGGGGGGTGAGAAAAACTGCTCGGTGCGCGGAGCAGAGAAGTCTCTTCCCCCGGAGGGTGGAGACAGCGAGCAGGAACCGTGCAACGCCTCCAAGCGGAACCGAGTCCGCCCGACTCAGAACCAGCTGTAGAGAGGATCTCAATCATCCTCAGGGCGCAACAGACGCTCATGATAGAAAAGGAAGACAGGCGCATTAGGAAAACCTGTGAAAAGTTCCTCCAGTTCTTGTTTTTTTTTTTTCGTTTTTTTTTCTTTTTTTTTTCTTTTTTTTGTTCATTTTTGGTGATTATGACATGAAGTTAATAAAAAAAAACCTCGGTGATACATTTTCTTAGAAACATTGCATTAAAACAATTAAATGAAGCATTTTTAATACAGAACTGCAATGGCCAATGGACGGCAGAGAGTCACTGAAACCCTCCACAAGGAGGAGAGGTCACGGAAGGACACGTGGAAAGTTGCGTGGAAGGAGAAAGTTTGGAAAAGAAAAAAAAATTCTCTGCCACTTTATATATTTATTATTATTATTATTATTGTTGTTGTTGTTGTTGTTGTTGGATAGGTGGTGGTATTGCAAGTTATATTATCTATTTCATTATTAGGTTGTTTTTAAATTAAACATTTTCATTATATAATTTGAATTAAAATTATTTTTTTTACCATCGTTATTATGTAATAGAGGTTTTACTCATGAGTTAGTTTTTTATTTCATACTTAACTGATGATGATGATGATGATGATGATGATGATGATGATGATGATGATGATGATGATGATGACGAGCACACCCACAAATAATTACATAAAATATCATGATAAAATATTCTAATAGAAGTAAATTCTTAAAATAGATCTCTCTTTGTTAAAAAAAAAATATATATTATTTGTTTTATTTTAAATTTTTTTATTATTCAGATGAATAATAAAGAAATAAAACACCCCATCATTAATATCAAGCACCAGTTTATTAAAAACCAGAACCGATCTGGTTTTTAATAAACTGGTGTTTTAGTTCTTGCTCAGATTTTCTCGTAAGCTCCAACAAGTCGACGCCATCGGCAGCCTGAAAGTTTACTTGAGACAAAATGGGAAATAACTGGACAAAAACAACCCGGTGTGTGTCAGTAGGCACTTCTGATTTCTGATAACAAGATCCCCAAGGAGCTGGGAAGCTCCGGGCTCGCAGTGTTAAAAAAAAAAAAACAGAAAAGAAAGATTTGTCATGAGTTCATCTCATGTTTGTTACTTAGGAAAGTGGACTCAGCTGCAGGACGACAGCATTTAGCGTCAGTGTTCCCTTTCAGATTAATTTAAAGTGCAGTAATGTGCTGTTTATGTGCAGTAAACTCCACTGAGATTACAGGGACGGAGGGATGGAGCTGAATCTTTCTCCAAAACAGAAACAAAACAAAAACCTCCAGCAACTCCTGACGTGTTCAGGCTCTAATGGAAGTTCACCATCGACACCAGAGCTATGAATAAATGGGGTCAGACCAAAGAATATGCATGTCTAAGAATGGCACAGTCAAAGTCCAGATCACATCAGAACATATAGCAGCATTTGAAATTTGATTCTCTCTCTGCAACGTGACCGATCTTGAGGTATTTTAAAGAAAATGGTCAAAACTTCACTAGCTGTGATGTCATTGATCAACAAGCCAAACTACACTTTTCAAATTTAGCCTTCCACTTTACAATTATGCCACACTGTCTGTCTGTCTGTCTGTCTGTCTGTCTGTCTGTCTGTCTGTGCCCGAAATATGCAATGAAGTTGGTGGTTCATATCATAAATATTCATACAAAATCTAAATATTTCGTTATACGCCGTGTTTTATCAGTTCAGATCCTTGATGTGAGAGTAGAGAAGCAGGTTCCAGTCTCTGCAGAGCCGGAGTGCAGAACCAGCATCAGACACGTCTTCATAAATCAGACAAAACTGGCGAGAAACATGGAGGGGGGGGGGGATTATCCTCAAGTCTGTTGCATTTGGGAACCCAGAATGTCCAGTATCAGAGTGAAATGAAAATGACCAGAGGATTAAAAAAAAAAGCACCAGATTGTGAAGTCTGTGCTCAGTGTGTGCAACAATATTCTCATATTCAACACTTCTATTTAGAAAACCGCCAAAACCAGTTCCCGGATCTACCACTCTTTATTTAAAGACACGTGGCATGAAATGTTCCTTTAACCTCGAGGAGAGAAAATAATGTGAAGCTGAACCAGTCTAAGTTAAATGAAGTGGGACTTTCCTGTTTCATTCGCGCATTGACTGCAGTGAAAACACAACACAAAAGGCCATTTAGACGCAGCAAATGCAAGGCTCCTTTTCAATAAACACCACTGAGGACGCGTTCTCACATCTTTGCTAAAAAGGATGAGCTCGGATTGGAAAAAAGTAAATATGTCCCGTTAAGTACTCACTTTCTGCAGCTCAAAGAATCCCAGCAGCCCAAACACAGACTGCTAATGAATATCTGTGGGTGACTCATTTTGAAAAGTCTAAAGGGTTTCTGTTCTCATCACCGAAAGAACAAAGCTGTCCATTTAGGTCCAGATGTGAGGAGGCAGCAGCAATTGTTCTGTTGTCGATTCCGACATCTGCTAAGTAAACATGTTACATAAATACCCGCCAGTGATTGTCGCATCTTCAGGATGTCAGAGATCAATTTGTGGGTATATGTAAAGACGGTGTTATATAAATCCCTGGAAACCAATTTGCGACCCAATTAGGGCGTTTATTTTATTTTATTTTATTTTATTAACCACTTTTATATCACAAACGAAATGTGACCGACAATTATGGATGTGAGACAATAATGAGATTCCTTGTTTGTAAATGGCTGGGAAGGTTTGAATGATTTGAAGTTGAATCTCGAGGAAATAAAATAAAATAAAATAAATAAGTAAAAATCTGTGAATTGGAGAGATGATATTAATAGAAACCCCATGTGAAAAGTCAGTGTATTTTGACTCTATCGTCTTGTTTGTTTCATACAAACCTCAAAGCAAAGATCATTTAGACACTTTATAAAAATGTAATTAAACAACAAAATATACAAATTATCGCTGCTATATTTCACCTCTTTTTTTTTTTTTTTTTGGGTTTTAAACATGTGAAAATAGAAATAGTCTGTTTCCAGGCGAGATCAAACACACAATCAGGAAATAATTAGGAAAAATGCTTCTTACTTAAATATCCCTGCGTCTACCGTCAAACTAAAAATATAAAACTGCCGAGTTTGGTTGAGGTCTGATGTTTATTTTGCCGCCATCCAGAGTAAGAACTAGTTTAATCCCAGCATGACGATATGCTGCAAAACTCACTTTAAAAAAAGCTGCTGCAAAGTGTCTTCACTCTGAGGTTATTCTGGAGTAAAATATGAATTTGTTGTAATTTGTTTTGTTCGAAAAACAGATCAAATATGGAAATTGACTGGGTATTTTATTTTATTTTTATTATTATTATTATTATTATTATTATTATTATTATTATTATTATTATTATTATTATTGCATCGAACCCTAAATATTTTAATCTATCTTGGGACACTCGACTGATTGATTTAAACTGCACCATATAAGAGCAAACTGGAAATGAAACACCCTTACTCTTTTCACTCACAGTTCTCACTCAGTCACCATCAATGTGCACACACTGAAAATCTCCATGGAAACTGATAAAAGAATAGCCTTTGTGTAAAATGGAAAGGACTGACAAATCACAGGACAACTTGGGTCGTCAACAAGGAACAAACCGGTAAAATAAATCTGGAAAGAAATAAAAAGTGCATATTTCAGGACGTTTTTTCTGGAGATTTAAGGGGAAATGTGACAACATTCCCACACAGTTAACTCTGACATTGCAGTTGTGATGTTGTATTAGCATTTCTAATGAAACTGCTCGTTTTCATCTTGCTCGTGTCAATCTTTCCCAGCATTTTTGTCTCAGCGTAGTCTCACGTTCATTGCAGCTGCGATGGATCGAGCATCACCATCATCGACCTCTGAGTAAATATGAAGGACTGAAAGTTGCACGAATGTTGCAGATAGCAGAACAGAGAGGGTGGGCAACAGAGGAAAGAGGGGGGGGTAGAGGACACAGAGAAGGAGTACAGCACGGAGTACACCACCTACACTCCTCTCCATGGCAACTACCACACTAGAAAGAGCCATAATGCAGCTCGCTCTCTTCCTTTTCTGCAAACTGTTCATTTAGTGCCATATGCAGGGTGCAGTATGTGGGAGACAAAGCATTCGCCGTCCTGTTTGCAGGAGAGGATTAGAGGAATGTGAGAAGCATCTATAACACACACACAAAAAACCAAAAAGAAAAAACACCACAGACTGAATGTCTAAATGCATGTATGCATATGTATGCGTTGGTCGCTCCAGCAGAGACGTTGGCACAGCTTGACGCTGAATTCGTCGTCAGGCACTCGAAGGGACGGCTTGTTATTTTTGAATTAAGACGTTTTGGTCTTTTTTATCCCTCAGCAAAGCAAGTGACAAAGTGTGTGGGAGGCAGCTGCTTTCAAATAACCGGTGTTGAGGTTGCCGGAGTTTAAAAGGCATAATAAAATCTTCCATTATCTCCCCCCTTCCTCAGTGCAGTCCATGTTTGTTGGAACAAGTGCAATGTGACACCACAATAACACAGTTTGGTGTAATAGTTCCTCCGGTGTCTGATATGTGTCAGCATTCAGCTAATATAGCCTGGCGTGATGCACTACTGAGAAGACTGAACGGCAGTGACACAAAGCATGCAGTGTGCTTACAACGTGAGCTGAAATATATTTATAAATTTAGTCAAACTAAAACATCTAACTGTAATTGGAGCCACATCCTGATCTGGATGGATTATTTAAAACTGAATGGATGGTTTTCTGTTTGTGTCTGAGCAGAAAAGGTTTGTTTACTTTTCAATAAAATCACATGAAAGCTCCACATCCTTCACGAGTCAAACTGCAGGAAACTGTGTGAGCAGCAGTAAAGCTCAAACCATGTTAAACACCTGCAAGCTGGGGCGCCGACTCCTCCTCGACTTAACATGAAAAAAAAAAAAGCAACGGAAAACCTTCCCAAGATGCAGCCAACACAAAGGGCTGCTTTTTTTTTTTATTATTATTATTTTTATTTCCTCTGCCTTAATGCCAGCTGCCTCCATCAATAACCACTATTGCTGAGAGAGAAAATAAAAGCAGGAGTTTTTGGCAGTTAACAGGCTCGGAAGTGTCCAGAGTGTTAAAATTACGAGAAGGGAAAAACAGCAGCAGTAATATTAAAGTAGCTGCTGCTGCCCATCAAGCTGGGCTCGTTAACGCACCAACCGAAGTCCAAATCCATCTGAAGTCCAGTTTTCTGGAGGAAAAAAAAAAAAAAAGAAGAAAAACGTTTCCATTTTGAAAACATTTGAAGCAGTTACCAATCTCCTCCGGGACGGTTGAGGATATTAAGAGCAGAGAAGGAGCTCCACTCCAAACTCTACAGACCTCAGCAAAACCTCTTGATTTACAAAGCTAAAGTCTTTCTACAAGTTTGCAATCTCTATAATCTTGGTTTAATTATTGCAGAGGTCTGTAATAACTGTGTAAAATCCACAGCAAATGTTTAACTTAATGCAAAGTTAAGTCGTCATAAAAACAGTTGAAGTGGATTCTGATGATTTTGAACATTTGACGACAAGTTACCACTTCTCTCTGATGCAAAAAAGAAAAAAGAGTACAGAATAAAGAACAAATGTCTTCAAGATCAACTTTCTCCCGACGGCCAGAGCTGGTCTAGATGTTCAAAAAGCTGCTGGAGTGATTCTCGGTCGTGAGAGGTCAAAGGTGAGACAGTTCTGAAATCGCCCTGAGGGGAAACCTTCTCGCTCGGTCGTTGTACACTGAGAGCAAAAATAGAAAAGCTAATGTGAAGCCCCCGAGGGATGAGCACAGCTCTATTGTTCGGGACTGAAGCGCAGGCAATTATCTGCTATTAACCATAAAGCAAGCACATTTTCAGAATGTTTGCTTCCTGTCTGCTTCATTTAAATGCAGAGTTCTGCGGGGCAAGACAGTGAGCGGTTAGACTTCAATGACAAATGTTTTCCTATCGCGCTGAAACACTCAGAAAGAAGAAAGATTAAAAAAAAAATAATAAAGTTTTACCCTCATATCTTTACAGGGGAGGTATTGAGTTTTATATCATGTTACATTCCTGGAGTTTCGTCTTGATTTCGTTCATGCATGTTTAACGAAATCTCCGTGAATCTCCTGTGGAAATCGTTCCAGTGTCCCTAAACGTCGGCTTTGCTTTCATTTCAGACTGATTTTCAAAATAAAAACCCTCCAGGGTTTTAGTTGGAAGACTGGCAGGATAAACTGCAGGATAAATTGTTTGAAGACCCATAATTCAAACAACTGATACCATGTGTGTTCGGTGTTTCATTACAGTTCTTAGAGCCGTTGCACCGTATTTGATCTGCTTTCGCGTTAAGCTCCAAATATATTTCCAATCCGCTGTTTACATAGAACTTGAGGAACTTAGGCGTTAACATGCGTGCTGTCGATCGCAAATATGTCTGTCTTGACACAGAAGGCTGAGAAAAAATACTCTGCAAGGTGTTTACATGTCGTGCGATCCTGTTTTTTGTTTTTTTTTAAATCCAGATCCTGCGTGGAAGTGGGATGACAGGACGGTGGAAGACTGTTACTATTTCCTATCCATCACAGGGCAACACAGAGACATACGGGACAAAAAACATGCACACACGCACTGTGAGCCAAGGCTCATTTGGAGATCAGTTAACCTGTCATGTTCTCAGACTGAGGGAGGAAGCTGGAGAACCTCGAGAGAACACGAAAACTCTGGATTTGAACCCTGGACCTTTTGGTTTAAGAAGCCAGTGCTAACCACAATAAAGCATAGTCAAGTTAGCAATGAAACAGATTTAACTTAAGATCAAAACAGTTACGTTTCCAAAACGCGCACGTCCAAATTCATTCAAAAAAAAACAATTAACTCACAGTTTCAATTATTTATTTCTTTTTTTTTTTCTCAGTTATCCCATTTTCTCAAGTACAAAATAGTTACGTGTAAAAAAAAAAAAGGTGAAATTTTAAGTCAAACAGCCTTCGAGTTGTGGGTGTGCTGACAAATGAAATTGAAATTTATGAAAACAAACTGTAATCACATTTTCATGTCAAAATTTTAGACTTTTCCAGACTGAGCTTTCCAAAGGCAGCAAGGAAGGAAATCAGAACGATACAAGGAATGCAAGAAGGAAAGAGACGCGAGGAAGAACACAAATAAGAAACGATGGAGATGAGCAAACAAGACACAAAGCTAGAATGAAATACACAGAACAGGGAATAAAGTCGGGAAGTGTGTGTATTTTTTCATACACATCTAAACGTTGAAAACAATTAAAAAAAATTCCAGACTTTTCCAAACTCTGTTGGGACTCTGTGTGCTGCTCTTAGCTGCTCATGCCTGAATAATATCGATGGAATGTACTTTTTCTACAGAGACCCGTTAAGGTAACTCTCTCAGAGCGGAGGGAAAAAAGCAACAACTTTATTGAGTCAAAGCTGTGCTTCGATCCAGGCAACATGTCCCACTGTGCGAAGACGGTTTACCTTCTGCTCAGACACGAAACATAGAAATCGAACCTTAAACCCACTGAAAGCAAAACAAGGGACACTATGTGGCAAATCCACTTTGCTTGACAACCATTTTCTGACGGATTCCCTTCATGGAAGAGGAGTCGCCTCCCGCGCTTCCCGCTGAGCTGCTCGGAAACCCGTGAGCCGCCACGTATTTGCGGTACGCCTCTCGGATGATGCGGAAGGCTCGCGCGTTGGCGTAGGGAATGTCCGTGACCGGGTCCCGGTACAGCGCCGCCTTGTGCGTGACGGGGCAGATCTCCTGGACGGGAATCTGAGGGCCGGGCTGGGCGGCGGGAGGGAAGATCGCCTCGAAGGCTTCGTCGTCGCTGAACGTTATGTAAGTCCGCGAGCACAGACCTCCGGTGGGCTGCTGGGACGGCGTGGTGGGGTTCTGCGGTGCCGCCTGAGAGACATCCTGATCCAGCCTGTGGGAAACCAGATTACGACAATCAACAGTTGCTGTATGCACTTTATTTATAAAGACCAGGATTTACTTTAATATTTATTATTTTTTATCTCTTGCTTTGATAAAATCCCAACAGATACCTCTACAGGAGATTTAAAAAAAAAAAAAGAATTAAATCTTCTTACTATATTGCATAACAGCTAAACATGATACAATGTTTTGGCATACATTCATCTAGAAGAGATTAAATATTTATGGAGCAGATTATACTCGATGCAGACAAACAAATGCATATATTAAAAAAGGAGTCGCCTTTATGTCTGCAAATCCACTTTCAGAGGTCATCAGAGTCAGACTGATGGCTAAGCTTACCCCTCCACGTCGACGTTTTCTTCTTTAAGGAGCGGGTGAGAGACCAGGGGCATCAGGACCGAATGGTAGCGGATGGTCGGCCCCTCGAAGCGACGCTTCTTGTGGACCTGTTTCTTCTTGTCTGCTTCCAGACGCTCGTAGTTCTCTGCGACGAGAAACCGGAATCACGTTAGGATTCGGACTCTAGGGAAAACGCCTGAGAAAAATGAGAACGTTGTGTGGAAGGAAAACATTTAATTAATCATAAAGATGCATCACAAACAGGGATAGCAGCGAGCTTAAGAGGACTGTGAAACAAGTTGGATCATATTATTTTTATTCCACTTCATTTCCAGCAGGGAAGGTACTGAATTTAACATTTTCATCAACTGTAAATAATAATCATCAAAATGAACAAATGTAAAGACTTTAATTTTATATCACTCTGTGTGCCATAAATCTGTAGGAGTTTCACTTTTCAAAGATAATTATTGGAAGAAATTTACTTACAATTAAATTCTCATTTACTGAGATGGACATGGAGCATTTGCTTCAATGCAAGACCCAAAGGAATATTTCAGTATAATCTATTAAGCATCATCTCTGCTGTTATTATTTTTCATCTATTTGTGTTGCTGCTCCTGCAGAGTTTCGTCTCAATACACAACAGGAAATACTGAGTTAATGAAAAGATTCTCACCCAGAGACCGAATGTTGACCTCAGCTGTGATTTTAGCCTCTGCCAGCAGCTCCTCCTGGGTCAAAGGTCGGTCCCGGTGAGCGCCTCTCCGTCTCCTCGGAGCATCCTGACGCTCCTGTAGGCGAAGGTTGGTCTTCCTGGTGTGTTCACTGGTGGACTGTCGCACGGACTTCCGAGCTACAGAACACCAGAGACGCCATTTAACTACAGACCCAAAACTGACCCATTCCCTGAAGCAATTCTCATACAACAATCATGTGCTTATTATAATTATTTGCGGGATTATTACTTACTGGGATTATTTACGAAGATAACTTGAGATTATTAAACATAATTTGAGGGGAAGAAAATCATTTTTGCGACTTACGTTCAGCGAAATCGTGAAATTCTTGAGGAATCCTCCTTTTGAGCTCCACTTTGGTTTTCTCTGTCCTCTTCTGCTCCTCATTGGTTTTTTTAGGTTTGGGTTTTGCCACCTTTATAGGTTCCTTGGAATAAATGTAAAATATATACCATACTAATTACTAACACCCAGATGTAAAACAGAACACACTGCATATCTGCTTGGGGTTTCGCCTGCATTTAGTGGAGAAGATGCCCCTGCAGATGATAGTGATGGCTGATAGTGGCATTTGCGCTATGCTGTTAAAATCCTGATTTCTAGAACTTAAATGCTTAATGCTGAAAGCTCCTAACATACCTTGTAAGCTTTTGTGACGACCCGACTCTTCCTCCGAGGAGCGTCTTCCTCCTGGTCGCTGTCGGGCTCCTCACCCTCGTCGATATCGAAGTCGCTGTCCACCTCGTCCTCGGTGTCCGAGTGCTCCCCGTGATATTCATCATCTCCCGATTCCTGTGGGCCAAACAAATGGGGCCGTTCACATAACATGATGAGCAGTGAGGATGAGAATTTAAAAATAACATTTCTCGCTCAGGTTAGTTGAGCTTCTCCAAGGTTTAAGGCGAAGGCGCAATTACAATGTGGTCAAAAGTAATGTTACATAAATGATCAGCAAATGAAAAAACTGATTTTCAACAAGCAACTCATGATTCATAAATCATGAAAAGCATTGTTGTTCAAACACTGATGTCTGCGCTGCTATAACTGTATGTACAAATAAATTATTGACTATCTTCATTCATTCATGAGGCTTAAAACTAGCTAAAATTTATACTTTCAGGTTTTTGTGCTGCATCTTGCACATCTGTTTAAACATCTGTGGAAATAAATGTTATTTATATATACAGGCTATGAATATGAGAGTGATTCTACACTCTCATATAGGAAGGAAGCAAAATTAGTTGCATTTGTTTGAAACACAAACTATTTTAAAAGTGCCTCAGTGAGATGTTTACTTCCCGTATCTGGATACTTCTAAACTGTGATGTATTTATCTCAATTACACTTTTTTTTCCAGTGTGATTGCTTACATCGTTGAAGCCTCCGTATGTCGTTTTGTAGAACTCATCCTCTTCCTCAGCGTCCAGGAGTTTGGACATGCGGTTTCCCGCAGTCTTCCTCGGTTCGCGTCCAACTGCCAGGCTCATAGCTCCGAGCAATGCTAACCCACCTTAGCTTCTGTGTGTGCTGCTTTTTAACGTGCGGTCGTTTTGATTTTGATAAACTACACTAAACTTTTTGTTGCCATGTTTATTTTTTAAAATATACTACGTCCACCTCACCAAATATTGCAAATCACGATTTATTCAATAGGCAAATTCTTTCGAACGGGATGCTAACTGCTAACCTCAACCGTAGTAGCAGAAACGTTTTACTTCCGGGACACTCTGTGTACGTCAGGCATACCGGATCATGGGATTTTCAAAATAAAGGAACTTTGGCCCTTGCTGATTTATTTTCTAATTCAAAATATTTAGGATATGCGCTACGACGAGGCTCGTTCGTCAAATAATAAATAAATAAAACTTCTAATCAGTTAGTAAGCATACTTTGTAGTGGAAAGTTTATATGTCTTTATATGTCTTTATAATAGTACATTTAAATGTGCTATAAATATCATGTATATCTTAAATACTGTGTTTTCGTATAATAGCGGATAATCATCATAATAGGCAGAAATAAAGACTTAAAGTTGTCAGTTTGTGTGTAATTAATCTATAAAAAATGTTTAATTTAGTAAAATATTTATGAAAATAAATGTATACCTTTCAATAATGTTTTAATTTGTTGAATGGCGTTGTGTTGCACCTAAAATAATATGAAAATGTAAATGCAGTAGTTTCATGATTGATTTACTCTATTACCTTCGTAAGAGTAATAAATAAAGTCACCGTGGCTTAGAATATCAAAAGAGAAATAATAATAAAAACGTTTTATTCCATTTGCATCTTTGCAGTTTTTTGTAACTTAAAAAGAAGCTTGCACAGCAGGTTATCTTTTTAAATCAAACCCCATGGTATCCAGAAGTTTAAAAATATTGTCATATGAGATTTATTTACTTATTTATTGTGCTGAACTCCAAAACATTCGCTGCAAAATATTTTCTGAAAATGTTGAGATAAAAATGTACATTTTTTATAATATTTAGTGTTCATTCAACCTTCACTGCAACACAGTTTTTTCAGCTCCACTGAACTGGAGGCCTCTGTTGCACGTTACTCTGGAAACAACTTGCTTCTTCTCTCTAAGCCCTTTGCTCGACACTGTCAGAGTTACTGTATTGTCATGGCAACAGCATCACTTTTCCAACATAAGAAGAAACAAAAGCTGGCAGGAATATTGGCTGTGGTTGTGATTGTAAATGAAAAGCATCACCAGTCAGTTGTTAAAAGCAGTCATTTATTTTATTTTCACAAACACATGTATGTCATTAACGGAGTGTTTCTGTGTTCACAGCGTGTGCAGCTAGCTCCACTCTCTGGCAGACGCCTCTGATCACTGCTCAAGTAAACATGTCCTGAAAATGGGAGCAGAAATTGAAAGTTGTGAGCTCAGAACCGATGCAGAGCAAAACAACGTCTTCTTTCCCACAGTATTCACTCTGAAACTCAAACGTCCGTCAGTGGAAATAGACCCAAATCAATGTTTTTCAATGAATAGTCATTGCAATTCATGCAGCCCTCAGGTATTAAAAAGAAACATTGTTCAATAAACATGTTGAATAATGTACAATGCATGTGACAATATTAAAAAAAACCCAAAGAAATACCATAACCTTAATATAAGGCCAGGATCCCTGTTGGCATTTTATCCAAGGTCTAAAAGGAATCACAAGTTACATTATTGGCCATTATATCCCTCCATTAAAGAACAGGCAAAAACACAAGTAAGCAAACTATAGTGTTAGTTAATCTGGCAAGTCTATTCTCTCTTCGTTTTTATTTCTTTCTTTGACAGCCTATATATTTATTTGGTAAATGGTAAATATGTGTGAAAAGCCTTAAAATAAATGTCTTTCTTACTGCAGCACCATTTCACAGTTCCAGTTCTAAATGTTTAACTTTGACTATAGGTATTTGTGAGATTAGGCACAGTTTTGTAGCCATTTTCCTGACTTATTAATATTAACAGACGTGACTCATTTGAATGACATGTTTCCCTGTGTTTCCCATTTTTAAAGGCAACTAAGACAAATCCACATCTGTTTTGTAGCATATTCTTACAAACCGAAGTCATGGAGGCTGGATGAGAAGTTAATCAGCATTACTAACTTTTTATAATTCTGAAAAGTTAAGTAAGGCATACTTAACTTAAGTATCCTTTAAGTAAAGCGTACTTAAAGGATGCGTTAAGAAAAGGATGCATTAAAAGACTTGCTATTCATTTTATAGTATTTGTATAAAATACACAAACTGCAGGATCCAGTGATACCTGAGAATCGATTAAAGTGGCTCTTTAACAGCTGAAACCAGAAGTTTAATTACTCTGAATAAAAAGACTATTTTCTGTCTCCCTGTCTGGAGTTAAATCAGACCAAACATTGTTTGTTTGAGGTCAGTTAGAATGACAAAAATGGCGTCTACTGGCTAAAAAAACTGCAATATGTCATGCTCGCTTTCATTAAACTTGTCAGACGCTGCTAAAAGTACATGGCGGTTAGTAAAAGGTAACATTAAATCCAAAATGCGTTTGACTACATTTCAAGTAGTCAAACGCATTTTATCTGTTCTCATCCTGCCACACTTTATGCAAAATATTCTTTCTCGGTTTATCAAACGGACTCATATCAGTTTCATGGTGAACCTGCTCGTCTCCATGTAGTTTGACGTCCCTGTGTTGCTGTTGGACATGGCGCTGCGTGGCACGTAGGCGATCGTCGCCGTGTGCTTGATTTGCCCCTTCCCTTTGCTCCAGAAGAACATGAAAACGAAGCACACGGACACTGAGCCGAAGAACGAGACGAATCCGATCGTCGCCGCTATCAGAAGAGTCTTCACATCAAACGGGAGCTTCTCATCTCCGTCCACTCCAGGGGGAGCGGAAGGAAAGGCGGGCCAGCCTTTGAGACGATAGTGTTTTTTAGGAGATGACGGCAAGGCTTGGACATGAAGGCTGACGCGCAGGCTTTCATTTCCCGCTGCATTGGACGCCACGCAGATATAAGCGCCGCTGTCATGTGGCTGAGCGTAGCGCACCTCCAGGGAGCCGTTGGAGAGGGCCCGTATCCTGCCAACAGGCGAAACCTGCCTTAGCTGGGGATTAAGCCAGCTGACAGATGGCTGGGGGTCACCTTCTGAGCTGCAGTAAAACACCACAGAGTGTCCTTGATTCACTCTCACATCTTGGGGCCTCCGGTCCACAATCCGAGCCTGCCGGCAGGTGAGCAGGCTCGGCAGTTCGTCATCGGAGAACTCCAAAAAATTCCAGCCCTGCAGCCGGGCGGAAGTCATGCAGGTCGGCAGAAACCCACCAAAGTTCACGTAGAGCCGCCTTCGAGCCACCCAAAGCAGGCGGCAGTCACATGTGAGGGGGTTGTTGTCGAGCCCCAGGCTTTTTAAGGTGACCACTGAATGGAAAGACCCTGCCTCGAGAGTAGTGAGAAGATTTCGTGAAACATTCAGCACACTTAAATATCCCAAACCTCTAAATGCTCCGGTTTCGATGCTTGCCAGTGAGCCGCCGACGAGATGAAACTCTTGGAGCCGGAGTAAGTCTCCAAGCAGGTTCCCATGGATGTAGGTTATAGGGTTGAAAGAAAGGTCAATGGACACGAGGTAAACAAGGTGATGCAAAGCAGTGTATGGAACCTCTCTAAGGTTGCAGTGCTTGATGGATAAGGATGTCAGATTGAGGCCGAACAGACTGTTTCCTGCCAGAGTCTCCAGCCTGGGGAAACGTGAAACGACGAGCTCTTTTAGGTGCAGCAAAGGGTAGAAAGAGTAATTTGGCAGCAAGTTGAGATCCAGCTGGTGAATCTGGAGGCTTTTTAACCCACTCAGCTGAGTGAGCGCCTCGGTTGGCACAGCAGTGAGGTTAGAGCCGTCAAGATCCAGCCTCTGTAGGCTGCTCAACCCAGCGAAGGCTTGATTGGATATAAAAACAAAGTCGTTCTTGTCTGCTAGGAAAACCTGCAGAGATCCTAAGTCCGTGAAGGTAAAGTCTAAGAGGACAAGAATCTTATTGCTGCTTATATCTAGCAGCTGCAAGTTGGTCAACCCAGCAAACACTCCCACAGAGATAATCCTGAGGTGATTGCGAGAAAGACGCAGCGTGAGCAGATTCTGCAGGCCAAGGAAGGCTTCCACTTCAACCAGCGCCAATAGATTGTCACTTAAATCGAGGTGTAAAAGCTGAGTCAGTTTGCGAAACTGCTGGTTCACCAGAGTCTTGATCGTGTTGTGGGTCAGGTTGAGCAGCTCGGCATCTTGGGGGAGACCGTCAGGCACGGCACTGAGCTGAGCGCCGGAGCAGTTTGCCTCCAGAGCGGCGGCGTTGCAGCGACAGGACGGTGGACACAGCCAGAGGGATTCGGACGGCAGCGCTACCCCCGCAGCCAGCAGGTACACGGCCCTCCAGTACAAACACAGGTGGGCTGCAGTCCCCTTAAACATCTGGAGACCTGCCTGTGCGTGAGAGGAAAAGACAGTGACACCTGTTTAATTCATGTCCGAATGAAAATACATCTTCTATACCCTTTAAGGTATTGGAGACGAGATATTGATAATTTCTTTGCGACTAAAAGAAGAAATGATGTAAAAGACATGTAAATAAGGGTCACTAAGTTTATTTTTTTCCAAATTATCACAATTTCAACGGTATATTTAAGTACAATACTGATCTTTAATCTCTGACAACTAACTTTTTACACTAAATAGGGACTACAGACAATTTAGATTTTTCTTGAAGACTTACAAAGCTGTGGAAAAACTTCTTGATTTCTTGTGCTTCTGCTTTTTGTCACAGTAAATGTCACACTTCTGTTTTAAATCATCAAACTAATTTTACATAAAACAAATATAACTGCCAAAAAAAAAAAAACATTTTAAAATAATGGTTCTAATTATTAAACTAAACTACCCAAACATTATAACCTGACTCACCCATCCCATCTTAAGTTTACCACAAACATAATGAAGATCTTGGCTAATATTCTGTGAACTGACAAAAAAAAAAATCTGATGTAAAACAAACACATCATTTAAAGATAAAAAAAAAAAAAGCCACTCCAACAGACTAGCATGGTAGTTGCGGTATGATGATCAGGGGGTGTTTTGCTGATTCAGGATCTCATTCACGTTTGATGGCCGAAATCCTGAAGGAATATGTGCGGACACCAGTTTGTGACCTTCAGCTCAACCAGATTCGGTTTATGCTGCGAGAAAATGACCCAGACATGAGCGAAACAACAGAATGAAGACTCATCGATTGGCCGAGACGTTGTTGGGGCTTCAGTCTTTCAGAGGTGCTGCGGTAATTATGTAATAAAGGTGATTCATCCTTAAAACTGTCGTTGCCAGTATTGCTGAATCTAAGTAAGTCGGGCAAAATTCCTCCACAACATTAAAATGATCAATTTCCAAACATGCGGTCCTGAGGGTTAGGAGGGTTTCATTGATATATCTAATCATTATTTGAAATCTCTTTTGTCTTAACTCTGTTTATTTTCATCAAATATTGAAGTTTGGTTCATGATCTGAAACATAAGATGGGCAGAAAGGTAAAGAAGGAAAGGGAACATTTAGGATGGGGGGGTGAATTTCAGAGCACTGTGTTTATGAAGTCAGCTTTATTAAATTACAAGCAGGTCTGTCTCCTAGGAAACAAACCGTAAAGAAATAAAGAAGAACTCGAGACTCCCTGCAAAGTACTGCATGATCTTTCCATGAATGTACCAACAGTAAGATTTTATAGGAAGCTGCTACTTTGATCATCATAAAAAAAAAAGTGGAGATATATTATGCATTCTTATTTGTAAATTCCAGGATCCAACATGAGAAAGACGACCTAAGGAAGTCTCTAAATATTCTGTTGTGTTGAAGGGAGATAACGAAAGCCTCAAGTCAAAGTAGATAAAAAAAAAATAAAAATAGTTTTTGCTACAACTGATGGTGGCGAGGTAACCTTAGCAACACGGATTGAGGCTGCAGTCCAAAGGACGGTTTTATTTTAGCTTGACAGCTCGTGCAGGATTTATAAGAAAGAGAAAACAGTAAAACAAAGAGCAGGCTGTAAAGCCAGTGTACTCTTGTTTGATGTGTGCACATAGAGCGATAAAGAGAGTCAACCGGCGCCACAGGAGGCTTCGCATCGAGCCTCTGTTTCATCTCTTTAGCCATCTCTTCAAATCCTTCAGTGCTTTTGTGAGCTTTTGCTTTTTTTTCTTTTTCTTATTTATCTGTGACACATATGCTAATGTCGCAGCTTGAGAGTTTGCGCTGGCATTTTCTCAGTGCTGAGAAAATGCCAGCAAATTCACTGCGAAGAGCTTTGTTGGTTTTTAAAGGTTGCGATTTAAACAACTCCCATGTTCTCTGCGTTTTCGTAGCACTTAATTAGCATATCAGTTTTAGGATCACTTCTGCAAAATTCAATCAGCACACTGACGGTGTTAGCAGAGGCGCAGATGTACTTTAGAGCTCTTCTAAAAACTGTTTAATTTATCATCAGGAAAATTGAACATTGAGGTTTAGTTGCAGTGAAGAGCACTTGGAAAATGTAGACCACAGTCAGCATATTATCTTATCATTGTGATTTTAGAAAAACAATAAGCCATACAAAGTAACTTTTCCATCGTTTAATATAGCACTTATGTACAATAAAAGAAAATTAAGGAAATATTTCAAAGCTCGTACTTTGTTGAAGCACTTTTTCATTTCATTTCAGCATTCAGTTAACATCCCACCTCCTGACTTGGCGAGGTTTGCAGTTCTACCCGGCGAATTTTCTCCAAATCTGTCAGATTACGATGATTTGTCTCATCCAAAACCCACTTCAGCTGTCAGGCCGAGAAGTTTAATTTGACAGAAAAAGAATTCTTTCTTCAGAGTCCAGATTACAGGAAATTATTATCATATATACATAAAAGGTTGTCATCTGAAACTCCTGCAGCTTCGTCACTGTCGCTGTCGGCCTGTTAGCCCATCTCGTCGTTTCCTCCGGTTTGGAGAAACATCCACTTTCTGTCATGTTTCTGTTGCGTCCTTTTCTCAAACTACTGACTGATACCTTTGTGAAACTGACATCTTTTCGATCCTTTGCAGCCTTGCTACAAGTGCAGCTGACCTCTACTTCATCTGATTTATCATGACTGATAAGTGTGGGCTGAATAATACTCACTATTGAAACAGAGTAATAACTGCGTGTAAAAAGTCTCTAAATAATTTATTCCAGTGAAATCTGCAGCAAAAACCTCTGATGTGAACAGAGATAATTCAGACACTGTCATGCCACCAGTGCAGAGCTTGCTTGAAATTAGATGTGGTTGCATCTTCTCCAACAGTGACGACTTTTGGATGATGATCCTTTGCTCAGTTTTGTCAAAACTCACTGAACTGTGCAACAAATCAAATCAAATCTTCCAAAAACAAAATCTTTCAATTCTCCAGGTGCAATTCAGAGATGATCTCAGTGTAATTATTAGTGTAACAGTTTTACTGGTTAAAGTTGTAAAGGCAGGGTTCTATAATCACAAAATTAAAGTTTTATTGATGTAGAGAACAAATCTTTAATTTTTTTAGGACAAAAAAAAATCCTTAAATGTTAGGGTAAAGGTTTTTATGGGTTTTCCAGTGAAGTGTCTCTTATTGCTCAACCCAAACATTTTGTCACAGTTCAAAAATACATAAACATAGATGGAGTCACAGTGGTAGCAAAGTTAGGAAATAGCTGTATTGCAATAGTTGTATTTTATGTTACTTTTATGTAACATAAAATGACATCATGTTACTTCATGATGTCATTCATCCACAATCAATGCAAAAAAAAACACTTGTGTTGACTTTTTTTTTCTTTTACTCAGACATTTATCCCTATTGTCTGAGTAAAAGAGTCTAAAAAATACCTTGACGTAAAATATGGCGTTACTGCGGTGATAGTTGGGGGCTGAAGATTGGAGCAGAGATCGTGGCTCTATGATTCCTAGAACTATAATCACATAACAGATAAATATGTGCCATAATATCAGGAAAGACTGTTTGAGGTTCTAACATTTCTTTCCTCCACCTCTGAATCCTCCTAAACTCTTTTCATTTATTTATTTACACATGGTCGGGCAATTGCAAAAGCCACCAGCAGGGGGCAGAATAAGTAGGAGATTGTATGCGAGTTTATTTCAACAGCTGAGATGATCTGGTACTGGGAAAAACGCCCAGTTTCTGTCACACACACACACACACACACACACACACACACACACACACACACACACACACACACACACACACACACACACACACACACACAGTGAGTTATCCCTCTTGTCTGTGAGTGTGATTATTCCGTGTGAGCACGAAAACAACAACAATCTCTTTAAAGGCTAAACAGACATAACAAACTGACTGCAGGTGTGACGGAGTTCAGCTCATCAGAAAATGTGAGACTTGCTGGTAAAAAAAATCTCTTTAAGCTGCCAGAAAAAAAATAAATAAATAAAAATAAATAAAAAGATAGGCGCAAAAACAAGTGACACATAAAGTGTGATCTGTGTTGGCAGCTCCGCTCAAAACTTCCAGTGCTGCACAGAGCACACCAGAACAAGAGACATGAGAGCGATGGGGAATTTTTTCTAAGCTTTTGCAGAAATGATAATGCATCTCAGAGGACAGAACAGACATTTTACCTCTCGTGTAAATTTCTCCTCCTTGTGCAGCGCTGCTTCCTCCAAATGCATTAGTTTCAAATCTGTGCTGCTTCTTTTGTCTGGGAAGATTTTTCTCCAGGAAGCGGGAGCAGTCTTGATGTTGTTTGCTGTTTGGATGAAGCACCTGATGCTGATGGTGCTGATGATGGCAGCAGCTCTGCACATCTCAGAGACCATTTCACAATTTGAATATGTGTTTACTGTTGCTGTAGTTTCTAACTCAAACCCAGGCACTTTGCCTCACTTAGCCAACATCATCACAAGGATTTTAGGAGCAAAGAAAAGGAGAAAAAAAAAAAAAATCAAACTCACCTTTTCTTCAAATCGAACTGCTTGTCATTCTGGTCGCTCACTTTTCAAACGCAGATCTCTTTTCTTGCTACTGTTGTCTGTGGTGATATAGGAGCAGGGGGTGATTCAGACGCCGCAGCCAAGTGAAACAAGGAGCAACAAGAAAGCTTCCTCCTCCTCTCCCTGCCCCCCCATGGCGAGAACGCAAACTCCCGAAGAAGCGTGATGCTGCAGCTCGGTCGCCTCTCCGTCCTCATGGCAACAACAACAACCCGGCTGTGGATGAGGAGAGCGTGCAGGGGGATTATATGTACGAGCTGCTGGACTCCCTCCAACACGCGGCTCTTGGATGGCAGGATGAAGGTCTGTCTGCCCGTCGCTCGGGATGGAGAAGAGTCCGAGCAACAGGCTCCTGAGAGCCGACACGAACTTTAGAAAGTTTACCAAACTGATACAGAGTGAAAATAGGGCTTTTGCAAATGCATTCTGGTTGATCTGAGTTTTTTGGTTAGGGTTAGGGTAAGGGGCTTAGGGTTAGGGTTAGGTTAGGGTTAGGGTTAGATGATTCATCTAGTCCATCTAGATGAATCATGTCATTTTATAATGAATCATTTTCAACACCAACTAGGTTTAATACTTTTTTGTGTGTGTGCTTTGCTGAAGGTGGTGGAATGAAACGAAAATCTTAATATTTAAGAGAGAACCTCTTGGAAATAATTACACATAATTATTGAGGCACTTGAGTTTTCAATCAAGACCTTGTTAAATTAGACGACGTAATCTTTACTCTGGATTTAAGAACCTATGTAAATCCTGTGATGTGAACTGAAGTGGAAGCACTCTGATGGCAAATCTGAAAACAGGAGAATGGCTTTAAAAACTGTGACACAGGACGGGATGTTATTGTTTGATTCTCAACTTCGTCACACTTTATTGTTCCTGGAGCTTCTTTTTGCCTTACATTAAGCATAACAAACCAAAACAAAAACAAGAAATGTGAACATGATCAGATTTAAAGTTGATTGTTGACGTCAGCAGACCTGGCCGCAGCCAAAGACAAGCAATGTTTTATTTTTGTTTGTTTTTTTTTTTTTTAAGAGAAAGAAATGATGCCTGACTTTCACTGCTGAGAAGGAATGAGAGCATTCGGTATTTTTTTCCTCTTAGAAAAAAATACCGACGTATTTTTCTGCACAGACGCTTTGTCAGTGTCCATCCAAGACATCTGTCTAGATTTCCTTTTATTTATTTATTTATTTTTGTGTCACATCCACATCCGGAACATTGATACTTATATTTTTCAACTGCACAAATAAATAGCCAGACTGCAAATCTACAATGGCAAATAAAGCTTTGGTGGATTAATGAATTGAGGTCAGCAGCCAGGAGGCAAGTAAATAATCCGAGAAGGGAATCGATTGAGATCAACACGACTCTCGACAATATGCTGTGAGACTGGGAGTCGTCTTCAAGGAGAAACCAATAAAATCTTGTTTTTGCAATAAAATGAAGATTTGTGCAAACTCTTCATATTGCACCGAGTGAAAGTCGTCTTTGTTCAGGCAGGAAAAACGGCTTTAGAGATGGCCACCATGTCTGCACGACGCCGCCTTAATGAAGGTGTTAAGTAGATCCACCTGTCTCTTCGCTCAGCTGCAGCATCCTGAGGTGCGTTGACGCACAAACTATCTGGGATTTCTGCACAATAAGAGCTTGTGCTGAGTCAGAAACTTACCATCTGCTGCTATACCTCAGGGAACCTGCGCTCATCAGCAAATCTCTTTCCAAACCCGGATTCAGGAAGGGGGAAAGATCAGAGGTGAACTCCTGCAGCAGTCTGAGCCAAATCAAAGTTCGCCGTTGCGTAATATCATGATAGCGTTTGTTTCATTATATCTGCTTCCTGTTTGTCTGCTGTTGTGGCTGGATTTCTATGGTACTGTTGAGGACAATAAACAGTGAAGTGAAGCGAATGAAAGGAGAAGCGTGTTAGAGCAAGGTAAGCTGCAGTCAAACCAAAAAACCAAAAACAGAAATCTGTATTTTAAATCTGAATATATTTCTCATAGCTCGTCTTCACACTCGCGTTTTAAAGAAAAACCTTTCACTTGTTTCTTTTCTCACTGTGACAACACAAGGACGTTCAATGTGCTGTGAGGAAAAAGAGACGTTTGTGTGTCCAAATGCATTCAGAACCAGTCTTTGTTTCTGCCAACTTCAACTTTTACAGTTTTAATCTTAAGATTAAAGGTTCTATTTCATTGTGTTTTACTCTTTGTTATTGCACGAATGATAAATATTAAAGGATCATTTCTAAAGTTATGTTTTATTAACGTTGAGAGTTGATTTCAGATGATATCCTCTCATCGTGATCATAAGCACCACATTAATATGAGTCTTTTACTGTCAGGTTTCAGTAAATTTGGGAATTTCCTCCAATCCACACAAGGTCAAAATATGAGTCTGGTTGATTTTCAGTCGAGTTGAGGTCACAAGCCTAATGTTCGCCAGCTTTATTCCATTTCGATGACGCGTTTCTAACCTGGCGAAGTAGATTTTCCGGAGCAGGATCTGCTTTCTTGGTTGGCACCCGCTGAGTCCATGGCATCGTTAAACGGGCTCAGCTGGACTTCACCGGTAGTGACACTGATGTCCAATAAGAAATTGGGCTTCATCATTAAGCTTGGAAATGGTTGGTTGTTCCGGCCTCAAGTGAAAATGTATCGTTTGCGACGAGAAGCCAAACAGCTTCAGTGAACTTGACTAACAATGGCAAGAAGAATGGTCACGTCTTCGATGTTATTTTTGCCAAAAATACGAGGTGACACTTTATTCGAAGAGACGTGCATTTGTATGATTTTGTGCACTTTAATGCAAAGCTGACACTTTTAATGCAACTTTAAAGCAACTTTGCATTAAAAATGTCATTATTTACCGAATGAAAACAATCATAAACATTCATAAAGACTTCTTCGTGTTCATAGTAGCTATTATGTCATGTGTATGACAGTGTCGTGTCAGTCTTATGATCAGCTCTTCACATGTAGATTGTTACAGAAAGTTTAGTTGAAGTGCAACTTCTCAGAGGATATTTCTCAAAATGCATGTCTGGAATTTACATAAATGTTTTGGGGGGTTTTTTTATTACATATGTGGGAAATCATTTTTTTTATCCATTTAATTCTTCAAACACACACACACAATTCAAATTCACCTTTAATGGTCTCAAGTGACTGGATCCAAACCACTTACTGTATTTCTTCTTTTTATACGTCAGCATACAGTATCAGAGCATGAGTCAGTGTGCCGGTAAACAGCGCAGCCTTGCACTAATACAACTACTAGCTTCCTCTGAATTTCCTCCCTCAACTTCTGCCTTCTCAAGACTTGGTTTTGATTTGCGTGATGATTTGCAATACCTTCATGTTGGTCAGCTGCAGCACTGAATACTGGCAGGTTATATTGGGCCAAATGCAGCTGGCAGTAAATGAGATTCACATGACGAGCCGCAGAGCAGATGTAACAGGAAACAGGACTTCTCCTTTAACAGAGAGTCCGTTTGCTGGGTGTCATTTCTGCCTGGGACGTTAGTAACTCAAGGTTTGATGCCGTCAAGGTATGTGCAACCCTGGTTTTGTGTTTGGGGCGATAAAGAAATGAGATGCTTGGTAAACATAGCGAGCAAAAGAAATTATTATGCAGTGATAGGATTGCTAGGAAAGTAGCCTAGACATGCAAGTGAAACCTGTTTTAAGTTCCCCTTTGTGAGCAGATGTAAAAATACACACTTTATTATCATTTGCAGAAATATTTCACAGAGGTCCTTTACTCTCTTAAGTTCTTGTGATTGTTTCATTTTGCTTGAGTTGCTCCATTTTCAGGTGTTGAATTGTTTATTGGCTTTCTGTCTCAGGTTAATTAAAGTTGTGCAATGACCAGTTTAAATCCAGACACATGAGAATAGTTTTCAAACACGTTGATGTAACTGTGTAACACAGTTCTTAAAAACCCCTCATCTCAATACTCTGACAAATAATTTCCTTAATCCTCGTTTATCCAGACTAGAAAACCAGATTAGTTTAATTTCATTCTTATCAAGAAGAAAAGTTTTACATGTATATTAACATACAACTTTAGAAAAAACGAAGAGACCGCTGGTGAAATGAAAACCTCCAGGTTTTTCCACCAAATATTGATTTCTGAACTGAGTTAAAATATCAGTATTGCTGTTTCTAAATTAACATGAACTTGTTTTCGTTGCATTATTTGAGGTGTGAAAGCACTGCGTCTTTTTTGACCATTTCTCATTTTCTTCAAATAAATACAAAATTTTTGCTTTGAATTTCAGAGTTGTGCTGTCAGCACTTCATAGAATAAAATAACAATGTTCATTTTACTCAAACATAGATCTGCAAAAAGTAAAATCAGACAAACTGATCACTTTAAGTGGTTTCTTAATTCTTTTCAGAGCTGTAAATATTGAAAGTTCGCTACAGTGGTACATATTTTTAAATCAAAATCTCTGATTCTGGGACGCAGTGACAATTTCTTTTCAGGTTGAGAACATAAAATCAGTGGGTCAATTAAGAGAAATCTTCTCACCAATATTGACAACAACACTGTTAATTTCTGTGTTGTTAATGAGGTATTAATATTAAGTTGAAGAATATCTGATCAGTCAAATAGTTCTCCAATTATAAGTCCTTGATGACACCAAACCATGTAAAATGTTTGTTTGTTTCTTCGAAGGATGCATGTCTGGTTGAGGGCCGTTTCGCTTCTGGCGGCTCTGATCCTCTGCTGCTCTTCATCGGCCACAAACAGGTTGTGGGACGACTGGAGGACTCAACATGGCAAAGCCTATGACAATCAGGTCTGAGCTAGAAAGAAAAAAATTGTTCAAATATTCATTACATTTCTTGGACAAACGTGCAAACGTGTACGATGCCACCATTTCAGACCGAGCTGAGCTTCAGGAGAAGCGTGTGGGAGAAAAACCTGCTGTTGTTGCTGAGACACAACCAGGAGGTTTCAGCAGGAAAACACAGCTTCTCTCTGGGACTGAATCATCTCGCTGACATGGTAGGACGAGGGTTTGGTGGCGGGTCCCGCGCGTCTGCCTTGCTGAGGCCGAGCAAATGAAGCAGGAGAGCAGCGATCTACACAAAACAAATAAGAAACAGTCCGAAAAAAAAAAGAGTAAAACTCAGCGATAATTAACGCCTAATCAAAAGTCTGCTTTTTCAAGCCTTAGACAGCATCTAATCCGGAGGTCATGAACCTTCACAGCCCTCAGAGCTTTTGTTTTATCTGCTGAAAAGATGGAGGCAGGAAACACATGTGACTGTTTCAAGCAGAGTAGCTTGTTTTTGAAAAGCCTGCTATAGTAAATTTGTTTGGATTTCTCTTTTTAAATAAAGTAAACCATTTCATTTTTCTATTTAAAAGTTTCGATTACATAATACAGAAAAGCATGCAGTTTGCAAACGTTATAAATAATGTTCCCAACACCTATTATGACTCTTAGGGGTAAAGTTGTGCATGCAAATCTTACTAGAATGAGGCTAAAACAGGCGTGATATGAGCCTATTTGTGTGCAAAAAAACACACTCCAGGAAAAGGAAAACATAGATGTTTTTTTCAATTAAAAATCATAAGCAGATATTCAATTATAAAGATGAAGAACCTGAATATGCAGGGTATTTTTTTAAAGGATATCACAAGGTGGTTTTTATTTGGCTGGGCAGCCTGAGCAGAAATGCCTGGATGGGTGTAGCATGTCAACGCTCTGCAGGAGTCTGGCTCCAATGTTTGGGACGCTCACACAAGCTTTTGGCTCGCTGTCAGAGGACAGAGCACTGCAGTTACATTGGAAAGTGCCATCACTGTTCAGTGATATCCATGAATAAAAGAAGACAGAGTGCAGGATGGTATTGAAGAATACAGCCGAAACGCAGAGTAGAGGCGACTTGCACTCCGTTTAGAAATGGGATTGATTTTAATCTTCTTCTTCTTCTTCTTCTTCACACGCGCAAACACAATGGACTGTTTCACACACACTATAAATGCTCCACCTTGAAAGGTATCAAAGTCAGAAATGCAAAAAATTCTTCCCATCTACACGTTTTTAACATCCATAAGCATGAAACTCAATTTAAGCTGTACAAGCTTTTGCAAAGAGTTGCAATTTGATGCAGGATTTGTTAGTCTTACTGTTTGATCCCCTGAGTTTGATGTCCTGATTGTTTTTGACAAACGCTGTTCTTGTGCTTTGTGTTGCGTTTCTGCTTTAAGACAGCGGAGGAGATTAATGAGAGGCTGAACGGTTTGAAGGTGGAGGAGCCTCTCGATCTCAGGAACGACACGTTCAGAGACGCAAATGACTCGTCGCCTCCTACGAGCGTCGACTGGAGGACAAGCGGACTGGTCGGTCCCGTCAGAAACCAGGTACTGAATGAGCTGCTGACCAGCAAAACCTGGACGATAGCAGAAGTCTGAATGTCCTTTTTTTATTTTAATTTTTTTTTCCAGGGCTTGTGTGGCTCATGCTGGGCCTTCTCTGCTCTGGGAGCTCTAGAGGGGCAGATGAAGAAGCAAACGGGCGTCCTCGTGATGCTGAGTCCACAGAACCTGGTGGACTGCAGCGCTAAGGAGGGAAACCTCGGCTGCAGGGGAGGGTACATCACCAAGGCCTTCAGCTACATCATTCACAACGGAGGCGTCGACTCAGAGAGCTCATACCCCTACGAACATCAGGTCATCCTCTGAATGCTGACGCAGGCCTTTTTTTTCCTTTCTTCTTCTTCTTCTTTTTTATTCTACTCATCAAAAACAGAACATCCTAATGTCCTTTTTTCTCACGTCGTGTCGAGTTTATCTTCAAGACAGAGATCGTAAACTGAACAGAGGGCTATGATAACAGCTTGAATCGTACAATTTTCTACACGTCCACATTTTGCATCTTGCTTGCAGAATGGAAAATGCCGCTACTCGCTCCGAGGCAAGGCGGCTCACTGCTCCAACTTTCACGTCCTTCCCCGGGGGGACGAGTTGGCTCTGCAGGCTGCAGTGGCAGCAGTGGGACCGGTTGCCGTGGCTGTGAACGCCATGCTGCCGTCTTTCCATATGTACAAAGGAGGTGAGGACGCTGACGGCTCTGAAACGTCTGAAATCAGGACGTTTGCCAGAGCTTGCGTTTGCAAGTCAACCTTCCTGCATTTCAAATCAGATTTACCTAAAAATGCTTGGAATAAATTTCATAGATAAAACTGCAAGTAATGTGCAAGTTTTCCTATTTTATAGTTTGAAGGTGAAAAATCATATTGTTGTGAAAATGACTGATTTTGTCGGTAACTTCCTCCCATATGGCCAGCCCGGGTGAAACTGATTAAAACAAATATTTTTCTCCGACAACACTTCATAACGCTGTGGAGTGCAGAGATGGATCTTTGACTTTTCTTCCGAGTGCAATCCATGTGCTTCCTCTCATAAGCTCTTCTTTTCAGCTCACACAGGATGTGGGTCTGCGGACTGGGAAGTTCTTGGAAAAGGGCTCATTTTATGTATGGCGACCCGTTTCTGTGTTAATTTAACCCAATGATTTTAGTCATCCGGCTGAAAGAGCCGCTGACCATCCATTCGCAGTTGTTTTTGATTAAAAATGATCTTGTGTTGCTGAGTTTGTGACGCCACGGACCCTAAAATGGTTCCAAAAGTATTTTGGGCTGGCCCACAGCATCACAGAACCTCCACCATATCTTATGTTTGCCCTTTGTTTTACGCAAAACCCGACGTTGTGCGTTTGCTGCTGAAATGCTCAGCTTTTGATTTTCAGACTTCACATGTTTGTATTTGTGATGGTAGGACAGAAAACAGTTATTTTAACAAAAAAATAACTATTCAATATTTTTGCTGTATTAAAAAGTTCCACTCATAACTATTTCAGTTCCTGTTGCTAAATCAATTGTTCTTGCAGGTTTATACAACGCGCCTGACTGTAACCCAAGGCTAATCAATCACGCTGTGCTGGTTGTGGGCTACGGCACAGACAGAGGGCAGGACTACTGGCTGGTGAAAAACAGGTAGGAATGTTGTCACATTTACTTCTTTTTTTTAGCATTTGTTGTTTAATAAAATGAAATAATGTGATATTTCTGTGGTTTCAGCTGGGGAACGTCTTGGGGAGAAGGAGGATTCATCCGGATTGCCAGGAACAAGAAGAATCTCTGCGGCATTGCGACGTTAGCAGTCTACCCAACGCTGTGAAGTCAGCTGAGATTTATTATGTTTTAATTTCATATTGATGTTTTTTTATTAAAGAAATGCACTGTGCTGTCAGAGCACCACAGAATCTACTAACAACACTGTTGGTTAAAAAGGTTCTAACGGCCAATATAACATAGTTTTAAAGGATTCTGTTCTACTCAGTGCTGCAGGTGGAAGCATTGGGTTCAAATCTTGGTGGTTTTGCATGTTTTTCCTCTACATGTGTCGATTTTCTTTATGTATTCCAGCTTCCTCCACGTTAGAAAAAACATTTTATGTTAATCGGCCTTTCTAAATGAAAGTACGAGTCGTTGTGTGTATTTGTGATGAACTGGCGTCTTGTCCAGGGCGCATCCTGCTGCCCACCAGCTCCCCTCAACCCTGCAAGGACCAGTGGGTGTGGACAATGAGTGGACGTTAGCTTTACATCTAAACTGCTAAAATGCTCTGCAGATGGAACAGAAACTATTATAAAATTAATATCTGGACCATCAAACTTTACAGATTTGTTTTTACATTTTCCAAATTCAAATTTTTGCTGTTAACATTTGTTTTGTATCAGGAATGAGATTTTTCCCAACACAGGGCTATTTCTAAGTACAGATAAAATAAAAGGCTGAGAGTAAACTCTTGCGTTTTTGAGGAACGTTTGTTTTGTTTTATTTAATTATTCTGTATACATGGAACTCACAAAAACGAGTCCCTACTGACAAGAAACTTCCCTGTTCGTCTTTATTTATACGAACCCATCAGTTTAGATAGACCGCGATATAATTTATAGAGATTTCATCTAAAACACAAAGTAGCACATTGTTGTGAAGTCAAAGCAACCGAATTGATTGCTTTTAAAAGATTTTTGCATGAATAAAACTCTGAGAAACGTTCTTCACATTTGCGTTGAGTCATTTCTCTGCCTCCCTGTTCCGCCGTGCCTTCAGAGGGGTTTCAACAACGACCACCAGCATGATCATTTTGACCCTTTTCCTAAACATGACATGAAGTATATGGTATAATCCCTGCTTACGTATCAGCAAATCCTCTTTTTCACTGGTAGGGTTGTGCTTAAAGAGGAATTAAAAGTACTTGGGGACTGGTGCAGAAGGCAGGACCTTAAATCCTTTAACAAACCACGAGCTAAACACAAACATCATTTTCTAAAATATTTTTCAAAGGAGACGAAATTTTCAAAAAACACAAGGAAATTGTTTTTGCAATCCGTTTTCAAGAAGTATTTGCATCATGACGTGATACATTTTCTAAGTAAAAAAGAAAAACTTGTGTGTTGCTGAACCTGGTTGCCTCCTGCTGTTTCAACTCGATAAATAAAAACCAGATCTGTCTCCATCGTGGGCGGTGACTGAATACTCGCTCACCATCTCCTCCTCCAACTCTCCAAGGTTGCTTTCCCTTCAGAAGAGAATCTCAACAGGATTCAGTAATAAAACTGTGTGGATTATTTAAAGATAGCTGTAATGGGTGCCTTTTTAATTCATCTTTTTCTAGATTTCCAAAATTATATACATTTTTTTTTTTTTTGCATTATTATTCCCCGACTTCTGTCGACTGGAAAATAAGGTTTATTTTTTATCAAATTGACACATCAGTTAAACTAAATGAAAGTATTCAGACTTCTATGACTATTTGATGTTTGATTTCCTGTGACTGAATTTTATGCAATCATCACATAACAGCTTTATGGCAGTAAAACACAAAGCAATCTGTGCTGCAAATAAAGTGACAGGCATAAACACGGATGGGTTTTAGATTCACTGCAGATAGTGTGTCTTTTTTTTTTTATCCAAAGTTGTGTATAAAAAAACTAAATGACAAAAAGAGCAAAATAAAATAGAGCTCCTTCGAGCACAGAAAACCCTTCCTCCATCTCATGTTCCTCGGTGGATGATCTGGGATGCGTTCACGGCTTGTTTTTGCTGCCACCAAGTGGACAAAAAACGCCTAACAACTAACGCATGATAATTTGCAGATGTGAAGCAAGAGTGGAGATAAATAAAAATATCACTGACCTGCAACTGCACAGGTCAGTGATGGTTTAATGGTATTCAGTGAGACTTTTAAATTAATTCTCTTTATGAATTGTACATGCACATTTTCTACTATTATATTAAGTATCTAATGTCCTCTGGTTGATTGTTTCTTCAGATCTTGACATGTTTCAGAGCCTGATTTTCACGGTGCTTTGTGGCGTCACATTGACCTCCACACAGTCACATTTGGACCAGCACTGGCAGGAAGAGGACCTATAACAAGCTGTACGCTCAGATTAGTTTTTACCACCATTTGTTGGAGATTGAAGAGTTGGGTCGCAGACGGTTATAGGAGCAGAATCTGGAAATGATAAATGTCCATAACTTGGAGACTTCGCTTGGCTATGAGCTGGGAATGAACCGTCTGGGGGACCTAGTGAGTCTTTAGGAAAAAAAGACTCTTACCTTTAAATGCAATGCAAGACATCATTTTTTAAATTTTTTTTATTTTCATTATAATTTTTCCTCAAAGAACTGGATAACTGGCACAAATGTGCAAAACCCAGCATAATGAACAAGTCTCACGGAAAATACATACAGCACCTTTTCAGCATCACCAAAATAATCTCAATATCCATGATAATAAATACTATATTTACCAAGATTTTCAGTCTTCATTTACAAAACACAAAGACAACACATAATAGATTTTTTTTTTCATATTTAACTTTTTAGAATCGTTTTCTTGAGCTTTTTTTTTTTTTTTTTCCACAAAGTCCATACTTTTACATAGAAACGTTTACAGTTTCCACACACAATACACTGAATTTTGAAGTGAACTTACATTTAGAGAAGAACCTTTATTAGTTAATAAACAGATCAGAGTCAAACTGAATAAAACACAAATGTGAACTCCTGTTATTCTCGCTGTTCTCTGCAAATGAGTGTTATTCCGGGATGGGTTGATCCTTTCTATTTTTTTCTTTTTTTTTTGCTAAACAAGTCACTCAGAACCCATTTGAATGTTCCTATGAGTTGATCAGACAATTATCATGCCATGAAAACACCTTTAACAGACCACCATAATCAAGGGAAGTAATTCTTGCTGTCATAAAACTCAAACCAGAAACAAGTTTTTCATTTGTACATGTATAGATTTTACAGATAGCAACAGTTGGTTACATTTTGGACAGGAGCTTAAACTTTAACAGGAAAGCCATGGCCCTTCTTTTTGCTCACCTGTCCTCTTTTATTTCATAAACTCAAACAAGTAGGTTCATGTGACGTCTAACTTTTTGTACATAATTTATGCATATTTTTGGCTCCCCGTTACTATTGCCTCTTCCCGGCCTTCCCTATCTTGTATATCTGACAAGATTGATGTGTTTCAAGCAGCATCATCCTCAGATATTTATTCATACACAATATGAGTGTCTTGAGGTAACTTGGGTCCAAGCTGTACAAGGAGCACAGTTACCGTCGACTGACTTGTCATGTCACATAATCAAGTTCGACCAACGTTGACCCCAGTTTGATAAAGAACAATCATTGCAAGCAACATACCTATGTCATCATACAACAAAAACACTGCTTCTCTTGCTTTAGACAAAAACAGCTGGCATACAGAACATCCAAGAGTTTAGACAACACGATACAAACATGCGTCAAGATCGGCTGCATACAGAAATCTGACGGGTAGAAAAGAAAACGGATTTTAGCAAGAGGTGGGACCAAGTCACTGCTTTGCAAGTTTTAAGTAAGTTTCAGGTCTTTGTCCTCAAGTCCTTTCAAGTCGTTTTTTTTTTTTTTTTTGGGCTTGTTTTTTTTTAAACAATGTTCCAATTATGCAAAATGTAAATAATAGACCTTGTGTCATCCAGAAACACCCCACAGCGTTACGTTCAAGATCCTTACAATTGTGCAATTTTTTACTTTCACAGCAATTTCTGAAGGATAACAAATAAATTCCTGGGTTTTGATTTGTTTTGTAGCAAAATTATTCCACTAAGAAATTATATCACTTGGAGATGGTATTTTAGCGACCGTCACATCGCCATGTGAAGAGCTATAGCTGAAAAAACAGTAGATTTAAAGCACTGACTGCAGTAAACCCTCGTTTTGTTGTCAATAGAGTGTTTTCTTTAAATATACCCATACCTGTCAAATTTTGGATTTGGGAATATTTGCATTTTTTCAAGTCAAGTCTCAAGTCTTGATTTTAATGAGCCGAGTCCAAGTCATGCGACTCGGGTCCCCACCTCTGGATTTTAGCCACGCTGTTGCCTTGTATTTAACCAGTCAGGTCATGTTTCTGAGTTCGGCTTCATTTAAGGCCTTTTCGAAAACATTATAATCTATACTGACGGAAAAAAATCTAACTAACTAAAACCTCCGTGTTTAGTGATTTTGTTTTCCGAAATAAGCTCCAATTTTTGATTCAGTAAACAGCTAGCTTCACTTTGCATTGTAGTTGTAAAAAAAAAAAAACTGAAAATATTTTAACTGAGGTTTGTCGAAAAAGCTGTTTTTATGGGAGGTACAGAAGATAAAAGAAAAAAAAATTAATACATGGAGCATGAAGAAACTCAAGGACTTTTTAAGAAATAACTCCCGTCATTTTTATCTGCTGTTTTCACAACAGCTAGCTGTATTAGCTAGCTATGCTACGTGGCTAACGCTGGTTGCACATGAACTAGCAACAGTTTTTGTCCATATGTGAAAGAAAAAATGTAGTTTAAGCCCTAATCTTTTAAAACGTATTCTTATGTTGTGTTTCAAAGATCATTTAGGTTTTGGGCAAGTCCACTTCGCTAATGGAAAAAAAAAAAGTATAAGCTACTGTTGAGTACTTTTATATCAATAATATATTAATACAACTATAAATAGAAAAAATAGAGGAATTTAAAAACAAGTTTATGAATTACATTTTTCTCTTTACTTTAAAAAATATGTGTAGTAGTAAACAATTATGTGAAAGTAATTATCTTTATTCGTAATAAGAACCGTCTCCTACTTGTTAACTTATTCTTTTAGAAATTCACCTCCTCGTTCTTTTGCAGATTTAATTTTATGCAACTATAAAATAACAGTACGCTACTAGTAAACACATGTACACAATTTAGAGGATGTGTTAAGGTCAAAATCTCACACTCACTGATTGTCAGCACACATGATGATGTAAAACGTCAGACAAACGACACCAAGAATCAGCAATAAGTACAATCCGCTTTGTAAGCTGGAGAATGGTGGAGTGAGCGAAATGAGGAATGACTGAACAGGAGCCCTTAAAATTAACTCATACCTTCCCAATATGCTTTGCTGCCTGTTTTTTTAGTGTTGGTCCCATTTGTTTAATGAAGTTAAAATGTGATAATCCCAAGTAGAAACTGGGATTTTCACAGTTTCTACTTTGGTAATGTTTGGTAATGCTCAAACATTACCAAACAGCTTTCCATGCCAAAGAAAGAGCTGTGCATGAAGCAGCAGCAATAGTTGAATTGTATGACGTTTGAAGCGGCACGTCCTGGACTGGTGGCGCTCGTAAGTGTAATCCTGAATCGATTTTGGGTTTTGTTTTACTGGAATTTAAAGATGCAGAGTTTTATTTGCGGTTTTAGAACTAATTTTAATCATTTTAATATAATATCATAGTGTGTCTTGATATCTGCAAATCAATCACTGACCTCAAGGACAAAAACAATCAAATTGGGGAATTATGAACACAATAAGAAACAAAAACAACTTTAGAGTAAAACTAACTCGACCTGATTCAGGTCTGGGACTTCCTCCTGAGTCTGAGGACGTAAGATGACAGAGAGAGTTGTGCTGAATCTTTATGACCACAATAAATCGAAATATGAACACATTCTGCTGACATAGAAACAAGCAGTCAATTAGTTCGATGCACATTAACCTTTCTGTGACGCTAACTCCAAAACCTGATTTTCACCTCAAGCAAACATTTCAACCTCGCAGTTTTTCCATCCACAAAAACACAACTGGCTCCCTTAAAACACACAACTAATGCAGACAAAAAGCACACCACAATGTTCTCCTCTCACACATAAACATTTGACCAAAATCCATCCCTCTCACCCATGAACATCCACAAACTGTTACACAACCGGGAGGGTAAACATCGGCTTGACACTGAGGAACCAGAGCTAACTAAGAATCCTGTGAAATGCGTCTCCGTCTGTCTGAGGAAGTCAGCTTTACTGAAAGGTTTTAGTGGGTTTTGGTGGGTGATACCTGCTCCCAGAGGGTCTGGCAGTGATGAGCCGAACTACTCTGACAACAATGAAATAAGTAACAGCTCTGTAAACCAGTCATGGAGATTAAGACACACGAGTAAAGAAGAACGCTGCAATTTCATCTTTCCACCAACAAATGCTTCTTCTTTTCAGTATTTTCTGCCATTCCACTGTGACCGTATCTTAGTACAAACACATATTTAACCACCTTTGTAGGATTAGACTTTTGTAATACCTGTCAGAGCAGCTGAAAATAAGCCACAGGTATTGAGATTTTTTTGTGTGGGTTTTCTCTAAAAAAAAAAAAAAAAAGTTTGCTCTTCTTTACTACCTGACGTTGAACGATGCAATCCACATTTCAAAGGATTCTGGGCTTACAATAGGGGGGCAGGCAGTCTCTGCTGTTGCTGTGAAACGAGCCGGCAGCGCTGAAGCTCTCTGGGATGTTCAGGCCTTCCACTCTCTCCCTCCGGCCGAACTCTGCTGCCTGCTGCTGGTCGTCTGCCTCACTGCAACACCTGGCCTCTCGTCTCAGGCAGCTTTGTCGCCAGGAAACTGCCGGCGGCGAGCGCTCCGCCGGCGAATAAGATGGGCACGGCCTTAGTGATGCCCACGAACGACTGGAAGATGCTGATGCCCAGGACAGCTGCCAGTTTGCAGAGGGCGTTCAGGAAACCGAACGCCGTGGTCCTGAAGACAAGAACGGAGAGCGCCTTTCAGTTCCGAGATGTAGAGTATTTTAACATCACGTTTTGTGCAAAAGTCCTAAATCATTCCTCTTTTTGCATCTGAGTAAGAATGCTTTCTTGTCATCTCCTCAAAAACCTTTCCTTAGGCTTCCTGAAGGTCATTTGATGATTTCTTCATGTTTTTTTTGTGCAGGAGACTTAATGCTTTTTCCCCATTTTCAATCCAGTACCTGCCAATTTTCAGAATATTTTTTTCTTTTCTACATCCATTACTTCTGACCTTTGACTCATTCAGCCAGAAAAAGGCTCCGATACTGAAATCCATAACCAGGGATGTTTGTATACATGGCAGAAAATGCGCTAATTTTTTTCATGTAACCACAAACTTTGATGTATTTTACTGAAACTTTGTGAACGGAGCAACACAAAATATTGCATAATTATAAATTGATCAATTATTTTGGGTTTTGTTTTGGTTTTTTTACAAGTAAAAATCTAAAAAGTGTGGCATACATTTAGATTCAACCCTAAATACTAAGGTGACTTTTAAATTTTAGATAACATTTCTGATCTTTAAATATTTGATGTAAATTATCGAGATTATTTTGTTTCTTTAATTCTCCGCCATTTTTTATTTAGTTGGGGTTTTTTTTTAAATCTATGACTTATTTTTTCTGTTCTCACTAATCTTTTTGTAACCATTATGTCCCTTGTTTTATGTGTCATTGGGTTTTATATTTATTGACGATCTCAGTGGAAACCAGCTCTTTCGTGTTATGCGTCTTTTCAATATTTCTGTCAAAAAGATGCGATTCGGTTCCATTTTGTACAGCTGAATCAATTTAAAGAACACCAAAGACAACAAAGATAAAAACTGAAATTTTGAGACATTTGGTTGTCAAAAAACTGGGGTAACTATTAATGAAGACCACTTTGAGCATTTAAAACACCAATAGAAAGGAGTTTGGTGTCATAATGATGCAGCATAAAAATCTATGAAAACATTGTAGATGTACAAACATTTACCAAACATCGTTTTTGAATCACAAACTGCTCGTTTTAAGTCTAAAAAAAACTGCAGGATTTATCCCAACAAAAAAGATTTAAAGGTGATCATTTAAAGTCAGAGGGGTTTCCATAGTAACTCCGAAGCTGTTTTGTGCTGCTGTTGTGCTACCTTTTGTCTGAGGGGTACAGCTCCACCGTTATCACGTCCAGGGCGTTCCACGAGGCGATGCTGATACCACCGAACAGACACAAGAGAGCGATCATCCCCGACTCGCTGTTGCCGAATATCAAGAAGAAGCAGCTGACGCAGGATATGACGCTAGATCCCGCTGGGGAAGTAGGAAAAGCACAACTTTTAACTAAAGTTTGCAGAGTTATCAAATGTCGACATTCAAACTCGATTGCGTTTTTCCTACCCAGCATCCTCAAGCGGCCGATTTTGTCCATCAAAAGCGCAGACACAATGTTCCCGGGGAGCACAGCCAGTGTACCAAGGAAGTTGACAAAGTATATCATGTAGGCGTTGTTGAAGTCGTCGCTGAAGTCCAGCATGCAGCCCTCTTTGTTGTGGAGGAACGTGCTGTTGATCAGCTTGCAGTTGATGAACCTGTACTTGAACAAATCTGAGGAGAGAAGGAAGCTGCAACCTCAGAGACTCACATCTGAGGTGAATAAGAACGGCTCTTAAAATATTGCAAAAATGCACTTTGGTGCACTCCCTATCACATTTTTCTTTTAGTACGGCAAGCAGTAATTTGTGTTTCATTTTAAAAAAAAATGGGAATGACTGATTTGTTTTTTGACCTTAGAGTTGTTTTAAGGCTTAGAGTTCAGATGTGGGTTTTTATGGAGCTTTTATGTGTAGTCAGTATCTAACCTGAAGCAGACATCTCTCTCAACTCATTGGATGAAAATCAGAAATCAAGCTCCACTTTCAAGACTTGCCACACATTCCCAATTGGGTTTATGCCTGGACTTTAATTAGGCCATTCTAAAACAAAAAAATGCTTTGATCTAAAACCATTCTATTGTCTGGATATTTATGGAAAGGGAACCAGTCTCAAGTCTCTGGCATCCCTTCAGAACCATCCCGCTCACTTCTGATTCGTTCTTTATGTTCATCATTTTCGAGGTGGAAGCATTGTTTTTATTTATTTATTATTAATTTTTAATTTTTGTTGTTGAAAGGATGTTTGCTCTTACTTTTTTACTTTGTGAAAGTCATTTTCACGAATAACCATAGCAACAAAAAGTTGCCATGGTTATGAAACAGCCAAAAATTCCAGAGTAATTTAAAACTACAACCATCCAATGCTTTCAAAAAAAAAAAAAAAAAAAGGCTTTATGGACGAGTGACGGAAATAAAAGCTGTTGTTGGCTTCAAGCGTGAGACGAAAGAGGTTGCTGCTTTCCCCGAGAAAAGCAGGCGAGAATAAATCTGCCACAGCTCAGAATGAAGGGCTACAAAATGTTGGCGAAAGAAACGTTAAGAGGCTCTCAGATGTGATTCCCAGCTTCAACTCTTGACACGTTGATTTAGACCTTTGGCAGGAATCAAAACCACAAGCAGAGGACGGTCACAGTGAGTCTGTCTCCGCCCACACGGATAAGTTTGTCTCGTGTTCCCCGTTCGATTTATGCTCTCTAAATCTCAAAGAGCCGCGTCTCGTCCAATCCCGTCGGTCTGTGTCTGTGCTGGATTTTGTTTGCGTTGTCGTGGTTACGGTTGGTGCAGCTAAAGAGTAACCCAGGGTAACAAGCATCACAAGGTTTCTGTTGTTTCTCACTGCTCTTCTCTTTCTGGGTGTTTCACGGTAAAATCGAATGATTTGTTTATGTGTATTCAAACTAATTTCCATGGATAAACGTAAACTGTAAATGTAAGTATTTGTTCCCTTTGTGTTTATTTTTTTTAAAAATCCAGAAAACAATTTACTGACTTGAGTAGAATCAGTAGAATTAGTCTTCCTCATCAATTACTGCAATCCTTCTTGTTTGTGCATTATTACATTATTATTATCAGTAATAGCAACATTCCCAAATAAATATTTTCTCAGATCTTCTTTTCTATTCTAATTTCCATCTCGATAAATTAGAGAAATAAAAAAAGACGCACCGTCTTGTAAAATAGTATGTTTCTGCTTTCGCTTTTCTTGTCAAACCATTGTTTTGTTTTGTTTTGTTTTGTTTTACAGGGGAGACTCAAGGGATAAAGACAAAATATCACATTGACATTATAGTTACATTACAATAATTACATCATGTTGTCCTGAAGCATGACTGGACAAATTCCATTGAACTAATATTTGCTATAATCGTATTTACCTGTGTTGTAAAACAAGCTGGCGATAAAGGTGCAGTTCCTGAAGAAGGTGTGTGTGGAGGTGACGTCCTCAAAGTAGCACTCCTCAAACACTGAGTCTTCAAACACCATGGACTTCATCTTCAGGCTGAGGAACCTGCACACACAAGCTTTAGATAACTCAGTTGCACTACTGACTTTTGAATAACTAACTTATATTAGTTGTTCCACCTTTAAGAATCTGACTTTTCACACAAACGTGTACATTATATTAATTTGACTAAATGTGACATAGATTACATTCTGGCCTTTGTGGAAAAAGCATTCACAGCGTGTCAGTGCTCTTTAACGGGAATGATGATTTTCACAAAGTTTAAAAGCTTTTGAAATGATTCATAATTGATTTATGATCAGAACAAAAGTTTACACAATGATCCAATAGCTTTAAATTCTCAATAGTCTTTTTCTTCCTCAGTTTCTGGCAGAAACATAAGAACCTTTGGCCAAGTATTCTCTATGGTTTTTGATTATTAGCAGCTGGAAGGATTTTTCTTCATACATTTTCACTTATGGACATTTGCTATGATGCAGAATCAAAGAAACAAGGCGGTTTACAACTGGGAGAAGCTGATTAACATCCCAAAAGCAGAACTAGTGCTTAAACTGCACCCATAAATCCTTAGATTTGCAGAACACAGAGATCATCCTTGCCCAGTCGGTATCTGCAACAACCTTTTGAAGAAACTCGGATAATATAAGTTATAACAACATTTAATTTCCCTCTGGGATTAATGAAGTATTTTTGAATTTGAATTGATCAGACGGGGGAGTCACCGAACACCTGATGTATGCGCCAGATGAAAATTGATCGACCCCAGTTGATCAATTTTGAGTTGAGAAACAATTCAAAATTACCTGTGAAACTTTTGTTTGCATTTCAGAGAACAGTAGACCTTCATAAACTTTTGATTTTAGTCCATATAACTGGTATTTTGAAGATTTAGATCCAAATAGACTTTTGTTTTTCATGTTCTGGAAAAAACACATTTGTGTGGTAAGTAATTGGTTGATTTTTGATTTTGTTATAGTCCAGTTCCAATATGATCATTGAGTTTCGGTTGAACTGTCAACATCGTGATTTTTCAAAGAACCATTTCAATCACATGCAAATGTAACTCATTTGATCTAACAGAGGTTACCGTGTCCCATATTTGCTACACGTCAGAATAAGAAGAAAGCCCTACTTGTCATTAAAATAGTATCCATCGCGATGGACTTGGTTTTCCAGGGTGAAGTTAAAAGTGACATGCTCCACTCGCTCCTTGGTGAAGGTCTTTGTGCGTGAATCATATTCCTGCTTCTGGATGTACTTGATCATGTCAGGGAACCACACCGTCAGCCCGTAGTAGCTGCAAGGTTTTTGGAAGACAAGGCAGATGGAAGAAGCACAAAAAATAAGCATGATATATATAGGAGATACCACAGGAACAGTGACGGTCTCTACTGTTTACCTGAAAGACATGCTGAACCAAACAGCCATGAGCATAAAGGTGGTCCGTTTGTATTCGGGGCTAAAGCAGGCAAGAATGTTGTTCCGTATCTGCAGCGTGTGACGAGAGAAGAAACGAGATTCATTTAAAAGAAATAAATCCGGATCTCGTTTGATCTAATTACTCTCTGAAGATCATTTCTAAGCTCTACGAGGGCGAGAATGAAATTTGAGAAACAAAACCGAGTTCCAACCCTCGTTGGTAAGTGTTATTTATTCAGGACGGAGGGTGTAGGCGTCGCATTTAGCAGAAAGTAGGCTGAATGCATCAAAATCTAACAGAACTGTGTCACAGTGCAGTGGCTGTGCTGCAGAGTGTGACATGAAAAACAACCTGGGTTTTAAAAAAAGCACATTTGTACCTCAGACAACAGGTTTTACTGACCTGTTGGGAGAGACTCATAATCTTCAGTCTGTAGCGCTGCCAGACGGGGGTGTCTGTGCCGATGTCCACCAACTCATCAACCTGCTTCACGGTCTTTATTGTGGTGACCTTGGAGTAATCAGACGCAAGACAGTACTCAGACGCAAGACAGTACTCAGACGCAAGACAGTAATCAGACGCAAGACAGTACAAACATATTTTCATTCAGGAAATATATTTGGAAACCTTGTTGGCTTGAGCTTATCTCATAAAAACTAAGTAGAGATAAATTAAATTAAATATTTGCCTCATTGGGGCTGCACAGTGGCGCAGTGGGTAGCGCTGTTGCCTTGCAGCAAGAAGGTCCTGGGTTCGATTCCCGGCCCAGGGTCTTTCTGCACGGAGTTTGCATGTTCTCCCTGTGCATGCGTGGGTTCTCTCCGGGTTCTCCGGCTTCCTCCCACAGTCCAAAAACATGTCTGTCAGGTTGATTGGCCTTCCCAAATTCTCCCTAGGTGTGAGTGTGTGTGTGCATGGTTGTTTGTCTCTCTGTGTTGCCCTGCGACAGACTGGCGACCTGTCCAGGGTGTACCCCGCCTCTCGCCCGGAACGCAGCTGGAGATAGGCACCGGCGACTCCCGACCCCGTTAGGGAGAAGGGTGACGGAAAATGGATGGATGGATGGATTTGCCTCATTGCAATTCTCTGTGTGATTTTTTTTTTTGTTCTTGTCAAAGTTACGTACTTCAGATCTTCACTGACAAAAAGCAGTTTTCCAATGATGGTTTATAGTTTATTAAATGTTAACCATTTGTTTATGTTGATATAATTTGGTGCCACACAAATAAAAACCAATTTGATTTGACTGATAAATCAAGATTTAAGCTCACAACTGTTACATTAAAGTTCAGTTTCTGAGCCTTCAGAGTCTAGACGTCAATCAAACAGCTGTAAATATGCAAAATATAAATTATATGACGCATTGTGAATGTTGCACTGTAATGATTCAGGTAAGTGCAGGATTGCAGGAAGTTTTTCCCAGCCAGCATTTCTGAAGCGATGTTTATTGTCCGTCACCTTTGCATCTTTTTTTCAGTGATTGCGACAATTATTTCTCAAGGATACTCACAGTGAACACCTTCTCTGGGTATCCTTTGGCTCTCATGTTTGTGTCATGAACTTGCTTCAGAATCATCCAGCCTTCATCGTGCTTCCCATTCTGTTTTGAGAAAGAAGTTCAAGACGTGTCACTTCTGACGAAGAAAACTTAAAATAGTTTTTCCATCGGTAAAACGTCAAACAGTGTGTAAAGCTCTAAACAGACTGCCCGTCATCTGTTATGCACACCTCTAAGTAGAAGCGTGGGCTCTCAGGCATGGCGTTGAGAGCAGCGATGGCTGCAACAGAAGGAAACGCGCAGACCAACACAAACACTCGCCAGCTGTGGAACTGATACGCTGAGCCCATCTGGAAACTCCACCCTTGGAAGTAAAGACAAATAACAACAAAAGATATTTAACCAAACAGAAACAAGAAAATCAGTTACAACCAAACGTCAATATGAAGTCAAAACTTATATTGGTGAGTTAACTCGCTGAAACCCAATAGAAATACAAAATATCTTGTCATTATTTTGAGTTGGAGCTCACAAACAGTTTCTTTTCAGTGACTGTGTGTAACATGCAATAATTAACCAGATGGTGTTTGGATGAAAATGGATCTCTGCAAAAATACCGCCTACATGTTTTGGATCATTTGGCGAAAGTAAACCAGATTTAGCAGCTCCACATATTTGATATATGTTCACGTTACTGAGTCACTTGGTCAGTGGGTGTTATAAGTCCCTCCATTGTTTGCAATAAATGTGACACTTGTAGAAAAAAACTAGCAATGTTGGAGGGATTTTTTTTGTTTTTTATTTTGAGTGAAAATGAGCGGTCATAGAGTGGGCTAATTAAATTTGCCTTACAACCACAAAGGGCCACAATGAGTTGAAAACAAGGCAAAACAGGATCTTTTCAAGATTACATAAAAATTATACTAATTTGCAAGCCGCAGTGCAGGCTTTAATCTTCCTTAAGGTCTTTGCACGTAAAACCAAAACAATTTTAAAAAGAATCACAACTAACAAATGTTGGCAGAGTAGGGCAGCAGAATAGAGGCAACCTTTATTTAAATGTATGTATACGTTTCTGTGTCTTGATCATTTGTATTTCCATGCTCACCATAGTGTGGGATGATGGCCCAGGCCATGGCGGACGCATAGATTCCTCCAATCATCCAGAACATGCAGAGCCAGCTGAGGTGCTCGCCGCGCTTCTCTTGGGACAGAAATTCAGAGTAGTAGGAGAAAACGATGGGGATTGAGCCACCGATTCTGTGAAAGTTAAGAGTCCAAAGGTCAGCATTGGGGAGAGGCGTTTTATCTCATTGTAAAGGAAAGTTGAACTATTTTGAATTTGTTCACTTTACACCCCAAAATGCCAGAATGCATTTTGGGTAGTGGTCCTTAACACTGCCACTGTCTCGGCTGTTTTAAGAAATCTCCCTGCTTCATCATATTTGTGATGAATGGATCAATAATCTATTTCTGCATAGCTTGCTGAAGGATTGAGGAGATATTCCAGCCATTTTAATCAAAAATGTTGCAGCAGGAAGTTATTTAAAACCACCGATATTATCTGGACTAGTGACACAAGACAAAAGTGACTGTTGGGCAGAGAGAGTTTGACTCGTTTGGTACCAAGAAAACCTTCTCTTGTTGCTTTAAATCATTCATAGTTGCTATTCATTCCGCTGCCAAGGACACAGACGTTTCTGATTTTGTTTGAAGAGTCACCATAACTTCCTGGGTGTCTTTAAAAGGTTACAAGTTCTTTTCAACTAATTTACCCTGAGCTGAACATCATCCAATGTTAATTTCCAGTCTGCTCGTAATAAACAGCTTCATTTATGGCCTATTTTGTCATTGACCTTTAGGAGCTTTGTTACTAGGCTTGTTGTACAGATACATTATTCCCAGTGAGAGTTTTTTGTGGCTCTTTGCGCTAATAAACCAAAAGAGACAAGCAAAAACCTGAAACCAAGGAGCAGCTCGACCTTTAGATGATTGAGCCTCGAGGAATCAACACAGAAGTACAGTTCTTATTTAGGACATACCAGAATGTATCATTGTTGGCATTTTTCATTTGGAAACTCAAAAAAAGCAGAAATGAATTGAATATTTGTGACTGGCTGCCAGTAATAAAGTGGCTAGAGATTTAAAATCAATTCTTCTCTCAGTTGCCTGTCATTTGTAGACACAACAGTTGGTACTCTGAGTTTAAGGCCATAGTCATGTCTGATTTACGGAAGAAAAACATTCTTCTAAGCAGCTTTAAAAATGAATGATGAAGAAGACTTTAAAGGATTACGAAGTCTGGCTGCTTGGAAGCAAAATATAAAGACATAAGGGACGACTTGAGCTTCTTCTTCTGCCCTGTGTGATCACTGAGTGGGTTATCGGTTGTAACTCACTGGGAATGATGTTGACCTTTCAATTCACCAGTTCAGCGAAGTGGAAAATACTGGAGTAACATTAAAACGCTACATGACAAAGACTGTTCTCTTCGGGAATATTGTAAGACAATTCTACATTGATTTTGTGTTCCAAACTGGACACCCAAACATCCAAAAATACTGTCTAGAGAGAGGAATTCACAAAAAGAGTTAAAGGCGCAATTACCCAACACCTGAGAGGAGGCGGCAAAACAGAAAAGTGCTGTAACCCTGAACGAAGGACGAGAAGAAGGAGAAGATGCTGTTGATGGACAGAGAGATGATGAGGGACTGCCGACGGCCTATCCGGTCCGCCATCGCCCCCCAGAGGAAAGCCCCAACCATCATCCCAAAATACACGATGAGGCCTGTGAGGAGAGCAAACAAAATGTGTTGGCTTTCAACATTTGATGTTTACATACTTATTTCTATCAGCCAATTCTGAGCAAAAATACTAATTCGCTGTCTTATTAATCTTTGATATTATGTCCTTTACTTGTGTTGTGTTTTGCTACCAAGTGTGGTTGGAGCTCATTTCTAAGCTGAATTCTTACATTGGGGTTTATTAAATAAGGGAAAGTATGGATTCAAAACTCATTTGAAAGTAAGATCTATACATTGAGTAATGCTAATATGGTTCTGTAAGTACACTGTAAAAAAAAAGAAAAAAAAAGCTGAGTTTAAAGATCAACAGGGATTTCAACAAATGGGCCAAGATTTCTTCTTGATTGGGATTTTCAGTTTCAAATGCAGTTTCAAATAATATCCTTTGCTGTGAAGTTGTTTGAACCTCTTTCCTGAAGCATCTTACGCCAGCAGTTCGAAGGAATACGCCACATTTGAATTTAATAATTGAAATATTTGCCCTTACCAGGTTGTTGTTCTGTATCAATTAAAATGCCTTAGCTGGCTTGGTAGGAAAACAATCAGTAATATTTGGGAAAGTCCTCAAGTTCCACATAGAAAGTCTTTAACTTCACTAAAGTAAGTCCCAAGAAAGTAAATTTAAACTCAGAAAGTAGCCAGTAAAATCCTAGAAGTTTCTACTAAATTTTTGTGTTTTATGTACAGTAAACTGGATTATGAAGCAGCAAGTATCACAAAATAACCTCCAGATTTTTGGAAAGTATACTTTGCATTCCGGATTATGACTCGTAAATCACGCCAGCGTTAGATGTCCATAATCCCTCTTTCTGTTAGAGATCAGTAGGTTAAAGGTTTTTAGAAAGGACTTTAAATTCAGAGAAATACACAAAAGTTTCAGACAATTTCTGGGAACATGTAAGTTCCAGGAAGTTCACTGAAGGTTTTGGAAACCGACCTGTCAGTTCTGAAAAACTGCAGACTTTATTCTGTTAAGTCACTGACATTTCCTGTCGTCCCGTCAGACCTTTTCCCAAACAGTCGTTGGAAAATTAAACAGAAGAGCTCAACAGACATCCTACCAATGAGCTCAAGTGGTTTAAGCAACTGTGGTTATGTTATCAAAAAAGTGAACAGCCAATATTAACAACATGAAGAACTGCAGGCACCAAAGTTCTCTTCTTAGATGTAATGTTTTTCTCTATCATACCTTGGTCCAAATTTACAGAAAGAGCAGTTTTTGAAAGGGTTGTTCATTTTCATTTTTCCAGTCCTAAATGTTCAGTTCTTAACCCTTTAAAAATAAAATTTTCACACTAATCTTTCACATGTCCAATTCCTTTTTTTTATCTCGCTCTTGTTTCTTCTCTAGATTATCTCCCAAAATTTTCACAGCGCATAAACAGAGATGGATCTCTGGGAATCTATTTTTCAGGAAAGTGTGCGACATCATTCCTGACAATGTAAGTCTCTAACCCATTAATTATAAATAAAAATAACACCCCTGCTGCAGCTGGAGTTGAAAACTCCCCAAAGACTCTACTGGCTTATGTGGAACTGACTCACAATAATCAGTACGCGTGTGAACAGCGTGATGAAGGAACATGTCGCCACGCGCAGCATTGAGTCATTGAGGTGTTTTAAATAGGACTTGAACAAGTACATTGGTCTCTGACACACAGGAGTGAGTTCCCTCAGAAATGATCACCATTAGAGTCTTACCAAGCATGCTTTTGCTGGGCTCAGACAGACACATATCCTTCTCTGCACTGGGGAGGACAAACCCCACCACGAAGATTTCCACGCCGTCGGCCATCAGCGCCAGCCCCAGCACGAAGTACAGGCTCCACTGGAACTTCCCGTGGCCGCATTCCTGCAAAATGGTCTCGTACTGCTGAGCCAGCTCCTCCTGGTCCTTCCGCCTCGCCGCCTCGGACGCCGCGACATCTTTGAACTGCTGAGCCCCGGCTGTGATCGATCCAGGACCTCCGGCCAGGTCGCCTTTCCCGGAATCAGCCCTGGGGATTCCTTGGTACTCCCCCTCGTAGATCTCGTCGTCCTCGTCGTGGCCCTCGGTGGAGTCACTGTGGCCACCCTCGTCATCGTTGGCGGCCTGGCTGTCGCTGCGGTAGTAGCCTCCATCCTGGCTCCCCTGCGTAGGGTAGTCGTCATCGTCGTCCTCTTCAAAGCGGCTGTAGGACCTCCTGCTGTACTCGTCACTCATCCGATCCACCGAGCGGCCAACTTTCTTTGAGGCTTGCCGCTTGACTTCTTTGGCAATGTCTTTGGCACCTTTTATGAAAGCAGTCCGGTTTTGATAGCCGTCCTCCATTTTAAAGACAATGTAGAAGAAGCAATGGAGGAGAGAGGCCTCTGAAGGTGATGGAGGGCTTCCTGAGTTCAAGACAAACCAGTCGACTCCCAGCTCACTTCATAAACTCCTGAGGAGAAACCAGATATAAAGTGAAAAAAGGTTTTACACCACATAATTAAACCGTAGAACAATTGGACCTCTGCAAGTCCTTCAGATGGCACCAGATTATGAAAACAACATCCCTGGGACTCCTGCGAGTCACCGCATCATATCTGGATCAGTTCCAAGAGCCATTTGTAATAAGGGGGAAACCAGCTGCTTTAATAAGTGTGATCAGAGTGGCTTATGCTGATTGCCAAGGCGACTCAGGTTAGCTGAGATACACGGGGGAAAAGAGGTGGGACAGTCAGTATGTCCCACTGAATGTTTCCCCAGCACCCAGCTAATTCTGAGACGGGTTACATCCTGCAGACTTTGGTATCGGAATACCGAAGAGGTAAAGAGCTGGTTAAGGTGTTAACCTGTGAAAGAAGGAAGTGAGTTACGGGTAGCTTAACACAAAAGAGGACAAGTGGTGGCCTCATACAGTTGCATCTTCTGTCATCATAAAGATCTTTGAATGGTAGGTTGGCTGAGACGTTGACAAAAGAAAATAAAAAAATACAGCGGCTTCTTCTCTTCAAAGCTTTACAGAAGATTACTTGCCTTTGCGTGTTCGCTGTAAGCCTAAGACTGTTGAGTTTTGCGTGGTGCAGCAGTGTGATGAATGTACCTGTACAGTATGAGCCTGCTGCGCCATAAAAATGACACAAAAAAAAAAGACTGTGTTGAGTTCTGCAGTTGCATTATTTAGTAGCGTTTTACATTAAGGAACACAAAATAACACAATCTTGCTTACTGAATACAAATAATTTCTAACATGTTATCTGCACAAAGCAAAATGTGCAAAACTTAAGCTCTATTGTTACAAATTCAAGTGTAGGTTTAGCTTCTACATGCTAAGCCTACCGTATAAAGATGATATCTTTGTTCATCCCCAAGCAAAGCTATAAAGTCTGCCCTATCTATAGTTGTGTTTTCCATATAGAACCACCTTTAGATTAAACCGGATGCTTTCTCGCATCCACACAGTGTCTTAGCTGTAATTGCAAGCCAAATCATCCGGCCTCAAGCGGTACATGGTTTCTGATGGAAATGTTGTGGATTACTCAATTCGAGGTGACAAGCGACGGTGTGGAATTCAAACGAAGCAGAACCGCGTTGTGATCCTGACCCATAAAAATCTCCAAATCCAGCACTAGAAGACGATTTTCCACACAGTCAAGGAAGAAAACCTTAACAAGTGAGTCAGAGTGAGCCAGTAGCTCGGCTTTTGTTTCATCGGTTAAATGTCATGTTTGACGATATTTAATTAGCAGCAGAAATGCAAAGTAATAAATTTGCCTAAGCCGTGTGCAACAGCAAATGAGCCCTGAAATTAAGAAGAAGATGCTGGCAGTCAAGACAGTGTTATCTGCTGTGAGATCACATCTCCAATAAATGTCGCAGTGTAAAGACCGCTTTTTTAGGGCACCAACTTGTTCTTGCGTTTGCAAGATGAGCCCCACATCAATATGTTTATGTACCGGCACACTGAGCCTCGGGTGACTGTGCAATGAGCCGAGATGTCGCTTTGAATTTGTGCCGCAGCGAAGAAGCAGACAGACGATGATGAGATGTCGCTGCGCTTTCACCGGTGCTTCAGAAACCGACTCTGACAGGTAATAACGGTCCAGAGAGCGCGTCTCAACAGTAAGCAGGTATACAGCACACAATGAACCAGGGGACGCTTTGAAATACTGACGATGTGGGATGGCTCCACCGACTTGCCATAAAGACACCTGCCAGGCCTCCTCTGATCTTTACAGTTTCTTCTGCTCATTTAAGTTGCTGGACTCAAATTTGTCTGATATTTTTACAGTTTCCAGTTGATTCTAATTGGTCGGCTTCTCGGCTCAGATCCGACTTGAGAGCAAAATCCACAAACGAGCAAGAGCGTCAAAATCAGGTCAGGTCAAAGTTTTGGGAAATGTCAAAGTTTCTATGAGGTAATGTGAAGTTAAGAAATCTGAATGTGGGCCTCCTTCTTCATTATTCAGTCAATCAGCATAATGCTGCCACCACCATGCTTTTTTAAGTTGCAACACTGATCTTACGTTTGAAAGCCTCATCCTGGCATCTTCAAGCATGGTGGTTGTTACTGAAAATATGCATTTATGACAAGCCCATCATTTAAAAGACCTCAATGTGACTTGGTTGGAATTAGCATGGCACTACTGTTGACTAATGTTAAAAACTCCCAGTTACATCAAATGTTAGAATAAATCTTTTGTAAGGCCTTTGGGTGAGAAGGATTCTTGCACGTCAATCCAAAATGCCTCAGGCTTCAAAAGTAACGTTTCAGTGTCAGTCTCTGCAAAACTGTTTCACAAAATCCTGATCAATTTCCTTTGATCAAAGACTGATAGTTTGTGTTGGAGAGTTAGACTCTTCAGAAGCTGGGAATGTTGAAACATGGTGGTGGACGTATCATGCTTCAGTAATGAAAACTGGAAAAAGTCTCAAATTTTTTGCTTTTTTTTTTTTTTTTTGGCTGTTGAAAATTAAAAAAGATAAAAACTAAACACAACTGAGTGCTGCAGGAGGAGTTTTTAAAAGGATGAACTAAGCTTTTAGAAAGAGGTCAATAAAGCCCTGCCTTTATTTCCATTAAAGATTTATGACCTGTGCTTAAAAGCCATATCTAAGCCAACCAATTTCAAAAATCATCGCCATTTCCTATTACCAGAATGAAGTCAGACGCTTTTAAATTGCTAAAATAAATAATGTATGTGATTTAGATGAAACCTGCAGTACTAATTTCAACCAGCGTCCGCTGATCTTCTATGTTTTGAACCCCCGTGCATTAAAGAAAATCTCCAATCAACTGAACTGTTTGAACCAAATTCTCCATTTTAATATTTTGAACATGGTCATCCCATCCTGGAAAAGAAAAATAAACATAAAATGAATCCTTAAAACTAAAACTAATGATAATAATAATAATTCGACATTCGTATCGATGCTGAGTGCTTCATCCCTCATTTTTTTCCTCGTGTTTTCCACAAGTCGTACCGACCAGGATGCATCAAGAACTGATTTCACTGTGAAACAAATGACCGCTCTACCCTTATGCGAGCTTCTGCATGTGTGTTGATTTAATTATATGTTATGTTTCGTCCTGGGCAGCATTTCCAGCCATGAGGCAGCAGATTTCGCTGTCAGCGTGACGAGAACAGATCAAAGGAACCCAACCAGGCCTGGTCAGCCAGGCTAAACTGAAGGACTCAAACCTAATAATAACCCCAGATGGACGTAAGAATCGCACATCCATAACGCCCAGTTCCTGCACCCAAAAAAGGTGTCTTACTTGAACAATACTGGGAGTGCTTTCCTTTAAGCATGCAGAAGATTTTATGTGGTTACACAGTTTAATTTTAGTTTAGGAGAGAGAATGCTTGAGGCAGAAATGCAAGTTTCTGGTACAAGAATTTGGATATTTTGATATATTTCAAAGCACATAAACAAGAACAGCAAGTAGAGATTTGGTTTCAGTGTTATTTTTTTTTTATTTCTGTACGACTGAATAAGGCTAAAAAAGAATACATTCTCTTCAACATTTTGTTCTCAAATGTTGTTTCCCACTTGCAGTTCACTCCCTTCAACCATCCATTTCTCAATTATGTACCTATTGACAAACGCTTTTATTTCTAGATGGTAATCTATTCTAGAGATAAATAACTCTGAAAATCCTCCATTTTCAAGTATGAATAGTTTTTCTAGAGTCAATTCCATCCAACTGCTAGATGACTTCATGCATCATAACCCATCATCGAATCAAGATACATCTGGTAAAATCCTAGATGTTGGAGTCGGTTTAGCTACATTTTCTCCCAGTAGAGCTCTGAGTAGAGCATAGAGAATTACCTTGAGATACCGGTGGACAACGTGGGAACAAAATGTCCCCGAAACATCTGATTGCAGGAGTGGTGGAAATGTTGTACGTTTCCGTAACTTCAAGCGAATTGTGATTTCATCAAGGGGATAAGCCTGCAAAAAGGAAGCTGCTAAAGAAATTGTGCAGTTTGAGACAGAACTGATTTTAAACCACAGTCTGTTTGCGGAGCGTCTCGCCGTTTGTGGGTACATTTAGGAAAGCGCTACAAAAGACAGTTTGAAGCTTGAATAAGTTCAGAGTGGTGCTTGGATTTGATGGAATGCTCTCTCTCTCCTTTGTGCAGCAAGCAATAAAAAAAGCTCAGGACTCAGAAGGACTGTCTCAACCATCTTGGGGTTTTCCATTTCAGGTGACGAGAAGAAAGAAATCTACTACAAGAAAAAACTGGAAAAAGTATCGCCACAAGAGAGACAGAATACACGTGATGGATGGATGGATGGATGGATGGATGGATGGATGGATGGATGGATGGATGGATGGATGGATAGATAGATAGATAGATAGATAGATAGATAGATAGATAGATAGATAGATAGATAGATAGATAGATAGATAGATAGATAGATAGATAGATAGATAGATAGATAGATAGATAGATAGATAGATAGATAGATAGATAGATAGACAGACAGACTCTCCATACAGACACAAACAGGAAGAAGAGGAAGGCTTGACGATGATGAGGAGTAATGATAGCTGTATTTTTTGTTCAGACTGACAAGCCTCCATTAGTTTCCCCCTCTTTCTTGTCCTCCATTATAAAAAAAAAACCAACAACAATAACAACCAATCAATATCAGCTTTATAGTTTCCCCGTAGGGCCGACCAGAACAACCTGTCTCCACATCACCATCTTATTTATAGTGCAGAGATTCCCGGCCGCTGCTGAGTGGAAATAAATCATCTGGACACCTGATAACATCACAAGAGCCAAAGAAAGCGCTAAAAATGTTCCTGAAAGGCTCCACTACCTGCGCTTATATTCCTGTGGTAAACAGCTTTGATGTGCTTATTTGGCTTCAGGAAGCAACAGGATGAAATAAAGAGCAAATATGCGCAACAAGATGTATGTGTGTAAATATATATATATATAAAAAGGCCGCTCTACGTCGCTAACAAGGCCAATTTCGCACCGCTCGTTCGCCAGACGCGGCCAAATGTTTCCTGACAGATGCGCTCATTCTGAGAAATCACAGCAGCCCGTCACGACTTGGATCAGATTCTCTCGATTCACAAAATCGATCCTGATTTCGGCGTGAAGGCAAGTGAGCACGCCCCGTCGCGCTTTTCACATTCTGTCTCAAATGCGTCGAGAAAGAAACACGCAGAGGAGAGGAGTGTGTGGGGGGGGGGGCGGGGGGGGCCCGCCGCTTCAGGAGGCCACGAGCGACTCAGAGGTTTAATTAGTGTTAAATGAAATGCTTACCGTAAATCCCGCAAGCGCCCCTCTCCGCAGCCCGGCGACAGTGAGGAAGAGGATGGAGGATGCTGTTGCTGTGAGCCGCGTGATGATGCTCCGTGTGTGCGCTCCGGACCGGAGAAGGGAGAAGCCCACGCTGTCCACGCACACTCTGTGATGCGCAGGGCTCCCGCCTCCGCCCCTCCTCCATCAGAAGCCCATCACGAGCCCACTTCACTTCATATGTAGTGAAAGGTTCTTTCGGCGCAGATGTGCGCAAGATTGCGCCTTTTTAAAATAATTCGTCTTGATTGCATAAAATGTTTTTATACCCGTCTATGTGTGTTCAGCGCATTAACACACACATTTGTTTATTTATTTTCTTTTCTTTTCTTTTTTTTTTTTTTTTTTTTGCAAACACCATTATCTCCAGACATTAACATCATCGTTGCAAATGTGTGCGCTCTCGACGCGCACGTGCAAGCGCGCCTGACTCCTGTTACCATGCCAACCACTTCGCTGTCCCTCGAGTGTGCACGGGGAAGACGCGCCATGTGAAAAATGTGAACTCTCCTCTGAGAACAGTCTGGTAGCTCTTCTTCTTCTTCTTCTTTTGATTCTTCTTCTTCTAAAAAATGCTTGAATGCTTTATTATTAAGCATTCAATCATTATTACCCACAATCCCAGATAGTTGGAACATGACTTATACAGAATATGGAGATTTACAAAATACCCTGTTAATATCTTAATTTATCAATCCTTAAGTTAGAGTAGAAACTATAGGCATCGTTTAGAATTGTAGCATTTTGTTGAAAAGAAATGTTTGCATGCGATAACTTCTGAAACAATTTCTCACCAAATATTTTAATCAGCACAAGTCAAAAGTGTAGTTTGCAAAGTTAAAAGTGTAGTTTGCAAAGTAACTCTGGACATGTTTAATCTTCAGACTTTTAAATGTGGTTTTAATTAACATTTATTTACTCCATGCTGAAGAGATTCATCCAAACATTATATTGCCAAGTTATAGCTGGAAAACAAGGACAATCTAGAAAAATGTACCTTTTATTATTACTATGATGCTGTACAACGGATGACTGTGTGATGCTGCTCTCATCTTTCGCAGAGGTTTGAGACAGAATTCATGCTGGCCTGTTTATTAAATCTATTCATGAACTTTTCCATTGTGTTTCTTGGATGTAATTCTTTTAGTCTCGAAGCTTGAACGTTACAGTCGATGCAACAAAATGTTCAAATCGTACAGAGGAGGGAACTTTATGAAATACCTTTAAGCTTCACAAACTGTTGAAGTCAATGTTCGTCTTCCAGATGAAAAACATACCGAGATATTATGCCTTTGTTCTTTTCTTTTTTTATTATGAAGATGCGTTGCATTTTTTCAAACTTATTTGAACTTTGAAGCACTTTGGTCTTATGCTGGTTGTTTGAAAGTGCTTTATAGATGAAGTTAGAGTGGATTATTTGATCCTCTGTTTAGTCCAAATTGTGACAAAGTCAATTGCATTTTGTTGTTTACAAGGCTCCTTTTATTGTCTAATCATACCAATGTTTCCACTGTTTCTTTGTTTCTTTTCTTTGGCCATTGACCAGCTACTTTCCTGAGCTGCTTTGAGTTCAGCTGCTGGCTGTTTGAGCTGGACAGCGATTCTTAAATCCAATTGGACAAGAACACCTCAAACTGATATGTTTATAATCAATTTTTTTTTGTTTATGAAGGATTTGTGTTACTGAGTTTTACCCTAAAGAATACAAATAAGCTAAACTCTCAATACTGAACCATTAGAAAACATGACGTGTTTAGCAGAAGTCTAGTCCAGACATTATGAGCCCAACCGCAGCTTCCACTCTTACAATCATTTGTTCTTTTGCTTCATGTCTGGCCTAACGCCTTTTCTAATAATAAAACCATAAATTGCTACCTTTATTGTCAACACCTTTCCTTTCTCTCCACGACCTGGTAAAATGTCACAGCAGGACAACAGTGAATACAACAAGCTCATTACTGCTGTTCTCAGAACGCCACAACACTGCCAGCAGATTTCTGGAATAACAGTCTTTAGCTGCTAACCAGATCAAAGATTGCCATAATTACACAGCGGGGTGTGCAATTCATTCATTTAAACCCTAAATGATTGCAAAACAATAAAATTGGCAAAAAACATTTGTCCACATTTTATATTTTATCATTTCAAACTCGAATCGTCACGCTGAGTAATCAGATTTTTGATCAAAGAAAAAAATGCAATGATTTTCTTTCTCTGACAGATCAAGAACCATAGAAAAACACCCCAAAAAAAGACATTTTAGTAAAAATTTATTTGCCAAGTTGCATTCATCTGTACAATGATCAAACAAATATTAAAAACCAAATAAAGAAAACACTGAAGCTACAGGAGTAGCCCTGAACATGTTAAAAAAACATTTTAAAATAAAAGTTAAACAGCAGCTGCCTCATGCTGTCCACTGTGGATCACGGTGCGTTCAAGGCACCCGAGGAGGGGCGCCTGGGGGCCTGGGTGGCATCGGAGGCGCTCTCTGAAAACCAAAGGGAGGCGGACGAGGAGGACCAGGAGGAGCCGCGCCGTAGCCAGGCGGAGGCATGGGAGGAGGAGGCCCTCTCATACCTGGAGGCACAGGAGGAGCTGAGGGCAACAAAAAAGAGGAGTCACAACATGCAGCATTAGGAATTACAGCATTTAAACCACGAACAAGCTGTGGTTCTGATCTGAAGCGCATTTAGACTTTTAGCATTTAGTTTTTATGGTCCTCCACTCTGGAGCAAACTTGCTGAAAACCTGACTAAAAAACTGTTTGCTCTGTTGAATCAGGACCAAAACCTAGTTGTTCACTGATGAATTTGATTAAAGCGTCTCACTAATTAACTAATGGTGACTGCAGCTTGAGATGGAAGATTAGGTTAGCATTTGTTTCTTATTAGACGACGCTTTTAAAAGCTTTAAGAAGTTTTTTTTTTTTTTCTTTGATGTCCTGTAAAGCAGTTTGGGTTGCCTCATGTAAGAAAAAGTAAAACTTGGCTCGCCTTGCCATTAGATTAGGTAATTTATTTATAAAAAATAAAGAAGATGTTCCAAAACATTCCTGATGTACGCTGTAGGTTAAGATGTAAGAGCAGCATTCACCCATGGGGTATGGAGCCCGGGGAGGCATGCCCATTGGTGGTGGCGGCATGTTGGGGGGCAGCGGAGCCCTCTGAGCCGATCCTGGAGGAGCAGGAGGTGGAGGCACCATGCCAGGAGGAGCAGGAGGCGGCATGGGCATCTGAGGCATGCCTGTGGAACAAAATGAGGAAACAAGTTTTCTTTTGATTTCCTTGACAGGGAATGAAGAGTTTCAGCTGCATCTGGAAGCCCCAAGTTTTACCTGGAGGCATGTTCCCATGAGGGAACGGTGGCGGTCCAGGTGGAGGTCCGCCGGCAGACACTGGTGGAACACCTCCTGCTGATGGAGGCATGGCCATAGAAGGTGGCATTGATGGGGGCATCGTTCCAGGAGGGGGAACAGGAGGAAACGCACCAGGAGGCGGGAGACCTGTACCGAAAAACAAAACGAAAGGAGTTAAAAGTGAATCTTGCGATACTGAAAAATCCTTTAATTCAACCCAAAATCCGTACCTGGAATGGTAATTGCTGTTCCCATCGCAGTGAGGACTGGTGTTGGTGCAGACGGCGGGGGCGGAGCGTCGGCGAACAGCTGGTGCGGCCTGTCGGCCTGGGAGAGCGGGTTCTGTGCGGCCAGCAGTCGCTCGGCGGCCGAACCGTGGCGTTCCCCTTTGGAATCCTTTTTGAATGCGTATGACACCGTAATGGGCCTGTTGCAGAGGTACTGGCCGTTCATGGCCTCGATAGCCGCGTCCGAAGCGTCAAAACTGGCAAAATTGATGAAGGCGTAACCCTTGGAGTTGCCCGTGTCGGGGTCTCGCATGATCTTCGGTGTTTGGAGGATCACACCAAACGCACTGAATGTGTCGTAGAGAAGTTTTTCATCGATCTCCGGGTCCAAATTACCGATGAAGATGTTTGCGCCGACGTCCAGGTTTTTGTTGTGTGCTGAGGCCTTATTGACCCTAATTGGTTTGCCATAGAGTTTTATCATATTCATGATTTTTATGGCATAATCAGCATCCTCCTCACTAAGGAACTCCACGAAGCCATAACCTGAGGAAAATAACGGTTGCATTTCTTAGTGACTGTCACAAAAACACCTCGTTCTCATTTCCGACCCGTAAAACTAACTCTGTTCCAAGCAAAGCATGTTCAAAAACACCATCGGACGCAGATTCCAGCTGTGTTGTCGGCTACACTGCATGCTTTTTAAAACCGTGTTTCTCTACTTCAGACACAGAAAGAAGGACGTATGCGTCCAGATGCACATGCATGCATGTTTCACTGTAAGTTGCGGCTGACCTTGATGTTGACCAGTGACCCGGTCTTTGGGCATGTGCGTGTTGACCACAGGACCGGCCTGCAGGAACAGCTCCCACAGTAACGGCTCCGACACCTTCTCATCCAAGCCTCCGACATACACAGTGGCATCTGGAAAAAAATCGTTGCAATTTACACTTTTCACAGAAGAACAGTGTTGTATTTAACACCTTGGAAGAGTGTTTATCAGGTTGTACGTCTTACATTTTCAATGAGACTCATCTTTCATTGACATGAACCTTTCTTGCTAGTTTGGTTTTTGATAACAGCTTTAAGTTTTAGAACATGGCCAATTATTTATCTCGGGGAAACAAATCCAAAGGGATTTGAAAAAAAAATAAAAAATACTAAATGACAATACTACTCCTTCTTATGCAAAAAGATCGAAATACCAACAGGCATTAGTTAAAAAGAAAGAACTAGTTTTCTTAATCACAAGTTTTTTGTTTTTCACAACACTTGCTGTGCAGTCCGCCTAAAACCAGCTATTTCTGTTAGGATTAGCAGTTTCGAGTCATTAGCCTCCTATTCAGAATGAACATTTTGACTTGCAACTTGCTGAAAATATTCCTAACATTCATAATGACATTATAAGCGGTTTATTTTATCCAGCTGGTAAAACACTGAACAAGAGATCAATAAAGTCTATTTACTAAAGCTTATGAGTGGCGCTAAATGCTATGACGTGCTAATTCTCTGAGCTAGCTTTATATGCTAAAAAGCAGCAGTTTGACATTGTCATAACCCGCATTACAGCTCACAGTACCATTGTGCTTCTGTTTGATACGACATGGAAATTGCATTTCTTACGTATTAAAAGAAGCTAACTAGCAAAATGCTAAGCTAACAACACTTCAAACGCTTCCATGTGTTCAAGCGAATGTTTTCCACTGAGCGACACTAAAAAACCGCCTAGAAATTATATTACGATTTGCTCATAAGTACACATCAAAACACATGAGAGATATTCACCGAAAACATGCTTTAAAAGATGAAATTACCTTGATTTCTTTCCGAAATTGGTCCCGCTGCCATGTTGAACGAACCAACGCCGGGATAGCGTTGAAGACGGAAGCCCCGCCTCTTCCGCTGGTGTGCTTAGACATTTTCAAAATAAAATATATTAAAATGAAATAAATAAATCATATAGCATATTTTACATTGTCATATAATACATTGTTACATCCATACATAACAATGTATTTCCGGTTTGAGATTTAGACACAAGTTTATTCTTTTAAGATACTAATAAAAATACAACAATTATCCCCATTTTACTCTGTTGACTCCAACATATATCAAGATGATGGTACAAAACAAACCAAGCCACATTTTTATTATTAACTGATTTAATACATATCGATATAAATCTAGTAAACGTATAAACACAGAATACAAAAACTTCATATAAAATACACACAATTAGGCTTCAAAGAGCTGAATATGAAACGTACAAAAACAAAATCTAAAGCATCATGCATCAAACCCAAGAGATTAAAAAAGGGTTTATTCATTTATAAAATGTGTAACAACTTCATATTAACAAAAAAAATCCTTAAGCATAAAAATGTAAACTAAATGGCCTTTGTACGAAGATCTTTTGGACTGGCTTGTATATAAGACAACACTTGATGGGGATTTTTATTTTAAAAAAACCAAAGTGAATGAAAAGAAAGAAAATCAATATCTCGTCTTTTAAACAACTCCATTAAAATGTTCTTATACTCATTATAAATTTTTCATATTTTTAATAAATCACTGAAAACCCACACGACACATATTGTTTAAGCAAATATAAAAACTTACAGAAACAAAGTTACATTAAAACTGAAACTGGCATATAAAGGGAATTTGGCATGTAGAGGTAAATGTGTTCATTTAATTTTAACTATTAAAAGGTTGAAAAAAGATCGTTTGTAATCCAAAGAACGTTAATATTCAAAGAAATACTTTTTCTACAAATGCAAACAGGTCAGGCCAAAAAAAAAACTAAGACTGCAGGGAGTTTTCAATTCAAATAAGAAAATTATATTTAAGCTATAATTTCAGTTTTGCCTGAATATGCAAGACAGTCTCTACCACATTCTTCCATTTGGGCTAAAGTATGTTTGCTGGTCTCTGGCATTAGGATGGTTTAACTAAAACATTTCAGTGTTTTACAGGTCCCAACATTAATGTTCCCAATTTTATTAAAAAAAAAAAAAAAAATCCCAAATGAAAGGCAAACAAAATAAAAACTCCCCCGCCTTTAATGACAGTCAATTGTTCCTTCATGTTTTTAATTTGCCATCTCCAACAAAAAAAATTAAGGCAACATGTTTCAGCTGTTGGGGATTCAACCTTTAGGAGCTGAGAATGTGGCTCCTTGCTGTTTTAATTTGCTTTTGCGCCGCATTTTTCTTAAACTGGAGCCACGGCTTGTCCATTAAACACTTTCCTTGTCAACATGCATTCTTGGAGAGTTTGGTTAAAAATGTCTCGATCCTTCTAGCTTAGAAATATAGTTAAGAAACAAAAGCATACAAAGAGTTCAACTTCATTTAACATCTGTTGGCTTCAAATGGTTCAAAAAAATAAATTCTGCATTAAGTATTTTCAACAAACACACAGAAACAAAAATATATATTCAGGTCCAAGTTGATATTCTGACTTTCCTCATCTCTGGCCAAAACATGGCGAAACAATCCATTTTCACCACTGACCTTTTGCTCAGCATTTACAAAGTTGTGCATGCTGCAAAATTATCCGTTATTGTGTAACAGAGACGGTTTGTCAGTAATAAAGTTGATAGCACGCTATAATATACATTCGACTAGTATCAGGGTCACAAATCAGACAAAAAAAAACTCTAAAATAGCCACAACCATTCACACACGGAAACACCAAAACACAACAAACACTTCATTCTCTGTATGATCTTTTAAAAACTGAACAGTCAAAGTCAAAAGTACCCAATATATTGTAATTGTACATTTTCTCAAACGCTAGATATATTGTAATTGTTGTTGAGAAAACTACCTTACCTCTCTATGCTTTTGTTTGTGATACCGATCACATATAATGTGTGGGGGGAAAAAAAAACACACCCTCAGACTGGATCTGAGCATCATGTATGTTGGAGTTTATGTGTAATTTAAGACCCTGACATTAAATGATCAACCACAAGGTTTCGCTTGAGTAAATGCTACGAAGCCGACTCGGTGTCGCCGGTTGAAATGTTGCAAAAAAAAAAAATCTGTATCATTAAGGCTTGTCTGAATGATACCACCCCGAACCTTTATCCCTCAAAACGTAGATTCTCCATTGGGCTGGTCTTCGTCTGCCTTTGTGTGAGACTTGTGGTTGGTGCTAACATGGTCACTCAAGCTCAGCAGGACCACTGCAGCCACTGTTAAGACACTGTTGCCTGCTAAATCTGTTAGCTTCCTGTTGCAACACTCAAACTTCCTTCCACACTGGGAGAGGCTGCTCCAGATTGCAATAGGAAACCGTGAATTCAGGGCATGAATTACAAACTCTATCCCAGTGCTTGTGCTCTAAACGAGTGAAAATGTTCAAACTCGGCGGAAGTTTTCTCTGCCCAGCCACCTGAGTGTGAAACATGGTAAAATAAGCTCCTTTCTAAAATAATAATAATAATAATAATATTACATATAAAGTCACATCATGGCTGGTCAAAGTTGTAACTGTAGTGAATTATTTAACTGCAAAGGAGAGATTGGGAAAACAACCTGACACTCTGCCCATGAAATTTAACTTCAAATTGCTTCTTTTTTTTTCTGAAACAGAATTTTAAAACCTCCAACTTATGAAATAATGCAAGATTAAAACCCGTGTCTTTCCCAACAGGCAATCCAAAGGAGAAAAAGGGATTTAAAATTCAACTAAATTGAATAAATTTTCGCTATTTCACTAAAAAAAAATAGTGAAATAGTCCATAAAGAAGATTCAGGGTGATATCACTGATACTTGTGACTTTTTTCCAGCTAATTTCTTCCTCCATCACATCCAAAACCAGAAACAAAATGTAACACAACATACAACAAAGGAGAAAAAAAACAAAAAAGCCCTGTCCATTCTCTGACGCTATGCCAAGCTTTACAGGCAAATAATGAAAAAAAAAAGAAGCATCCTGTGGTTACTAGGCACAACGAGTTCAGCAACAAGTGTTTTCTTTCATAAACAAAAGCATGAGCTGAAGCTTGATTTCCTGATCCTCGTTACAAAGCACATCTTAGAAAGTGATCAACACCGTTACCAGGCATCCTCCGCCGCGGCGAGGGGGTCGCGCTTTAGTGCGAGGGCAGAGTGGCGGCGTTGGCGGCACTGAGCTGGCCCACGGCCAACATCAGGATGTCCTTCTTTTCTTTGTAAAACCGCAGTTCTCTGCCTGCCAGCCTGGCGTCCTCCAGCTCCCGCTCCGTCGAGGCCAGCTCCTGAGCGATGGTTCCTGCCACGCTCTGCTCCCGGTTCACCCAGTCCGCCGCCATCTGGGTGCGCATGTCGTCGTCCAAGGCCCGGTGGGAGTAGTGAGCCAGCACCTCCTGCGAGTAGAAGGAATTTTTTTTTTGCGGCTTTAGATGATCTTGGAATATATAATAATCTATGTTTATTTTTTATTCTTTGATTTGAAGAGGGCCCATCTGAAAACACTGGGGCAGGAGTTGATGAGTTTCTTACTACTTCCTACTCCTTTTCGAGCATGTTGAGATTATTGCGGTACAAACATATGTGTCTTTTGCACTCCTTTATCATGTGTGTGATTTTTATACTTCGATCAATTTCAAAATAAATCAACAAAAATAATCCACTTCGGCGCAAAAGTCGGCTTTGTAGCAGAAAACCAACCAGTGCAAAGGAGCTCCACCGTTTCTGATTTAAGGAGTGCTTAAAAAAATCAGACAAAATTGCGCCGAAATATTGTCGAGGGCTTCAGAACGTCTGGTTAATCTGGGACATTTCTGCATATGTCTGACCCTGAGTGAATCAGAAACTATTCTGTTTAATTTTTACCTTAAAAATGCTCAATTAATAATGCAAATGAACATTGTTACGTAGGGTCCTTTAGTTCATGTTCACCCTGCTCATACTGCAAGGTTTCTTGTTGCAAACAATTCAAATTATGTACTCAAGTTTGCTTTACAAAAACACCTGCGTCTGTAAAAGTCGTCCATGCTGAGCCTTTTCACTCCCGACCATATAAACTTTCAAAAAACACCGACTCTTGTCACGTTCATTTTCATCCCTCCAACAACACAACTGCTGTCGATGCTGGGAGAAGTAACCATGTTACCTGGAACAGTCCCTTCACTTGGACCAGGATTTTATGTATAATTTTTGCCTTGTGTAAAAAAAAAAAAAGCAAAGTCATACGACAGCAAAAACCCAGCTGTGTGTAATTGGTGCCGTGTGTGAGTCGGGTACCTGTCGGGAACACTGTCGCTCTCTCATGGCTTTGAGGCTCCCGTTCCAGTGCAGCAGCTGGAACACAGTCATCAGCTCCTGCAAAACAAGCAGGGAGTTAGAGGGGGAAAAACTTGCTCACCGGGCATTTAGTGCACTGCACACTGAACGCAGATTCCTGTCCTCAACAAGGTGCCCATTTACCGGCTTCAAAGTTTCTTCTCCTACTAAACCGAACTGCGTGAAGTGAGTCTGACTGTAAGAGCTTCTGCTTACTTTATGGAAAAGCATCCAGACGTTTTTCCCAGACTCATCACAACGGTCCTTTATGTTCGTTTTCAAATAGAAAACGCTAAAGTTCACTGAACACAAAAGACCAAAAAAGGAAGGAATGAAGGACACGAGGACACGAGTAAGGAAGCAAGAAATGAACGACGGACTGGAAGAACGAAGAAATTAAAAAACAACAGGACACGAGAGGTGATACTCATAATTACTTTAGGAAAGAAGCAAGGAAAAGACAAAGGGTGCGAGGGGAGAAGGGGAAAAAAAGGACAGACACAAGTTTGACTTAAAAATAAGGTCACAAGGAAGAAAGAAAGGAATGGACGGAAATAATGACAAGGAGGGAAAAAAGAAAGACACGCAGAAAGGAGAGCAGCGACGGAAGCACCGGTTTCACGAAGAGCATAAGGAATCAGATGGACAGAAATCAACAAATAAATGAAGAAAAAATAAAGAAACAAACAAATAAAAGAAAATGGAGCAGAAACGACAAATACCATCATACACCATCATGAATAGAATATGGAATAAAACTTGGAAAAACAGATTTTTCCATCCTCAAAATAGTTATCCAGACTTGAAAAAAACTAAGATCCCATTATGTCCTTTCCCTAAAAGGAAACCTGAATGATACTGAGGTCTAACATTACCATGTTATCGCCATCCATGTTCAGCTGACGTGTTTCTTTACCTGGAACTCCAGCATGGACTTCCCTTTGTTGGACTCCAGCATGAAGCGGAACGCCCCAATCCCGGTGTTGGGATTATCGGCCTCTTCTCGGTTCCCCTGCGGACACACAACGACGCTGCAGAATGAATCCACGACGACCCGAAGAAAAATACAACAAAAACACGAAACAATCAAGAGGGAAATTTTTCTTTTGAATTCTCATGGACCCCTGTTAATCCGTTGACGGCCGACTGACTTGGGTTTTGCTGAATCGCAATGAACCTGTGTCTTTAAAACACAGTTACAAAGTTGTTATTCTGTTTGTGAACACACAAGGGGAATATTTTCCATGCTTTGTCCCCGTTGAGGAAACCTTAAATTCAGACGGCCTGCAGCTCTCTCCCGTTTTGAACTTACGTTGAAGGAGGCCAGCGCTTCATTCACGCTCTTCTCGATGAAGTCATCCGTGATCCGACGGGAGGGGTGCTCGTTGAAGACCGAGTTCATGAGGGCGATCTTGGCGGCGCTGCGCCTCGCCTCCGCCTTGGTCGGACAGAACTGTCAAACAAGTGAAAGAAAACACGCGGAGTCAGGGCAATAACGGGGGTCAGAGAGAGACCCGAGGCAGAGCCGAGGCAGAGCCGAGCCGAGCCGAGCGGCACCGAGGAGGCGATCCAAAATGCAGCTCATTCCCTAAGCAAGAAATACATACACATCTTTAAATCTTTTAATATCAAAGCGCCGGTGTCGCACCTGGAAGCTCCCGAAGCAGCTGCCGCCCGGAAGGCTGACGTAGCAGACGTACGGCGGGCTGTTCGACGGGACCATTTCATAAACGACCAGAGCTCCGTTCCTCAAGTCGGCCCCTCTGGTCAGCTTCATTTGCCAGAACTCCTGCAGGGCTTCCACCACGTTCACTGAGGGGACGGGGAGGACGGAAAAGCTTCATTAAAGCCACTCTGTCCTTATTTCAACTGAGACACAAACACCAAACAGATGGAGGGTGACCTCATGAAGGAAACTTCACATCCTCTCCGCGCTGAAGGGAAAAATGAGTTTGGCTCGGGTTCAAATTTTTCATGAACACATATGAAATGTCTGTCTTAAGTTTAGGAAAGAACAACCACAAAGGAGTGCAGTAAAATCTGAAATTTGAGACGCTTTACACGGCGCCTTGTAAAAGTATTTTTTTTTTCTCAATTTTCTCCCGTCACAGCCACAAACGTCCAGAGTATTTTTATTGAGATTTTAAGGTGACACACCAACACAAAAGCAGAGCAGAAGTGTGAAAACGAAGGTCGGTGATGGTAGGGTGGGGGGACCGTCATGCTGCGGGGACGTTTTTGTTTGGCAGCGACAGAGACGCGAATCAAAGTCGGCGTGATGACTGGAAGGAGCTAAAAATACAAAAACAACCCGGAACGAAAACTCGAGTCAAAATAGTTTCAATCAAAGCTTTTTCAATAAATACAGTATGCGGGTAAAACATGGCGAAATGTAAAGAAAAAAAAAAAAGAAAAAAATGTGAATACTTTTTTAAGAATCTGTAGTTATAAACGTTAAAATCTGTAGAGATACGAGTAGAATAATTGAACTCCCAGCTCAGTCTGCTCCCGTAACATCAGTTTGTTTCAGTTCTGCAGCCCAACAGAAATCTCTGCTTTCCCAGCCAGAAAGCTACAAAGAAAACCAGAAATGTAAATTCCCAAGCTGCAATCCAAATAATATATTTTTTTTTTATCCTCCCACTGAAGTAGGCCGTAAAACACCCGGCGTACGCTCTCATCTTGTTGTTAGTCGGCCGTAAAATAAAGTTTATGTGCGTTTTGAGATGTTTATAGACTCTCATCCATCCCTGCAACGCCTTCAGGGAGGAGTCTCCAAATCCGAATGCGCCGTGTCCAAAAACATGACGCCGGCTCTCAAAAGGAGGAAACTTCAGGAAAAGAGATGGATTCCTGCGACAGATGGCGTGACCCCCCCGCCCCCCTCCACACAGACGAGGAGTCGAACGTCATGGACCGAGTCTGGGATTACTGAACACGAAGGAAGGAACGACAGGAAGCTGAGACAGACAGACAGACAGATCCTTAAGGAGGCGGTGCAAATACTTATTTATGAATGGATGGGTGCTTAAATATCTTCTTAAGGAACTTAAAACACTTCCACATCTGGCTCCTGGTGCTTCATCTCAATTTTATGATTACTCTTTTGGACTTTTAATGCAGTTTAGTAGCTTGATACATTATCATTCCTGCTTTTTAGGACAGGGCCGACTTGACTGTCATCAACTGAAGCTGCTGTTTCTGGATGGATGGATGGATGGATGGATGGATGGATGGATGGATGGATGGATGGATGGATGGATGGATGGATGGATGGATGGATGGATGGATGGATGGATGGATGGAGGGAGGGACGGACGGAGGGAGGGACGGACGGAACTTTAAGAGAAGGAAATAAAGCAAATAAAAATATGAAAACACAAAACTTTTATTTTTTTTCAATGCACTCACCTAGGGCCGAACAAATCAAATTGCTTTCAGACTTTTTCCAGGCCGCATCGCAGCCCCAATCGGCTGTTCTGTGCATCCAACAGGTTCCTATTTATTCAGTCGAGCTAGTCTGTGATTTGTATCTTATTAATGTTTCCCGCAGGTGAAGGTCAAACAAAGTGGAGCAGATGGCGATAAGACGAGCGCCCCTTTTTGTCTGAGCCTTTCCTCAGGAATCAAAGCGGAAACAAACAGGAAATAAAGTGGGAGAGAGCCAGCTACCCTGGAACGACAGTGATACCATAGGGCCAAAAGTTATTAGCACTCCTGTGCTTAAATCAAGCGCTAAAAGATTTCGAACTGGAGGAAGCGTCCCGTCTTCCAGCCGATGCCTTCACATTAGTCTCGTTCTCGTGTTGAAGATGTTAAGAAGCCTATAAGCGGAATAAAAGGAGGGAGACAAGGCTGTCAGCGGCGGCACACGGGGCCAATCTTTTGGGATTTAATCCTATTAGTGCAGAGTAGAAAGACTTAAGAGTGGCTGCAAATGCCAACCCCGATTCAGATTTAAGCCAAGTTTTAAGTTTGAAATCAATGACGTTCACGATTTCTGAGGGCTCTCGGACATTTTCAAAGCAGATATCCAAGGAGACCCATCGACCTTTTGCGCGAGGGAGTCGGACGCCAATCATTTGCATCAAATCACCAGTATCTGCTGTGGAAATAGTTCCTTTAAGCAACAAATGTTTGTTTTTTTCTGTGCTCTATTGTTGTTTTTCTAGGTTTCCCCAGACAGCAGCTGTTGGTGCTGGGATCCTACTTTCTGTCTTGCAAGCTGTTTGGGTTCAGGAGCCTTTATGTCTGAGTGATTCATCCAAGGCTGTACTTACACGACTTAAACAACAGAGAGCACGTCTGGTTCTCCTAACGACCACCAGAAAACCTCACAAACTGCTAATCTACACCATTTCGAAAGAGGCACCAATAGAGCTGGTCTCCTTGGAAGCAAAACATCCAGGCCTCCTAACTCCATGTCAAGTTGTTGCCCAATCCTCCCCCATACTCAGCCAGCCGAGTTGGGAGCTCTGGGTTTGGACGTGTTTGCCCAACATCATCTGCATCTCATCCACATTACAATCGATCTGCAGGATCGCGGTCTGATTTTTATTTTTTCCACTTCTCAGCCCAAATTGGCCCCGATCTGCACCAACCACAAACCCACTGAAACCGCCGCTGGGTCTGATCTGGCCCCGGTTCTGGTGGGCTGCTGCCAGGAATGAGGCAGACTTGTGGAAACAGTTGATTTTTCTACCTGGGGGATGTAATAACAAATGGATTACCGTTCACTGTGGGTCAGCTGCGGGAGTTAACCAGAGGCAGGTTACCATGGAACACGTTGGGGTTCAAAACAGGAATGTCTGGTTTTTCTTGTTTGCGGTATTTCTCGCTCTCCAAACTCTCCAGATTTAAAACTAACAGTCATTAACACCGACGTGAACAGCCTCCCCTCCCCTCCTCCTCCTCCCCTACACCACGTTACCTCTGCCGTAGCCCTGGGTGTGTTTGGCGAAGCTGCGGACCACCGCCTCCACCGCCTCCTTCAGCACCGCCGGGTTCCCCGGGTTGCAGTGGCCGCCGGCCCCCGGCCCCAGCCCCGCTCCCACTCCTCCGTACAGGCTGTGGAGCTGCAGCGGCGGCGGCGGAGGAGGAGGCCCCGACGAGGCGGACAGCGAGGCCGGGGAGGGCAGGAGCGGCGCGACAGGGACCGTGACTCCGGGTCGGAGAGAGGAGGAGCGGAGGGTCCCCGTCGGTCCCGATCCGAAACCGATCCCCGGCTGCAGCCGCTGAGGGCGGATACTGTCCGGGATCATGTTGGATTCCATTGTCCCCACGTAACGTCTGCTAAAGTCCGGCTTCAAGGAGGGCGACGGTGCCGATGAAACCCACAGTCGGCACTGAAAATGTGGGGTTTGAGGCGCTCGGGGGACAAAGTTCGGCGGGGTTCCTCCAGTCAGCCCTGAAATGAGAAGTTAGAGGTCGCAGAATCGACCCGGAGCGCCGCTCGGCATCCTCACTCTCTGGATTAGGCTGCCGGAGTGTCACTCAAAGACGCGTTCACGGACCCCTCCGACTTTTTTTGCATTGCTCGTTCAGTTGACTTTGTTCAGTTTTGTTCCATGTAAGAAACCAGACTGTTTTATTCCCCACAAGTTTTTTTTTTTGTTTTGTTTGTTTTTTTTTATTTTTATTTTTTTAAGAACGAGAATCAAAATGAAAGTTCACTGCAAAAACACAAAATCTTTACCGAGTATTTTTGGTCGAGTTTCTAATGCACATATCTTAGTATGCGTGAAATAAGACAAAACCAATTTACAAAAAATTTTTCAGCACAACAAAGGAGCTTGTTTTGTGTCAATAACTTATTAATATCAATTAAAAAAAAATACTAGTCATAAGCAGGGGTCTCAAACTCATTTTCATTTTGCGCCAAATTAAAATCATCAATGCTCTTACAGGGCTGTTTGTGCCAGAATATATTGATAAAACCTGCTAACAAAACTGTTAATAAATCAATAAATTCTTAAAATTAAACTATGTTGTAAATCTCTTCAGTCCCTCCAGGATTTTGCGATTGTTTTAGTCGTTTTTCACATTACAAATCAAAGTGTTTGTTGTACTAATTTAGGAATGTTTGTGCTTATGTATGGCTTTTTATTGCAGTGTCATTTTTATGAATTATAACTTCCCATCAACAAAGGCTGAAGCAGCTGTTCTGTAGAAGTAAGACATACCGCCACCTGCAGGTGGGAGCAAGCAGTCACTTAAATCCAATGTTTTCCAACATTATTTTACCCAAAAAAGCTGCATCAAATTCACAATTATGTATTAACGTGGAAAAACTGCAGGGATTTGTTCATTGCAAGTTAGTTTTATTTTTGTTTTCACTGCACTATGATATTTGCACGAGAAACAAGACCACTGATTACTTAAGATTTCAAATGAATACAATTCAGTTTTGTTTAGGTTACAACAAATGTCACCTGGAGACAAACAATTCCAGGTCATGAGCAGTTGTGCGTTTGCATGATATATATATTTCTTTTCAAATTTTGTTGCCATACTTGTTTCAGTTATATGAAATCTGTATTTACTCAGCTTATCTTTGTCTATCCCGGCACTCGACAAACAAACTGTGATCCAGTTCAATCCAGATCTTCTACTCCAATCGTAGAGCCACGTTGAAATCCTAGCATCAAAACAGTGGATTTGGGGTAAGTTGAGCACTAATGCCAATTCATAAACAATTACGTCCTCCTGAATTCAGAATTACACCTTTAGAAACATGTTTCTCTCCAACCTTGACTTTAAAATCCAATATGGTTGCTGTAAGTATATACGCACGTTTTATTTACGGATGTCGGGGCAGACTGTCATTCCTTTGTTCTCCACATACGTTATGCAAGGAAGAAAGCATCGAAAGATTTCCATGTCAGGCTTGAGGAGAAAAACCTCGACTTTTGTGAATGTCGTTTTCGTCCAACCATGTTTGGTCGTTTCAATGTTTTCCGCCGCCCCTGAATGCAGCACCGGAGAGCCGGGAGGAAAATCTCAGGCCAAGAAATCTGAGCCTCCCCTTGTTCTCCTCTGGCAGCAACTGTGAACAACCTACAGTGTGGCTTCGCGGCTCCGCAGCCCGAAGCATGTGATTAAACTTGGAAACAAAGCGACATGCTTTTACTCCATAAAGGTCAAAAATACTACAGATTTCTCCTGCAAACCAATAAAATGTGTCTGAAGCAACTGGAGGTAACTCATCGAGTGGACCACCTACTAGAAGAGGAAACGGGACCTCCACTTGTGCTTCCTACAAAAAGAGAAGAAGAAGAAAAAAAAAAAGATTACGACGTTCTGCATCTTGGGCAATTATTCATCCTCTCAGTGGTTTGGGCAGAGGCCCAGAAGAGGAACAAGAGATTAAATCTTCTCCAAGATGCTCCGACATTAAAGGAAAGATTTCAACTCATCTCTTAACACAAAACATCTTCGGTTTAAAACAAAGAAGCTACATCTCTGTTGTAACTCATCCAGTTTTCTTCAGGGGGTTGTAATAGGTGCTGCAGTGGTCTGTGTAGCAGCAGACCTGGAAAGGCCTCTGACTGAAGTCGCTCACGAAGAGGATATTCAGGGTTGTCCACGATTGAACGCACTCAGAAATCAGCGCGTCGATGAATAAAGCCCACCTGTGTGTAACTGAGTCATGACGCACCTTTCAGATCTTCATCAGACATTTATTTCATTTTATTTCTTACGAAATGTGAAATTAGTTAAGAGTTGTGAATACATTTGAAATATCAACGTAGATTTACCGGAGAAGAGAAACGGAGCGTCAGGCGATCTGACAACCCTATCAGACATGAATCATCTTCCTGCTGACGCTAAACAACCTGTGGAAAACAGGACAAAGTTTTCAGCACAAATGGATGCTGGTCCTGTTTCCACGGAGTATATCAGGACTTATCTCAGCGTGATAAACCTTTAATGCTTTCTCCGTCACATGTTTGCTAGCGAGTCTCTCCCAGGTCAAAGATGAGTCCGTCCAGAGCCCAGGACAAACTCAAGGCCTGATTGTAACGTCTTGTGATTATGACACCAATATCTCAGCTGATATAACTGCATCTTGTGGTGCTATTTTTTTTTTTTTTCTTTTTCTGGTCTGACCACCTCTTTCCTGTTCACGCTTTAATCAGGTCAAGGCCGCCTCACATGCCTTGCATTACAACCGAGGAGATTCTTCTGTCTCCAGAGCTCTTTCTTTTAGGAGCTAATGTTTTCAAGAGACAAAAACAGCCGAAGCCTTTTCCACTTTTCCACTTCCAGCGACACGGCCAGGCATGCAGGAGTGGCGGTGAGCAGCCCCCCCCCCAAAAAAGCCCCTACCCAGACCCCATGAATAATATCAGGCTGCAAACATGCTCCTCGTTCCCACATCTGGTTTCAATCAAAGCAAGAAATCAGATTCTTGAAACTTCACCACATTTCTTTCTTTCTTTTTTTTTTGCCCCCAAACAGAAGAATAGGAGCTCAAGATGGTTGGGGTACTACAGCAGCTTGTGCTGCGTGGGCCTTTCGCACATAATTTGATTTTCTTTAAACCTGTAGCGCGAGTGGAGAAACAGCCGACAGCAACTGCGAGAAAGTAAAAGATCGGTTCGTTGCAATTCAGATGTAGAAGCTTACGTCGGAATCTGTGAGATTATTTTAACTGTAAACACTTTGTGGAAACCAAGAGGAGGCCGATGGATTTGTAAACGTCTGCTAGGTTAATTCGCAGTATTTGAGTTCGGTGGAAGCGTTGATGGCAACGCTTTCCTGTGAGGTCATCATGGGAAAATAATCAAAAAGGAATCAGCCAAGATATAAAGATGAGGTTGTGGATTTCCAAAAGTCTGGTTCATCGCTGCGTTTCAATTTCCAGACGTCTGAAGGTGTCGTGATGATTTGTTTGAGTAACTCTAAACAAGTGTACACAGCGTTGGAATGTCCAGCTATTACAGCATTCCGAATGGAGGCGGCTTCTGTGTCCCAGAGATGAACACTTTTCGATGTGCACTTTGAGAATCAACACCCGAATAAATAAGCATCTTGTAAAGACGCCGCCTTAAAGCTGTGTGTGATAGATGAGCTGTTCGTATAATTCACTGGTGACCTATAACTCAATTTCCTTAGTGAAGCTATGAGTCAATGATGAAAAAGTATCTTCTCTGTGCCCAAAGCACAAAAGTAAAAAATGATCTGCAGCTATTTACAACTGAATTAGGCCGCTATGACCACAAGTCACCACAAGGGGGCTCTCCATCCCCATCTCTCAAGCCCTAAATGCTAAAGAGTCATTTCTCTTTGGAAGAAGACAAACAAGAGATTTTATCAACATCAGCAATGTGGTGATGTGTGAGTTGTTGCATCTAATGATTCTAGGGGCTCTGAAGGGGATTTTATATACATATATATATAAAAAAAAAAAATAATTCCAACTGCTTGAGGGTGGATGATTTGGGCTCCCTTAGAAGCCAATGCAGAATTGGAGATTAATGAGTTCACACTGACACCAAAACATTTTAGAGCGCCATGTCATAAATGAACAGCTCATCTGTCACACACAGCTTAAAGCCAGAACTGATCAACTGATCGATTTTGTTCCTTACAAAAGTGACTATTAACTCTTAAATCCCCGGCTGCACTCGGTTCGTTACTCTTTGATTCAGACGCTTGGGCTCTTAATTTTGTACGCGACTGTGCAGGTTTTGTTAATTCTGTTCATGTGAACGCACAAAGACCAGATGAGCCCCGGATCTTGATCAACATGGAGGTGGTGTGGGGAAAACCTTAAAATGGCTCATTCATACAAGAAAACCTCCAAACATCTTTCTCTAGACTGATATTAAAGACTGGCAAATAAAATATGTGTCTCACTGCGGCTGAGGTGCGAGTTGGCCATTTATGTTGATATTTTGTGTTAAAAAAGAAATAAATAAAGTTCTTATTTTCCTAACTGCAGTTAAGTCCCTTCCTATTCCAGAAAGGAAAGACATCATTACATAAATATGTTTTGAAATAAAAACTGAATACTTCATGGAGGTGTCCTAATTTGTTCGACATGTCTAAGCGTTGTTTCATCAAAATCCCCGCAAAAAAAATAATAATAATCCTCAAAATGTTAAATGTGCCAAAATGACTAGTTTAATCAACAAATTTAATCAGGTTTGGATGAACTTTTACTTCATTTTCTCCACAATCAATTCTTTTTAGCACATCAATCTAAAAATATATATAAAAGAGCTTTTACCAGAATTCAAATGTTTTCTGGTAAAAGCATTTGAATTCAAAATGATTTAGTTTTCTTTTCTGTAACCGAGCCAAAGGAACTTTACAGCTCGACAAAATCAACGCAGCGTCAGAGAAGCACAAACTAAAAAAAAACAAAAACGAGATATTCTGCTCTTATCAGAGAAGTCTCCAAAGTGTCCGTACGCCGACGTCCTCCCTGACGATTCTGGGCTGAATTTAATCTAATATAAGATAAGACTTGTGCAGGATGTTACTCGGCACAGGGACTGCTGGACTTTCTGGTCCATTTTGGCCGGGCTGGCACACTTTGCAGGAAGAGTCAGAACTCAGGAGTACCCAGTTTCCTCTTCATCCGTTTCTGTCGTCCAATCGGCTTCACAGGACGAGGGAGCCGCGTCGGCGCGCCGCGATATAAGAGGCGTGAGAGTCCAGCAGGGAGGCACCATCTGGTCCAAACACCAGCGTCCAAACAACAGGTGAGTCTCACTTCTCCTCCTTTAACTTTTTGCTACTATGCTACAAATATATATATATATATAGATTTTTTACATTTAGGTGTTGCAGCAATGAAGATTTAAATTCCCCATTCAGTCTCATCAGACAGTTCTCAGAGCTTTTTATAAAGAAGGATATACGGTATGTTCTCCTAAAGGAGCTGTGCAGGTTTGAAGCTAAAATCCATTTTTGTGTTTTTTTTTTTTTTTTTAATAGCACTTTTAGGATCACACCACCACAGCTCAAACAAAACATGGGAACCACAAACCTCTGCAAAGCTTTTGTTTACAAGTTCGAGTAAGACGCGTCTCAAAATATTTGTCTTACAGCTGTGAGGCAAGAGACCCGACGGGAGGTTTTGTCCGTGACTCATCTGACTGAAGCCACGAGGATCTTTTCTTCACACAGGCTCGTCTAAAGGTAAACACTGGCATAGAGTTGCTTTTAAATGTATACTTCCTAGAGGTTCACAGAGAACTTGCACAGTCTTACAAATACAGCAGCAGATGGTTTCCTTATGCAATATGCAGACACTTTATAGACTGTACAGGTTGATATCAAAGATGACCAAAATGTTCCCTTTCAGGTCAGCTCAGATTACTAAAATGATTTAAATGCCAGAATAATTTCACATTAGAAGTTCGCAAAGGCGTCCTTAGCTTTTGGCAAAACTGACTCAAAACAGGAACGTTTTAATCTGGTTTAACGTCTGTGAGGAATTAAATGTTTTTGTGGTTTCACCCATAGGCGTGTATACAGTTATTTGTTGCTAAAACCGCAAACACACTATTCTAATTCGTGGTTTTTTTTGTTTTTGTTTTTTAAATTCTAGGTCTAATCAAGTCAGCAGCCATGAAACCGTTTCAGGTTGCAGTCCTCCTTGCTCTTGCTCTGACACACGGTAAATATCAGTTTTTCATTTTTAGAAATGCCTCGCCCTCCACGTTTGTTATTGGCACTTCTGTTAAACATGTGGTCAAATCAAAGTCAAGAAATAAGCAACTAAAGTAGTTCTGGCAACATTGTTCTTCTAAAATAAATTTGAGCATCCCTCGGGTAAGCTATTTTGTGTAGGTTCATTAGTGACGGACGATTGAACTGCTTTTCAAAAAACTGAAACACAATTCTTTTCGGGGGTTTTTTTTTCCCCTAACAAAAATGTGTTTTTTGGGGGGAGTGTGAGTAACTGACGGACGATGCAAAAATAAAGAGGGGACATTGGTAGAAAAAAATAAAATAAAAATCTTACTTTCTGGCTCTCTTCTGCAGGAAGCTTTGCTGAAGACGGAGCCAGTCGGATGAGCCAGTACATCGAGAACATGAAGGCTAAAATCAGTCACGACATTCATGAGTTTGTGAACAAGCCAGAGCTGAAGGAACACACCGAGTGAGTAAAAACAACCCGACACATCACCTCAGAACTCGTACCAAATACTGTGCATGTTAGATTTGCGTTTAATCTGTTGAACATTATTATTCCTCCCTGAGCCAAAATGTAAGACGGGCGCAGATCTTCTTTGCAAATAATCACTAATTTACCTGGGACAGCAAACCGCAAAAAAAAAACGATGCTCCGTTCATGTCTCAGGTTGTTCGTGGAGGACAGGCAAACGGAGCTCGAGCTCCTGGCCGTCAAGATCCAGGATCAGCTGCGGGACATGGAGGACCGTTTCAAGCCCCTGACTGGAACCGTGAAGGAGAAAGTGGACCCGTTAATCGCCAGCGTGCAGCAAAAGATGGAGTCCATCCTGCAGACGCTGGAGGAGCACGCCAACCGCAGGAGCCAATGAACCGGCTGATCAACACCTTTCTAGTCACAGGCGTTGGATCGCATCAGGCGCACATCGGATCTCAAACATATTTATTATCCTACTGACACATTTAAAACTATTAAAAAGCATAAAACGTTACTTCCATGTATGTATTTTGTGGATTCTATTAACCATTTCTCTGATCCGCTTCGCAAGACGGGGAAGACAAGAGAACATAGCAGGTGCATTACTTTAGAACTTTTATTCAAGCAAGCAAAAAGTAAAGGGAACTTTCACAATAACAGGCTTCCGGAAGCTCAAACGTTCAAACATTTAAAAGGGATAAAATAGCAGAAAGGAATGCTTCCACTTACATTTCTCGTATATTTCTCCTCTAAAATGTCTCAAACTGATTATTTTTTGTTTTTAGGTTTTTTTTCCTCTTTTTTTGCTTTTTTTTTTTAGCTCGGAAAAGCAGGCCTTGTGTTACAGGACTGGCTGGAGACTTGTTTCCATCGTTTGCTTTTTTTTTTTAACTTTGTATTTAACATCTTTTACTTTGTTTTGCTTATTTTTTAAACAGTTTTTTTTTTTTGTTGGTTTTTTTTTTTTGTTTTTTTTTTTAAACCCTTCTGTGCGTGACGCTCGTCTCAAGGCTGCCCTCTCCTGCGGAGGAGGGAGAACGATGGCAGTTAAGACACATTCGTTTTCCATGAAGCGGTCAACAACAGTCGATCTCGGATGTGTACCTTGGGCTCAAACACTTGGGACGACAGCTGAGTTGGTCACAGTCTTCTGAGCGGCCTCCTTGGCCTGGTGGGCCTGCAGCACAGCCACGGCCTCGTCCACCTGCACAGACATTCGTGTGTGACGTCAGTGAAAGCCCAGCAGCACAATCCCGTTTCATAGAGTCGATTTATACTTTTATCTTTTCCTTCCAAGTTGACACTTTACTAAAGCTTTGCATTGTAGCTCTGGCTGGATGTTTAAACTAGTTGAGCTAGTTTTTTTTTTTTACATGTTTTCTTCCTGGTTGTCAAGAAAAAGGAAGTCAATAAAAACTATGCGTCTTCTGTGTTGCTACGTCAACTAAAATCCTAACAAAATCCAAGAAAAATTTGTGCCTTAAAAGTGGGACGAAATTAAACTTTCTTAAAGGAAATGAATACTTTTGCAACTCTCATATTTATGATCCTCCTTATGTCACAGCAGTGGAGTTCTGGAGCGACGTACCGTGGCGTCGCAGCTACGGCTGTTTGTATCAGAAAAAACCTACGCAGTTTACCTTGGAGCGGAGAGACTCTGGGGACTCCAGCATGTGAAGCAGCTCCGAGTTGTCGATCTCCAGCAGCATGCCAGTAATCTTGCCTGCCAGGCTGGGATGCATGTTCTGGATCAGTGGGAACAGACGCTCACCTATGAGAGAGATGGAGAGGATTTAGAACCAAAGGCCGTTAACCCCCGCCCCCCGGTGACGCCCGGTGACGCCCTGGGACGCGTTTAGCGCGTAGAAACCACAGCATCCGCTTTGAACGCCGTCAGAAAAGCTCACCCAGCATCTGCTTCTGTTCCTGCGGCGGAGCGGCGGCCAGCATGGAGGCGGTCAGAGGCTCCTGTCCCTGAACATGGACCGCAGGCTGAGTGGTGAGAGACACGCTCAGTTATTACAGGCGTAGCTGTACTCTCCACTGTCACTACGGAGATGGCAGCAGCACCTACCTGCTGCAGATTGACCTGTGGCTGGGAGGAGATGTGCTGCTGAGGGTTGCGGACCCCGGCGGCGTACTTGTACTGAGGAACTCCACGCACTGGAGCGGTTGTTGCTGTGGCTGCGGCAGGCGGTCGGGGAGCCACGGTCTGAGTAGCTGCAGGAGGAGAGAGAGAGAGAGAGAATCGGTAAGATACTGGACATGAACAGAAATATTACCAAACGGGTTTGTGCCGACTAGACTGACCGACGCGCTGGGTGGACATCATGCGAGGGACCTGATTTGTGGGCCGCATGGTGCTGAAGGTCTGAGGGCGTGGCGCTGACGCGCGCATGGCACCGGTCATGTTCTGAAAGTCTGAGAGACGCGTCCACGATTAGCGATCCGTGAGGCAAGACAATCGGGCCCAGGTAAGGCTTTTTTTTTTTGTGTGTGTGTGTGTGAAAACGCTCACGTTGAGGTCGGACCCCCTGGGTCGTCCAGCGTGGGCTCGGCCGCAGCTGAGCCATCTGGCCCGCAGCCGGGTAGTAGGCGGCGCGGTTCTGGGCCTGAGGTATGGCGGCCATGAAGTAGCCGGAGGGCGGGGCCGGCTGATAGGGGTTGATGACGGGATTTGGCACGGCGCGGACGCTGGCCATGCGCTGCATGTACTGGTTGGTCAGGTGGGCTTGGCGCTCCTCTTTCCTCTGAGCCAGAGCCACGTACAGCGGCTTGGTGGCCACGATGCGCCCGTTCATCTCCGTCACGGCTTTGGTCGCCTCCTCCGGGGACGAGAAGCAGACAAAACCGAAGCCTTTGCTGCGGCCGCCTTCCATCATGACCTGGTAGAGAGAAAAAAATAATAATAAAAAAAAAAATAAATCAAACGTCGATCTCCAGAAGAGATCCACAGCTCATTTCAGTTTTGAGGAGAAAGGTTAAAGGTCGAACCTTGGCACTGGTTATGGTGCCGAATGGGGAGAACTCCTTCCGCAGGCGTTCGTCATCAATCCCATCATCAAGGTTCTTCACATACAAGTTGACACCCTATCAATAAAAGCAAATATTTTTGAAAACAAAAGCAGCTCGGCGATCATAAACAACAGGCTGAATGTAGAATTCCTGTCTGCAGCACATCTTTGTCCCCACAACCCAAGGCAAAGGGAAGTGGGGCCCATGAGCTGAAGAGTTGCTGTTGCAGCCATTTTGGCCAGTGGACCCAACTGCAGAGGGAGCACTGAATTTGACAAAGCTGCAGTTTCTTTCCGTGACGAGAGGACATCTGATCCTGGAAGCATCTATGCTCACCTGGTAGCGAGTCATACGGTCTTGTTTCATCTGCTCAAATTTGCGCTTCAGCTCCGTCTGTCGTTCCACCTTCTTCTGAGCGCGGCCGACGTAGATGGGCTTCCCATTCAGGTCCTTTCCGTTCATTTCATCCACTGCCTGATATTAGAAAAAAATGGGGCAAAAATTACATTAGAAGGAAAAAAAAAACAAAAACGGTCCAGCTGCGGTTACTACACCGCGTTCCAAATTATTATGCAAATTGGATTTAAGTGTCATAAAGATTTCATTTTTTGTTGTGCTATTAAATTTATAGATGGTATTGCGTGAAAGGTATGAAAACATTTAATATTTAACGACATATTAAGCGTCATCGTCGTACTGTGAAGAGATTTGTGGCTGATTCAGAACAAAGATGGGTTTGTACAGATAAATAGAAAACGGTCGCAGTGGGCCCAAGTGTAATGAAGATTCATTTTCAAACAGACTTGTTCACTGATGACTGGCTGTGCAACCCTGGATGGTCCAGATGGACCCAGTAGTGGATTGGTGGTGGACGGCCACCTCATCCCAACAGGGTTGTGACGTCAGCAAGGAGGAGGCGGAGTCATTTTTTGAGCCAAAATTATTAGAAAATTAGAAACTCATGGTGTGGTCACCATCCTCCTCTGACCTCAACCCTATTGAGAAGCTTTGGAGTTTCCTCAAGCAGAAGATCTGAGGGTGGAATGCAGTTCATATCAAAACAGCAGCTCTGGGGAGATATTCTGCAGAAACTACCCACAAACTTACAGGTTCAATGGATGCAAGAATTGTGCAGGTGATATCAAAGAAGGACTCTGATGTTAACATGTAACTCTGTTTGTCAAGATGTTTTTGATTGAAATAGCTTTTGATTTTAGGGACAACTTAATGCTGCACATTCAAAGAATGACCGTTTGCAGTTCTTTATAATCAATAAAATGTTTAGAAAATCTGCTGTGCACAATAATTTGGAACAGTGCATTTTGAGTTTTTTATTGTTGAAAAAAAAAGAAAACTTTTCTCATGGGGAGCTTTGTTCAGTGAAATTAGATTTATACTATAATAGTTCATTACTTGAAAATTGTACTGACCATCATTGGCATCAACCATTTAAGAAAATATCACTGGCATAATAATTTGGAACGCGGTACAAAAACAAGAGTCGCGTTTGTCTCAAGTCAAACCTTCTGCGCGTCTTCGTGTCTTTCAAAGCTGACGAAGCCAAAGCCTCTGGACTTTCCGCTGTCATCTGTCATGACCCGGGTACTCAGCGCATTTCCTGAGCGGCAAACGCAACAAAAATGTTGTCGACCAAAGCTCCTGTACTCTCAGTAGCATCTTCGGGGAGCAGCTAGAAAATTGGACTGACCGTATTTACTGAAGAGCTCTCTCAATTTCTCGTCGTCCATATCGTCACCAAAGTTTTTAATGTAAACATTGGTAAACTCTTTTGCCCGGGCGCCCAACTCAGCCTCGCGCTCCTTACGAGATTTGAAACGGCCAACGAACCTATGAGGGGGGGAAAAAAATAAAAAAAATAAAATATTTAGAGGAACCAACTAACATCAATAATGTTGGTCTGTTGATGAAATGAAATCATATTTCCAACATAGTGGAATCAAGACAGTGCCCTCTCGACCGCCTGCTTCTTGTGGTCAATGAGCTCCTGGCACAACTCTGGCTGACTATTTACAAGCAGGACTGAAACCAAAGAACACTCTACCAGCTGTGAAGCATGGTAGTGGCAGCGGTATGCTGAGGGTCCGTGGCTCTGCTTGGAATAATGAGGACATTATTCACGCCTCATTTCCATTTTGCCTTTAAAAATGAGCGATCGAGAGAGAGACGAAAATTCAACCATGGCTCAAAACTGGTCCAGGAGTGGATTAAGGAGACTAAAATGAGGAAAAAGTAGGAATAAAATCAGTCTAGACTAAGAATCACTTTCTCTGAATAAATTAGTGGCTAATTTTTGGGTTGACTGACAGACAACTCAAAATCATTTTTCCTCAGAAAACGTTTGTATTTATTCTGTACCACTAAATAAGTGATGGAATTAAAGCATCACTTATTTCTGCACATTAACAAACTCGAGCAACTGGCCAATCAAATGGCCTGAACAAACTGAAAGAGGCAGCAGAGAGACAACAAATTGGATAGATAAACAAATGGATCCCATTTATAAAGTGCCATTTCCAGCATTACAGAACTAAAGCATGCATTATTTATGCATGGATGAACAAAAAGGCAGAGTATTCAGAATATTAAATATGATGAAGCTGAACTGGGTGTAAACAGAAGCAGGTCTCAGTTCTGTCAAAATAATCTTATTTCTGTTCCACTTTTCAGTGTTTTAAATGTGTTAATAACTAAAATAAGTTGTTTTTTTTAATCATGTAATTGTTTTCTTTTAATTTTGTACTCCACAGAACTCTGGTGGCTTTTGTTTTAAAATAGCTTTATGAGTAAAAGTTCATCTGACTTGCTTCCAGAGTTAGTCGTGCTGCATTGTGATTCATTTGAAAATTGCCATACCTGAAATTATGTTTGGCTTTTAAACCCAAAAAATGATCTGATCAACATTTAGAACCTGATTTAATATGGACCAGTCAAACAGTTTATGCACCATGATTTGTATTAAAGAGGAGCAGAGACAGGAGCAGAGACAGGAGCAGAGACAGAGAAGAGACGGAGCAGAGACGGGAGCAGAGACAGGAGTAGAGACAGGAGTAGAGACAGAGTAGAGACGGAGCAGAGACGGAGCAGAGACAGAGAAGAGACGGAGCAGAGACGGGAGCAGAGACAGGAGTAGAGACAGGAGTAGAGACAGAGAGAGACGGAGCAGAGACGGAGCAGAGACGGAGTAGAGACAGGAGCAGAGACAGGAGCAGAGACGGAGCAGAGACAGGAGCAGAGACAGGAGCAGAGACGAGAGAGCAGGAGAGGTGGAGCAGAGACAGGAGCAGAGACGGAGCAGAGACAGGAGTAGAGACGGAGCAGAGACAGGAGTAGAGACGGAGTAGAGACAGGAGTAGAGACAGGAGCAGAGACGGAGCAGAGACGGAGCAGAGACGGAGCAGAGACGGAGCCAGCCAATAACGGGAGCTGTACAGACTCCCCGTTCTCCCAATGAGAGCGCGTCACAGCCGGGATCGTGCCAGAAGCTTTTTGACGTCTCCAAAAGTTCAGAGCCACTTAAAAACGTCCACTTACACTTTTCTGTCATTGAGCAGCATGCCGTTCATTTTCTCAATGGCTCGTTCAGCAGCTTCCTGAGTCTCAAAATGCACAAAGCCGTAGCCTTTAGAGCCATTCTCATCACAAACCACCTGAGACAAGAGACAGAGAGGACATGTCCTGCTTGAAGTTACACACATATACACACACACATACACACATGCTGGAACAAACATGAACCAGTTAGAGCACACCTGGCAACATCAGCCATGGCCACCATGAGCACCAACCTTTTCTCTTTACACCATTTTACCATATCAGAGTAAACAGCAACATTCAGACGTGTTAACTTGAGATCTTGAAATCTAGAAAACACTCAGCTGAAAACGTGGCATGCTACAACCAGAGAGGCACTGAACAAAGACAGCGGCGCGTTACCTTGCAGGACAGGATGTTCCCGAAAGCAGAGAAGGTGTCATAAAGAGCCTTGTTGTCAATCGACTTGTCAAGATTCTTGATGAAGATGTTTCCCACGCCACTTTTTCTCAGAGACGGATCACGCTGCGACCACATGATGCGTACAGGCCGCCCTTTGATCACGTCGAAGTTCATGGTGTCCAAAGCGCGCTCAGCTGAAAGAGGACGCAGATATTTTACTCATTTAGCACTTAGCGTGCACTGCATGAACCAGTCGCTGATGTAAAGTTAAATTCAGAAAAGAAAGCATCAACGTGTGGTAGGGAACGTTTCTACTTCCTAACCAATCTGAAAAACAAGCGTAAAGTTTTTAACGTTAACCGTTTTAAAGATTTAATCATTTTGGACACAACTCAAATATGCACAAGGAACAACAACTCATCCTAATCTGTTTGTTAGGCGTGCCACTGGCCTCTTCTCTCCCCCCCCCCACCCGCTTAGAAATTTCACAAAAATGACAGAAAAACAAGCTTAACAGTTGCTCCAAGGGCTTAACTAAAACTGCGACGAGAGCAAATATTACAACACGAAAAAGAGGGAGCGGTGGTTTGAAACTTCTCTGGTCGGCCAGCCTAACTCATCAGACTGCAGCCTGGAAATATTTTGCTTACTCGTTTCATTTCGCAGCATTCTAGCAATCACATCACACAGTTTAATTTTGACTTACTCGAAGCTCTATTTCCGTATCTCAAAATATGACGTACGGTCGAGATCCCTTATAATTAAGCCCACAGCGAGGTCAAGGTTACCACTCTTGATTCTTGACCTGTACATCCCCATTGCACTCCTCAGCTGGCACCCTCTGCTAACACGTAGCACTAAAATCAGAAATCCCCTCGAAATGGACCAGAGGTATAAATCAAATAACTGCTAACAACAGGAGAGCAACTACAGAATGCTGATGAGAGACAATCGCCAACTCTCAAATAACATCGGCATCCTTTGTTTGGCACAGTTCGACCAGACCCAGCAGCACCGCATCACCTTACCGCTGTGGCCCACAGCGTCCACAGCGTCCACCGCGCCCTCTGACCCCTGGTCCTCAAGGCACACTGCCCTGCCCTGCATGCTTTAGATGTTTCCATGATTCAGCACACCCGATTTCGACTGGTGATTGACGTACGAATTTTTGCCGAACGTCAATCATCTGACTTGGGTCTGTTAAAGCAGGGAGACATGAAAACCAGGCAGGGTATGTGACGCGCTGATAGCCTAGCTTAAAAAACTCTGAACACATATCCAACCACAACATTTGGAAATGTTTCTACTTTTCTGTCTTTTTTTTTGTTTTTTAAACTGTGTCTGATGAAGTGTTTCCATTTATATTAATTTTTGTTTTTTTAAAGAACAAAAATAAGTGCCTTGCTTTAACGTTTTGGCTGAGAAACCTGGGCACCTGTCTCTTGAATTTTGTGCCCAGGAGAGCAGGGTTGTGGGTACATAAATAAATGTTAATATTTCAAACATTTATTTCATGTTTGCCTGAAGCATAGAAGAATGCCAGATTTATGATTTACAAAATAATGTCATCCAATCTAGCAGCACTGGCATTATTAAGTCATTTATTCAGCCAGTTTCAAACAATTTAGGTCAATAAAAATGCCAACGCGCCAAACTTTTTTGATGTCATTTTACCTGCTCAATAATAATCTAAACACACACAATGAAATGAACTGAGTAACCAGGGTTTGTTTGTTTGTTTTTTTTCATCATTGTGGAGCAGGATTTTTCCTATTTGCCTTACTAAACAAGTCATTGCTTATCGTCTTAGTCTGAATTTTGTTTAGTCTATTCCCAGCTACGAGAACGGGACAAAAAATAAAAAACTAAATGAATCAACTGTAGTCGTTTTTGGATTCCCCCCCCCGTGCTCTCAACTGCCTGTGGCCATCGATTTAAATACATTTTAAAAAAACTGCTCAGATGTAATGGTTCTTCTGTACCATTTATACCGACTCATCCTTACGTTCATTTGCCCCCGAAAGAGTTTCTTGTGCTCGATCGTTGTTTGAAAACTTTTAAGTCTTCCCATGGTAGATTACACAGAATCAATTTCAAACAGCTCTGTGTGAAAACACACCCACGGGAGCAAAAGGGCAGAAACAGGCACCACCCTCTTATCACCAACATGCAGAAAATGCTTGCTAAAGAGCACACGTCAAACCCCTGTGGAACAAATGACTTGTTTTAGTGAAGCAGCAGTGACATTTTTTTTTTCCCCCATACAGACAGAAGTCCATTCAACAACTTAAAACTGCTGGCAATCACTTTGTGGGGATTGGAAGGTAAATTTGTCAGCACTACAGTTGGGGTGCTGCCCGGACAGGACAGATAAAGAGCCCTTTTTTTTTTTTTTGTTGGCAGCCAGCAGGGCCCCTTTACTTTGCTGAGGTGGGCAGGGCAGGCAGGATGTGGCGCTGCTCTGCTACGCCAGTGGACCAGAGCCCACCGCAGTCACATGTAGTTCACACAGCCTGGCCCCCCTCTCTCTCTCTCTCTCTCTCTCTCTCTCCCTCTCTCCGTGTCTCCCTCTCTCTCTCTCTCTCTCTGACTGACAGCCCCTTTAAAAGCACATGACTGCATTTATTAAGACATTTTTATCTGAGTGGTTTAGTCATATCCGACTTACCGTCCGCCGGCTGTTGGAAATTGACATAGGCGTATCCGAGGGAACGCCGGGTGATCATGTCCCTACAGACCCGAATCGAGAGGATGGCTCCGGCTGGGCTGAATTTCTCGTACAGCATGGCCTCGGTCACATCTGGATGCAGGTCCCCGACATACAGGGAGGCCATGGGATAACTGGGAGCGCTGGGGTTCATCCTTGTTTCTCTCCTCCTCGAGACTAGCGGTTATAAACGGACTGCGCTTGAGTTTGTTAACGGGAAAGAAGACGGGGGGGGGAGGGGGGAAAAGTTGCTAACGGTCGGTATCGTCGGTAGGACCTTTGATGCCGAATTGTAAACGTTATACAACCGTTGACTTGTCAGTTGGGAGTCAAAACGTCTAATTCAAGTGTTTTAAAACGACACAACGTCGACTTCAGTTCGAGTTAAGAGACCCTTTAAAATTTGACAAACGAAAACGAAGGGGGGGGGGGAAGCTAACGACTGAAAAAAAAGAAAAATCCGACACGTTGGGGTACGTTACCGTCAGTCCTCGACCGTCTTTACTCCTTCTTCACTGACTTGTTACAAAAAGAAAGAAAAAGATTTTTTGTATTTTTTTTTTTTTGTTTGTTTTATGTTTTGAAATTTTTTTTGTATTTTTATTTTTTTTTATAGAATGTGTGATGAGCGAGCTCAGAGCACACACGCACTCACACAGCACTGACAGCCGGGGTTGAAGGGAAGGAAGCGGAGGGGAGGTTGTCTGACTATATATCGACGTTTGCGTCACACAAAATGGACCAATCACCACGCAGTATCGCTGAGGAGGACAGGGGCGTTTTCCGGGAGGGTCGGCACGATGATGATGGTGGTGGAATCCTGAAAAACGTGTTTAAAGGGCGAATACTAACTTACTGTTACGCCAACATTGACCTGGTGTAAACTGAAACTGAATAAATAAATAAATAAACTCATCTGTTCTATGTGAATGGCATCTAATACATAATCTCCCAAATGTTTACAGGACTTAAAACTATACATTTTGGAACCTCTCATTCTATTTCAAGTCATATTTTTTTATAAACCAGGACCTAAGACTCTAATTTCAAATTTGAATAAAGATTGAGTCAATATAAAAATATCAGAGTACCTTGTAAAAGTATTTATTGTCCTAAACTTTATTAATTTTATTTTTTTAGAGCAACAAATTTCACTGTATAGTGAATAAATACACTATACAGTATTTATTCACTATATAATAAATACTGTACAGTGTATATGGCACCTATGGTACCATAGATTCCTCCTATGGTATCGTTTTCCTACCACAGGAGGAAAGCATTTAAAGGGCGAATACTAGTGTGACAAGAATTTGTATTCATCCTCCTTTGTTTTAACACCCCAAAATAAAAACAAATGTCATCAATAATTCCTCAGAAGTCTATAAATAGACACTTAAATTTGAATCTCAAGATGGATGTAACTCTGTGAGAAGCTTTTAGAAAATATTACAGAGCAAATAGCATCACCAAGACCAAAGAATGTAGCAGACAGGTCAAGGATAAAGATGTGGATAAGTTTAAAGAAAAATTAGGTCATAAAACAATATTACAGGCTTTGTCATAAAGATTTTTGTTGTTGTGCTATTAAATTTACAGATGGTATTGTGTATCAGAGCTCTTTCAGTTACAATCACTTCAGAGAGCTGGGTTGATTAGTTTGTCTGGTGAGTTCAATTAAGGAAAATCTTCTGAAGAAGGATGTTCCACATTATTAAGCAGGCCACAGGTTTCAGGGAAAGAGAAAGAATCTCTGCTGACAAAAATCATCAGATAGTGTAGTGCCATTTGACAAGGTATGGAAACATTAGATACTTAAAAACTGAAGCGTCATCGTCGTACTGTGAAAAGATTTGTGGCTGATTCAAAACAAAGATGGCTTTGTATAGATAAAGGCACAATGAGGAAGGTTTCTGTTAAGACAAATTCATCAGAGGAAGAGAGCAGCTGTTTAAATGCCCTTACAAAGCAGCAAACTGTTATTTGATCTGCCGGTGCCTCTGGAACCACAAAGTATATAATCAATCAGAAAATGATGCTAGATTTTGAGTTATAACATTTGGAGAGAGCACAAATCTACGTATGCAGGCTGTTAAAAGCAAATAAACGTTTCTAGACCATATTTGCTGTACATGATATATATTTATCCTTAAAGTCATCAGGTTTTTACATAGTATGATTCTTTCCAGCGAATGCATGCAGTATTTTCTGCAGCAATAATCAGCAGAGGGCAGCATTGTTGGTGAAAACTAACCACCTGTCAAACTGAATCTGCCTTCAGCGTCCTGTTTAAGTTATTCATTGCAGCAGGATTTGTTTCTGTACAAGAAAAAAAACTTTTTTTTTTCTGTGCTGTTGAGGTAATAGCATTTTATAAAGGCAGTTATAAGTGTAAATGTATCTGGCACAGATGTAAAAAGTTGACTTAATACAAAAAAAAAAAAAAAAAGCACCACAAGACTCAGTTTGAATGCTTTAATTCCACTTACATGAAAGCACATAACCAAATAATCCACTCATTGTGTAACTTGCAAGTTCTGTATCCTGTATCCCACCTTCTCTTTTAAACCAAAATACTGTAATTAGAAGAAACTGGCACTACTTTGTAACTACGAAATGGCTTTTAATGAAGCTTTCTACAACAATTTCTATGCTCACTTTTTACTCCACATCATGATTTACTCCCATAAAAAAGGTAAATATGTTAAAACACCAGAATAAAGCTAAATACTAAACCAAAAACTGCCAGTTTTGAAACATGCCTAGCCCCCACACCACACTACTGAGAACCACATGCATTCTCCAGGAGTCTAAGGGAATAAAATACAGAAAATTAAAATAGAAAAGAATACCTGAATAGAAAAAGAGTAGAAAGCCACATAAAAGCGCATGGCAAAAAAGTATCCTCTGCACCGCTGAAGAGTTAAAATATCAAAAGGTTACAGTATTGAGCCATTTTTAATCAAGTTCTCGTTGTATTATGCTGTTAACTTTTATGTGGTATGCAAAACTGCAGGAAATCAAAGATTACACATTTCACTGTTGATAAGAGGTCGCTTAACAAACGGACCAAGGTGTAAGTGGTTGTCCAAACAGAAAACACTTCCTGAAACATGTACCATCCATTAACACACGACACTGGGACACCAACAGGGCGGGACGGATGCAAGCACTACGGAGACGGAGCTTCACCTGTAATAGTGTACAATCACTGCTTACTGTCAGATGGAACATTTAGGGACCCTGCCCTCATTTTACAGTGGTTTCAGAGAAAGTTTAGTGGACCAAAGTGTCACAAAGGTTGTTTAGTTCAAGTAAAAACATAGAAATTGTCCAGAGAGACAGATTAGAGGTTGTCTTGTTTGTTTTTCTGCAACAGCAGCAGCTTGCTACACTGATAAATGTTACAGATCATTGGGGCAGACCTAGAGGAGGGACCTAAAGTTTACAAAACAAAAATACACAGGTTGACAGAATAATAATAATGTTCAAAAGGAAATCAAGTCTATTCCATTCTTTTCTCTGTGGAGGTGCTCACACAACCACACACTCACGCACGCACACACACACTTCAATGCATCTGCACACACATCCTGTAGTTTTACACACTGTCAGTGGAGTGTAACCGTACATCTCTGTGCACACACGCAACCAAGCACACAACTTAGGCTGGTGAGAGGTAAAAAATGTGTTTTATTTTTCTCCCGTTGTCTCTCTGTAGCTCAGTTCTCAGCTGGCGGCTCCTGCTCGGTCTCCTTTCCTTCCTCCTCTCCCTCTCCCTGCGCGTCCGACATCCACAGCTGCAACGAGGCGCCAGAGGAATGCGGGGTTGAGCACAGTTGATCAAAATCAGCTTTTACAGAGCAAAACGCATTAATAAGCACGACGCTTTGTCACATTGTGTGACTTTACAACCACAACCTTCCGATTTAATTGGGAACAGACGAACACAAAGTAGAACACGATTGCAAAGTTAAGAGATTGAGATAAGGTTTCAAAAGTAAGATGTTACTCTGATATCCCAAAATATAAAACAAACTGAATCGTGAACAGGTCAGGTCGGACAGGTCAGGTAGAAAGAAGTGGAGAAGCTTAATGGAGTTATAATACGACCTACCAAAACACATGAGCAATGATCAATTCATCATGCAGTATTACTGCTCTCATAAAAACAATGGGAAACAGTAACAACCCCAATGATACTTTTAATTATGGAGCTTACCAGACGCAATCATGTAGAGTTTATCGCTACAATAACTCAATATTCATCTGGTAACTAAACAAACAAACAAAGAAACAAAAAAAAGGCACACAAATTCTCCAGTCCTTTACTGAGAAAGATCTGGAAAGGACAGCATTAATCGAGTAAGCGGTTAAGAGGCGCGCTGCATCTTAACAGGAGTTGCACAAATCAACAACTAATGAAGGAGAATCAATCAACTGCACAGCTAACGATTGGAAGAGTTGCGAGATAAAAGCCGTCATTTAAGAAGACACTTTATGACTGGCTTCCACTTGAACATACGCTATGTGGGCAAAACGGCACACATGGAGCTCTGACCAAAACATGCAAACTGGCCTGCATGCGAAACATTGGCAGAAAACCTCCACTACACGTCTCCCTGAGCACAGTATCCTTAACAGTGAAATATGGGTATGGCAGCATCGTGCTTTTCGGAAGCAGATCAAACAATGTGAAAAGATGGTTCGAGCTAAATTTAAGGTAATCCAGGGAAGAAAAAATAAATAAATAAATAATCACTAGCACCTGGCACAATAATCTAACCAAGCAGAATGTTTCAGAGTAAAGCATCATCATGGATGTACAAGACTGGCCCAGTCAAAGTTCTGAAAATCACCTGTTTCCATTTTACAATTGCACTCTACATTGTGTTGTTCGACCAAATACAAAATACACAGAAGTTTGTGTGTTTTATTGTGGCAAATGTTCAAAGGGCGTGAATACTTTTACATATAGATCAACGTGATGCGAGTCACTCACTGTCAGATTGTCACGGAGCAGCTGCATGATCAAGGTGCTGTCTTTGTAGGAGTCGCTGTTGAGAGTGTCCAGCATGGCTATGGCTTCGTCAAAGGCCTGCAGGAGACAGGAGGGGCATATTTAGTGGCTTAATAGGCAAACTAAATAAAGTACACATGTCTCAAATTTTTCCAAGACTGCTCAAACACAAGATTCAGTTTGTTGTGACAATAGTTCATGTTTTCTATTCTTGTTTCAGAATATTTTTATGATCAATGGTGCTGCCAGAACTACAAAGCTGGAATTCCAGAACCTTTATTCACCGTTTCAGCATGTTGTTCATTTCATACCTCCACTTAAATTGACAGTTTTGAGTAAATTTAGTAGGTTGGTTTGTCGTCTGTAGCTTCCACTGGTCATGAAACATGATGCTCCGGTCGGTGTTACATTCTGCAGTGTCTTAAAATCAGTCACTAAGAGCCACTGTCCTGTGTGTTTTAGACGTGTTCTCTGGTTCAGCACACCTGAACCGAAACAGTGGGACAATAGGTCCTTTCTGCAGAACCGGATCTCATGTTGAGGAGGTAACCTGGTAATTCTAACCAACCTTGCTGGATTAGGGAAACAAGCTCATGAAGCAACGCTGCTCTAGGGGCAAAAAAAAAAAAAAGCAGGAATGTTTTTAGTATGTAATCTTTAAATGCATGTTTAGCTTTTCGTGGATATTCTGTGAATGACTCGACCTAAATGAGCTGGACAAAAATGCCTTTTTTAAAAGCAGACCAGAAATTCAGACGTTTTTTCCAATTAAATGTTTTTTCTCCCATAATAACAGAAAATGTTAAAAGTAAATTCTTCACTTTTTCAGATCTTAAACCTGATAATGAACTCATGTCTATTAACTTGTTCAAGTAACTTTAGCAACACATTATTAGTGTCATTTTTAATTGATCGCTGAGGACATCATCAGAGTGTGGACTCATGTCAGCAGAGGTTCTCCACGGACAGAGCAGTCAGGATGTTTATAAAAACATAACTTGAGTAAGAAACAGCATGAGATTCAGTATACTCTGGAATAAAAAAAATGATTTAATACAAAAATATTGGAAATGTAAACCTTCATTAGTCAATGTTTGAAATTCCAGTTCCAAATTAAACATGGAGACACAGTGCCATCAAGCTTGGCTGAAAGAACATCATCATGTCTTTCTTATATTCATTTCCTCTCACTTTAGTAGAAAATGAAGCAAATGCGCTGTTGTTCCACGTCTATGTTTTTCCCAGCAAAATGCAGTGAATCCTTTGTTGTTTGTAATACATTAAAACAGCTGCATGTCCGCTGCATCATCATCTTTCCAAGCAAATGCTTTCAGCGCGAGTCATGTAAGCAGCAGTTGTCAACATTAGCTTTTAAAAGACCCACAAGCAAGTTGGTTAAATTAAACTAAAACTGGACTGTGGCTGGAGAGAGGATTGTTACCGATTTGGCCAGTTGGCAGGCCTTATCAGGCGAGTTGACGATCTCGTAGTAGAAAACAGAAAAGTTGAGTGCGAGGCCCAGACGGATAGGATGTGTGGGAGGCATTTCTTTGATGCTGATATCCAATGCCTTCTGGTAGGCCTCTTGTGAGTTGTTGATGATGGCTACGTGAAAGAAGATGATTAATCAAGTGAGGATACACGTGTAAAATATATAAAAGGATATATTAAAAAAAAAAAAAAGCATGATATTAAATCCAGACAGAGCTGTCGAAATTCATTGTAAAAGTAGCTTTCTAAAGAAAAACCTCATATCCTTCAAACTGATGTATTTTTCCCCCGGTTATTTGTTTGGACTTAAGCGTTTGTGAATACATAGCTGATTTATAAATTCACTATTGTTTTCCTTCATTACCTGAAACTTATTTTAAAACAGAGGTCTTAAACCGTGGTCCTTGGGTACTGGAGTCCTGCACCTTTTTGTACGAGTTTCTGGTGCAGCACATCGAAATAAAATCAATTAGGTCATCAGCAGAACTTTGCAGAACTTGAATGAAGACTGAGAAAGTAAATTAACTTTTTGATTCATGTATGCTAGACCTGTAGTGCTTCCAAATGTTGCAGATTGGAGTTTGAGACCTCAAAACTATCCAACACATCTTGGACCTTCTGTTATAATAATAATGATAATAAAAAGTACTGGTAAAATTCTGAAATACAAAGCCCCATTTTAATTGATAAGTGGAGGAGTTTTCCACCAAAGCGGCACTACAGGTTTCCACTGCCTAGTATTGGCTTGAAATGTTGATCCGTCTCCATCGGCACCAAACTGATGCCAGGGGAAAGAACTGGAGGTGAGCTCATGGAAACCAACAGCTAATCAAAATATGAGTGAAAAATGAGCAAGTTAATGACTTTGGCGCATTTTGCTTTGCAAAGATTTATACGATTTGTGTTTTTCATCTTCGTACAGAAGCTCTCTGGCTACCTTTAAAGCTGACTTTAGAAGCCTTGGAACCAGCTAAGAACTGGCTTACTTTAGTAGGGAGAAAATATAAAAAAAGGCCAGTGTCTCATTAGAAAAAAACCCAATGATTAAAACATAATAAAGCCAGATTGGAGAATTATAGACCAATGACTGAACAGGGATTGTTTTATATTTACAGACGTAATAATAATCCATTCCTTTCCCACTTTATGGGTGATTTACATAGAAGTTGTTTCCTGAAACGAACACGGTTCAAATTGCAATAGAAAATTAGGAATAAATCCTGGCGATTAAAAGCAGCCAACAGTATGGTGCCGCTCTCTGCAGCAGCCCATCCCTGCACTACAGCTGACAGATGTAGATCAAGGACAAAGAGGATGTCAGTATTCTGCCCACAAACACCTGAAACGCGCCAAGTCTTCACAATATGGAGGATTTACAGGATCTCTGATCAGAACACATTGAAGCTAACAAATGAGCTACAGATCATCACACAGAAACTGACAGCAGATCTAGGTTTCAGCACAAGGATAAATGTAAAGCAATGCATGAAAGTTGTGTTCTGCTTACTTTCCTTGTCTTCTCCAGTTGCCACCTCAGCCAGGTATCGGTAGTAATCTCCCTTCATCTTTAGGTAGAAGACTTTGCTGTCAGCGGGCGTAGCTTTGGGGATGAGATGTTTGTCGAGTAAATCCTGCAGGGCAAAGGGTAAAACTTTAAATGCATTTATATAGCCAACCCTGAAAATAAAAACTTTGATGAAGATATGAATTAAATAAAGCACCATCACATTTTCCACAGCTTCTTAAAAGCAGAGGAGCAATATTAAAAAAAACACACTGACAAAGAGAGACGTTTGAGCTCAGCCCACTCACGCAGGTAGGCACAACTTTCCAGTGAAATAATCGTTTTTATACGATAGAAGAATGAAATTAGTCACATGTTCAGCTCCCCTTGAGACAATGGTCTGTAGAACCACCTTTATCTGCACGCCTTTTGGAACATGACACCACCAGCTTTGCAAGTTCAGAGAATAAAAGCCTGTTTTTTTTTTTTGCATAGTAGCTTAAGCTCAAACGATCCTTGCCTTGTTCAAGTATTCTTGCATATCAATCACATTTTCCTTTACTATCCTGAATGTCCTCACTGCTTTCCATGACCTTTAAGATCTTGATCACTCGGAACGGCATCAGTTGCAGCCATAAAGCTCAGCGACGATCTATCCAAGAGGGCGATGATATAATTGGAAAGATGAGCTTTATTGCATGACACCAAAAACCTCGCAGTCAAATACAGCTCCTACAGGCAGTCCGTAACGATTACTCCCCCCCGTTCTCCAGAAGATTTTCCTCCCAGGATTGAATGGTATTAGCTTCATTTAACCCCCTACAGCCCCGTTATCAACTATTATTAGGCCACCATAGGTGATGAGGTGTAGTTGATTTTAATCAGACCCTCTTCTTTCACACGCTTGCTGTGTACTCTTGTGGCAAACCTCTCTCTTCTTTAAAAGATATTCAATTTATTTCAAGGATTGATAGTAAAAAGAGCTTAAGAATGCAAGTAAAGGTTTTCAGATAAAATGTTGAGAAAAAAAAAAAAAAAAAAAAATCAGTCCTTTACCTTCCACTTCAAAAGTATGAAATACTTTGTATTCAAGTATCAAAGAATACAATCATTTGTGGTTATGACTTGACAAAATTTGAAACAAGTTAAACATGATTTTTACAATGCAATGTAAATCTACACAGAACATCTACATAAAGACTCGTTGAAAAAATAAAATATTTGAGAAAAAATGAAGAAATTTACAGCATAAACCCAGTCACAACATCCCTGCCAGTAATAAAAATGAGCTGGTCTTCAAAGAAACACTGACCAATGGAGCCTAAAGTATATTCCTGACAGGATTAGAAGAAAGCATTTAATTTAAAAAGAAACTGTAAAGCCTTGTGAGGCACTTCTTGGGATAAAACTGCCGTGTGGATGACATGCTGGACTTCTCATTTATTCTAGACTCCTATATCATTATGTTTAAGTACCACATGCAGCCAGTAGATGTCACCAGAGTGTCCAATGAAGAGCCCCTTCCTGCTCCTGCTCCACATGTTAATTGTTGACATAACTCAAAATAATCTTAAAACGACTGAAAGAAAATTTGTCTTTGAAAACCTGATGAGCAACATAAGTAATCCCAGCTTCAAATTGCATACAAGTGAATCTCTGACTCGCCAACTTTCCAATAGTCCAATCAGAAACCTGCTTCTGTTTTCTTTCCACCATCCTCTTTAAACCTTCTCTTACCAAAACTTCCTTGCAGATGTCATTCAGTTCCTTCTCGATTTTCTCCCTGTACTCCTTTGCCAGGGCGGTCTTGGTGCTGTCCGACTTCTGCTCCATGCTGGAGACCACCCTCCAGGAGGACCTCCTGGCTCCCACCACGTTCTTGTAGGCCACCGAGAGCAGGTTGCGCTCCTCGTTGTTGAGCTCCGAGCCCTCCTCAGTGACGGCCTTCATGGCTGCGGCCATGTCGTCGTAGCGCTCGGCCTGCTCGGCCAGTTTGGCCTTCTGTACCTGCTCTCCCTTGTCTGCCATGGCTTCTTGCGCAGCGCCACCCAAGGTAGGACAGAGGAGAGGAAGTTGGGGACAAACGGGAACAAGAGGTGAGTGCAGGATTTGATGCGTGAATTAACTTTTACATTTAACTACAATAAACAAATTCTCTTTGTGAAACAAATGATTCATTACCAAAACACTCAAATGTTTTAGAAATCTGTCACATCACGCACAGCAGCTAAATGCTCTGGCAGACAGTGAAGGATATTTCTATTCCGTTCTTAAGTTAGTTGATATTGGCTCTGATCCCTTCGATGTTTCACTCTGTGAGTAAAACCGCAAAGCTGCTTCTTAGTTCATTCTTGTCATCATTCACACTGAATCACATGCTTCGTCTTCTCACAGATTGATTTGCACAAAGACGCAGAGATGCAATGAGCCGTTGAAAATAGGAAAGTGCATTTCTTTATTAAAACAGAGGTCAATTCTGGCTGCTGCTGGTCAATTTTCAGCATCAACCATGCAGTTTTTGTCGCATCGTATCTCAATTTCTGAGCATAGCAAAAAGAAACTTACGATAGGACATCAATTTGTACGTACACATTTTCCCTTAGCTTTTAGCCTCGGTCCAAATATACTGGATTTGGAGATGTTGGCACCTCCAAATATTTAGTAGCCTTCTTTTAGCCAGCTGATTTGCAGTGCTCAGCAACCAGCAGGGACGAGGCAATGCTTCTTTACTCTGCGCACCGTATTGCGACAGCATAGCCCGATCATCCAAGTGCTTACTTTTGGCATCTCGGTACACAAACTTTAAAGTGCAGGAGTGACGCGACGGAAAATCTTAGCGGTTACCACCTAAAATAGCGTGCCTGAAGCCTGCAAACCACCAACACCCGCAGACTGCCGTTTCAAAGTCAGCAATGCTAACCAAGCTACTCGGCAATATAAGAATAATAACCGCTTTCCTCTTGAATCAAGAAAACCTTCTTTTTAACAGACACACCAACAAATATAAATGCCTATATTTGGTGGTTTTTCTCTTAGCAGTAAGCTCAAAGAGTTTTTTTGTTGTTTTTTTTTTTACAAAGTAAGCAAAAGCTTTGTAAACAGATTTGTTTCCATCTGATCAGTTATTACAGATAACCAACATGGCAGAGAGAACACTTTCCTCTGAATGCGTTATGAAAGTAGCCGGCATACTGTACCAGTGTCAATTTAGCCATCCAGTATGCGACCAATCGACTTCTTTAGCAAAGTCAGTATGAAAAAGCATACAGCCCACTATAGAGGTTAAACAATACAATACAAGAATGGAGTGTATGAGTCTCCATAGGGGCTTCGCTGGGAAGACAAAATATTCAATCCAACACTGGACAAGAATAACAAATGCAGTAAGCCAATCGCCACGCAAAGTCCTATTGCCCTGGCAACATGGTAACTAGTGTGGATGACCAGGATGTTTCATTCAATAAAATTCAGATTCCTTGCGTTACATAAGAAGTTACAAAGCTATGAGTCATCCCCGCTTTATAAAGAGATGAAATCAAACGACCATTAACGTGAAGAATTCCCAGCACACACCTGCGCCCTTCTGAAGAATGTCGCCCACCCAGTTTTACCTCACACACACACACACACACACACACACACACACACACATGCATATACACACACCTGCCCACTGAGGTCGAACCATGTCCGACAAGATTAGAGATGCCTTTCATAAATATTTTTCAGTGCCTAACGATGCTTCACGTAGAGAAAATAATTTCACTGACCGCGTTTAACGGTGAGATGGTTAAAGGAGCCTAGCTTACTTCAGCTCAGTGAACGCCCTTTTTCGCCTTCCGGAAAACAACGGAGCTGCTGCTGGCTTTGCTCCTATTAACCGTCCGGTTTCAAGTCGCTTCATTCACAAATACGTATTCGACACACCCACAAGCTATGCTCTTTAAAAAAAAAAAAGAAGAGAGAGAGAGAGGCGAATACAAGAATAGACACGTTAACGAGCAGCAGCTTGGCGCTGCTCATTCAGCAGACGCCGAACAAACAATGACTGGGCAGCGGAGCATCAATGACTTCCACCTACACCCCAGACAAAAACGGCGACCAACGTGGAGCCCGCGGCGGCTTTCATGACGTGCGGAGGGAATTCAGCGATGTCTTAGGAAACGCGCATCAGCAGTAAAAACGGAAATTAGATGTAGGACTGACCTGTGAATGTCTTTAAACGGTGTCGCTCCTGATGCCACGGCCGCACAGCTGATGTTCTCTCCCGCTCATCCACGGGGTTTCCCTCCAATCAAACGCACAGCAGCAGGGTCGCACCGGGACGGATGACGTCAGGCCCATGTTGCTAGGTAACCAAATTTACAGGCAAAATTTTTTTTCCGTCTTTTAACCAATCGGAAATCTTTTTAGCTGAACTTCCTCTTTTTTTTCTTCTTTTTTTTTTTGTCTAAATATAAAAATATATATATTGAAGGAATATATTACACGCCCAAATCTTTACAATGTATTTCTATCTAATAAATATTTAACAAAAATTTCTTATTCTCCTTTCAGTCTTTGTTAGCAAATAATGTCTGGGTTTTTTCCTTTCTCACTCACAGCAATGAAAAAAAAAAACTGTTTACGTGGATATAAAGACGTAACAGGGGGAAAGAGACTTTGTGACAGAACCATACTATTAATAATAATAAATAAAAACGGAATATAAATTAGAAAATGTTTTAGTGTACACAATAATAACAGTATAGAAAATGTAAAAAGTATGATAGTGATACTTAATATCACAATAATGTCATATTCTGAGTGTAAATGTAAAAGGACCGAAGTCAGAATAAATTAAATTCTGACTAATTCTGACTAATTTGTCTGACTAATGAAAGATTTAGATACATTTAAAGCAAAGACATAGAACATAGGACAAACTCCAGATAATGTTAAATGTTTTATAATATTTAAAAATGTGCTATTTGTAAAAACTGAAGGCATCCAGAAAAGGATCGTATTGGCCTGATCTACCTACTATTACTTAAACAGACTATCTTTATTCAGAAGCTGCTTGGAAAAAGCAGTGTTAATGTAGGACTGACCTGTGACAAAATTTAAGAAACAAAATGTAACCTAAAATACTTTTTGCCCTCCCTACACACAGAATGGCAAGGAGAACTATTTCCCCCATGACATACCTCTTTGTTTTCTTTATTTGTGCTTAATGGTCCTAAAAATGATTTTCTGACACTTTCCAGACTGGTTTCTTTCGTGTTCTCGAATTTCTACCAAATAGAGAAACTAGGGAAATTAGGGTAGGGTAAAAGATCTCTCTCTCTTTGATATCTTTTACCCTACTTCTTGTTGTCAGACAAGTTCATTAAGTGGTTTCTTGATTCTTTGTAAAAGCTTAAATCCAACCCCATGGCTATTGAAACTAAACTGTAAGATATCTGAGTTGATCACAGTCAACCTCCAACTGTTGACACAACACTTGCAAAGTGGGTCAAAAATCCAGAAAAAGGTACAAGACAGAAAATGCATAGGAAAAAAAATGCTTTATTTGAAAGGAAAATAATGTTCCTGTATGTTCTGCTACACAATCAAACTTCTACATTCCATTTTAAGGCTTAGAAAATTAAATTCTATTGCATAGTATGTGTAAGAATGGGTTTCCCCTTTTAGCCCTATGGGAATCTATTGTTCCCTGACAGTCATGCCTGGGTTTTGAGGGGAGACAGAGGTGTAATCTCTGTCAGAGTAGTGAAATAGGGAGGAGGACTCAGAGTCATCAGCTGGGCCCCTGACTGGGGCAATGACTGATCCAGCCTCAAGAAGTGAGACTCAACAGCGCAATGGTGATTTGTACTTTGGTTTTCCGAAGGGCGTGTCCTGGATTTTGAGGTTTGCTGAGGCAGGCAAGAAGTAGCTGGAAAATGACTAATGCTCCTCTGACATTGAAACAAGGTCATTCAAAAACAACACACACAGGAATAATGTTGCCAATATGGAGCAGAATGTCTACAGATTGAGTTGCTTTTCTCGAAAGTTAACCGGTCCAAATCGAAGAGCACTAGCAGATTTTTGGTTTCGTTACGACCACAGCTCAGACAGGGACCGCTGGCTGAAAATAGGTGCCCTATAGCCAGGGAGAATTGTTTCACCTAATTATGCCAGCTATTTTAATATTTTTATCCTCCCTCTGAACCCCCCCTGACTCCATCCTGCTTGAACACAAATTACCCTCGGTCCTTTATTCTCCATGTTTGTGTGAATGACCAGGTGTGGCATTCTTTCATTCACGAGTTTATAGACAGGAAGGAAGGAAGTGGATTATGCTTGAAACAATGCAGGCAGTGATTCACAGAGTCGAGTCACTCAAACATTTAAAGCCACAGGCAGCGTAGCTTTCACCCTGTTTGTTTGTTTCTTATACTGAGTCATCAGAAGGAAGGAGTTTTGAAGCCAAATAATTATTTATAATCCCTTGAAATGATGTCTTCCCCTTGATACATTCACATTTTCTGACTTCAGTGTTAAAATGAAACATTTTTTAATGAAAGAAATCTGAAAAGTTTATGTTTTTCTTTTTTTTTAAGAACCCTCCATTTAACAGATTGCTGAACCACATTTTGGTGCAATATCAGCAAACAACTTTGCACAAAGAAACTGACTTTTTTGTTTGGCTCTTATGTTCAAAATAAGTGAAGATCTGAGATCATCAATCTTCTCAATTGGATTAAGGTCTGGACTTTGACTGGGCCATTCTAAGATAGAAGTCATTTCACCAAAATCATTTAATTGTGTCTGCGGCTGCGTCTCTGATCGCATGATGAAAATACCATGTTTCACTATGGTGATTTGCATATATTTCTATCACAGAGGGATTTGAAAACGGCTCAAAAAGTTCCAATTTTGTTTACATCTGGCTAGAGAACTAGAAAGCTGGCAACAACCAGTTGTTGGCAGCAGCCTGTAAAAAGCTCTGGCAGAGTGGAGCTTTTCTGAACAGATTGTTTATGCTGCGGGTCGTGCCAGCCTTTCCAGGCTCTTCTGGTCTGCAGCACATGGCCTCAGCATGCTGTTATAATTAAAGACGAGGAGAAATACACCACATCTTATACCAATCACCTTCTCCTGCTACTGTTCCCTCATCCACTACATTTTTTTTTCTCCACAACCACGTCGCAAATGTCTGCTGTGCCCCCTTACATTAGCCTGTTTAACGGATTACATTTTGCCCCATTACAGTCAATTATTGTCCAATGTCAAGTGTTTAAATGTTTTGAGACAAAATTTAAACGTTTTATTAGCTGGCCTGATTAATTTGGTGTCACATTGAGAGGCGATAGAAAACCTAATGAAAATGTCACAACCTATTAGAGAAACCTCATTCTGGCTCAGAGTCGGCTGTGGGTTGTGGCAACTTTTTGCATTGTTCTCTGTCGGTCAAGATCACGAATGCACGAATGCAGGGCTGGTCACTCTTCCCTGATGAATCTAATAATTAACAAACAAGGACAAAGATGGAAAGCCGTTTCAAACCCAAGGCCTTCTTGCTGCCAACTGACTCAATGATTCAAGATAGAAGCTTGATGGATGCAAAAAGTGTTTGCTAAGGGTGATTCAGGGAATACTAAAGGCAGAATAAGTATCTATTTCCATATTATTTTTCCTTGTGTTGATTGGAGAAACCCCCACAGTAATGAGAACTGTATAAATAAATCATTAACAGGCAGTTAATAATGAGATTTCTGCCAGCGATGAACAAATGCAACCATTTGACCAGACCTGTAAAAACAACAAAAAAAAGCAAACAGCAGATATATAACAAAGTGAGTTTTAATAAAATGGTATGATACATTATTGGAGCATACATTCATTTTACAGGCACATTAATCTTGCCGGCAGTCTCCAATATCATTTCACTTCCTAACAATCTGTGTAGCAGCTTGGGCAGCTGGCAAAGTTTCACATTTTACAACCAAACATGAAATTCTGATTAGCTGAATGAAAGACTGCAGTACAGCAGGGCACACAGAGCTGTTGGGAGGAATTACAGTGTGCAGGCCTCCGTTTGAGTAAAACTCTCCCAAGTACAATTAAAATAAACTAGGTCACTTTTGACAGCAGCAAAGACAAACATCTGAATTTTCCACCCAGGCCAAATCCATTTTGCTTTGTTAGGACAGTCACTTTATCTCATCTGGGATGCAACGGACAACAATTTATTGATCCTTAAAGGAGATGTACGTACAAAACACGAAAGGCAGTGAGTCTGGGCTCATTGATCGTGCAGGTCTACATCGGCCCTGAAGTCAAAACCACGGTTGGATTGAGTCGTGCGTGTATTTAAACACAAGCACGCACAGGTAGCAGTGGACTGCATGAGGCTTTCATGTTGGGTACATTAAATCATTCTTTGCTGTCATGTTCAGAGCCTGATCAGCGCCTTCAGTGTGGTTCATCCAAGTCGCTTATGCTTCCACGCCCTCCAACTCTGGAGGCAGAGGGGATTTGGGGTGCTTGCTCTCGAAGTGCTGCTTGAAGGTTTTTGGGTCGGGCATCTGGGACTGTGGGAAGACGATCAAAAAATGAAGCTCACGTTAAGGAGAAGTTGGTCACAGAAGGTAAAAACGACATATACTGCTCAAAAAAAAAAAATAAAATAAAGGGAACACTCAAACAGCACGATATAACTCCAAGTACATCAAACTTCTGTGAAATCTAACTGTCCACTTAGGAAGCAACACTGATTGACAATCAACAATGATTTTGTTGTCAGCACATTCAACTTTGTACAGGACAAAGTATTCAATGAGAATATTTCATTCATTCAGATCTAGGATGTGTTATTTGAGTGTTCCCTTTAATTTTTTTGAGCAGTGTATTTTAGGTACGTTTTTTTTTTTTGCATACAAGACCATTAATGGTCTTAGAACAACTGATGCATCAGGACTCTCAGGTATTCTGGAAAGGATCTTCAGTTAAGATCTAAAGCGAGAGCTAAAATTGATGCTTTGTTATGTTTAGGAACAAACAGTTCTTCTAAAGATTTAAGGGCAGCTTAGAGTGTTGATGTTCCTAAAACAAGCTCACAACTTGGTCAATGTGTTTCACAAGCTATAAAGTCAGCAGTAACAAGGGCAGCATAACATAACCAGATAAAAAAAAAGTTGTAACATAAATCATCCAATTAGAAAAATTAGCTTAATAAAGAGCTAAAATATTCTGATGAACTGAGACGGAAAACCTGAGAATAGAGACAGTAATCAAACGATCAGCAGTCAGTTCAGCTCTAACATTCAATACATAGACAGGCTGCTCCTCCACTAAGAACAGTCCGTCATCTCGACTTTACAGCTGTAACCTGGGAGTGGCTAACGGCCACTGATTTGTGGACCTTGAAGATCTGAAAAGAGACTAAGGGTTCAAAAGTTCAGACAAATACGGTGGCGTCATAACATTAGGACTCCATGAACAAGAAGACAGTTCAGAAAGTATGCGTACACGTAACCTTGCTTTACACCTGTCTGAATTAAATGTAGCCTACGAATAATAAAATTTGCTCGACTGATTGACACGATCCCCTCTGGTGCCAGACATACCTTGCAAACGCTGCAAGTGAACACTAGCGCTGCCTTGGCCGCCGTCTTCTGATCGTGACCCTTTGACTTTTTCATTTCTGCCTGCTTCTTGGCATTTTTCTGCTGCGACTGAATTTTCTGGTGCCCGCGTGCCATGCTAGGGAAAACACAGAGGACGGAGGAAGAAATGAATGAAATAAGGGTGGAAAAATCACAAAGAACCAAATACCCGTGCACAGAGTCAAAGCGGGAAGAGCCTGAGCGACTGAGTAAACATTAGCATGATCCTAATACATGGCGATCGGTTTATGCCAACAGGCTGCTTTCTGTGACAAATCTGAAAAGTAAAACGTGCCAACACCTCTTTTTTTTTCTCATTCGTAGTTCTGTTAAAGCCGTGTGTTTTGATGTCGCAGCTGCACAGTGTTGAACAGTTACAAAAACAAAAGGTTGATCTTATCGCGGTACATCTTGTTTTGGCTTCTGCGCCGTCTGGAAACCACGGTGTTGAACCTGCACCCATGTCGAGCAAATAAGAATACTACTTCAGCAATTCTTTCACCTTTCGGCACTTCTTCAACTTGACGAGATGTTTTTTTTTTTTAATTTATTTTAAACTATAAACAGTCGTTTTAAATTGCACAAACAGCAGGAACATGTTTGTCTGGTTGAACATTTATAAACCACTGAATTTTGTGAATAGGTGATATAAGAGGAACAGGTTCTGGCTTGTCCTGCGAGACATTACTATGCAGGAATGCTCGGTGAAATCAGATAAGCCAGTTATTCCCATCCGACTTGCTCACAGAGGAGGTAAGTCTGTTAAGTTTCTCCCTGGATAACCACTCTCGCTCGGAGTTTTAGGATGTTGGTCTAAAAAAAAAAAAAAGAAAGAAAGAACCAAACCCAGAGGCAGAAGCTGCAGATGGAGGTGGACCGTATCAGCTTACATTCACTTAGGCTTTAGGATTTGAGGACCATCATCAAAGCACGTGGATTAAAGCCTGAAAAGCCACATTACTTCGCTACGATTCCTTCAGTTTCATTATTCGCTCACCGCTTCATATTTCTGCAAATGTCCTAAACTGCTCTGGTCACATTTAAAGGTAATCTTCATAGACTCTACTAATTTCCTGTCCAGTCCTTGAACCGAACCATAGCAGCACATTATGCGGCGTGTGCTAAATAAATGAAATAAAATAGGACAAGTTATCCCTTTGTGTTTTGGAGCCATTTTTAGCAAGAAGGACTGCGCAGTGTGGACGCTGGTGGCACTGTTGCCTTGCAGCAAGAAGGTCCTGGGTTCAAATCCCACCCTGGCTCCTTGGAGTTTTAATGTTCTCCCTGGGTACTCCAGCTTCCTCTCTCAGTCTAAAAATGTGCACATTAAGTTAATTGGTCCTTTTAATTGCCTTTAAAAAGGACCGGCTTATTTTTAAAAGTTTAATTACAATCAATAAAGCTTACAATTTTTTGAAAATGTCTGTACGTACATGGACTGCTCATGTAAAACTGAATTATGTGCCTGCTGCTTCTGCATCACGCTCAAGTTTTTCCTTTGTATAGACGTTGCATTAAAATACCTGAATACGGGTCTCTGAGCCCGTCTCTTCAGCGAGAATCTGGTCGTTCTGCTGATGGGAGATGTGTAGCCTTAACGTGACATTTCTACATTCAAAATCCCTTTTTTGTCATCCAGACATCCATTGTTCATACTGTTCACAACTTGCTCACTATCATTAAGGTGCCATCTCTAGTGGTCATCTGGAGAGGCGGGGTACACACTTGAGAGGTTGCTTGACAGGCCAAGCAAAACAACAGTAGTACCAACCCTGCAGGTCTTCTGTAATATGACAACCATCTGACTGTTTACTTTTCTTGAAATAAAAGAAACACTCAAAATACAAAATTATTTGTGTGATGAATCTAAACCATAAGGTAAGGACTAAGGTAAACTTAGTCCAGAAATTAAGTTTCACTAGTTTCTGGACTATAAAATTACTTTATAGTTTTTCAATTCAATTCTAATTTCCTAATATGTACAAGAAAAAAAAAACCATGCACCCTGCATTGATAACCCTCTTTTGAGTCATGCATTATGCAGATACACCACACCTAGACTGGAAATCGTTTAAAAACACGGGGACTTCTGCAGGTTTAGTCGGCATGAACATAGATTACCCAGGCTGCTTCATAACAACTTCTATTATTAGTCTTCTTGGGTGACTTAAGACCTTGTACATAACCAAAGTTACAAAGTTTGACTTTCTGTTGCTTATTCAATCAAGTCCTGCAAGTACTTCCTCGGTCGTAACCGGGTGGTTTCGGGTGTCTTGTATTTCCAGGAGTTGACTATTTAGCATTCAGATGGGGACTTAGCAAGCTCTAGCTAACTAATAGTCGTGTTTATTCATAAGCAGGCAGCAACACGTTTCCAGCAACAACTCATTTAGCTTCTGAGAGCTGTTGTGGACCTAAAGTACCACGAAGTTAACGCCTTTTATATTTGTGTCGGTGTTAAACCGAGCTGTTAGCAGTGTCAGTTATTAGCTTCATGTGTGAAAATCTGATTAACCACATGGAGATTTGACAGGACTCAAACCTGCCGTTAGCCATCAGCACGACCATCCGAGCACTAAAAGCCGTGATTATTGATAAAGAAAGAACACCTTACCTCAAAAATATAGACGTACGTGTCGTTTGTAACTCAGAAATGTGACAGCTGCTGATTTCCCAGAGGCAAGAAGTAAACGTCAGTGCTGCGTTTAAAGACTCTCGCAAGACTCAGGAATGTCGACATTCACTCATTCTACAACTTGTGATCTCAAGAGAGAAATAAGAATAAAAAAGATTTCAAAGACCCTTATTTTCTCTCAAAATAATACAATTGTCAAAATCATTCTAATTAAAGCATCTTATTAATGTGACTCATAGCAGAGATTCGATAATGTTGTTCTTCCTGTTTTTTAAAGAGACAGTGAAAGCAGCGGAAAGCCCTTCGATGGAAATCGCCTTCCTGGCAACAGTTACGTAGGTGAGGCAATGCTGCCTCCTAGTGGTAGAGTTTGGTTGTTTATACTTGATTCTCTACAAGAGTACCTTTATATCAATGTAACTATATTTGTATTTTTTCTGTCCTTCTGTTTCTTTTGTTTTGCCCTTTTTTCCCTTCTTGAATGTGTAGCGATAAAACGTTTTCCTTCCGAACTTTTTTCAATAGTGTTTGCTGGAGTATAAATAAATTAACGAATACATTTATATATAAGACTTAATTAAAAACTTAAAAATCAACATTTTTTGCCAGCGCAGTACAATAAATATTCCAACATAAATCCTATCATATTACTGTTTCTGATAAAGAAACTAATATGTAGTTAAATATTCTTATTTTATAAAAAAAATTCTCACGTTACAAACATCTACACTTTCATTTGTCTTTCACAGATATTTTCTACATTCTAGAAATGATCAAAAATAGTGCTTCTATTTTAAGCATCACACACTATTTGTTTCTTTATTAACATAACTTTCATTTATCAGTCAGAGCTCCACAGTCTTATGATTCTTTGGTGCTTTATAAAAATATTAAAACCCGGAGAACTTGGAAGAAAAATGTTTGGATTCTACTGGCTTAGATCAAAGCGTTCTCTTGCATTAGATTGGCCTAGTTAAAGTCCAGACTTGATTTCAATTTAGGATGCTTTCCAGCCAGTCTGGGAGAGTGTGGGATATTTCGCAAAGAAGAATCAGGCACTACAAGTAGCTATAATAGCAACATTACAGTATCAATGCTTTTATGTGCTACAAACCTTTGAATGTCTGATGCTTCTGAGACCGAAACATCTGAGCTTCCCGAGAACAACATTAGAGGGCAGCAGCGTAGGTCGACTACCGGCACAACGAGTTGAAACTGACACTGATGGACCCCTAATATTGGAAAACCTCATAATAACAAAACAGCCTTGTCCCAGGTAGGACTGGTAACCTTTGTTTTGAATCGCAGCAGCACAAACTGGACATAAAGCAGCTCAGAGGACAACATTAGATTTTTATCTCATCTATCTTTGTGACTGTGGTTTTGGTCTGTGAGTGGGAACAGTGGAGCTCTTCATCATCTCTCTGCATTTGACTAAATTCAGCTAATATGTAAATAAAGCCCAGTTCCAGTTGTCACACGAGTCAGACAGAAGCAACCTGTCTGGATAAACATCAGAAATACTCACTCAGGGCATATTCATATTATTATTTTTTTTTTATTATTTATTTGAGGCCAATTACACGGAGCTTCCTGACAGATAGGTGTCATGACTTCCTTACAGGAGAAATCTTATCATTGTGAGAAAACTCCCTCGCCTGGCTCCTCGTTCTCCCCCCTCCACCTTTCTGCTTTTTCTCTCCTTTTGTCAACGTGGGGGCAAATATCTCTCGGGAGAGAAGGATGTGATTATGCTTTAAAGAACAGAGCCAAAAGTGAAAAGAAAAAAAAAAAAAAGAAAGGAAAGAGGAAAGGGGTGGAAAAATGACAAAAGCCGCACATTGCTCAGGTTCCCCCTCCACCACCTCCCGGCAGGATGTTGTGCAGGGACTTGCTTGCTTACAGGTTTGGGGTGGGGTTGTCCAGCCTTAGGGCCTGTGTGAAAACAAATCTCACAGGTGTCAGCTATTGAGTGGCGGAGGAGAATATTATCTGACTGGCCTTTGTGGTTATGAATGAGCAGGGGCTTGCCGCAGACAAGCAAATTCTTTATCAATCCCTCCACCTCCTGTTTGATTGCAAGTTGGAGCCGTTTTGAGAGTTTTACAGAAGGCCACAGAGGCACCAAACAGTGCTGAATGTGACCTCCCTGCTTCTCTGCAGGCTGTTGAAGGAAGAGGAAGTCGGATTTCATCTTCCCCATCAGCCACTTCCTCTCTCTCTCTTTCTCTTTCGTGCTCCCGCTCTCCCTTTTTTTTTTTTTTTTTTTCTTTTTTTACCCCAAACCAACAGGTTTTGCCACGGTTTGCTGCTGCAACATGCCACAATGCCGCCCGACCAGTCGGGCTGTACACAAGCCTTCAGAGGTCTGGCGGTGATGAGTGCTGCGCCCACGTGGAGGGGAAGAAACGCAACAAAAATAACGATTAAACCCTGTGGATCTGAGTGGACGACCTCTGAGTGGTTTGGTGTCATTAGTGAGAGGGCGAACCGTGCCTCCAGGGGGAGAAAAAGTTAATTCCTTACCTCGGCACACTCACAGTCGGGTGAAAGAGAGGGAGAGGTGAGGGTTTAGGTCAGTCAGACGTGGGCTGGTGGGACAGAGGATGATTGTGAAGATGATGACAGCTCAGCGACAGCAGCGGCGCTCTGATTTTTTTTTTTTTTTTTGTGCAAGCCGGGGCTGTTTGTGGTCGAAGTCAGCAGGGTTTGAATCTAACAGACAGGGGCAACACAAATCGACGTCTTTTGTCAATTGACGCATCTATAATATTAAAAATTAATTTTGTGTAGTCAATCAATTTTAGAACACATCAAATTTTGGGAGATTTTTTTTAAAGTGTGGCTCTGTTGAGATGCTGCAAGCAGTTAGTGGCTTATTTGTTCTGCATAATGTGTTGTGGAAAAAAAATTACACACAATGTGATGAAATGTGATAAAATTCACCATCACGAACTGCAATATGTTTGATTGAGATTTCATGTAATCGCCATACAAAGTCGTGGAAGAAATATGAAAGATTGGATCAAGAATGTAACATGAACAGAAGTTTTAAAGTCTGGTGAAGGATTCTCAATTGGACCTAGGCCTAGACTTTGACTAGGCCATTCTAACATGTGAACTCTTTCATCCAGCCCCATTGTAGATTGCTCCTCCAAAGGCTACCGGTGGTGCACTACTATGTGATGAATATGTAATGTTAAAATGACAATAGTTACAATAAACCGCTACATTGATGCTTCAAAAAAGCACACATTTATTTATTATTACTATTAATAATATAAAAATATGACTACACAAGACTGCTTATTCATAGAAAATGTATTTTTACTCTTAGAAAAAAATATAACTTCAGCAAGAAATGAACAAAACTTGAGTTATGATTGTGTTGCTAAAACAAATAAGAGATGCCTGAAGTGACAGATAGGTCATTTTATTTCTGAGAATCCTTGTTGCGATCTGATATCTTCGCTTGGTGTTTATTTATAATCAAATGTCACGACCTTCATCTCAGGTTCTTATTTTCCTCCGTCTGAGCGAACTCTCCGCCCAGCCGCCACACATCACACACGTCTCCGCCTCAGCTGTGAGTTTCTGAAACACACAGATGCAGAAACCTAATCCCGGCCAAGTCCAGACAAGCTGCTCCCACCGTGAAAAACTCCTGGTATGTAGGATACACCTTTCACCTCTGTCACGGAGCGAGCCTCGCACTCACACACTCCCGCTCGAGGAAAGCTAGTCGGAGGCCCTTCACTCTGCCTGTAACGGCTTGTTCGGGGGACCCTCTCCCTCTTTTACCTGTCCTGTCGCCACATGGCGGGCGGACATTCCTGCAGACGTAGGTGATGCAGGGAAAGGAGGAGATAAGGGGGAAATCTTAACTGTATTTTGATTTTGCACAGCAATGCTTCTCTTTTTTTTTTTTTTTCTCCTTCCAAAGAACAGTTAACAATGCATCTCAGTATTTATGCATACCAGCAAAGCCAATGAGGGGGAAAGAAAACCTAAACCAGACTCAGTCACTTCAGTTCATTCTTCAGGGCCAACTCAGACAAACCCAGCAGAAGGAAACACTTTCAAGTCATCTCAAATATTTTTTCAACGGTTAGTTTCTTTTTTTAAAGCAACAACAACAAAAAACTAATATGAAGAGAAGATGGACTACACCACTAATCATCTATACGCACTGAAAAATTTTGTATTCATCATTAATCCTGCATAGGATTATACGCAGTGTTTCTCAAAATAAGGGTCGGGGGCACGCTTGTGATCAACAAAAACAAGGTTGGGGTGCAATTTCAAATATGAAATTGCGTTTTAAAATGAAACATAATGGCATACATAAAATGAAGGCCGCAGTGATACAGATCCAAAGCCAAACAATATTTTAGTAAGACTGCGACAGACTGGCGACCTGTTCAAGGTGACCCCGCCTCTCGGGGAACATTAGCTGGAGATGAGCACCAGCACCTCCCGACCCCACGAGGGACAAGGGTGTACGAGAATGGATGGATTTGAAACAGATCTGTTTCCAATCTGTTTTTAAAATGTCGTTTTTGGTGAATTCATGTGTATAGCATATATATATATATATATATATAGTTAACAATGTTAACAGTTAACAATATACATATTGTTAACTGTTAATGGCATCTACAGGCTGATATTTTTGGGCCATTTATGTAAAAAAAAAAAAGTCTGAATAGATGTAGAGCATCTGTAAACAACAATTTTCATCTTGCTTCATATTCTTAATCATATTTAAGTCTGGAATTTGACTAGGCCATTCTGACATATGAATGTGGTGTGAGAGGTTTTTGTATTCCTGTATGAATCCATCTTCCCATCAGCTCTGACCAGCGTTCCTGTCCCTGCTGAAGAAGAGTGACTCCTCATCATGATGCAGCCACCACCATGTTTCACTGTGGAGGTTACGTTAAAAACATCACCTTTTTTTTTTGTTTCGCATAGCGTTTTCCATGTTGGCCAAAAGGTTACACTTTGGTCTTATCACAAAGAACATCTTCTTAAACATATTTTCATATTTTCTGTGGTCCCTACATGAGTTGTGCCGAAATGCAAATGTGACTTCTTATTGCGACGTTTAACAATATCTCCCTTCTTAGCAGGGCTTCCAGAAAAGTCAAGTTGTTTTAGCAAAAATAAATCCATAAAATTCATAAGGAAAGACTTAAACTCAGGTAAATAGTCACAATCTTATAGTGGCACCTGAAAACCAAACACCAAAATAGAATTCAGAGATTGAATTCATGAGAACACAAGCATCGCACATATAAATAAAAGTAAATGAGCAAACAAATGATTAAATATACATTTTACAAGCTTGCATTTCTTCATGATTGCCAACAGGAAGTAGATATTTCAGTTATTTTCGGAATAGTTGCTTTTGCATCTTTGTTGAGAGCAATTTACCTTCTGACTGTTTAGTTCCTAATAAGTAATTTCCAGCAAAGTTCCTGACAGGAAACTGAATCGGTTTTTAACTAGAAAACTACAAAATAAGGTTAAGCAGAGATAAAAATCAAAAAGTTGGACAGCGCGGTTTCTTTCTCTTTGTCTGTGTTGTTGAGCTCTCTTTGGCTCGGTGCCGCAGGAAGAAAAGAACCCCACCTGTATTTATCTAGCAATCCGCTCTAATACACACACACACACACAAACACACACATAAAGAGCTCAGGTGCTCTGGAAAGCAAATTGGACAAGGGAGGATAGTGATCATCTGCAGAGCATGCAAACATGCACAACTCCTGCTGACGGTTAAACTGAATGTAAAACATAATTTTGTGTATTTCCATACAACAGAGGACGAAGGCATTCATAAGCAAAAATCCGTCATTTCATCACGCAAACGTTTTTTTGAATCAAAAATGGCTGCATTTTACTGAATTTCAGATGCAATCCTGTACCTTTTGTAGAGGATTGTTATCATCAAATCCATCAAATCCAGTCAGGATCACCATTGATCTTTATTTTTAGATCAAAAAGGACTGAAATCTTACATTTAGCATAAGTAATTACAAATAATTGAACCCCTCCTGAGTTGTTCCTCTCTGCGTCGCACAGACACACATTCGTTCCCTGTTTGCTCAGTCAGGGTAATCCCAAGCACTGGGATCTCCTCACACAATAGCTTCATTACGAGGACAATGGCATTGTGTGAGCTAATGACAGGGCTCCTGCGTGCCTGCCCGGGGTCGACTCTGAAGCTGCCTAAAAATCACACAGGGCAGCCATTCAAAAAAAAAAAATCTGAGGGTTAAAAGGTGAAGTCAGTGGATGTGAACAAAGTAAGTTGATCTTATTAGACAAACTACCTTTTCTTATTACCATTGAGATTTCTGTTAATGAACACAGGCGATTATTACGTTTTATTCTTTCACAAAATCAAAATAGATGAACTTTACCCCTTTCCCAATGTGCACCTGTTACAAAACAAATACAAATATATTGATAATGAAAGGTAATTTTCCAGGACCTGTTCTTTTTTTTTTTTTTTCTTGATTGTATTTTAACCTGTCTTTTTCTTTTATTTAACTTGAATTGTTTTCTATTTGAATCTTTTTGTTGTTCTGCTGTGAAGCGGTCTCAGTTTTACTTACATGCATAAAATGCGCTTGTTTATCTAATTACCTACATGTGTGCAAATGGAGGGTGTTTTTACACGTAGGAAATTGAAGCAGTTTGTGCAGAGAAGAGCTAGAAACTGAGCCAGAATGTCTTTTATTGTGCTTGCAGGTGAGCTATCCCGCCCCCTGAGCTGATGACCAGTCAGAGCTCCGCTCCGCTCAGCGTCAGCCAATCAGGAGCCGAGTCCAGAGCTCACCTTCAATTTCTCCCAGTGAAAGAATTTCGTGTAAAGCGGACATTAAAAAGGGCAAATATTCGAGCGCATGGCAGCAGGATGCTTGTCGACGTTTGTTCTAAAATGCCCGCAAACTGAAGCAGAGACGAAGCACAGCTATTGGTGCAGGTGGGAAGGACTTTTTTTTTTCTCTCCACCTGGCAGGTAGAGGAGGACAGGAGCGGGGAGGGGAGAGAGCCCGTCCCGGAGAGGGGCAGGGAGAAAAGACGCGGGGCGAGAAAAGTCGACTTACCTGTAGCCCAACTTCTGGCAAACTCACTCTGCGAGCTGCTCCGACTTGAAAGTCCAGTTTCACCAGGAAGAAGCGCAGAGGAAGCAAAAAAATATGTCACAGGAGACAGACAAGTAAGTGACCGAGCCCGAGCAGAGGCGCTTAGATGGGTTCTGGACGAAGAGACGCTTGTTTTCCCCAGTCGTAGCTTTTGAGGGCTCGCGGGGCCAAATAAAGCGCTTCAGTCACCGGTCATAACATCACCTGCGGTGGACATTTATTCCGAACAGGTTTCTGACGAGTTCAGGTCCGGGCCGAAAGCTTTCCACGCCAATAACTGGAGCCGTGGATTTCATTAGAGCGGAATTCGCCATTTTTGACTGATGGGGGAGAAAAAAAGCCCGTCAAAGTGGCAGGACAAATTTTAAAACCTTCTTTTATTTCTAGATTGTGTTATTATTATTATTTTTTTTTTCGATAAACCTTCAGATTCATAAATTATATATATATATATATATTTTTTTTTTTCTCTTTACTGCTTCTAAAATATTTCTTGAGTGTACATATATATACATATATATTTATATATAAACTTTTTTTGTGTTTTATTCGCAAATTCTTCATAAAATATTTGCTGGTTGCTGATCAGGAACTGACACCGAATTTCCGTCTTTAATTTAGATCGCTATAATAAACATTTTTAACTTTAAATTCAGAAATTTGAGCCTTATACATGATTTATTAAACTGTTAGTAGCATGACATAAAGCTATAAAAGAATCTATTTTAACTATGGCTTGTAACTTCAATAAAACTTCAGTTATAGCACATTTATTATTATTTTTTTTCTTTTTAGGCACTTCATAGTGAAATTGTTCAAATTGATTAAACTTGCATTTTCTATTTATTTTTTTTTTCTTTATTCTGTCATGCTCAGTTTTTCAGGGCAGGTGTCAGCCACTGTTTTGACAGGCAGTGGTTCACAGTTTCTGCAAAAATCCAATGTGGCGGAATTGAAAGATAATGATCCGTTTTGGGGTTTTTTTTTTACACTAATGTTTAGTTGTTGGAGTGCAGTAACTGCAGTCGTGGAGAACCTGACGAAACAACAAGAACAAGACCGATAAATCTAAAATCCCTTAAAAAAAAACGTGTTTGCTGAGAAAAGAAGAAAGAAAAATCTGATTGTGGAACGTAATATATAATCCAAAAAGTAAAGGTGTCACGCAAAGTAACTGCTTTTAATATTTTTCTCCTGCAGTAAATATAAATTGATGATAGGGTTTTCAATCCTTTCTTTTTTTTGAGACAATCTCAAATTTCAGGGCCATTTTGCATAACTGATTAATCTTTATTTGTGCTGCAGCTATTAGAGTAATGAAAGTGTACATGTCGGCGCTGTTTATTGTACAAGTTCAAGTTGACTCACTCAGAGCTTTATCCTCTGATTGGCTGAGCCCAGAGAGATGTTGTGGCAACACCGTGTGTGTTTGACTACTCTGTGATCTCCACTTAAGTGGGACTAAAGAGCGCCAAGGCAAACACATACATACGCATACATACACGCCCAATGGCAGCTATAGATTACGCGCTAATCCTTGAAATCTTGTGAAATCGATCATTATACGAAGACTTTCAATAATACCAAAAGGAGAGTAAACAAAGGAGCTAAAAGCCAGCAGTGAATCAATAAAAACGGTTTGATTTACCTTCTTCCAGTAAGCGTTTGGTGGTGGTCGTTCCCAATGAGAGCTCTTTCCCTGCCGTGCGGCGCGCTTACACCAGCGAGGACGAGGCATGGAGGTCGTACCTGGAGAACCCGCTGACGGCTGCCACCAAGGCCATGATGAGCATCAATGGGGACGAGGACAGTGCCAATGCCCTGGGGCTGCTGTACGACTACTACAAGGTGCAGGTCTCAGTGTGGAGGATGGTGGCGGCTGTTGTCCCAGCACATCGTTTTAGTGATTTATATAGTTCGGTTCACCAGAAAAAACGCCATCTCAAAGTGCTTTGCAATACAAACATCTCTATAAGATCCAGTAATATAGAATCCAAATGGATCCCAATTCAAATCAGTCCAATTTAATTCAAACACAGTCAAGTAAATCACTTCATTCTTATAAAAAGTTGCCAGTGCAGTGAATTATTTTTGCAGCAGTTGACGATCCAAAACAAGCACGTGGCGACAGTGGAGAACAACAACACCAACCATGATTTCTGGGTTTTCTATTTCGCTACACCTCATCAGCAAACAGAAGCCTATAGTAAACAATAAGGCTTGTGACATACAAGAAAACCTTAAAGGTAGACAGACTGGTAAAATGCAATCAGATTCATCAGTCAACTTCATAAAAACATGCCTCTACTTTAAAGAAACTGCATTGCTTTTCAGGCAAAAAGGAATAACTCGAGTTATTGTGCTATTATAGCTGCTTAGCTGGAGTGGTACATACTCAAAAGCAACAAGTTCCTCACAAGTATTTGCTTGTGTCCTAACTGTTTGTGGCCTTATGAGCAGAATCCCTCAACACAATGTATATGCTTGTCTTTTTTTTTAGACTAGAAAATATAAAAATGTGACCTTTTCGCCCCTGGATCCCAGATTTTGCCTAAAAACATTCAAACATCAGCATTTGGTTGGGTTGTTTCGGATCACCTCCAATCACATAATGACGTTTCAGGACATACTGGTCCAAATCATAATATAATTATTTACAGACTCAAATTAACTTGCATACGTTTCAGTCTCGTCTTGGCCAAAATGCAATATTGTCAAAATCAGTTCATAATGTCATTTAGTCGTCTAGCAGAGCTCAGCTGATTTAATTGAATCTAGAAATCAGCAGGAAGAAACCTCCGGTGGTTAAGTTGACAGTTCAGATGCTAAAAACAGTCGCACTGGTTCAGGAGTACTTTCTATTTTCTCCATTTACAGATCACTAAGTGGACCTTTGTTCACTTTTCATTTTCACATTTCACTGTGTTTTCTGTGTCTATCCAAGGAGAAGCTTTGGGGGGGAATTTAATCTGGGATGGATAAAGATTCACAGAAAACAATCAAATGGGACGATTTCGATATGAAGACGATCTTTTCACGTTCTCACCTTTGCTTCCTGTTTACCACTGAAGGCAAAAAGGGAAGATAGCATGAGTCAGAACTGACTCAGCCAATTAAACTTGAACCTCTCGCACATAAACTGTTCATCATTAGTTTGGTCATGATTACATTCTTATTGCAAGAGTTTCTTTCCTTCGGGAAGAAATCATACAAAGCGATTAAAAGTCCTTCAGAAAGTGAACTTGTTGTTAACAGGAAACAAGGCTAGCGTGTTCTGCTGTTCACTGATCTCCTCCTCCTTCCAGGTGCCCAAAGAAAAGAGAGTTTTGGCAATCCCCAAAGTTGCTGAAATTCCTGAAGACCCGGAGAAAAGGTTAGTAAATTTAGGTTTCGCAAAAGCCAAGGATTTGCTGTCAAACCCTTGACCTCAGTAATAATAATACAAGTACAAGCCAACAGAGTGACATATAAAATAGCTTAATATAAAAGCGCTCTGTTTTTCTAAGAACAAGTAGATCTTAAAGATTATAGCCAAATTAAAGAAAAAATGTCACAGATCAGTGAGTTTTGGTTTTGAATTAAAAAATACGAAGTACCAAATCCTGCTACCTGCACTGAAAAAGTAGAAAAATATTTAAAATCTTTACCATCTGTAATTATTTCTATTGTTTATGACAAGGTAGCATGTCATTCTTTATTTAAAAAGTTTTAGTTGAACTTTTGAATACACTTTATAATAAAAAAATAACTTAAAGATGAGTGACAGAGACATCATAGTCCCAGGTCTTATTTATCTGTCATTTTTTGACATGTCAGCTTTGCTTCACTAGGTATAACTATAAACCTATATTATTAATTAAATTTGACAAAAGGCGCTAAATTAATCCCTGTTGCTAAATCGATCAAAATTTACCCTTCGAATAGACAGGTGCTTATTAGTTTCACCTGCTGCAGATGTTCTTCGTCTTCTTTTTCTTTGTAATTACTCAGAGATGCAGGACTGAAACTAAACATCCATTCATTCCTAAACAGCAGGATAAACACTGACTACGCATTGAGTCATTTTTACAAAAGTTTCCCTTTTTGTAATTTTCTGCATTTGCAGTTTGGCTCATTGTTAACCAAAAGGAGTGCGTTATTTATGTCCATCGTTTTTAAATAAGTGATCGCGGTTTAGTCTTAATGAGCTTGCATTTGAAAAGTTGAGGGTTTGATTGTAGCTTCCTTTTACAAGGATCCAGAATAATGAGACGTGTTAGTTAAATGGAGACACATCTGTGGGTGGATTTTGAGGCAACGTCTTAAACACACTGCTTCTAAGTGCGTTGTCAAAATCCATTATTGCTTAAGCATCGTAAAAAATAAAAAAAATTCCCAGAATGTGTTTTGGTGCAGACACCCAAAACAAAAGCAAAAGACCTTGTAAAACGTGTCTGAAAAGAGCATCAAGTTCAGTAGAGCCCTGGGCTAAAAAGCCGCTCAGAGAGGAAGAAGCCGTTCCTCTGACAGCAGCATGAAAACACTCAAGAACCCAGGGCTCAGCTTTTAGAGACCGGTCCGATTTGACCCTAAAGGCCTCTGCCTGTTGGAGGGTCCAAGGTTGAGATGGTGTTACTGCTTCTGCGCATAAGAAAATGTAAAATTATACGATATAAGATGATGCAAGTCTTTTATTCCACCTCCACAAAGAACAAAAGAAGAAGGAAAACATTGCAGTCACAACACAAAAGATTTTTTATTATTTATAGGTTTAAAATGGGAGTGGTTTGCCTTTAAAAAAAAAACCCTGCTCCATATTTCAGCTTCAGGCAATAAAATTTACAACAAACCTTTAACTTTTAGACATTGTGCCAGCCCCTCCTTTTTTTATATGAAGTTGATGATTTTTTTTTTTTCTCTTATTGTTGCTTGACTCCAGGAACCAATTTGAACCCTTGATTTTTCTTTTTTTTTTTTTTTTTTTCTCAGGCCAGTGTTGCCAAACAACCCCACCAGCCCAAATGACACAGAAACCCTGGACAACCATGTCCAGGTCCTAAAGTCCGTCCCGGTCAATCTCTCACTCGGCACCGACCACCAGGATCCCAAGCTGTGCAGCTCAACGGGGGAGGCCCCAGCGAACGGAGACCCTCCAGCCGTGGCCGTGGTCAAAGCTGAGGTGTACGCGCCCGTCTTCATGGCGGGACCGGGCCTCCACTACCGGGTGGAAGGAGAGGAGCGGGTGGTCTACGAGCAGAGTCCGTACGAAGTGACCACCGTCAGCCACACCTCTTACGTGAAAGAGGACCAGCAGAGTCCGCCTGACAGCCCGTACGAGGAGGAGACAGACGGGGTGAGACAGAAACAAGCAGAACAAACACTGCAGATACTCAGAATGAACCGAGATGACATCGTAAGTCTGTGCGGTTTCACAAAGATCCCAGTATTTATACCTGAATTACAAACAAAAATGTTTTAATTCTCTTTGATACTGCTGCTAAAAAATATATATATATCCATTATATATACTGATATTTATAAGATTTGTTTTTCTTTGTTGATTTTCATTCATACAGAATGAAAATACCTGGCAAAGACAGCAGTAGTTTTTAGTTACTTGAAGATTAAAATATAAATTTTTGTAGAAGTGATGGTGGCATTTCTATAGTTTCTACTGGCATCTAATAAAAAAAAAAAAGAGTTTTTAAATAGGCAAATTTGTCTCTAGTGTAAGGGCCAGAAACAGGTATGGGAGGGGCAGCACTGCACTCCACTCTGTTTCAAACAGCAAGGGGAAAAAAAAAAAAAACTCCAGTCACTTCAGTATTTTCTCCTGCTACAAAACGTCTCTGAAGACGGGGAAAGATATATCAACAAATATTTGTTTTAGCTTTTTGCACCACAGTAAACTTTTGGTAGCAGTACATAGAGAAAAATTGCAACGCCCAAAGCGTCGCAATCATGATGCAACTCTTGCATGTGGTGAAGTCTGATGATTGATATCAATCTATAACAACTTAACGATTGAAATCTATGGTGCTCATTTTACCGTGAGCTGCATCAAAAATGTCTCGTTGGAAACTGATGCAAAAGGAGAAATAAATTAGCCAGACAAAGAATATTCAGGTAAGAAACCTGCTGATGATTTGTGTAAGTGTGAATCTGTACATGTAGGTAGAGGTTAAACGTTAGTCATGTTAATTATCTGTTTCCTTTTGCCTCTGTTGCTCTCAGGTCTGTTCATGAGAAAACCTCTGCGGAGGAGTTTCTGTTTTTGTTTCCTTTGCTGCATTGTTTGATGAGTTCCTCTCAAACTGACTGAATTTTTCAGGGCTGATTTCCTCTTTCTGTGTGTTTTTCTTTGTTTGCCTGCATTTTGAACAGAAGTACCACTCACCTTCCTCTCTCGCTACAGACGACTTCTTATTTCATCAGGAGGGAGCGTAAGTCCCTGCACCCTACTATTGTAGAGCAGAGAAATGTATAAGTAAAGCGTTACGACCAGCTTTTAAACCTGCAACTCTGAAAATGATCCATTCAGGCACTCTTGATTGAGCTGCCTTGTCCATCCTGCCTTGTTGTTCGTCATCACAAATCTTTCTTGATGTGTGTGTGCAGTGGCAGCTTTCAGTATACGTTGGACGCCACTCGCTCGCTGCGCCAGAAACAAGGCGAGGGGCCCATGACTTACCTAAATAAAGGCCAGTTTTACGCCGTGACGCTCAGCGAGCTCAGTGCCAACAAGCGCCTCCGTCACCCCATCAGCAAAGTCCGGGTGAGTGGCTCACTTCCTTTCCACGAAGTTCTTCATACACTAATTGATAATTGACTTTATCTGTAATGTAATGTTTTTGTTTGGAAAAAAGACTGTCCTTTTCCCTCCGTATCTGCAGGAGATAACTGGCATCAAAGGGCTTTTCTTTGCTTGCTCTGGCCAACTCTTTTGAATATTTAAGCTCCTTTTGTGTTCAGAGCCTGCAGCTTGGCGGCTTTTATCTCTTCTCTTGCTGCAGGCAGTTCTCTTCGGCACAAATGCTCAAAAACTCTCACCGAAGATTTGTAGGCAGTTGAGGAATACAGTGAGATGTATCGTTGTAATCCAGAAAAACAGAAAGCCAGATGTGTGCTGCAGAACATTTTGCATTCTTGCTCTGACGTCAGGTTTAGTCAGATGGACTAAGACAATTCTTTAATAAAAATGTATCTCAATATTGGCTCTGATATGCGACTCTGGAAGCTCCGTTGAAAACCTCATGGCTATTCCAGCAATGATTTCTGAACTCTTCATTAGTTTTGTTGTTTCTAAATGTTGTTTTTCGTTGCATTATTTGAGGTCTGAATGCGCTGCAGCCTTTTCATTATTTTGACCACTTTTCATTTTCTGCAAATAAATACCAAATGTTAAACCTAAATCTACCAAAGGTGTGAGTAATTTTGGGCTTAACGGGATCAAATTCTACGGCTCATTAATTAGATTATGGATTTTGATTAACAGGATTAACAGTTAATATAGCAAATAAAACAGGAACTCCAAACATGTCGAATAAAGAAGGCAAATCAGTTCAAGCATAGTTTGCTTTCTTTCTCTGCTTTTTGGATAACGTTCACTCAAACTGTGTCAATAAGGCATTTTTGTTTCTATTGTAATTTTTTGGCTCCTAAGGTAATATTTTTAGCTCTAGGTGGAAAACTTACTCATTTTTTTCCTGAAGCATAAACCGGTGCAGCTGGCGTATAAAAGACACCAGAAATAAAAGCAAATATTACCACTCTATTTGATGGAAATGAGCGATGACATGACATCTGTCATTAAAATAAAAGGCTTCAGGTGTCTTTCAGACTATTATGTGGATGGTGATACATAGTTGGCATGACAACTTGACATTAGAGTGAGGATACAACCTCTTATTTGCACAGCAGAGCTGGTTTAAATTAGCGTTTATGTGTGAACAGCCCATTAAACTGTAGCGCTTCGACTTTGTCATCATCAGATTGTTGCAGCTCATGAACGCTTTCTTCCACAGCAACTTGACTCATAAATCTCTTATCCGTGACGGATGCCAAGGTGTCGTAATGCCCCGAGTAGCAACTAAAGTCTGACATTATCTCAGAGTGATCATTTATGTAGACATATTCCTCCCTTGTTCTGCTTCTCAGAGTGTAATCATGGTGGTGTTCAGCGAGGACAAGAACCGAGACGAGCAGCTCAAATACTGGAAGTACTGGCATTCGCGGCAACACACGGCCAAACAGCGGGTCCTCGACATCGGTAAGATTTTTAACAAATTTTAAGCGAAATGTTTAAAAATGGTTTCGATAGTAGCTGAACAACGTAAGTGCTTTTTAGCACAGAATATAGTTCCTTTTATTATTGTCAATATGCAATACTGAAATGTTTGGAAAGGCATAAAGGAATGGGAATTTGAGTATTTAAAAGCTAAAAATCTGAAAAAACTGTTTATGCATGATGTTATGAACCTTATTTTTGATTTTCCACATCAAAATAAATTTTATTGCTTTTCTCTTATCCTTCCGATCATTTTTTTTTAGTTCTGGATTTAAAAGTGGAAACAAGATTCTTGAACTTGGTTTAGTTGAGACGCTTCATTGGAGAAATAAAACCCAAATTTGTGAATGATTTGTATTCAAATGTCCATGATGTCATAAAAACTGAGTCTGAAAATGTTGTTAGAGAGCAACATGAATGATCCATCAAACCCTAAGGAGGAATGTGAAGAGTGTAGGAATGCCTTATCCAGCCAAGGAGTTTTACTTTAGCATCACTATATTTGGAAAATAAACATGACATCGAATTAAAAGATCTTTAAGCTCTAGCGGTTTAAACATTTTAAAACCTTCCCTGATGTGCAGACTGAGAGGCAGAATGACACATTTATATTGTCAGAAGTGCTGGAATGTGCTCCGTAAGTAAACAAAGCAATACCAAGCTGAAGGCCAACGAGCCTCCACCCAGCTGCCCGCCATCATCCACCATCAGACTGTGGATCGGGTTGACCTACAATGCACACACACACTCGCACCAATAAATGTTTCACCGTGAATGTGTTGCAGCATAAACCCTCTAATCTTCCTGACATTACCCAGATGATTGATCTTAATGCTCGACTGTTCCAAACATGACAAGCCAAACTTTCTTTTTCACACCACTTCCCACGGGCGTACATGCACCGATCCGAAAGGCGCTCAATCTCCTCTCCGTGACATTAGCTTTCCCTTTAAGCTCGGCTGGAGCATTTGAATCTTAACCGTCTTTTCTACGCCTTGTCGAGTGAACGCATGTGAGACGCTCTGAGGCAGTTTGGGTGACAAGCTTGGGCCTGCTGGGTAGGCAAAGATTCAGAGGTATGTGGGAGACTTTGGGTCTGGATGCAGACAAACAGACACTTACACACCTCCATGCAGCTTGTTGGGACAGGGAGAGGAATGTTAGCCACACTGTTACCTCAACTGGTCCTGGTCTGTTGAAAGTAATTTTTTCTTCAGTGTAGATTTTCATCTTAATTCTCATGTTTACACCAACCAAGGTGAGTCACACGCGTCTTTAGATCTCCAGGTACATTTGAAGCCTTTCATGGGAGCGAAACATGAATTTAAGTGAAAAACTAAAACTAAAATCTCCTGTTATGGTTTGTCCGCAGTTTTTAGTTATACCAAAATTCTTGGACAGATCACAACTTAACTTGTCAGAGTAAATAATTGTCCTAGTTTGAGAATCCTAATTGTTTTTGGTGATTAGCTGACTTTACAGTTTTAAAGTGGTGAACGATGGCGGTATTAGAGTTTATGCAATGATTAAAAAAATATTAGTCATGGTCATAGATAAACATAAAAAGTAAATGTGCTTCTTTACGCAGTTTCACTGTACTTTTGCACAAAGAAAACAGAATAATAAACAAATTGTGAAAGATTTACATGGGTAAATCTTTGTAGAATATGTAGGAATGTAACTTAATATGAAAATTAGGGAGAAAAAAAAGAAAAAGTGAAGACTCCATGAGGACTATTAATTTGTGAATGAGTTTAATAAGCTAACCAAGACCAAAATTAAACATCTTAGGTAAATTTATGCATCGGGGTTCTTTCTGAAGTGGCTGTAAAAAGTCTTGTCTCGACAGCTACAGAGATACCCATTTCTCAGGTAATTTTCCACAAGTGGGCAACAAACTATAACTCTCCGCTCTCCAGAAAACTCCAAAACATTTCTTTGTAGTACATCCAAAATTGTCAGTGGTTCACCTCAAAGATAACAGTCTTTCCTTCATCAAGTGAGTGTAGAAGAGAAAATAAAATGCATGTTTTGGCATAGATAAGTGAGATTCCTCACTCTAATGGAGTTTTAGATTAGTCTGATTTTTGATGCATAAGAGGGTTCTTGAAGAAATAAAGCCAAACTAAAATAATCTGTTGATGTGATCTCCAAAGACATGAAAAGTCCAACTCTTTGTTATTGACTTGAATTAGCTTGTTAATCTTACTAAAGCATAAAATTATGTCTATAGCCTCCCTTCAAATATTCACCACACAACTACACCGTGTTCCAAATTATTATCCAAGTTGGATTTAAGTGTCATAAAGATTTCATTTTTTGTTGTGCTATTAAATTTATAGATGGTATTGTGTGTCACTGTAATTAATTTCAGAGAGCTGGGTTGATTAGTTTGTCTGGTGAGCTCAACGAAAGAAAATCTACTTAAGGATGTTCCACATTATTAAGCAGGCCACAGGTTTCATATGGGAAAGAGAAAGAATCTCTGCTGACGAAAATCATCAGATAGTGTAGTGTCGTATGACAAGGTATGAAAACATTAGATATGTAACGAAAGCTGAAGCGTTATCATCGTACTGTGAAGATATTTGTGGCTGATTCAGAACAAAGATGGGTTTGTACAGATAAAAGCATAATGAGGAAGGTTTCTGTTAGACAAGTTCATCGGATTAAGAGAGCAGCTGTTTAAATGCTCTTACAAAACAGCAAACAGTGATTTGATCTGCTGGTGCCTCTGGAACCTCAAGGTGGAGGATCCTCCAGAGGCTTGCGATGCGTGTACCTACTATTTAGCCACCCCAACCAGAGCTCACTAGCAGAAACGGTCGCAGTGGGCCCAAGTGTAATGAAGATTCATTTTCAAACAGACTTGTTCACTGATGACTGGCTGTGCAACCCTGGATGGTCCAGATGGACCCAGTAGTGGATTGGTGGTGGACGGCCACCACATCCCAACAGGGTTGTGATGTCAGCAAGGAGGAGGCGGAGTCATTTTTTGAGCCCAAATTATGGGGAGAGAATCATTGGTCGGCCCCTTCAGAGTTCCTGAAGGTGTGAAAATGACCTCAGCAAAGTATATGAACTTTCTGACTGATCACTTTCTCTCATGGTTCAGAAAGAAGATCCGTACCTTCAGTAGCAAAATCATGCATGACAATGCACCACCTCATGCTCCAAGGAATACCACTGTGTCATTGGCTGCTATGGGTATAAAAGGGGAGAAACTCATGGGGTGGTCACCATCCTCCTCTGACCTCAACCCTATTGAGAAGCTTTGGAGTTTCTCAAGCAGAAGATCTAAAGTGTGGAATGCAGTTCATATCAAAACAGCAGCTCTGGGGAGATATTCTGCAGAAACTACCCACAAACTTACAGGTTCAATGGATGCAAGAATTGTGCAGGTGATATCAAAGAAGGACTCTGATGTTAACATGTTTGTCAAGATGTTTTTGATTGAAATAGCTTTTGATTTTAGTGACAACTTAATGCTGCACATTCAAAGAATGACCGTTTGCAGTTCTTTATAATCAATAAAATGTTTAGAAAATCTGCTGTGCACAATAATTTGGAACAGTGCATTTTGAGTTTTTTATTTTTGAAAAAGAAAACTTTTCTCATGGGGAGCTTTGTTCAGTGAAATTAGATTTATACTATAATAGTTCATTACTTGAAAATTGTACTGACCATCATTGGCATCAACCATTTAGAAATTCTGAGAAAATATCACTTGCACAATAATTTGGAACACGGTGTACAATGAGGAAGTGTAATCTCTCTCCTTTTTTTAGAACAAATCCCTCAGGTGTCCTTTTTAATGTGTTTGCAAGTGTAATGAGACTGTTTTTATGTTCATGTGTGAGGAACAGACACAGATCAGACACATCAACAGCACAACCCACAGGGCATAAATATTTTTCCATTATATCAACAGATGCGGTTGCGGAAACATATCCGCACATAACTGCACACAAAGTTTCTGAAAAATTGTTCCCTAAGAGACCACCTGTGTACAACAGTTTTGTAAAAGTGAGTTATAGTTGGATGGAAAGTAAAGAAAAGCTGGTATGAATAGAGGTTGAGACAAGGCGCATCGTACCCCGGGGCTGCTTCAGAGAATGGGTCATTTGAATGAGGCTATTTACTCGGGGGTGTTCGCACAGGAAGGCGTGCTGCAACCTGCCCTGCTGCTTTGTGCACCTGCTCAGAGACCAGGAAGTGTTCATGCGATGACGGTTAGGATAATGGAGGACCTCACTAATAGATATTTGGACAATGGTCACATTAAACTAACTTGTTGTCAAACAGTAAAAACAAATCTTAGCGGATTCATCCCACAATCAGCAGTTTTAATTGGTAATTGATTATTATTTATTCTAAAGGTTTTCTTCTGTTTGTGTATTCAGACTGACTTTGGTGTGTATTTTTTTTTATTTACTTCAAAATTAGCATTTCAAATGTTCGTCTTCTCTCCAAAAGGAGAATAGCACAGCAACAGGTTTGCAAAGTTACATGTGAAGGAATCACAAGACTTGTGGAACTATGTCCTTTGTACAAATGAGACCAAAGTAGAGGTACCTGGTTAAAAAACAACATTATATAAGCTTATATCAGCTGTCAAGCATGGTGGTGAAAGGATGATGTCCAGGGCTTGTTTTGGATACCTTGTAGTCACCGTCAATGTAGACCTTAGTGAAAAGTATTTGTGAATCAAATATATGAAACCTTATATCTGTCTGGCTTTCTTTTCTAGAAATTAAGCTAAGATTAGTTCACTCTAGTTGACACTATCTAAGTAGGCCAGCTGGATAGCTTATACATAGCTTACTTTCTGCTAGCTAGCTGACGTAGAGTTTAAGCTTATCTTACTCTTGGTAAGCTAGTTAGCGAGTCTTTCTTTTCTTGAGTTGAAGGTTATCTTCTCTTAGCTGACTTATCAAGATTTTAGACTTATCTATTTCTAGCTAATGTGTCTAGAAAGCAACTTCATACTTCGCTAACAAACCTTTATAGAATTGAAGCTGATGTTAAACTTCAGACAGCCTAGCTAGCTAGGCTATGCTTAAATGTATAATTAGATAGCTAAGTTATGTTATCTAAAACTTTGAATATGTTATGCACTAAAAAAGATAGCGAGCTTATCTGGAGCTGGAGCTTATTTTATGTCAGCTTGCAATGTCAGCGAGAATTCCCTATCTTCAGCTCTACCTTATATAGCTCAGGATTAACTAGCCAGCTAGCTTAGAGTTAAAGTTCACTGTAGCTTAACACAGAGATCTAGCATTTCATATTCAGCTGAAGAGGCTCTTAAAATGAAAGCAAGTCCCTCCCAAAAGCAGTCCTGCTTTTATTTACGCACATATATTTATCTATTTGTAGGTTTGTTTGTTTGCTTCTTTAGCATGCTCCTTTGATTGGGTGCTTGGCCAAAGAGCATTCTTATTATGGCCCCAATTTTCATCTCCCATACTTGTGGTCAGAGGTCAACCTAAAGCAAACCGAAACGCTGCTCTGGCTGCCCTTTTATGCTCCAGTTGAATAGCATTTCTTTGCATCTTCTCAGGCCCTTTGAAGCCAGACTCTCTGTTTACTCAAGCAGATAAGGCCTTATGTCCTAAAACTGAAGCGTGCCACATGATTGCTTATCTTAACAATAGCTACCAGTTTTTGCTTTTATTGACCAATTTGTTGGGTCGATGCCTGAAAGCTGGGAATAAATTCGAAATTTGTATTTGCAAGACGTAAACTATGTACTGTTTTTTATTAAACAGCTGATTACAAGGAGAGCTTCAACACAATCGGGAATATTGAAGAAATCGCCTACAATGCCATCTCCTTCACCTGGGATGTGAATGAAGAGGCCAAGGTACAGAGGAGTTATGTTACTGTATTTTTTTCCCGGTTCTTTTTTGTTTTGCATGCAGGAATTAAATGTCATCGTAATTTTCCCAGAAACCAGTTTACTCTATTTACTCTCACTAGAGGCGTGTTGTGGATGTGAAAAAGTAGCTCGACGGGTTTTTCATTTTTATTTTGTGCTGATTCAGATGTTGGCAAACAAATGCTCTTACTTGACAAATTAACCGGTTTTTCAAAAGTGATGCAACCGTCTGACTCGTAGACACCGCAAATGCTTAAGAGCTTACTGTCATATTTAATATTAAATCCTATAATGCTGCAATCAGTCAAGATCTGAGCACCGACAGCAGTATCTCCCTCTAGCTGGCACGTTTTCAGCTGGGTGTCATAAAACCGATGGGCAGAGCCGCCTACATTTACTCTGTTTGTTCTCTGTTTCTGTGAAGCCCACTCCTTTGTGACCACTCCTTAAATGCAGCTCCGTCAGTGTTTAAACTTCAGAGTGCCCCCAAGAGCCAACACACACCAGCACCCATCCCCACCCTCTCTTGTTTGTTTTGCCCTCATTTCTGAGGGACTCGATGTGTGCGTTTGGTCCGTTTCTGCGCACTGTGCGTCAAGAGACCTTTTTTATTGCAAAAGCGTAGGCAGAGACGAGAAAGAAAGAAATCAAAGCCAATGCTTCTGACTATTTCTGACTTGCTCTATTTGTCAGATACTTATGTGCAGCGTCTGTTCAGAGAAATGTCATCCCAGCACACTTTACAAAACAACAACATCTTGTCAACGTATTGAATATAGTTAATCTCAGATAAAAGGACACATTCCAGTTAGATCCGTATTATAAAAAGCTGTGGTAAAGCCTAGTTTATTACGCCAGGTTTTCTGTCCAAGGGAACCCAGCTGGTTGCATTTCTCTTTCTGAACAAGCATGTGGCGACAGTGGACAGTCGATTCCAGGAACTAAAAGCAAAAACTGTTCACTGGACACAATGTTCCCCATCCACACACCAAGGCATACATTGTTGATTTTTACTCAGGACAAATTGCTAAAGCTATTTGTTGATTAAATAGTTCATTTTACACAAAATATAACACAATACAGAAGTGAAAAGAAAAGAATACGTGGTTTTGCATTTTTGGCAAAAACGTATAACATTTTTGAGCGGCTCAAAACTGTGGCATTGAAATTGAAAAGGAGTCTCACAAAATCAAAACCGCCCATGGTAATTCTGGAGGAGCTGCTGAGACCCACATGGTAGTTTGGAGAATCTGCCTCCAAGGTGAAACATGGTGGTGGCAGCATTATTCTGTGGAGATAACCTGCTATAAGCTGCAAAAGACTTAAGATTGGGGTTGTATATCACATTCTAGTAGACCAAAGACCCTAAACATGCAGCCAGAGATGGAATAGACAGCTCAAATGATAGCATACTTATGTATCAAAGTGGTCCAGTCAAAGTTCAGAGTTAAATCTAAATGAAAAGGCATGAAAATTGATGTTCACAAATGTTATTTGTCGAATCTGACCGAAATGGAGACATTTTCAGTTTCTTTACTGAATGTAGTGACAGCTTGCTTACATTCTGCGTTTATCATGTTTGTGATTTTTATCTGCTGAGATTCATGCGAAGCAAAAACACAAGACGGGTTGAAAGGAATTTGGTTTGCGTGGCTTTGGAGAATGAAACAAAAGAGATCAGGAGGCTGCATGTTCCTGAGGTTTTATATGTGCGAGTGTTGAAGCCGGATCTGCTCATCTTGCTCTGTCGTCTTCAGATCTTCATCACCGTCAACTGTCTGAGCACAGACTTCTCCTCCCAGAAGGGGGTGAAGGGTCTTCCTCTGATGATCCAGATCGACACGTACAGCTACAACAACCGCAGCAACAAGCCGCTCCACAGGGCGTACTCCCAGATCAAGGTCTTCTGTGACAAGGTGACCAAACACTTGCTGCACTATTGCTAACATCTGCAGGAACATCAGGTTCCTGCTTTATCCTGCTTTATTATAAAAGCTGTAAAAAGATTCACATTTTTTTTATTTGGTGGTAACATATAAAATGTAAAATGTATCTAATCATCCAATATGGTTTGTTAATCAAGTGCAAGTTTAGGTGAGTTGCTATTTTCTCACAGCCATTTTCTGGTTTTTAAAGAACAATATGCACATGTCTTATTTTAATTACCTTTAAAATAAAAATATTTTTACCATTTTGAACAGTGGCCAAGAAAAAATATCCTGTCTCTGATGATACAGGTCTGGAAAAAATTAAGAGACCAATTAAAATGGGCTCTGATTTTACTCTTTATATGTAAATGTTTGAGTAAAATGAACATTGTTTTTTTATTCTATGAACTTAATGTTCATAGAATAAAGCAAAAATTGTTTATTTATTTGCAGAAAATGAGAAATGGTGTAAATAACAAAAAGATGCAGAGCTTTCAGACCTTAAATAATGCAATAAAAAACAAGTTGATATTAATTTATAAACACCAATGTTAATGTTTTAACTCAGGAAGAGTTCAGAGGTCAATATTTGAGGGAATAACCATCAGGTTTTCAATAAATGTACTCAAGTAAAAAGCTGGATTTGACTTTTTTTTTTTCAGTGTGTGCTTACACAACCACAATAAAATCTGACATTATTTATAATTATTTACCTATTTATAATTTTTATTATTGACCGTGCTGATTTTATTTTATTTTATTTTTGTTTATTTTTATAAATAACTCAACAGACTGTCAAATGTGTGAGATGCATCAAAATACATGTTTGTTTCAATCCTTCTCTCACATCTTGAAGATGCAGTGCAGGTGAACATGCAGGATGCTGCAGACCTGTAGTTTGCTGGACTCTAGTGGTGACAACAGGAACTGCAGCCATATAGACTTAGACTTAGACTTCCTTTATCCTGTAGAGGAGAGAAAATTAGCAACCTGTGGATTATGTAATTACATTTATGTCATAAAAAGCAGATTAAATGTTCAAAGTGTCTCTGCTGACACCAGAAACGATTGTCAGGGTTTGTCTTTAGTGTTTCTTTTTGTTTGTTTGGTGACTATCAGTGCATCGTTACTTGCAGTTTTCAGAGCGAAGAGGCTGAATCTTGACGTCAGTCTTCCCTCTAGTGGTCAAAGCAAGCCTGCGCATAAATAACATGTTTTTCCAGCTACTCTTTTGCAGACTTGGATTGTTTTTACTGCCTGACTCATTTTTTTCTACAGGGAGCTGAGAGAAAAATAAGAGATGAGGAGAGGAAATTACTGCGCAAGAAGTCGAAAGGTAGCAAATTTAAAATAAAAACGAAACAAAAATAAAGAGTAACTGAAATGATTTGTAACATGGAAGCAGAAATAGAGTGCTGTTTTTACGGTTTACGGCTGTAAGTACACTTGTTTATGTTTCAACAAACACCGGGTCAGTTATCATGAGCTTCGTTGTTCTGTCTGTTTAGGGAAAGATGGCGGTGTCGGGGTCATAACTATTCCCAAAAAGTCCGACGTCACTTTCTTCAAGACCATCACGGACTTGGAGGCCCAGCCGGTCCTCTTCATCCCCGACGTTCACTTCGGTAACCTGCAGCGGGCTGGACAGGTAGGCTCCCTGTTCAACAAAACCTCTGAGCCGAAATTTGACTTTTCAGATTAGTAATACTAAAATGTGGCAAAAACTAGGAGCTTCATCTACTGGGAAGGTGCAAAGAGAGGGACAGGGAAACCACAAGCTAAAGAAATTACAAAGTTGTTTTTCTGTACTTCAAATGTTGCTGCAGAAAGCATTTGGATGCAATCCAGAAAAGTCTAGAAATGGCTTTGATCATATTGCAGGTCTGGATAAGTTTGCATGGAAACATGATGGATTTTCCACACTTTCTCCTTCGTTCCATTTTCTAAAATGCAAGAGTTTTAATTTGTGAATGTGCAGACATTTTTGAGTTGTTTTATGTTCGAATAACATCTTTCCTTTTGGATTTGTCACATCAAATAATTGATTTCAACATTTGGTCCTTTTTGTGTTTTAAGAACCTGCAGTGATTTAATACCAGAAATATTCAGTTTCACCGCGTTTTTGTTCTCAAAGCAACTTTTATATTTGGGTTTCAACGTGACTCCATTAAATTGGATAAATGCCCAACAAAACAGAATTTTTACAAACGGAACAAAAGTGGTCAAATTAAAAGGATCAGTACTTGTTGTAGAATAATCCGTTCCAGATGTGGAAAATCTCAGCGCGCCACATTTTGAGATGGAGCCTAAATGAGGCACGAGATTCTAGAAAAAAGTAGAAAATAAATTACAAAATAAAAAATATATATGAGATCCGTTTCTAGAAACTGTCTCCTGCTTTTATTGCTATTCAAAATTCGGTCTCTGTGTTGATCTGTCACATTAAAGTTAAAGCTTGCAATGCAACAATGTGAAAAAAGCCGATCGGTAGTTTTATGCACCACTACATTCGGTAAAAACAGTGTTACTCTCCTGATTTTATATTAAATATTTAAACATTTTGCTTTGAGTTTCACCTCAAACTCTTAATTTGTGCCCAGGTGTTTACGTTCAACGCAGAAGAGATCGACAGAGAAGGGTGAGAGGAAAACAGGAAACCACGCTGCACCGCGACGCCGCGAAAACGTCTCGGGATTATAATCCCCTCTTCTTGTTGTGTTTTTTTGAGGAGCGTGTTGGTGAAGAGGATGTTCAGGCCGTCTGATGAAGACCTGTGCCCGTCACCGCACAAGCAGAGCCGCGAGGAGACGCACAAACGAGGTAACACAGCCGGCGTCAAACCCACGTGTTTTTCCTGCTCACAGCGTTCCTGCACAGTTTGGAGAAGTCTGGAATTCCATCTGAGTTATTTTCCGGGTCTGGATATGAACTCTGTTAATAGAGGATAAGAATGTCTGTAAAGATGTTTTCATTTGCGGACTTTAGTCCCAATCCTGTTTTCCAGCCGTCCTTACTTTTCTTCCCGGTCTTTTCCCCATATTTACAGCCATAAGAAATAAAAAAAAAAATGCTGTTTTAATCTGCATCGGGTTCGTTTTTGTTTGTTTTAACCAATTAAGAGTAAAAGCAATAGGTGGCCTGCTTTCAGTCACATCTGGCAAGTTGAGCATTTGCTAAATCCAGTCTTGCTTGCTTGGACGTAAGGAATAGCAAACACTTTTATCTTGAGTCGGCACAATTCGCAGCAGCGGCGTATTCCCACGAGGAACGACGCAGCTGTCCCTGAGCTTCACACATCCTCATTTTCCCCAGAGCTCCATGGGAATAAAAGTTGGCACTCGACGTTCATCCTTGGCTTAAAAATCCTCTCCAAGCATGGCTTGTTCCAGAAGAGCGCTGGTCTGGGTCGTATTTAATCATTACGTGTGGAAAATGTCAAAATAACAGCCTATGGTTATTTGTGATTCCCGTCTTCTTATTGTGCAAGTGGGGAAACGTTGAGATCCTTGAGGCTTCGTGAAAAATGAGAGGGAATTGTGAAACTGTGGCCGGAGCAGTCAGGTTGAATCAGCTTCCTTCTGTCTGGGCTTTGCAGTGCTGCTGTACGTCAGGAAGGAGACGGATGAAGTGTTCGACGCTCTGATGCTGAAGTCTCCCACCCTCAGAGGACTGATGGACGCCGTGAGCGCCGCCTTGCTGACCGCAGGCGTCAAAACACACAATATATCCCGTCTTCACGCGCTCCTCTATGTTTTTTTCTCAACAGATATCAGAGAAGTACGGCGTGCCCACAGAGCGGATAGCCAAAGTGTACAAGAAAAGTAAAAAAGGGTGAGCTGGTGCTAAAGCAGAACTGCTTCAGGTCCAGAAATGTACAGATTTAGGCTTAAATTAATAATCAAACACGACCAAAGCTCACAATTTTGGTTGTGTTTTGACTTATAAACACAACTGTTTCAACTCTTAATAGACTTGAAACAGTAATCCCTTCAAAATAAAGTCTTTTTTTTTTTTTGCACTAAAGATAGATCCTGCCAAAATTGACAATAAATGTAGAAATAAATAAATCATTCCATAATAATAATAATAAAAAACAAAGAAAACGAGGGGAAAATAATGTTTGTGAATAAATGGATAAAGGAGAGAATTAAATTTTACAGGAGGTAATATATCAAAGTATGATAAAAATAATAAGTGACGGTAAATAAAATATACAAAATAAGTACAGAATATGGGGGAAAAAGGTAGAAAAAATATTTAAAAAAAAAAGACTGAAAAAAAATAAAATGGAAAATTTAAAATAACAGCAATTAAAAGAGTTAAAAAAGAAACATTAATTTATGTTATAATGTGAAATCGAATCAAAATGAGTTGAGGAAGGTATTTTTGAGTACAGCATTTGGTAGATTTATTACTTTATCAAGCCAATTTTTATTTCTAAATTTACTGACAATTTTGGCAGGATCTGTCCTCCATAAGGGGGATGGATTTCATTAGCCCTGTATAATGAAAAAAATGATTAATATTATCTAATATTCTTTGAAAAAGTTCATAATTTATTTACAAAAAAAATAAAAAAAAACTTGCGATCTAAATTTTGGATTCAGTATTAAATATTTTCTATTTTTCCTGTTTTTGGGGGCAGAATCCTGGTGAACATGGACGACAACATCGTCGAGCATTACTCCAACGAAGACACTTTCATCCTCAGCATCGAGAGCAGCGCCGACGCCTTCAAGGTCATCCTGACGGAGATCTGACGGTCGGCGCCGGCAGGAGAAACGTCTGACGAGTCGATGGACTTTTACTTCAAACCTCTGAATCCCCTGATTCTCACACTACACTTACCTCTATGAAGCATTTTCTATTTCCTATGCAGGATGACAAAAAAAAAAAACGAAAAAAAAACAAAAAAAAAAACGGGACGTTCTTGTGAATTGATAGAAGAAACGTTGGATTCCACTCCCACAAACTTCGGTTTTGCTGCATATTTTTACTGTATAAACTCTTTGTATAAAATAATTTTGTACAGACGCGTCGTTGCCAAATGTCACATCAGAAGTAGCCACTTAAATATGTCTGATGTGTATCTGTATGCTTTAATTTACTTAGTTGATTCCAAGTACGACTTAGCAGCTTTTTTTTTTCTGCATGCCAACTTTTGTTTTTGCTAGAAGTGTCATTATTTATTATTATTTTTTGTATTTCTATATACCTATGATCCAAGAATTTCAAGTAGATTTCTTCCAAATCAAAGTAAAGGAATTTTAAAACGGTTTGATGCTCTCGTCTTTCAGCCACGTGGTAAAAGCTGAATTTTATTTTGTATGGTTTTTCAGACATACGAATGAAATATTTCATTTGTAAATGGAGATGTAATATAAGTACAGCTGTTTTGAGAATATAATAAAAAACAACAGAACAGAAATGTCATTTTTCAAATAGGCAATAGCAAGAAATAAAAAAATAATTTCTACTCATAGTGGTGTGAAAAAATATAAATTACTTCTTTTTTTGTTTTTAAATTATGCTTGCTGTTATTGATCAGATTTTTTTTTTTTTTTAGTTCATCTGGGTCTGAATTTACTACAATTATTATTTTTTTGTTAGGAAAAATGTCAGAAAAACTTGATGTGACGCCTCACATGAGGTCAGGTAAATCTAGTAGCTTTCATTTCCTAAAATTAAATGATTCAAAAACTAGATATTTCACTAACTCTGATCATCTTTGACGTTAAAACCTGATGCTGTGAAAACATTTAGGTGCAATAAAAAACAAAAATAAAAGAAGAAATCTGAAGTTTTTCACGAACCGTGGACAAGTTTGAAGCCTCGGCGTAAAATACTGAAATTGTTTTTGTATTTTTACCAATAAGAAAAAAAATCCAGTTTTATACATTTGTATTAGAAAAAGAGCTGCAAAAGAAATCCTTACTCCTCCGTTTTCCTTTTATTTGAACAAAATGGACGTCCTACACAGAATACATGACGCAAATTACCCATACAAAATCTAGAAAATTATACAGTGACTTTTTTTTTTTTCCTTTTTGTTCAACAATTGAACCGTACAGAATAAATGGATACAATACTGTGCTTTTTCTTCTTTCATTTAATTCTTCTATATTTGGCACTTGACCACAGGATGCAATTGAAATGAAATAAAGAGGTGGAAGTACCTGATTGTCTCGATGAAAGGAGCAGAACTACAAACGTTATCGTCACAGTTGAATTTTTCTTTTTTAATCTTCACCCAATAGTTACATTTCAACATGCGAATACAGCAGTTTCTCATATCAGCAGGGCAGTTAGAGAATCCTGATGGAAGGAGTGAAATGTTCACAGTGAGATCTGCTCCTGCCATCAGTTTTCAGTCTGTGGAAAAGTCAAAAATACGACTGCTGGCATTTACTCAAGTCAAAATCTGAACTCGGAACATCATCACTCGTACAGATGAATTTCTCTCTGTCTTGTTTTGTAGCTTTCTTGCACAGAAAATTTCATTCAATTGGGGAGAACGGCTTTGGATTCCAACATTTCTTTCCTCATGAGGGGAAATTAATTTCCTTAAAACTAACTGTGACAAAGCCAAACGCGTCAAATCACCCGGTTCTCTCCTTTTGCTCAAAACATGTCTAGCATAAATATGCGTGAATACACTGTACAAGTTTCTTACATATTTGTCAAGTAAAAGAAATGTAAATATCCGTCACATTCCAGTATTTTTATGCATGAAATTCGAAAGTGAAATCTTGCGCCGCAGCAAAACGCTGCAACGTAACGTCAGAATAAAATGAGAACATACTATATATCCATATATGTTTGTTTTTTTTTGTTTTTTTTCTCCTTTCACACTTGCACTGCGGCTTGCAGAGAAACAATCACAGCTCGGTTTATGCGTCACGTAGTCGCTCTCCAGAGACCGCGCAGGTACACTCAGCGGTCACGACAACTTCATTTAGAAAGCCGAGTCGGTTTTGGTTTTCGTAACATTCTTTCAAAAAAAAAAAAATAATAATAATAATAATACAGTACATAAAAATCATATTCGACATTTAAAACGACGATTCCCAGATCTTGCGGACTAAATAAGTGTTGTGCAGCCCCAGACCGACATGCTTCATTTCCCCCCAGTGTCGACAGTGAGCTACGTCGCAATACTTGGTAAAGATCTGTTCGCCGCCGCTCGGCAAACCGGGTCAGTCGCACGGATAAAACCAACAACGTTCTCTTTAAATAGGAAATCCTGCTTTTAAAAATAAAATAAAAAAAATTAAATTAAATAAAAGGGTAAAAACAAACTTGAATTTGCTTCAGCGTACCTCGTGGATGAGCTGCGTCGTCCCTGCCGACTGTGAGCTCACAACGCAGGGAAAAAAAACACCTTTTCCATTTCAACGAGTCTTTGATGGTAATTTCAGTCCTTCAAGTCAAATGTGTGCTGCGGATCGGACCCGTGTTTGTGCAGAGCCTTTGACCGAACACAGAGGCCCGTGAACAGCGTGTGAACAGCATGCGTGTCGCGCTTCGGCACCGCATGCGTCTGTGTGTTCATGTGCCTCTCTATAGGTCAAAGTATTACATTTCAAAAAGTCTCAGCTGGGTCAAATGGGAGCCATTTTGAAAACGTGCCAACGCATCAGTCCAGTTTCCTACTGCCCGGCGCTGCTGGGGTCGCACTGCAGCAGCCGCACGATGGAGGGGTCGTTCTTTGCTCCCTCCACGAACTCCTCCAGGGACAGTTTACCTGAAACGAAGAACGTTTAATGTGATTCAAACAGGCTTTGTCTCAAGGACGCTTTGCGTTGGGAGTCGAGGACCGTGAGCAGCCTTACCGTCTCGATTTGTGTCCATCTGCCGGAAGATTTTGTCGGTGCGCTTCTCGGGTGTGGATTCGTCTTCTGGCATTTTCATCACAGAGGAGACCATCTTGTAAATGGCCTGGAAAAATAAAAATAAAAACAACCCCAACGTCAATAAGAGTTGATTTTGATGTTTGCAGAGATTCTCTACCCAATCTGACTTATTTTGAGATATTTTACCCATTAACAGCTGGAAAAATACCTGCTGGTTATTTTTACTTTAAATAATGCAGAGAATCGTGGGCAATAAGGTCGATTTTTTTTAATTCTGATTGTTGATATGCAAACATTTGGAGTAAGTTAATGAACTCTCCTCCAGATGAGTCTAATTCAGAGGAATCTGAGAGCCAGAAAGGAACCGATAGTTTCCACTATCAGAAGTTTCTTCAGCTGTTCAATACACAGAACAGAAGAGATGATGAATATTTAAGTATTCAATGGAAAAAAACAAAATGTAAATACAAACAGACTGCCTTTACCAGGGAATTTAAACACAATCAGATGCATATGCACACAAATCTGCCTTTACGTTTTGAAAAAAAAAAAGACTATTCATAAATGCACGTAAATATCGATTTTAGGAGATTTGTAGTCATTTTTAAAACAAGCATCATTTTACCAGCACATTTAGGATTGAGATAAAAAAAGAGGATGATTTTTTTTTCTTCTGTCAGATGGAAAATTGTGTGCAATTTAAAAAAAAAAATCCAGCAGGAAATGACAAGAAAAACATATAAAAGCAATTTATTGGTACTTTTAGTCAAAATTCTTTGTGGAAATTCAAAGCAAATGTTGCAAGAAAATGAAAAAAACCAGTCTGTGTTGTTATGTCAATATTGAAATCATCAGCTTGTACTTTATATTTTGTCATCCATAGTTATTAGGACTCATTGTTTGAGGTCCAAAGAGCCACTTGTGGTTCTGGAGCTGCATGTTGGAGACCACAGGACCACACATTCAAAATCACTCAAACTTTAACGCAAACTTTGCAGTTTGGAATATCTCCAATATTCAAAGAGCTTCACTTTTTCTTTCTAGCTTTGCATCACAAATATCACAAATGGCATTTTGACTCGGAAGAGCCTTAATGCGAGGAAGCGAAAACGTTGCAACGTTTAAAGACAAACAAAAACTGCCAGACGAAAAACACCTCTCACCGTTACGATCTCCAGCATCTCCGCCTTGCTGATGTATCCGTTCCCGTCCAGGTCGTACATGCTGAACGCCCACTTCAGCTTCTGGTCCAGGCGGCCGCGCGAGGTGACGCTCAGGGCGATGATGAACTCCCTGAAGTCTATGGTGCCGTCGGCGTTGGCGTCAAACGTGCGGAAGACGTGCTCGGCGAACTTCGAGGCGTCTCCGTACGGGAAGAAGTTGGCGTAGATCTTCTTGAACTCCTCCATGCTGAGGGCGCCGCTCGGGCAGTCCCGCAGGAAGCCCTTGTACCACTCGGTGATCTCGTGCTCGGTGAAGTCCGTGTTCTCCATCAGGTCCTGCATGACGTCGGGGCGGAGCTTGCTGTTCTGTTTGCCCATGGCTGCTTGTTCTGGAGGAGCTTTCAGGAGGCGAGGGCGGCGGCGCTTTGGACTGCTGGACAAGACGCAAGAGAATTCGTTAATAATCCCGTGAAAAACAAGAGCGAGCGGAGAAAAAAATAGAGACAGGCTTAGAAATTAGAACAACTGTAAATGTTCACACAAAAATATGAAAGCATATATATAAATTAAATTAAAAATCAAGTGAACACGCCCTGCCTAAATGCTAATGGTCAACACCATTAGAGAGGAAGCTTTTAAAATTCATTTCAACGTTTCTAATTCTCACCACTTTGTTTCAACTAGATTAACAAGCAGGATAAAAAATAAAATTTTTAAAACAAAACACGCTGCACTCACACTCTAAAAGGTTTCTCAACCTTTTACCAGCCTTTTTGCCAAGCGGAACAATTAGAAAAATAAGACAAAAATAAGCATTTATGATGTCCTCCTTTCTATTTGATTCCAAAGTGCAAAAGACACGCAAAATAACGGAGGAAGAGAGACCACCGAATGCTTGCGGGGAGCAGAACGTATGCAGACGCACCAACCACACCTGTTGATAACCACACGCCCGATGATGCGCCTGTGCATGCATCTCTGCAGATGCAGCCCGCGTTTCCTGCGAGAGCTCTGAGGCTCGTTGTCGAAGCAGCTTTTCAGCCTCGCCGATATTTTGTCGATGACGGGTTCGACGAGCCCGCCGCTGAATCCGACAGGTTCAGTGAAAGATTGCAAACTGTTTTCTTTGAAACGAGATCTTTTACAGGAAGAAAGTAAGAAAACGCGTCTTCTGGAAAGCTCAAGATTATAGGAGCTAACAGCAGCGATGTCAGGTTAAAACTAAGAATAACTTATTCTAAGCACTTCACTTTAGAGACTTCAGTTAATGTTTTTCTTTCTTTAAAAAAAAGTAACAAATGTGAAAGTAGGAAGAAACTAATTTAATTTACATTAGGCTTCATTGTAGGGCTTTGGAAAACTACTATTAACTAACTATTCTTTTTTTTTTAATAAACTCGTATTGGTGTTGTGCCTGTAAGACACTGATGAGTATTTTTAACATTTAAAATCACCTCCTAATCATTACACACCGACATAACGCTCACTAATTGAGAAAAGCTGCCTAAGAAGAATTTGACTTTCGTCCAATTCATAGAAACCAAACAGCTCCACTGAAAGGGCAAAACAAACTTATTCTAATTCATTTCTCATTGTTGTAAAACTCACTTTGCCCTTTGACCTTATTTCACCTGCTCATACATAAATGATCCATAAACTGGCCGCTTTAATCCATTAATTAACTTGGAGGTAAACGATGTGACGGCTGCAGGAATGTGACGGCGGCAGGAATGTGACGGCTGCAGGAATGTGACGGCTGCAGGAATGTGACGGCGGCAGGAATGTGACGGCGGCAGGAATGTGACGGCTGCAGGAATGTGACGTGCTGCAGGAATGTGACGGCTGCAGGAATGTGACGGCTGCAGGAATGTGACGGCCGCCTTCACACAGGTCCTAACGCTGATTAACGCCGGTTTGACGTTACGCCTGGGAACACAAGTGGATTAATGAGACCGAAAGTCCCCCTGCTATTTAGATCACAAGTGAAATGCTTGGATGGTATCCAGTTAAATCTACTAAACAAGGATGTTTAAGTTACAACTGAAATTTTACAACTTTTAATTTAAAGGACATTTTTATTAGTTGGCCAGAAATAATCCTTCATGCGTTGGTTTATTGCAATAAAACAGCAGCAGCTTAAATTCAACACAATGAGAAACCAGGAAGCCTGTCAAATTGACTTCCCCCTCCCCCACTTATTGCCAGCTGCTTCCAGCCAACTAGCTGAAGGAAGCAAATTTACTGAAACCTCTCTGCATTGAAGCAAAATCAAAAACTGGTCGTTGGAAGATGCATCTGGCCACATGTTATGTTATGGGTTTTTTTGTTGTTGTTTTTTTTAAGTGAGGCTGTTCTGCAGCAACCTGCAAAACTTACAATCAAAGTTCACTGTGAATTACTAGTAACATTCAGGAGAGCAATACAGTAAATAGTACAGCAGAGAGCGCTAACGAGCAAAGAAACATATAGAGTTGTAACCATGAACACAGTAATTTATTCAGCATTAGTTGCTATGGTTACAATGCTTTTGACCCCATAAAAAAAAAGTAAAAAACTACTCATGTGTTGATTTTTATTTCATTTTGTGCTACAACATCTTAAAACGAGCTCTTGTTGATGGAAGTGTGATCAAACATTCAAAACCCAAGAGGCTGGTGTGACGGCATCAAACAACAAGCAGGTTTCTACTGAGGCGTTCCTCAAGGCTCCGTCTCGGGTTCAATCTCATTGTTATTAAAGCCTACTTCCATTTAGCTCCTTTTTGTCACAAAGCAGCTCAAACACGCATTTTTGATTTGCTATGATGATAATATCTGTGCATAAATCTCTGTACGACAGCAACCGGATAATGGAGAGATGTGTGAAAACACGAATGGGGAGACAAATCTTTTAATCTGTGATCACTGCTATTGGTTTTAATAGAAATCTTGGTGTGGTTTTAGATGACACTTTGGAATTTTATGCAAATAAATAAATGCTTTTGCTAGTCTTTGTTCTCTGCTGGTTTCAAATACAAGTTTTGACTTAACTAATTTACTTATCTGCTTAACATTCAATTGATGATGACTTTTCAGGGTGAAACAGAGCAACCAACCACTCCACCGTGCAGCCCGACTCAGCGCGTTTCCACAACTGCAGGCCTAAAAAGCAAAAGCAAGTTGGATTTTCTTCGGGACCAATGTTATGCTTTTTATACGTTTTGTTTCTCGTTTCTTTTCCACGCACTTTTCATTTCTTGTTCTTCTCCATCTGAACCACCACTTCCATTACATTTGCATTTTAATTGCTTGATAGATTGTGGTGCATAATGACTGTTTCTGAGGCAAAGGGGAAACAACGAGTCATGCAGTCGGATAAAAAAAAAAATTACTTTACAGGACGCTTTCGACTCGCATTAGAAATTAATAACGCTTCCTGGAAAGCCTAATAGCTCATTCAGTTGTTTGCTTTTAGTTTTAATCGAAAACACGCCGCCGCATCCATCCAGTCCTGCTGTTTTACAAGACGACTAAAATGTTTTGCCAGCTATTATTATAAACAAGACTGATGAGGTTAATTAGTGCTACTCCGGAGAGTTTTGTCCAAACAACAAGAGCTACAAAAATGAACCAATCCTGGGAGGCGTTTTTAAGGTCAATATTTGCTTTACCAACAATTCAGCGACTAGAAAAATTCAACAAAAGCTCTATAACGTGAAAATCTTTCATTTCAACCACTTACAAGAGAGAGAAAGAGCACTTTTGGCAAGATAAAGAAACGCTTTCAACCTCAGCCTGATTAGAGAAGTTAATGTAGATGCTTTCCAAATCGGATCGCAATCGCACACAAGACAATAAAAGAAACTGCTTTCAGTTTTTCTGGTCGTCTTTGTACACATCGTTGCAAAACAAGACGAGAAACTGGAAGCTGAAGCAATTTCAAAGATATCCTACTTGAGAGATGTTTTAAGATAAACATCAATTATCATGCAGATCTATATTTTCTCTATACTACTCAATCATTTTGGTTTAACTTAACATTTCTGGCAAGAATAAATAAACTACCAGACGACCCGATGGCCAAATGAGGAGTTTCAAATGTTCTTGGATCTCCATGAGAGATTAATCGATCAAAGCTTTTGACCTGCTGACATCAGGATCTGCAAGAACAGCAAGATGAGAACAGCCTTTAAAACGAATACCGCTTTCCAACCACAAGGAGTCGATTTAATGAGATCACGCAGGAATAAATGAACGCAGGTTGTATAGGCACATGAAAGAATAAATGAAGTCTTACACTAGCAATTAGCATGACGAGTATCACTAAAATTCTACCCATTGTATGAATTTCCCAAAGAAAATAGATCGTTTCCTTAACTGAGATTTCTAACAGTTTGTCATCATTCCTACTTTTAGCAGGATCCAAAAAAAGACAAGACTCCAAACTTAAAAGATAAAATCAAGAAAACGTTTTCTGCAATAAGTCTTGCTCTGCCTTGCTCTTTCACAGTCAGAAACATCTCACCATGTATTTTTTTGTGAAAGTTTCCGTTTAATTTGCTTGTTTTTCTCCTCAGTGTTTCTGACTTCCTTTATAATCCTCTTGTAACCGTCCTATCTGCACTGACAGGGTTTGGCATTTCTGTTAAAACTGTTTTTTGCACAGACGAATTCAGAATTCAGAAATAGTTTCCATAATGAAGATTAGGTTTGACTTATGGTGCTTTTACTGACAGGTAAAAGATTGGATTTTCCAGTTTTCAACAGGCTGAAAATCTGCACAACCCACTGTGCATCTTCCTATGTTCTGTTTGCATGCAACTCCTGCAGATGTCTTTACAACAATAAGCTGATTTGCAGAAATTAAAGTAATTAAGATTTCCTACCAAAATACGATCTAATAAAGTGTTTTTAATCCAATATTTTGTTTGTGAAAGTGTTTTCCACTTTGGTGAGCTAAAACAGACAAAAACAAAATGTGTGCCCAATTATTATGCTTCAACGGAGCGTCTGCAGCGACAACATTCCCGTTGGCTGATTATCTTTGTTTATTTTAAAGCAAGATGACGGCGGTGAGAACTCAGGCCCGCATCGAACATCCCATCAGCCAGTCACCCTGAGATCTCCTCTATTTCTGACTCCGTGAGATCACTGGCCACAATTAACCGCTAAGGCTCTTACCTGCTGCCCCTGGCAGCCCGGAGCCCACAAGCTTACATAAGCGGGGCTTTGACAAGTGCTACGTTCACGTGGTGCGGGCAGATTCTCGCTCGAGCATCCCAGGAGGCCTGGACGAGTGACTGAAAGCTAGTTTTAACCTTCTGAGCTGAGAACAGGCCAGAGATAGAGCTGCTGACCTCAGCTAACGCAGTCAGAGAGGATCTGAGCAGAACAGGCCAACGCTTCTCAGTTTCTGGTTTGGTTTGGGGTTCCTGACTGATCGTATTTACTAAATGTAAAATGAAATAATGTGAGGGTTTCCCCCAGGTTACTATAAGCCTGGCAGGCCGCCAGGCTTTACTTGTGTCCCCACCAGGCTTAAACATTTTTTTAACTCAAAAACACGGCGGGTCGCTGGATGAATGACCCCCCACAAGCGCCGGGCGAAGCAAGTTTTCTGAGGGAAACCTTGAATTTATTTCAACCCGAAAAGTGCTTAGAACCGGGCAACTTCTACGCTTCTACTGAACACTTAAAGACGCCTGAAAAATCTACATTTCGTCTCCAGATTCCCAAAGAAAGGAAGCGAATTCATAAATAAAAATACTAATTATGGCTTAAGAAGTAAATCCTAATTTATGCATCACAGATTTACTTATTTTAAAACAAAGGTTCTTATTTTAAACTCCAAAGTGCATCAAAGAAGCTAGTCATTTTTTACTGACTAAATCTGATTTCATATATATATGAAATCATATATATATGAAATCAGATTTAGTCAGTAAAAAATATTATTTTTAAAAGGATGCAATAATCGATTTATGTGACAGGTTGTCATAAAAGTAAAAAGTTACATTGTTCTGGTCTGTAAATTGTTCCTGAGAAATGTTGCTGGAATAAAGACATATTGGCTCAGTGCTGTTGTTCAAACGGAGATAAGATGAGCAGCTGGGGTCTCTCTAGTGTACTTAAGTCCGTCTGCTCTTGTTGCTTGAAGCCCTCCACACGGCATTCGTCTCAGAACATCTTGTCGCCCACTTATGTAACATACACAGGTCTCCATTTATATCCTGCAGGTAAGCTTCGACGCAAGACTCCCAACAGATAATCCAAGAACAGAGGCAGATGAAGGAAGCTGTCTGAGAGCCAAAAGGACCTGAAAAGTACCAGATTACTGACCATATGACTGAGGCGCCCACTTCGGGGGTGATGCATAGTTCTGTTTAAACCCATCACAAAAAGCAGTAAATCAATTAACTGCTTGAAAACATGAAAAGAGCCCAATAAAATCCATTTGAATGATTGTTTTTCTTGTCTGACTGGACGGCAGCAGGTTTCTGGTGCGTTGGTCTCAACGCACCAGCCCCTTTTTTTTTTTTGAAGGGACTTTTTATTTAGAGATTTGAATATTCAATTTATTTTGGATAATTAAAATTTCTTCTCGGTTCAACGTTAGATGTACCGTAGAAATGAAAGCATGTCGATCTCGTAGAGGCTGGACTAGCATCATTATGTCATTATCCAATTAAATCGCTTGAAAATGGCTCAAAACATTTTTGTTTACTGCAATAATGTCTGGGACGATTTATCATATGGCAAAATGTGTTACTGTTACAGGCCTAGTTCTGCCTGTAACAAAACAAACACACTCAGTCTGATTGCTGATTTAATCAGCAGTTCTGCTTCGTCTTTGGCCGCCAGTGAACAATTACTGCAGATTGGCAACGACATTTGTTTTGTGTTGTTAGAGAAGAATCATTCAATTAAGCAGGTTAAATACAGAAAAATCTGGAGTGTTTTTTTTTTTTTTTTTAACTCTCTGAACTCTATTCATAAAATGCAAATCAGGAACACCTGCTGCATAAACCAACACTTTGTCTCTAATGACCAGAAGAAATAAAGATTAGGAAAATAATTTATCTCGTCGTTCCTTCATTTTAATTTTTATCTAACCTTTTTCTGCATGGTTAGATAAAGGTAAGGTATACGTCTTTATATTAAGGCAATATAAAGACATATCTTATCTCTTGTGCCGTTTCTCCCTGTTAACATTGTTGCAGATGACGAAAACCGAGTCGAGATCGAAAGGGGAGCCTTTGCCGTTTCAGTCAAACCCATTAGCACCAGTGAAGTTGAAGTTAAATGCCATAGCAAGAGGCAGAAACTAGTGCACATGAACCACGTTTACCCTAAAAACCACAAATTTTATCTCGCTATGGTTTAATCTAGGTGCATGCAAAGAACGTAGGATGCATGTACCTCTTTAATTCAAACTGACTAATTCGAAAGATGAAATGTTCACACTCGGTAATAAAAACTACACCTGTCTCAGAGGAAGAAAAAAAACAAACAAAAACAAAAAAAACAAGCTCTTGACTGCAAATGCGGCCCATTTGCAATCAAGCTGCCATATAAAGCAGCTGCCGCCCGGCATAACTTTAGGAGCAGGGAGCACTCGCGTTACAAGCGGCTCCTTGAATGTCTGAGTGCAACTCAATCTGCCGTGTTATTTAGTGTGAGGTCAGAGAGAGACCGCCGTTGGTCCGATCTGTAACCACAGAGTGGTTCAGGAAATGGTTTCTGTGAAAGCTCTCAGTTCATCAAAACGACAAAAGTTACGTTGCAGCAACTAAACCAAGTTGGGAGCAAAGCGAGAAGCTTTTAAGTCCAATTTAATTCTTCAGACCTGCATGGTGATAAAGGTAAATAAAAACTTCCACTCACAGTTCATTGTTCCATGCAAGAGAATAGAAATGCAATCAATCGGTCGGCCAGAGATTACAACAAAAATTTGGATTTTTGTCCTTACAGTCATTAAATGCATCAGAACTAATTTGAAGTCAAATTGAACTGAAAAAAATTGCTAAACTACTAATTGCATCCAGTTACAGAAAATAATTGCAAACTGTGGATTTCTTCAGTTCTGTGGCAGGACTATCGACTAATGCTCTCTTCTTGAACAAAAACGACACATTTCTAAAGATGTTTCTGATACCACGTATTTACTGCTTGATATACAAAAGTGGTAAACTCTTCCTCCTGCAGGTGCCTATTAACGCAAACCCTTTGTAGCCCATTTAAAACCGCCATCAGCGTTAAAATATTTCTGAATCACCAAAAAAAAAAAACCAAATAGTTGTCACTTTTAGTGACAAACAGTATGTTTTAATTACAGACTTTCATTGCCTTATCTTTTATTATTTGTCAGTTTTTAAAAGAAAGAGAGGGGGAGGAATGGCATCTCCTCTTTGTGCGCGAAACCCAAGGGAGAAACTTCATCATAATTCAGCACACATCAGCTCCCATTGTGAGACGGAGAGCTCTTTGCGTCAAGGCGCTGCAGAAAACCACAATCATGACACTGAAGCCATTATGAGGAGCGGATGAGAACAAGATAAAAAAAAAAGAAAAAGAAAAAAAATGCCACTGACGGCAGAGAGAGACGGAGGGAAGAGCTGCAAAACAGAGTGCGCATTGGACAAACACTCGGAGGAAATTGTTGCTGATTATATACGTGGAGAGCGCCGCTCATTTTCCCCCTGAACGTCGAAACAAAAAGCCAGCAGAGATGGAAATGTCAATGTGACAACTGAGCGTCTCCCATTCCTCTCTGTCACCGTTATTTCCTGCAGCGCATGAGGAAAAGAACGTGCAGTTACCCATCAAAAACATTCTGTATCTTTCTGTTCCTCACTCACTCCGTCTACTTTCTGTTTTTTTTTTTGTTTTTTTTTTCTTAAGTACTAATTCAACTCAAAACCCGCCGACTGCCTCATCGACGCAGGCCGAGCCGCCCTCCACTGTGGCCCAAAAACAAATGGAAAACACACCCGAGCGGGCAAAAATAGAACATCTGTTCAAATTCAGCAAACATCCGTCGGAGATCCGCATCTTGGAATGTTTAGGGACGAGCCTCAACACCTCGGTGTTAATCCAGCTCAAGTTGCTGGATCACTAAAACTCGATCCAGATGCCACACGGCTGTGTGTTTGCTGAGGTTTCTCTTTTGTTTGTTTCCTCTGTCCAGCAGAGCATCTTCCTTTTCATTTCCTGCAGCTAAGTGTGTCGTCGGGATGACTAAACCTCCTCTTCTGACACCAACATTCATGCGTCTATTTCAGTGTCTATTAACACCCCCAGGAACGCATTGCAGGGTCTGACAGAGGAAGTTCAACCATAAATCATATAGCATGCTGGCTAGACTTCCCACTGCGTGAATAAAAGTACTCCAGCTTCACAGTTATTTACACGAGATTTAGAACAAAATAAATATATCACATAATCTGACTTGAATCCATAAAAACTGTCTGCGCAGATCTTTATTTTGTTTTGAAAAAAAAAAAACAGAAGACGACTCATCCAGCTGGCCAGCAGTGCACAGTAAAGCACAAAACGGGGCTGCAGTATGATGCCTCTTTCCAAAACCGTGGCCTGGAAGAACTGTAAACTTTAAGACTTCTTCACTGCACTACAGCTTTTCGGTTTCATGTTATGACTTAAAATTAAAAGAAAAAAAAAAATAATGTTTAGCTCTTTAAACTTCCAAGTAAGAAAAAAAATAAATAAATAAATAAATACAATGTCTTGTTAAGTCCAAAATCCAAGTAGAAAAGTCAGAAAGCTCCAAACAACCTTGAGTTCAAAATTCAATAAAGCTGCCTTTAAAAAAAAAGCTTTAATAATAACTAAAGAAAAAAAAAGATAAAGTTTACAAACCGCTACGGACAAAAGAAGCTCAAATACCATTATTGGTACTTGTAGCACGGAAAAGAACCGAGACTTTAAATAAAAACACAAGGAACGTCTGTAACATTCGAAATCGATCAAACGATTGATCAAATCGATCGAAAATGACGTGATTGATCAAATCATTCATTTGTGTGAACGACTCCCTGTTTCAGCTTACAATCGTCTGATTGATTTGATTGAATTAAATCAATCAGATCATTTGAGTTCATATTTCCTAACACATTTTACCAACGCTTAATGGATTTCTAAACAATCTGAAAACAAATTTTGATAAAAGCAATTTATTTTTTATCCCAGATTTTAGGCGACTGAAATGTTCTCTCCATCCTATACTAGACATGAGCCGAGTATATTTTAATTTGCGCTTTCGCGAACATACCTGGTAGAGCAGACCTGCTCTATTCAGACACGCTCGGGTGTAGAGTGTCTTAGGTAGACACTCTACCTAAGGAGTTTGACACACCTGTGTGTCAAACTCATTTTGGTTTTGGGCCAAATCAAGATCATGAAGGCTCTTAAAGGGCCGGTTGTGCCAGAATGTGTTGATAAAACCTGTTCACAAACTGTTAATATGTCAATGAATTCTTAAAATTACATAATATTATTGAAGATCTTTTCAGTCCCTTCAGGAACTAATAATAAATGCGACTGTTTATTTACTCGCTGTATAAATCATGGACTATAATCACACATCAACTAAATTCTCAAGAAACTGGAGGGATTGATTGATATAAATTGGCAGTAAACAGATGAAAACTGCATTGATATGATTGATAATATAATATTTAATTTATTTTACTTTTATTTATTTATTGACTTAGTGTTTAGTCTAGTCTGTGGAGGGCCACATAAAAAGCTACGGCGGGCCAGATTTGGCCCCCGGGGCCTTGAGTTTGACACATGTGTGGTAGAGTCTGATGAGCCTCAAGTCACCTGCAGAAAAAACATTTTCTCATTTCAGACTTTGACGAGTATGTGCAATTTTTTTTTTAAAAAAAATACAACATAACCTTTTTGTTTACAACAGCATGCACTCGGGTATTGCTTTTATAGTCAGACTATCCTTTGTCTAATGAGATATCTTGGCTCTGAAAACAGCTACGAGTCAAATAAGTGACATTTAGTCAAACCACATAAAACGTAAAACATTACAATATGATGTAAATTTGTAGGCTTTCGGCAGTCTTAGTAATATCATTTGAAAAAGCTCCATCAGTCCTACATAACACATTGTGAGGCAATCCCAAGCCGTCTACTTGTCTCCACAAATCTCCAATTTAAAAAAAAAACAAAAACAAACAAAAACAACTTACAAATACAATCTCCAGAATAAGTTTCTGCAGTCAGATTGAATCTCTCTTGTGCAAACGACCTTCTTCTGTTTGAATCCTGCTCCCTGTGCTCAAAATGTTGCGTTCTCGAAATGTCACAGATACAGTCATTTCACGAAAATGTGCAGAGAAAACAGACCTGAGAGAAAAGGGTTGCAGCCCCAACAGAGGAAGTTCAAGTGCAAAAGACGCAGGAGTCCAAAAAAAGGATATTGGTGCAGAAAGATAACTTTGGGCACACTTTTTTGAGTGCGAGAGCAATATTTGAAGTGAGAGAGGTGCACTATAAGAGATGCAAAAAAAAACCCAACAACAACAAATTCCCCCAAATGTCTGTGACATTCATTTGTGTGAATGACTCCCTGTTTCAGCTTACAACAGCTTGGGGAGTGAAAAACAGAGCAGATCGCTGCGTCTCTATTGACCGAACGCACACGCAATTTACCAGAGAACGTTCATTTTGCAGGAGAGCAAACATTTCCACTGGCTTGTCAAGGTGAAACAAGTGCAGTAAAAAAAAAAAAAAAGCTGCCGTCTTTCTCCTGCTTTATTCTACGGACTCGACTGATGGGCTAGTCGCTGAAACGAGATACTCACTCAGCTTTGTGCGGTCACACACACTTCCTGTGTTCACGCTTTAAGTGCAAATACAGCGAACACCTCTGAGAACTTCTCTGGAGGTTCGTTAAGGATATTAAAAAAAAAAAGGACCAGCCTCATCCGATTAGAAATGTAGGTGAAGCCTTGATCAACGGTTAGTGTAAATGCTGCTGCTGCTGCAGGGCAAAGTTATGGGAGAACTGTCAAGTGTTGTTTCTAAAAGAAAAATAAAGTTACCATGACAGCTTAGCAGTGATAGAAAGACACAGAAAAGAGTATTGTTTGGGTTGTAAGCTCATTTCAGCTGCTTTGAGAGGGAATGGAAGTATCAGGAAGAGGGGAGACTCGGTAAAGAGGGAAGGGAAGGACAGGGACGTTAGCCACAACATACCTCGCTTTTTCAGTTCGCGTGGAGGGTCTCTTCTTTAAAAAAGAAGAAGAAGAAAAAAAAAAAAAAGCCTCCTTAATAGTCCATTACCTCGAGTCGGGGAGCGGTGGTGGAGTCGGAGGAAAACCGGTAGCTGAAGCCACACAGGCGCTGCGATACTCAGCTGCTGCTCTCCGTCCAAACTCCGAAGCGAGGCTGACTGCTTTCTCAACCGCCGCTCACTCAGACTCCGCTCAGCCCCGCAGCGCCTCACGGCGGCGTCACGTGGGACCGCGGCGACCAATGGGAGGCGCCGTTGTCCTGGCAACGGGAGTCGGCACATGAATGGCGATTAGCTTGAGAAGTTTCCCTTCCACAGAAAAAAAAAGTTGTTGGGTTTTCTGTCATGTATCTCTGTTTTATGGGAAATGGCTCTTAGGAAGGAAAAGTTACCAATGCTCTGTCATGATTGGGAGATACAGAAGATATTGTCATAATGACTTTTTGAAAGCTGAAATTCAAATCTTTTAGAATTTATGATTTTATCATAATTCGCACTTCGAATTTGAAAGTGGAAATGATGATGTTAGAGATTTAGTTTGACTTTTTGAGAGTCAACAGACTAATAATGTTAACAAGTATACATCGAAAATATCTGTCACCTGCTTTTAATTTGTATATAGAGGATAATGGTACTATTATTTGGGATATGAAGCAGGATCAAATATTACGGGACATTTTATTAATCATCATATTACTGTTGACTAATGAATAATTATTTTAGTTGCAATTAACCCTCATTTTATCCTCACATGGCTTTGTCCCCGCCACGCTCTCTGAACTTTAGCATGGTCACTGAAATCTTTATGAGGTGAGGGTCTAAAGGTCAGTGACATTTAATCCATCGTGCCAAATATTGTCGGCTTCGAGACCTTGAACGCATCACACTTTGATTCTAATAGCAAAATAGATCATTCATTCCAGTTGTCCTATGTGGCTACGATTTGCAGAAGATTATGTTTCCATGTCATAAAACTCTGGTTCATATGATCAGGGTTGATGTCTGTGGCAATAATAGCAGGCAGTGTTAGGCAGTATAAATATATATGTAAGCAAATTTTTGGCATGCAAATTCTAACTCTGCCCAATGACGCTAAAGTCTCCTCTTCTAAAGTCTGTTATGTCTCTTTTTATGCAGTTTTTGTTTCTATCGGAGAATTTTATCTGCACATTAATAGACAAAGTGATACTAATTAAAAATCATCTGTAATAATATTCACAATAATATGCTAGATTTGCATGCCATCATGCTAATATTGCTCATTACTTTTTATACTTTAGTTTTGCATGTATTCTGAACGTCTTAGTAAAATCTTTAGTTTCAGTCAGTCCAACGTTAAAATGCCAATCATTTGCATGAAAAGGATTTGTCACGTTCTTAGAAATGAGCTTATTTATTTCTGAGTATTGCACTCTGCTGCTGCCGCTGATGATGATGAAGATGAGCGAGCTTACTGACGATGACCACCATGTGGCCGGTGTTGCCCTGTACAGGTGTTCCTCTGCAGGCACATTGAGAGGCAGCATGCCTTGGCTAAGATGATTAGTGGAAGTCAAAGCCATGCTGAGCCTATTCTGTTGCTGTTCCAAGGAGCGTTTTGTTAAGGGCTACAGGAGAACCTCCCCCTCCCCCTGTGTCAGCAAAACCCTGATCACATAGACAGGTCGAGCTGATCCAAACCACGCAAAAAAGTATAGAGTTTCAGTCCCGGTGAATCTCACAGATATGTGAGTCTATATGAGTTGAACCACGTCTTCAATGGCTCCTAATATGAAAGTAACAATAAACCGTAATTTAAAAGGTTTTATATCTAATGCAAGAGCAAAATATTGTAAAAATAGTGGTAGAAGTGAGATTGCATTCAGTTCTCTGAGTGTATAAAATTAAGAATAGCACCTGCAAATCCAGCCTGTGGGGTAAAAAAAATAAATGTGAGTTAAAACAGAGGAATGGAAGACATGCGTCTCTCAAGGATTTTAATACATTTTTATGTGCTAGACAGCACAAACTGGTGCACAACACTGAAGTGCTAGCATGATGGATGGCTTTTAACATGTTTTTACAAATAAAATTGGCAAAAAAAACCAAAAAAAAAGTCCTGTGTGTTTGTGTTGCTCCTTTTACTGTGACATCCCTATATAAAATCCTGGAGAATGTGCTTTGATTAAACTGAACTTTCCAACCTCCATGCAACACACTAGAGACCTGCACATCATCATGCTAACTGGGAACATGGAGGGAAGCCTTATACTGTTCCCAGAATGTCCCAAGGAAAGTTCAGACCTAAATCAACTTGAGAGACTCTGGAAAGACTCGCACACAGCCCGTCTTGAACACTCTGATGGAAGATGAGTTGTTTGGAAGGAGATTATAGAGACTATAATAGAGACTATATTATATATAATACACAAGACTTCCAGCTGTGATTCCAGCAAGTAGTTTTGCTGCACAACTTATTTTCTCAGGATGGGTGACTGATTATAAAACGCTTGCGCTACAGTTTTCAGGTTTGATTTGCGTTGTCATATTGCAATAATTGCGTATTGTTGCAACCTCAGACAATGCGATGAGGTTGCAACATCTCAGTATGTGAAAAGGTTATAGGGTGTGAAAGCTCGAGTTTGATTATAGTTCAAATTTAAGGCAATATTTCTAAAAAAAAAAATCATTTTAAAAAACTGTTTCTTTGATTAGGCTAAATACATGTGACATGTGACAAGTCTGCATTTGTATGTTGCAGAAAAATGATTCAATTCTTTTTCAGGAAGCTTGAACAAGTGGACAGTGCTACTATTCACTACTAACAGAGGTGAGAGCTCATCGGTTAGTTGGACCCTGAGGGAAAGTCCCCGAGTGAGTGCTGCAACCTCTGACTAATAGGTTTGCATAACATTGATTTGATTGGCTCTCCGGTGAAGAATAAACCCCAACTCTACACGGCTCTGTATGTGTCCTACACACACATACAGAGCCGCGAGGCCTGGTGTGTCACAGCTCAGTCTTTAAACTGGACAGCCCATGGCTCTGCACGGGCTCCGCCATTAGGTAACAGCAGATTTAGAGGCGAGGCGGGGTGGCAGGTAAAGATTGGAGAAGCCACACTGAGCTGGACGGGTCGAGAGCCAGCAATCTCCTCCCGATGATAATCTGCTGCCTAATCAGACAGAGCCAACCTCTGCTGGAGAGGAGAGAAGAGCTTCGAGGTGAGCTAAGTTCTCAAGCAGCCCTCCCCATGTGGGAACACCGTGATCTTATGGGAGGGAAAGCCATTCGTGGCAAACGTCACATGTCAGTGTGCGAAATTCATGAGCAGCGCTCATGAACGCGAAGCAACAGCTGCAAGTCAGAAAACCAGGGGGGATTTGCTAACTTTTGTGTGTGGAGCTGACCTCTGTCATCAACACTGCGAGCAGAGAGCAATGCTTTTCTTCACCAATCACAAATAGAGACTTCATGCGACTTTGTGCACCTCTGCTTTAATGATAAATCAATCATAAACAGTACAAATAAACAGCTTAATATCACTGTGTTTTACAAACTAGATGGATCATCAAAGTTTCCGACTTACAAATAAAACGTAAAAGTAAGTTGCATTACGAAGCATTCACAGCTGTTCACTGCCAGATGAGTTATATATTTTACTTTTTTTAACAGAAAGCAGAGGAGTCTGAGGCGTACTGACAAACAATCAACCACACCGTTGCATTATCACCGCCATCTTTAGTATTTCTGTCAGCCTCTTTGGTATATTTCCCTCCAATATTTTCATAAATGGTAAAAAAAAAAAAAACATAAGAAAAATTTTAAAATGTTTTTGCTGTTTTAATGTTTTTCTTGTCACGAAACTTTTCTCGCATGAACGGCACCTTGAAAAAGTCCCTCCTTCTTCCACCTCAAAACCGACTTAAACGCACGCAATTGTCAGAGATTCTGGTGTTGATCGAATACAGTGCAGCCACATAAAGCACACACACACACACACACACACACACACACACACACACACACACACACACACACACACACACACACACACACACACACACACACACACACACACACCCTCGTCTCACTATTCAGAGCACCAAGCAGGGGAAGCTTGCAGCGCTGCACACAAATAAAAAGCAAATGTGAAACTTCAGACCACAAGTGACTGATAGGTTATATTTATTACTATCTGGTTCTTGTTCGCCCCCGGGCCCCGCTATGGTTGCCGTGGGCAACTGCCTATATGATCCATGTAAAAAGTTACCTGTCTGAATATTTGTTTATGAAATGGGTCAAGGAACAAAAACTAAATATGTATTTATGTAGAACACGACAATGAAAATGACTGCAAAATTGTTTCAGTGTATTTAACAAACTAGACTTGTTGGAAGATTTTGAATATATAAGAACAGAACATTTCATGTTTAAACATTACATGTAAAAATATGAAGTTATGATATGTTGAAACATTTGTCTAATGGAGATAAAAAGAGACTATTTAGATGCAAGCTTCTGTTCATCCTCTATTGGCAAAATGTTCTCTGTTGAGACCTGAAACTGAAAACGGATAAAGCTTAGTGGACCAGACACCACACTACATTATCAGTATATAAAGCATGTTGCACTTGTTTTATTGTTATTTTTATCTGCTCAGAAGGTGCATGAGAGGTAGGCTTTGCGGCGAGGTTAAGCTGAGTCAGGATGGGCCTGCAGACTCACGTCAGCAGTCTGTTACAGAGTTTGCTCAAGGACTATCACAGCCGGTGCCACATTGTGACGCCACAGGGTAAGACTTAAAAGCAGCACGCATGAGATTTTTGATCCTGAAATGTGAGCAAAAATTCTCACATTGCAAGCGATGGAGTGCTTCTTGAGGCAGACGGTGCTTGATTCCACGTTCCTTCAAGCACAAACTCGATTTTCCCCTCCAGATGTGGCACAGTAACTCTTACTTTATTTACATCCCTGCATTGATTGAAAATACAGTGTAAATAAAGCAGAGACAGAATTCTTGCATGCACTTGGTGAGTCAGCTGTTTGCTAAAACAACAACTGCTGTTGGATGCTGGAGCAGATGGAGGGCTTGGCTGGAGATCAGAACTGGCTTAATGAGGGCCTGAACGACTCCCGGCCAGTCCAGGTTCGCAGCCTTCGTCACGGGGCGTCTCATCTCAAGGCGAGGAGATACTTAAGGCGCTGAAATAGAAGGTGAGGGCACCTTCTATCCCACGGGAGGAGGAAAGATGGAGACAAGTGAAGAGCAGAAGTGAGGTGGAGCGATTATGTAACAGTTAAAAGCAGGTAAGCCATCGATCAGCACACATGGCCTTCCCTAATGCTCCCGCACATGGACGAACACTGAGGGAGTCGCATCAAAACCGACTCCTCAGTCGTATTACCACCTTCTGAACACAGTGCAGTCAGAATCAGTACATGCAACACTTTGTAAAAGAATGGAGGGCTCAGTCCTGCAGCGGCTCCTCGGACCCATTATGGAGCCTCAGTGTGACTCATAAAACACCAAGCAAGTGGTGTACTGACAATCTACAGAAATCAAGTTGAATTCTCACAATTGAACGTCTATTTTTGCCATGCTTTGATTTTTAATAACCTTTTATTGAGGATGCAGCATAAGAGTTATTGCTCTGACTAGTAAAGACTAAACTTGCTGAAGGATTTTATTTAAAAATGATCTGATCTGAAGATTTTTTTGGGGGGCTGCATTCGTCAAAGTTGATTAAATCATCTGCAGGTTTTATTTTTCGATATTTCCGCACACCTTTTATTTTTTGACGAGTCTATTCTTGTGAACGTAATCCAAAATTCTTCTGCAGGAGCAGATTTTCATCAACAAAAAGCTGAAGACAGGGCTTGTGCCGCCTCCAAGTAAATGTCTTATTGCCATCTAGTGGGAGGTTGGACGTGTTCATCTTTGAAGAGGAAATTTTGTTGATTTCTCCTGATCATATATCGGCTATTTTTTCTTCCTGCAAATTTAACAACACATTTGTTTTTTTATCTGTAATGGCTGAATGTTTTTTTGTTTTCTTTCTGCAAAGTATATTGACTCTGTCAAAGCCAGCAGCTTTGCTGTAATTGATTCCTAGCTCGTACAAATTGAATTCGCATAAAAGCATTAAAAATAAACGGCCTTTTTAAAGAAAATGTGTACGTATGATCAGCCACATGTACTGTCTCTTTATGGACAGTAAGTTAGCTGATGACCTTTGATCAGTTTTTTTTTTTGTTCTCTAACAATCATGGCCGTTCAGTCACTGGGTTTAACAATTTCTCTCTCTCTTTCTACAAAAGGAAGGAATAGCTCACTGCAGCCTTCAGCCCAGTTAAAGTTATAACATCCACATGATCAGATTAGATTTTATCCAGGATCTTTAAACTGAAGCCTGTTTTTTCTCCCCAGTCAGAAATCAACAGAGCTGAAAACAACTACAACTGAAAAGGTGAGAGCAGCACTGACTCTTCATGAACTGATATATGAACATTATCAGTTCTTGGAGTATCTCAGTTATTTACACTCATGCATTTTTTCTGAATACTAGCATGTGGATGGCAAATGGACATGACACCAGTTTATTCTCCTGCATAAGAACAGTGGATTTTATCTCAATGCATTTATTCATTTATACTACATGCAGCACACATGCAACCATGTTTGCCCTTTCCATATCATTTTTGTCTTCTTTTTTTTAAAATTAAATTGCATATACATTTTTATCTTTTATTTTTATTTTATTAATATTAGCCGGTTAGAATGCAATGTCTCCGCCAAATCCGGTGCGTGACAAAACTCCGGGCTGCAGCTCCAACACCCAGGCTTCTTAAAGTGACAAACCTACTCAGATCTGCGAGCACGCTGCAGCGGAAAAAGGTATTTCTCCATCACTTTGCACTTTACTGGCATCTAAACACGCAGCATTTATATTTCCAATATTTCAGTTATACGTAGAGGTGCAAATTTGACACTTTTAATGGACTCTTTGTGCAACTTTCAGTGCAACTTTGAATTAAATCTGTCATTATTTACCAAGTGGCACTTCATGACGACCGCCATAAACATTCATGACGGCTCCTTCGTGCTCATAGCAGATGTTATGTCGTGTTAATGACAGTGTCATGTCGGTTTTATGAACACCCCTTTAAATAAAGTGTGACCACAACATCATTATGAATATGAAAGAAAATATACATTTTTTTATCAAGAAAAATCCAATGCTTTGTGCTATTGTTACCTAGTAACCCAGTATTAGGTTTTTTCCACTCATAATATTTTACATATAGACTTTTTTCACATCTTTGATGGCTATCTTCTTGTTTTATGAACAAACTTCTTGACGTTTTCTTCTTGCTAAGGGCCACTTTATGTGGGGCACAGCTAATAGCCTTTCTGTTTTTGTGGTCAGCCATGTCTTGTTAGGTTTGCAGTTGCAATATATTCCAACTTTAAAGTTCTTCATAGCTTTATCTCTGATCTGTCTGCCTTGATCTTTTTGATGGTTTTTGGTTATTAATGTTCTTTAACAAACCGCTGAGGCCTTCACAAATTTACCACAAATATGAATTTCACATAAGTTTAATCATTTTGCTAACAATGTCTTTCCAAATTATTTGGTTGCACTGGACTTCATTTAGCAGTATTAGAGTAAAGGAATATTTCTACAAATACATGCTAACTTTTTTTTCTTTCTTTTTCTATTCTTGTTCTTTGGCTTCTCATAGTTTTTCTACAAACATGCACCTACTCTTAATTTTTTTTTTTTTTAAATGCCTTTAGTGTAAAAATGACAAACTTACTAAACAAGATATTTGTATTAGACGAGTTTCATTCATCTGGACTGAAGGCAAAAATTACTCTTTGAACTGTAAAGTTTGCAGAAAGAGTTTGTGAGAAAACGTGAAGGAGTCCAACCTTGACTTGTTTTGCTGTACAGATGGATGCATCTGAAGTAATTTGTAACCAAAGATACAAAACTTGTTAAACTGGAATCTGTTTTCTATTTGGAACAAAGTGTCTGGAAAAGCTAATCCAAGTAACTCAGACGCTTCACACTCCTCTCCTCTCCGCTCTCCCGCCTCCTGTCCAGGTAAGTGTTTTAAATGGTAAACTCAGGTCAGTGTGCAAAGTCAATTATTTTCTAGACCCTCCTTCTCTTGTTCAGAGCCACATAGTTAATGGAGCATGGGTGGAAACAGTTTACATTCAACAAAGAATCCATATGTCGACCAGTATTTAGAGTTATTGGTCGAATGTTATGTAATATGATCTAATTTAAGCGTACACAACCATTTATTGCGAGTGTCTTTTGATGAAAGCCAGTGTGTTTTCCTGTCTTACTGGGACATATGGAGATTTTGTGTCCAAATTTTAAAAAATCGAGAAATGTAACTAGATTACCACAGTGGAAGAAAATACTCTTTTGCAAAACATTATTTTAAATTATTTCCACTGAAAATGGTTGTAATTTTTGCTCTTTATGAAAACCACTAATGCCAAACTATGGTTTGCCAGGAAGAACGTAGACAAAGACCAATCTGTGGAAGAACGTTCTTTAGACAGATGAATTTACCTTTTACATATTTAGACAGAAGAACAGAAGACATATTTATGATAAACAAACAAATTTCGCAGGGAAATTAACACCAACTGTGAAGCACAGAGACGGAGGTGTTATGGTTTGGGGATGTTTTTCTATAGACCTGGACAGCTCGAAGAATTGTAGCTCATCAAAAAGTGTCTGAGGAAAATGTGATATAAAAAAAACAACAACTAATAAACATAAAGCTAAAGCAGAACTGCTCATTATGACATGACAAGGAATCCACCAAAGAGTGACTGAGAGCTAAGAAATGGCCAAGTCAAAGCCCAGATCTTGATGTCCTTGTGAAGGCCATAATGCTGACAAAGCAGCTTGTTTTATCAATTAAACACTGTATTTATGCTTTTCATGTACTACAATGAGCTTCCACAACAACAACAACATAGATTTTTTCCCCTCATCGCTGTTCATGCAGAAGCTGTATCGAAATTACAAACGTAGGAAATCATCCTTCTCACTGGTCCATTTATTTTAAGACTTTTATTTTGAAGCTCTTAAAGTTATTGAGTAGTTCTTCCTGGTTGAAGGGCAGACAGGAAGTGAGAACAAGAGTCATTTGTGAGTATTTACAGTCTGCTCCCAGTTTCATATTTAGTTTTACTCTCAGCACTCAGCTGCATGTCACAACTTATTATTTTAATATCTTACAAGAAGAAATGTGGTCTGTTGTATCAATTTAGTCAGTGTCAGCTGTGTTATGGCTTAGTTTAAGTTAGTTTAAGTCTTTATTGAATTTTGGAAACATTAAACGCATGCAAAACAAAAAAGATTGTGAGGTAGCCACCATCCAGAAGAGCTTCCACAGTCAGTTGATAGTCTGGTGTGGTTCACTTTCACACTGCATTCAAAGAAAGCCTTTTGAGTGCAGAATCAAATTGAGAGTTTTAGTTTTTTAATTCCTAATTTTGTTTCATTTACACACAAATTGTTCTACCTCAGAACTGAATGCAGAAATGATACACTTTTATCTTTGGGGATTATATTTTCTCCAAATCATTGGTACATATATATATTACTGTTTTTACTGTAGGCCACTTCAGATATTGTTTATTCTAAGCTCAAAAGTGCAGCTATACTTCTTTACCTCTTATTTAAATCTATAATTTTGTTATATAAAGTCTCCAATTCCAGATTGAGAAATAATTTGATGCTGGTGAAGAAAGAAGCATAAATCTACTGCAGCACTCCAAAAAAAAAGATAGTTCTCTGTGATAATTTAGTACTTTTGTCCACAGCTTTTACAGTTTAGAAGCTTCTGAAAGGAAAAGGAGACAGACTCAGTCAGACAGCAATAAAAACACGGCGCTGCAGTTAGATGCAATAAATGAGAGAAATAAAAATGAGACCATAATTTTGTGCTTGATATTGATATGAAACCTGATATTGATTTGCATTGTCTGAGTTATCATTGCTTCTTCTCTTTTGCTCCTCAAAAGCAGTAAAAACCTCATGAAATAGATTAATTTGCTTCTCTTTCTGAAGGGAATTTTTTCTGTTTTGTTTTGTTTTTGCTCGTCCTGTCTATTGTAGTCTCCACAGCGTCCGTTGCTCTGGTTTTACAAAAAGGTAAAAACGAATCAAACGGCAGCAGATGGGTGTTTATTTGACTCTTTCATTTTTGCCTGCTTCAGGAAATCCTTTCAACTGTAAATGTAAAGCAGGGAAATTACCTAATGTTGAGCTGAGAAAAACATTAGTCTCAACATTAGTGGGCACTGCCACTGATTGGTTAATCAGTGCCCTGCCACTGATTAATCAATCAGTGGCAGGGCACATGACATAATCTGAATATGGAAAAATCCATCAAAATATTTGATTTAAATGCCTAACTTGGTAAAGTTTATAAGGTTTTAGCATTAACTGCACCAGTTAGGCTTTGCGCTTTCGTAAAGCAAATCTGAAGCACTTTCTAAGTTTATCACATTTTAATCTCCTGCCTGTTTGTGTGGTTAAAACGCTGTTCCTACATTTTTAAAATCTTTTTTCTGAGTTTCCAGGGGAAATGTGAGAGTGATAGATGGGGTTTTTTCAAAAGAAAAGAGAAGCTGACACTCCCCTCCCACACCTGTTGCTGTGCACTGCTACTCAGCAAATCTGAAACTGGTACAGGGGCCTTCTTGGTGTACAGAAAAGGACCTGTGACTTGCTGTTATTCTGTATTGACAACCAGGCTGTTTCTATAGACGTTCAATATCGCTGCAAATGATAAGATGATAAACTCTGTGAATGCTGGCTGCTGACCGAATCGCATTGGGGTTTGGGAAATGGAGAACTGCAGTCCTTCGCCATGTGCATAAAATCGGCTCTAAATCACACATGGATCATCCGACTGGCGCCAAACTGGATATGTATGACCTTTGTTGACCTCTAAAGAGCCCAACAGCATTGAAATGTAATGTGACTCCACTGCGCCCCCTAGGTTAATCCACCAGCTATATCTCCTCGCTTAATGCAACAATCTGCACCACATTTTTTGTGCGTCGTCAGGGAGCGCCGCCGAACGCATCAACGCGTACTGCCTGGTGGACGGGCGCGGAAACTGCGCAACGGCTTCCGCAGCGCCGTGCGGGCGGACGTGCTGGAAACTGCGTGAGAGCTTCTGTGGTGGCTGGCGGGCGGCGGTTGCTCGTAACCCCGCGGTGGCAGGACCCTCAAGCTCCCAGGCCTCTGGTAGAGGACCCGAGCTCAGAGGATTAGAACCACCCGCGGTGGGTGAGAAGGGAATTATTTATTATATAATAAGCCCTTGTCCCCGTCTGTCTGGCAATAAATAGTTCAAATTATTTATTGCTATTATTGCCAAAATAACCCGTTGAACACTGAACTGTAATCTATGAACCGAGTCCTGATGTCACCTCCTGGATATTTGAGTTGTGACGTATCCAGTCAGTTTGTTCAGGCACGGTGGTGGCAGCATCATGCTTTCAGCCATTGTCTGAATGTTTCTGAATGTGTTCTCATCCCGGCAGGAGATGGCAGACAACAAACCATGGGTTCTGATCTCAGAGGTCGGGGACAAGGGCTTCCACGAGGAAGTCGTTGACATCATCAACCAACACTTCCGCATCATCTGCCTCCAGGAGTTTCTACAAAACCCGGCCCTGCACGGCCCTAAAATCCAGGGCATGTTTATGTGGAACTACTGTCCTGCGGCCGAGCCTTCCCTGCTGAGCTGCCTGCCTTCGCTGAAGGTGATCGCCAACGGAGGAGTGGGCATCGACCATCTGGACGTGCCGTACATCAACAGCTTCGGCGTGAAGGTCGCCAACACTCCCGGCGTGGTGAGCGACGCCACTGCAGACATGGCCATGGCGCTCCTGCTGGCTTCAGCACGGACGGTCCTAGAGGGTGAGAGCAACACATTCCCCTCTTGTAATTATTCTCACTCCTAAAATACCTCACGATGTACTGTTTACTTCAGCTCCGGGTTAAAGTGGATAAAGACTGAGCTATTTGGATACAGGGTGTAAGAAAAAGGAACACAGTTCCAACAATAGAGCACGGTAGTGGCTGGATTGTGCTGTGGTGTTGTCTCAGTACCAAAAGGTGGATTGGAAAGGGATGAAAGTTGGGCACAATTGGGTGTTCAACAAGAAGAAGAAATAATTTCGCGCAAAAAAGGAGAAAAAAAAATCACATGGACTGAATAAGTTGGAAAAAACCAGGTTTTAATCAGAAAACTTTTTTTTTTTTATGGTAAAACCAGGCAAACACTGTACTCAAATATTCAGCTGCTTATGAAAAAAGCTACAAAAGCTTCCCATTTTGTTAATGGACACTTAACCCATCATTAATGGGAGCATGTATAATTTCCCCCTTGTCTTGTTTAAAGGAAATCTAAATTTTTTTTTTTTAGCTCCACTCAAACTTAGATGATTAAATAAAAGGATTACATAATTAAAAGCCCAGAATTAAACAGACATTTATTTCCCTGTTGTGAGGTGGGTGTAAACGTTTGTCGTCAAAATGATCAGTCAATAATCTAAAAGCTTGGCAACATTTTTCTGGTTTCTGTCTCTGCAGGTCACCTGATATCAGTTGATTCTAAGACCACCCATGTACCTCAAAGCCTTATGGGAGTTGAAGTCACAGGTTCGACTCTGGGGATCATCGGAATGGGACACATCGGGTATAAAGTTGCTCAGAGAAGCAAAGGTTTCAACATGAGGATCCTTTACCACAACAGAAACAGAAGGTCGACTTTCGGACCGCGATACGTCAACCCAAGAAACGGAGGCGCTTCATGAGATCTTTGATTCTTCTGTTGTTTAGAAGTATCGAAGACGAGCAAGCAGTCGGGGCAAGTTACTGTGAGAAACTGGGCGACCTGCTGAAGGAGTCCGACTTCGTGGTGGTGGTGGTGAACCTGACCCCTGACACCACCGGCCTCATCAGCCACAGAGAGCTGTCACTCATGAAACCCACAGCCACACTCGTAAACGTCAGCAGAGGTATCGAAAAATCCTTCTCCTGGACTGACATTCAGCAGAACTCGGTCCTCTATCTACCAGGTTGAATTGTTTTATGTTTCAGGTCTGGTTGTGGATCAGGACGCTCTGGTCAAAGCTCTGACGTCTGGAACGATACGAGCTGCAGCTTTAGACGTGACTCACCCCGAACCTCTACCCAGGTACCCTCTGTTTTAAACTCTCCCTCTTCGTTTGTTTACACATTATTGCTCATTTTAGCTTCGTCTGACGGGCTTGTGCAGGAACCATCCACTCCTCAGCCTCCCCAACGTGCTGATAACGCCCCACATTGGGACCAACACTCGTGGGACGATAAGAAAGATGGTGCAGATGATGGTAGACAATGCTTTGGCAGCAGTGAAAGGCGAAGCTGTTCCTAATGAGGTCAAAGCAAAAATAAGTTCCTCTTCTGGTGACAAGCTCAAGAAAATATAAATACATTTTTTTGTCCTTTTTACTTGGAACTTTCACACGTTGACCCAATTCTTTGATATTTTGAGCTTCAATCCTGTCAGTTTTAGTCCTGCAGTTACTCAGGAAGACATTTATGGGCAGAAATCACATCTCCTCATAATAACTTTAGTGTTTTTTTTTGTGTGTGTCATAAAGCAAGCACAATAAATCTACTGTATTTTCTCGTCATTTAGTTGCTACCTTTACTGCTGTACATTTGATAATGACAAATAAATAATATAAATAAAATTATGAGCTTAAATTTATCAGTAATGCATAGTGTTTTCCCCTTCAATGTGATCTTTACTGTGAGTCAAACTTGTGCAACCAGGTCTTTGTTACTTTCCCTTTTCTTTAACTAACGTAATGCATTTTATCATGTTTGCATCAGCATTAGCCGTCAATATAGCAGGTAGATTGTTACAAGTACAGCCTTGGTCACTGGTGTGCAGTTGAAATAAATAAGATTTTATGAACTATTGGATTAGTCTGAGTTTGAATTTGTTCATGATGGAATGTAATGTGAATGATCAAATAATAAAATACAGAAATAATGCCTGAGAATTGTAAATAATTCCTACTTTTAATACACAGTTAATTACAAATGTAATTAATTTCTTATTTATTTATTTATTTATCTATTTATTTATCTTGTCAATAAATCTCGTGATTTATAGAAATGTCATTCAAAGCACTACACATTGAATAAGTTATTTTTAATTGGATTGTGACACTTTTGGCTCTAGATAGTATCTAGATCCCGGAGAGACAGCAAGCTCCTGCTGTCTCTCCGGGTTTAATCAGCGCATAATCTCCGCTTTCCCCAAGGATGCGGCGCTTACCTCACCGGCAGAAAAATCGAGAGGGTCTTGGCTGCAGCCTGCGGAAAGGGGCGGTGACGGACCACTGTCAGTCTCATACCTTATATGGAAATGGGACTATTGCATTCCGGAAATGAAGGGGGCGCTATTTTCACAATCACCAGTATAAATACCTTAAAGAAGCGGGGCTAAGAGGTTGACTGGAAGAAGTTTGAGAGGTTTCCCCACTGACGATCGGCACGCGATTCACAATGGAACAACCACAAAGTCAGCAAAAGGTATTTTCTACCTTATTAAAACTTTTTTTACAGAGTAAATCGATATGCTTTTCTACATTAGGTTGAAAATATAATTGACAGCTGTAAACGAGTGAAATTCGTAGTTCGGGAAGGCTAATTTTAGCATGTAGCATAGCTAATCATTTCCGTGCAGGCCACCATTAGATAAAAATCTAAAAGTAGAAAAATGTATCATTGAAAAATGTATTTTATGCTCAAAATTTGTTTTTCTATTTTCATTATACAGATGTACGTGTCTTTGCAACATTCGGAATGGAGAGAAAATTCTTCCTTACTGAATGAACGACAGGTGTCGCTGTCCGCTTTGCTCATGCAGGGCCGATGAGTCCAACAAGGTTCAGAACCACATAGCAAGAACTGCTATGGTTCAACATAACGGTATGCAAAACTACACTAATGAATGGGTTTTTACATACTTATCAGTTCTCTAGTGTTTTTATTTTATTTTTAAAGGTTAATATTTTTTTAAATATGTTTTTGTACATCAATGTTAAATTTCTGGAAAGTCTTAATATTTTTTTTATAAACTAACAGCTGCCATCATAAGTGGGTGTAGTACCCAGAGCTGATACTGTAATAACCAGTAGCACTACTTCATTGTATTTTTAGTAACTGTTTCTTTTAAATGTGTAGTTTGCTGCACAAAGTATTTGGTGAAATGGCTATTAAGTACTGTTTTACTGATTATAACGTGCAATGTAATGTTACCCATTTATTTAAGCAGACATTAATAAAAAATGATGTTATGTGCACTATTAGGTATTTTAAAACCTAAAAGGAAACATTTTAATACAAGACAACAAATTAAGGTTAAAGGAAACCTAACATAAACATTTATCTGTGTAGGGTGTTTTAATTTTTTAATGGATTAAAATGTGTTCTTCATTCAGTTAAGTTACTCGCATTATGTTGCGTATCAACATTAACTCAAGAGTATAAGATTTGGAAAAAATGTCCTAATTGTTCATTTTTTTGTCAAAGTTACAGAGTAATTGAGTAAATCTAATTAGTTAATTCCTGCTCTTGGCTGGTTGAGCAATATCACTTCTACAATTTCAATTCATTTTTTGCAGAATATATATTTGTTATCTGGAAGCCATTGTGATTTCTATAATTAATTAAAATCCTACAAAACAGTAACAACAATGTTAAAGAATCTACAGTGATTAATTCAAACATGCCTTTTGTTCGACCAATCATTTGTATAATAAGCTTTTTCTTTTATCTTAGTAGCTATCAGGCTGTTTCCTTGCTCTGTTCTGAGGGACAATGAATCATGTCCTGTTTAAACATATCTGCAATGTATATACATGTTTTTTAATTTTATTCATAAGGTTAATTCATAATCATGTCATAGCCATTCTTCCAGTATGAGTCTTGCAATGCACCTGTTTTTTTTATTATTATTATTTTCAGATGCCTCTGATTGAACTGGAAGCTGTTCTCCAGGAGGTGATTCTGGCACAGGGAGACATCTTACCTCACCTTGGCATTGACCTGCAAGTGCTTTGAAGCCATTGTTTCTGACCCAGTTTTCAGGAAGAAGACTCACTTTGCTTGGCTGGATGGGAAGGACCTTTGACTTTTTTCACCTAAAACTTTAGATTTCAACTACATAAAATCTGTTTTTCATCAACAGGTGAGATCAGCTGGGCTACATTTTCAGAGTCATTCAAGGCAGATGTTCTTCCTGCAACCTGCAATATAAAGACTGTGTGGGCTTCACTGGACATGGAAGATGAGGAGAGTTCCCTCGTTACGACTCTGATGACGTACCTGGACACTGCCCTGAATGCCAGCACTGAATGCTAGGACAATATTAGTTTTTTTCTACAGTCTTTCACACATTTCAGTTCTCACACATTGTTCGTTGTGAAATGCCATTTTAAATCATTTATGCTGAAGCACATTTGCCTTTTGACTTGTTCAGTCATTTGTTTTCGTAATGTGTTATTTCAATATTATGTACATTTTTGAATGTTCCTTTTGTTGTAGCTCAGTTGATTTACATTATTAGTTTTTACAGAAATGGTGTCGTTTCCACACAGAGTTACATTGTGGCTGCATTTTGTTGGAGAGAAAGTAGAACCAATAAATTAGTTGTAAATATATTGTAACGATGTTGTTTAGCAATTGGATAACCTTGTTTTAAAAATTTGAAATACATGCTAAGTTAATAACTTGCAATATTTTATATGTGTAAATGCAATGTTTCCTATAATTTTAAACAATGACTGGAACCAATAGAAATTTTCTTTACTAACCTGACAAACGGCTAAGTTGTTTGTGTTTTAACAGTCAGAATCAACTGTTGTTTTATGATAAAGCAAGCACATACAGAAACATTGTTTAGTTCCAAAGTCATAATGCAAACATAAGGTTAAAGGTGAGCTGAGAGAAGGTGGAGACCAGGTGGAGGTGATGGAAGCTCAGCAGTTGCACATCAAGCCGGAGTTTCTGAAGGGTGGAGGAGATGAGACCGGCGCCGTGATCCAATGAGATGAAGACAGTTATAGTTACAATTTACTCATGGGTTTAATTTATGTATCCAGTGAATTTATTAAAAAAGGTTTTCATATAGAAAAAAATAACTCCTGAACAGCGAATCATTCTCTCTGACAGTTCCCAGCGCAGTGTCTGCTGCCGGGTCCAAAGATTATTTCTTATCACATAAACTTTCTAAAACCTACTTTCTGTGTGAGTCTTTCCAGGCTGAAGCTAAATTTAAAGTTTTAAATGAATCACTGGGTTTTGCAACAATTGCATATTTAAGGTATTTGGAGCGCAGTTTATGAATCGATTGCAATTAGAATAGATTTATAATTTCTAAACGGAATAATGGGACACCAACCAGTTTACTGGTTAAGACATTATGGTAAACAATGATAACAGTTGAGCTTGTTAGAAGTTCAAAAAGTCATTTAATTTGTTTGTAAATTATATTCACCACATGAATAATAAGAAAAAATATTTGGCAAATAAACAGAACAAAAGTGCTGTGAATGGACTGACCAGGTTGGCCAAAATTGTTGACCAAACCTCTTTTTCCATCTAGTCCTTATTGAATAAGGCAAAGGATATTATATTTTAGATTTTAACTTATTTATTTTAAGAATACTCTTCACCACATCAAAATCTATTATTTGAATTTCAACACCAGAAAGTATTTGTTTCTATCTGTTTTCTTAATCTGCGATGGACTGGCGATCTGTCCAGGGTCCATCAGCAGCTCTCACCTCCCCGCTATATGTGTATAATAATTAATGGATGGATAGATGTGTTCTTAATGTAATGTACATTTGTCTCTAAAATATTAATTTAATTTATGTTTTATGACTTTTGTTTGGGATAGTTAGGGTGTAAGGATAGATAAATACATCTCCATAATGATTCCTTCTTTTAGATTGTTAATAATATAAATTTAACATCCGAAAAGAAAGATTTAATAAACGGAACATATAACGAATGTCATTTCCTTAATGTTTAATTTGTAATTAATTTTAAATGTTAAAAAGTGTTATTGGGTGTTTTGAAAAGTTTTGAAAAGAAGTTTTGAAAGTTTAAGTTTTGAAAGGGGTAGTCAAATAAAATGCGTTATTATTATAATTATGAAAACACGGCGCACCTTTCATTTCCTTATTATTGCTTATTGTAGATTGTTTGTTACTAATGTAATTTTAACATCCGAAAAAAAAAGATTTAATAAAGATTAAAAAAAAGGGGACATACCACGTGACAGACATACCACGTGACTGACGTATCACGTGGAATGTCATTTCCTTACTGTTTAATTTGTAGTTAATTTGTAATTAATTTTAAATGTTAAAAGTGTTTTTTGGGTGTTTTTGAAAAGCGTTGTCAAAAAAGAAGCGTTATTATTTTTATGATTATTAAAACACGGCTGGTACAGGAAATGGTGTCACTGGCGCCCCCTTCATTTCCGGAATGTAATAGTCCCATTTCCATATAAGGTATGAGACTGACAGTGGTCCGTCCCCGCCCCTTTCCGCAGGCTGCAGCCAAGTGTACTTGGAAAAATCGTGCAGAGCCACCTCTTGTTGTGTTGCCTATTAATTTGCCTGAACATAATACAAACTCCAATGTAAAAAGGTATGCGGTGGTATTAAGTTTTACTCACAGAATTGATTGAAATAATGTAAGTGAAAATAAAACGTTACCACGTATTTTTTGTGTTGAGGGAATTATATTTTATTTTTGCATTTCCTTCAGGCATTCACCGGCCTCCTTACTACCGTTTCTGTCATCAGTCATCGACAGACAGGCGTCCAGAAGGTCCATAACACTAGCAGGCATGAAACTCGAAGTGAAACCTGCTGACAAGTTATAGTTCCATCTCGTCCAGCTTCATTTAAACCATTTTTCTGCTTACCCGCCCGGTTCTGTGTGTTTTCCGACCAAAGAACACCATGTTTATTTCTTCGCAAGACTCCCCGGCTGCCTTCAAAGATTTTACCCTGGTCATGGTGAGTTCACGGAGTTAATCTTCTGCATCAGCCTCCTATAGCCGCAACGTTTGTGTTTAAGCGGTGAAATCCAGCAAAAGGAGAGCTTTCTCTCGTGTTATAGCGTATAAAATAACTTTATACAAGTACAACTCATGTTATTTAGAGTAAAAACACTGATTAGCTGCTTTTAATGTAATACAGGAGTATTTGGATGCCTTGCTGTTTTTTTTTTGTTTTGTTTTTAATAAATGTAATGCGTTGTTTATCTGTATATTTTTATTTATTTATTTCTAATGTTGGATAAAAAGAGTTAAATGTTTAAATGAAAAACATTTAGAACGTTTTAAACTGATTTACCGTCAAAATAATCGACCGATTAATCGATAAATAAAATAATTGCGAAGAAGAAGAGGTGAACATCATCTTGAACTACAAAGTGATTTTTTCTGACGTCAGAATCAAGTGTGGAATTTCATAGTGATAACGAATAACAGATGGCACTCATTTTTCCACATGGAATATAACACAATGGGAAAAATATTTCTTCATTGCCTTGACAGCCTGCAGTCGCCGTGGGTAACGTGGGCCAGCTGGCCGTTGACCTCATTGTGTCCACCCTCAACATGAGCAGAGTGGGCTACTTCCACACAGACTGCCTGATCCCGATGGCCGGGAACAACCCGTACGCCAGCAGCAAAGCGGACGCCGAGGAGCTGCACACTCCCGCAGAAGGTAGCACCACGTCTCAGGGTCACAGCTCTTTTTCCATCCGCGAGTGCAAGTTCAGAGGCCACTTGTTGGATAAAAAGAGTTTCCTCCTGTTATTTGCTGCCATTGTCTCAAAATGTTATGTTTGTTTGTCTTAAGAGCGTGTCAAAAAGTGTTACTTTTAATCTTAATGAGTAGAGGTGAGTTTGTCTGCAGCGTTAGTAGTTTTCTGCATGGTACTAATCTGTCCACTGGCTTTTTATCCAGTTTACACAGCAGCAGAGCTGAAACTGGCAGTTCTTCAGATCAGAGCACCAATTATCCAGGTAAACACCGTGTTTTAGCATTTATTTGATTCCCTAAGAATTATAGAACAATGAACATTGTAATCATTTCCAATCATTCATTTAAATAAGTACATAGTTATAATTGTGCTGTTTTCTTCATCAAGTATCAGTTGAGCCTTTTGAATCCCTTTGGTAAGAAGCCGTGTATTATCAGGATTGCAGTGTTCAAAGTATGTGAAAAATTTAAAAAAAGTAGGGGCTTATAATCCGGAAATTACGGTAGTTCACTATTCTAACGAGCTCAAGTATTTCTGCCAAAATCCTTTTGATGGTGAAAAAAAGACCTATTTTGTGAGGCTTTTACAATGATATTAATGGGTCTTTAAGCACGTATTCTATGTTACGTCCACTGTAAAACCTAACTTGCCAAAAGCTCTCCTTTTATTTGCCTTGGATTCCTATGATATGTGCAGCTGAACTTCTGACCAGGCTTGTGTGTCGTCTCTCTGCAAACACCCTCATGTTCACGGCTCCAAACCTTGTTTCAACTGCAGACGAGGTCTAAGAAGTTTCGTCAGCAGCTCAAGACCTGGATCAAAGCCAGCGGTTTCTCCAGGACGGTGGTTCTGTCCAGCAGCCATGCCTACCAGAGGGACGACCAGCAGCTGCAGGGGTAAAAAAATATGCTCCCCAAAATCATTTTTTTGTTGTTGTTGTTTTTCTTTTTGCTTGGGTTATGAATGCCCATGTCTCGATGAAAAGCACTTCTTTGAGGTACCTGATGACGCCGTCCCTGCTGGCTGCGAGCGCGGACGCTCTGAAGGAGCTGGGCTGGAGGGAGATGGAGCGGATCCCGGCGTTTCCTGGAGTGGACGCGGACGCAGAGCCGAGACTCTGCATCCCGGGGGGCGGCATCACCAAAGGCCTTTACACAGACAGGTACAGAGAGATGTAAACGTTTTCACACTCTTTCTTGTTACAACCACAAGACCAGCAGGAAGAATGTGAGCTCCTTTTCCTCCACCTCTCTGTAACAAGCAATATTTCTGGTACAGCGCAACTATTGAGAAACATCATTAATCATGCATGTGGAAGAAAGTGCTCGAAATCGATCTTATCGATTTCGAGAAAAAAAAACCCTACACCGCACTTCACCTTGATAGACATCATCCCCGTTAAATCTGGTGGTGGCAGCATCATGCTGGCCGCAGAAACAGCAAAACCTGTCGGGGCTAATAGCCCGATGAAGTTCAATACAAGGCAGTGCTGAATGAAAACCTGCCAGAGCACGAAGAATATCCATTGTTCAGAATGGCCTAGTCAAAGGGTCTTCCTGAATCCAATTTAGAGTCTGAGGCTAAGACTAGAACTGGAGTTGATTTTATTTGGTGGGGATCACTCAAAAAAGGGAGCAGGAGAAATGCATGCCACACTTATCAGATTTTTTCCTATTTTAAATAGGAAAAAAAAAATTTTTTTCCAACTATTTTCTGTTGGAAAAAACCGTGGCAAAATGTAAAAAAAAAAAAAGTAAAGAGTCATAGGGGTGTGAATACTTTAGCAAGGCACTGCTGCCTCTCATTTCAGTAAATGGAAAAAAAAAAAAAAAAAACCTTGCAGTCCTTTCACACGTTAATGTCTGCGTTGGTGTCAAAATGACGCGTCGCTGCTGTGGATGTGTTCAGCTGTGCCGAGGATCTCCCGCTGGCGGTGCTGCTGCTCTTCTGCTCAGAAGGCGACAACATCCCTGACGCGTTCGCCCTCGTCAACCACCTCAACGACTGGCTCCATCTGCTGGACGGCCAGGTCAGCCTGAAACGAGACTTTCTTTCTACATCTGCAGGCATCGAATCGAACCAGAAACAAAAGTTTACTTTTTTTTTTTTTTTTTTTTCTTCTTCCAGAGCGAAGAACCGAACAGCAAGTGGAAGATTCCATCTTCCTGGAGTTTGCTGTTTGGGAGCGGCATTCCCCCTGCACTTTTCTAAATTCAGGATGTTTTTACTTGCAAAAATGATCTTAAATCTTTCCATTTGCATAATTAATCTCTCGATGTTCCCTCCGCCATCATTTTCCACGCGTTTTCATCTCGCGCGCTCCCGCATCCCCTTCCACTGTTTTCCAATAAAGTCTTGTCGGATACCTGCGTGTTTATTTAAAGTGATAGCAACCTGATTTCACTCCCTTTAAACCCACCCCGCTAACTGAAAGTGCTTGGCTCGGTGCCGTCGTGTGTTCCTGGCAGTCCGGCCTCCCAAGTAATTTGATCCGCTGTCGTAACAGAACAACTCTTATTCAACGGCCGGGCCGGCTGCCAGGCCGGCGGTTTTTGTCCGTCTGTTTGCATCATTGTATTGGACGTTGTGTGAGCGGCCCTGCTTATGGGAAAGGAATGTTTTAAAAAGGGAAAACAGTTTTTTTTTGGGAGGGGGGCATTGCCTCACACATATACGTTTTGCTTTAAAATAAAAACGAGAAATGCAGATGTGTAGGTAAACAAAATACCAGTTTTATTTTGAGCTTGCACTCTAAATAAACTTAAGACAACTTAATTTCAAAAGAAGAACAGGTCATGAGTTTTCTGCAGCATTAAGATCTGTAACATAAGCTCTTTATTTTTCTCTTTACAAGCAAAAATATCTTTAATACACATCTTTAAAAAAACAAAACAGAGTACTATGTACATCATTGAAATATCATGCCACTATTACTTGGGGGTGGAGGCAGTCACTTGTCTTATACCAAACCCCACGTCACCTTTAAAAACTTCAAGTAGATTTTTTTATAAAAAATAGAACCTCTTGTTTTCGCCTCTGAAAAAAATGTTCAGTTTTTCTTTGCTCTTAAAAATACACGTATGAACAGCATTACAAATTGGCAATGCGTACCCCCTACGTTCAGTCTTACAAGAGAGGTCAGAATGCGAGGAGAACGACAAAAGCGAAACAACTGAGGTGGAGGTCAGGTCTGAGGAGGGGGTTTAAAGCTCCTGTGTGAATGTCAAAGTGTCTGCTGTAAACAGTTCAGGGAGGATTTAGGGGGGGGAACAACAAACAAACAAACAAACAAAAAAGAACGCTGAAGCTAAAGACATGAAGAGTTATGAGGCGAGTGTTGCTGAAAACTTGGCCGGACTAAAACCACGATGAACGTAAAAAAGAAAAAAAAAAAAAAAAGCAAAAGGAGAGGAGGAAGAGCACAGAGGTCTGGAGAGAGGGGTGGAGAGCTGGAGTTCCCTGCCGAGGCTGGCTTCGCTGCCGGAGCCGAACTCAGGTGGAGCTGGTTAGCAGTCGCTGGTTAGCAGTCGCTGGTTTTCATCCTGTCACAAGAGACACAAAGTGGACAAGAAAGTCAGGCCCGCTGTGACGTTTCGGATTGCTTGCCTCGAATCACTTCAATCGTGCGAGTCGTGCAGAGAGTCGTATTAGATGAATTAAAAGCAGAACTTCACGCTTTAAACAGAAGCATCCCACTCAGCACCGCAGACTATCAGAGCATTTCCATCTTGACGGTCTGACAAAACGCAAAGCAGTGCAACACTGGAGGAAACGGACACCTGGTTTAGTATTTTCAGTGAAGTGCGAGACATTCAAGGGTCAGGATGTTGTTGGTGACCTGCTTTGAACTTCTGCCGTTTTCCTGCTGGTGGTTCTTCTTCGCAGGAAAGAGTGCACACAAAATTACACAGCTGGATGATTTACTTCTCTAAGGAAAACTGATTACGCTGCATTTTATTTACAGGCACCAAAGTATGGATTTAAAGTTTTATCAATGTAAAAATACTTTTTAAAAAAAAATATTCTTAAGGACACCGATGAAAGTGATTTGTGTCACTAAGCAGCAAAAAATAATTGCGTTTTATGTTTTCAAATTTACTGTTGAACTCATTGACCAAACGGAGGAGAATTAATAATAATTAATTGTGATTTTTTTTGTGAAAATGATAAGTGAATAGTCCTAAGAAATGTATCAAAATAAATGAAAAATGCCCACATTTAGTAATGGGGGCTAAAAACAAATGCATGTTACACTTTAATGTGCATTTCTACATCTGGAAATTTTTTTATTTTTTATTCCACATTACTAAATAGCAAATAAGATGCAATAAGCTTTTTACTGTGCCATCATAGAGTCACCATTTAATTTATTAGGGACAAAGCAGGCAACTGTGTGGACTTTACGTCCACACAGACAAGAAATTAAACGAGACTGAGATACGGTGCGTTCACTGACCAGAGCTAAGGTTTGAATTATGTGCTGTAAATATAAAGTGTATTCAGCTGTAAACAAAAGTCTGACTTTTTGGTTATGAAATGAACCTTGTGAATAATTGCAAATTGTAAATAATGACCTGATCCTCATCCTCAGTGAGGATGAGAAAAGCTTGCCAAAAGCAAAGGCAGCAATGGTGTCGACTTTCCAAGGCCCCCAAAGAGCTTGAAAACAAAAAAAAAAAAAGGTGATGACAGCTCACAACAGTGATCACCTTCCAGGTAGTTATGCATATATTCAGAGACAGCTGGGCGACATTTTCCTGAGGAAAACTGATTCTCCTCTGTTCAGGCTCGGTCAGCTTGTGCATGTGGAGCGAAATCTTGCACGGCAGCAGAGGACCAAGAAAATCTGGAAATGTTATCGCTAACAACAGATAATCATTAGATTTCTGCTTGTGAAAAGCGAACCAATAATAAGCTCGGAATCTTTTTAATTGTTTTAACTCAACAGGTTTTGTTGAATTTCTTTGAAAATGGTGAACATTTTGTGGAAAAATCTATGTGCTGTAGAGAATAGTGTAATAATGTGCCAATGTATTTCTTACATAAAGGTACATATTGTACTTTTTGTCCCCCCATCAGTTGCCCTATTCGGTTTCACATTTATTTCAATCATAGTATTTCTAATAATCGCACATTTTTCCTGATGCCGTAAATTTTCCTCCACTGTAATCTCATATTCTGACTTTCTGCTTGCACACTTCTACATTTGTGCATGTTTTGAGTTTCCCGTCACTTTACTGCTGGGAAAATCTGGATTTCCCAGTTGAGGGAAAATAAAGTTCATCTCCACTCTATTCTAATCTGAATTACTTGGGCGTCTTGGACGGTCCTGGGCTTGTTGTGCCTCTGAGCTGATCACGGATAAGCAGAAGACAAACAAAAACAACAAGATTCCCCTGGTTGCCATCCGAAGCCGCGGGAAGAAAACAAAAGAGGGTTTTGTTCAGCAACAAATGCTAATCATTTTTATTTCCTCTCTGAACCTTTCCAGTTTTAGTCAAATAGCACCCAAATGAAAAATGAGTCGTCTCATACTTTCTACAACCCGCTCAGAGTCAACGGTACGGAAAATGCGACTATGACTCAAATAAAGAATATTTACTAGTAGGAGGTCATTTATGAGTTATTTTGTTGACGTCAACTAGTCCTCGGAAAAGAGCTCATAATGAGAATAAAAGTAGTAAAATACACATCGAAATCAAAACTCAAATTTAAGTATTTTTATGTTTTTGTAATTTATGTAACAACTAAACTCCTATGATATTGTTTAATGACATGAATACAAAAAGGAAATGGGAAGTGATGTGTCAGTGCAAACGTAAGAACCAGGCACTTTGTTGTGACTCAGAACAAAGTGTACAAACTACTTCTACTGATCCAAAAATAACAACCAAAAAAACCCATAAAAATCAGACATTCAGGAAAGCATCTGACAGTTTAAGCGAAACATGCTGAGACTCAACAAACCATAACTGAATGTTAGAAGCAGCAGCAGCAAAAAAAACAGATGATTTCTTCAAAAAAAAAATCCTCTTTTTCTTTTTACAGAACTACATTGTGGATTCTGTCACCAAATTTATACTTTCACATGAATTACCATAAATTAATTCTGCTTACAAAAAAAAAAAAAAAAGCTGCGGCACAATTAAAATATTCCTCTGTTCAACACACATCTGCATCTCGCTTTGGTTTAGTTCAGCCTGACATTTCAGTTTCACAAAGCATTAACCGCAAGTGAACACAAATACACACACACCATGCTGAAGAGCAGCCACAACTCCAAACCACACAGCCACACACACACACACACCTCCAGATACCAAAGTGGCTGATCGTGTTCACAAGCTGTGGATAAAGTTCCTCCTCTAAACGTTCTCCTCGTGGTTGTTCCTGTCTCAGAGGGGAGTAAAGACAGGCTGCCCCCCGCCGGACAGGAAACGTCTCGTCATGTGCAGCAAATGCACCCCAAACTGTCCAGGAAAACCACAACAGGAGAGTGAGACCTGAGCAGAAGCGACTGCGCGTTCGCGTTGCTCTTACTGGAACACCGCTGACATGTCACACAACAAAGGGAGGCTTCTCAGAAGTGACTTCGACGCTGTGCTGTCATCAGAGTGAAGCGCTCCATCAGGTCTAACTGTAAGTCTTTCTAGGACAACAACACTGAGACACGCGAGTGAACTGAAGAAATCTCATCAGGACTCTTTTTTCTTCAAAAAAAAAAAAATTCTGCAAAATAACAGATTTTGCAGAAATGCAGATTTTATGCGTCAGCCTTCTTTCAACAGTTAAGACAGACAGGATCTCACTGTCTTCTTATCCACATGTTTTAGGTCTAACTTTGCACTGGACATTTATTGGAAATTGCACAAAGTTCTGAATAAAAATGCAAGAGAAACACAAAGTGGTTTGAACCTCAAGATTTAATCACCTTTTCCTCTTCCTGTCAGAGTCGGCTGACCTGGACTTGCCTTGGGGTGTTTTGGTGCTGGCAGATTTGGAGATGTTATCTTCTCTGCGTCTTTTGCTGCGTAAAAAACAAAAAAAAACAAAAATGGAAAATTGGTTTAGTGATGTCTTTCTAATCACTGTTATACACAGAGTACAGAATTTATTACCTTCAGCAAGTAACTTCAAATCATCCTTTATTAACTGTGTCGTGTCTGAAGACCCTGGACATTTGCAAGTATGTTTTATGTAATTGATACCATTTTTCCCCAATTTATACATTGGCAAAATGTATAAAGCCTGGTGTGTGTATATTTGTGTATAGATGAATTTTCTCTTGAATATCCATGATTAGGTAAAGTAAACCTGGAAAATCTGTTGAAATGTCCCTTTATTCAGTAGAGATCAGAATTGGAGATGGTTTAATTTGAAGGATTGATTGGTGTGTCTTGTCTAAAAAAGTGCAGTAGCAAAACCCCCCCCCCCCAAAAAAACAAAAAACACAAAAACAAAAACACCTCCGTTTCTAATTCTCCAGACAAAGTCTGATGAACTTCTCCAAATCTGGTTGTGATAAAAGTTTTGGAGTTTACACCAAGTTTGCAAAATTCTGCAAACTTAAAAGAGTTTAGTTGCACCAGATTTTTTTTTTTCCCCCCATTCTGAATCTAAAGTGCGGAACGTCCCTCAGGCTTTCCAGTGAACAAAACCCGTTACGCCTAATGCAGGTGAAAAACGAAACCGTGGGAGCTGAGTGAAAGTCCAAATCTCAATGCCGGACCATGAAGGAGGCACTGTTCTATAGTAGAATCTTAGCGTTTCAATAAATAGATATTAGAGGTTTGACATTGGCTTAACTCTTGTTCAATGAGAAGATGAAAGTTCAACTTTTGGTCTAATTTTTCATCAACTATGAGACACATTTATTTCCATTAATACATTTGATCATAGTTTATTAGTGCTGAATGAAACTGCATATATATATTTATATGATACTGACTGTGTTGTGCTGCCATCCAGCTCCTGTTCCTTGCAGGAAGACTGTGTAGGAACTCTGCTGTCCTGTCTGTAGTCCGCTGCCTCCTCCTGCTGACCCCCTCTCGGGGTCCCGTTGTGTCGCTCCGGTGGACACCGGGCCTGAGGCTCGGAGGAGGGCGGAGACTCTGAGGACGGCGCCTGATCTTCCTCGGACAACACACGCCATTGGTTCTACCGGCAAAGAAGTATGGAAGAGAGGAAGCCAATAAATGTCAAAGAGTTGGCCTGGACGAATTCAGGTGACAAAATAAGACACTAAACACACATTATGGTTGATAATTTGTGTATTGCCTAGAAAAAGGCTTGTCCCCATTTGCTTAGCTAAATTCAGAAAACTACTATTTTTTCCTTTTTTTTCGCCCCAGGCAGTGTATTTTTAATTCCAATTAAAAATTCACTGATAAAGCATCTATTTATGGAACTGCAAGTCAGAACAGTATCTCTCAAATATTACATAAAATTAAAATGGACAGTAAAAACAAACACCTGAAAATGAAACGCATCATAAGTTGGGGTTTTTGTGTATCAGTCGCACCTGCACAGAAGAGTCGCCCATGATGAACTTTGCTCCTTCAAGGACAGCCATGTAGGAGAAGCGCAGCTGTTCGGGAGTCTGGATCAGACCCATGCGGTATTTCCTCATCTTCAACAGGATGTTTTTGATGTCCACTGACAACAGGTCTTTCCGTTTGTCCATCTGGAAGAAGAAGCAACACAATTTGGCTCAGCTTTTTATGGAGGAACTTTCTCTGCCGACTTCCTGATCTTCTGTGTTCTGCATTGTTTAAACAGGAACTCTCGTATGATGGTGGATTTTTCCATTTTAAAATAGAGCAAGCGTCTCGCAAACAAAGAGAGTTTACAGTTCCCTGTGGAGGAAGACTCATACTGGCAGTCTTAACTATTCAAGTGTTTACTTTTCTTGTCACAAGAGATCTGATAAAGAAAGAAAAGCTCATAAAGACCAAGGAGCAGAGCAGACAGGTGAGGGATAAAGTTGCAGAGACGTTAAAATCGGGTTAAAGTTGGAAAACAACATGGTCTTTTAGAGACCTCATGGAGCACGATTCAATCCTTCTGAAAATGGAAATAGAAAAGTAAAACCGCAAACCGACCAAGTCGGTTTGCCGTCCACCTGAATTAACAGGCTGGGCAAAGAGAGCATTACTGAGAAAACTCATCAAGAGGCGTCTAAAGGCATTTTATAAACTGTAATGAATGACAAAAACCAATCTGTGCAAAGCCAAGACAGGTAGCGATATTTAAGCAAAAGCTGGGCTTACAAGTATTCAATGTGCAAATGTGAGGAACAATTTGAAGAATGCGCAATGTGAGCAATTTATAATTTCCTCTATCACATAAAATCTCAATTAAATAAGCTCAAGTAATGGAGCTAAATGGGAAGAGGTCAGAAGATATGAATGGTTCATCAAAGCACACGGTCACATTTTATTTGACTCGATATGAAGAAGATTAGATGTTTTAAAGCAGCCGCAATACATCGTCCTCTTGCAGGTTTGAATAAGAAAAGTGAAACCGAGTTTCCACCAGTCGACTCCCGTATTTCATGGCGTGATTTTTCAAATGTGCGAATAAGCGTTCAGCAGAGGCAGCCGCTGGACAGATTGGATATTCAGATTACAAAGCAATCTCTTTGTCCCATTTTGAAAGAATGGGGAAGCATGCGCTCTAATATTGACATCTAAATGAAAACGTCTCGACCTTATCTTTATTATAGAAACTTATAGACCTTATTTTTATTATAGAAACTTTTAAGTACAATAGGACTAAGTTTAGTAGAAAGTTTCATAAGCAAGCTGGGCATCTGCTGTGGGTTAAAACTTACCACATTAAGGGAAATGCATGGATTTCCAATTGAATATATACAATTAAGAAAGCAAAATGTTATTTTCCTGGCAGTTTGCAAGCATGTAAGACAAAGTGTTCAAACACAGCAACACTTTATAGGAAGAACTGCTGCTGGTTGATGTGGTAGAGCAAATAAAAAAACATTTATTCCCTCACAGGATGTATAGACTAAAGAGAGGGAGGGGGGGAAGCAAATGCACTTACAAGAACAAGACATGTGTCTACTAGTGAGAATGTCCCCGAGCGTCCAATTCCAGCACTGCAGTGCACCACTGCCGGTCCATGGTCCATCTCTAACGCGCCAGATTCCCGCACTTTGAAGAGGAAGTTCAGGAAGGACGCCGGGGATTCAGGGACACCAAAATCAGGCCACGTGGTGTAGTGAAAGTGATGGATCTCTCTCTTCTCGCCCGTCTGTGAAAGGAAGACGAACGTGGCTAAAGTCAGAAGCAGGGAAATTACAACCCTCTGTTTGTTTCCACTCATTCTGAGGTGCTGATTTCTGTCAGGATGTGTGAGGTTATATGAGGTTCAGTGAAGTGTGTTAAATAGCTAGAAAAAAAAAAGAAAAAAAGAAAAAGAAAAGTGCAACAAGTTTCAGTTTCTGTTCATTAACGAAATCAACATCTGGTGTACAAAGAAGGTGAAAGAGAGTTAAAAGAAAGCGTCGTGTGCTTTTAATCCGTCACCAGTTGGGACATATAAGGTTTTTCTTTCCTACTTTTTTCTATTTTAAGATCGGTGAAGCTAAATAAAGGGAGAAAACATGTCGGTGCAAATATCAATGCAGATTTATGTGTTGAAATAGTCTAGTCAAAGTCCACACCTAAATCCATCTGAGCATCTGAGGAAATGCTTAAACATTGCTGCTTCCAATCAATCTGTCCAACTTTGATTTATTCTGAAAAGTCACATGGTTGAAAATTTCCATATCAAGATGTGCAAAGTTAGTAGAGTCAAACCCCCAGAGACTCACAACAGTGCATCACTTCTGAAAATATTTAGCAAACACAGCGCGTCTTCATATCACCTTTGGATTAGTTCAAATTAAAAGCTAAATAAAGCAGCAGCCTACATTAATATTCTGCAGCTGCAATACTCTGGTGGTGTAGTAAGACTTGGTGTCTTCTGACAACAGGGTGACCATAAAGCGCGTGTCTCTGAAGGCCATCTCTCTCTCCTCTGCCGTCGGCCAGTACTGGGCACACTTTTCCTGTTGCAGAAAGAAAAGATGATAAAAATACACGAGACACAGGTTGGACATTGTTCAGAGAAAGATAAACATCTGACTAAGCAGGAGGACGCTTTAGTCCTTAGAATAATAGGATAAACTCTGTCGAGCAACCCTAAAACAACGACGTACAATCCACCCAACTGAAATCAAATGACTAGCTGTAAACACGGTGGTCTGAACAAGAGCATTCATTTGACCATTTTCTCAGGAAATGAAAACAGAGGTCATGCCTTTAATCAGACACGTAACAAGAACATGAAGCTCAATTAAATTGATTAAATTATTCAACAAAAAAAAAAGGAGCTTGTTGCTTGAATAACCACAGAAAACACTGTGGAGCAGGAGAGCTTTTTTTTTTTTTTTTAACATTCATACCATTTGTGCACTAGGCGCTCTTTATCTTCCATTTCCAAGAAACGGTGAATCTCATGACAAAGAGAGATCCAATCCAGCTGCTTTACTCAGAAAGCAAGGTCACAGCTGTGCAGCTTGCGAGAGGTTTATTTGCGTGTTTAATCTTCCCAATGTGGGATCATGGAGTTACAGGGCTAAAAGGTTGGCTTTCATCACAAACGCACTACGTCTTTCTGTCGTTGTTTATAATAATCTGCTGATAAAATGTATTCGTAAAAACATGATTCCTGCACTTTTATTATAAAAAAAAATCCATACATCCCTACACTGAATTCTGGGCCACTTTAAAGCAGACATATAAGTGATGGATGGATGGCTGTCGAATAGCATAAAAGCACTTTAAAGGATGCTGCGGGTCAGTAACTCACTGTGTACAACTAATCATTCAGTGGTAATGGTGCAACCACTGGTGCTGTGGTCCGTTTAGCATTTCTGCACATATCCAAGTACGGGTGTTGAATACTTTTTGTCCCCCCACCCCACCATCCAGTACTCACTGATCCTTTCTCTATGACCCTGTTGAGCATGATGACTGCCTTCGTCTTCTGCTCCCAGATCATGAGCCAAAAGTGGCCGCAAGTGTTCTTGAGGGGGCCCTGTGGACAAAACAAACAGCACAGTTGCATGCAATGTTTCTCCAATAAGCAACGCCATTAACTTCTCTAGTTGGCTGCTTAACATCTGTTTCCACTGCATTTACAAGGATAAAAATAGAATACCTTTGTAGAAGTTTAACCAAAATACAGCCACTTTCTGAATTACCCCCAGCCTTCAGTTGGCTCACCCTGGATAAGCATGATAATTTAGCCATCCCGATTTAAACTCAGACATATAACCATTACGCTTTTGGTCAATTTAACTGGAATAGACTTGTTCTCGTGTTTTAAAATGACCGAATTTACCGTAGTGATCCCTCCAGTCGAGGTAACATTTCAGGATTTCAAACTGCACGGAGAATGTTTTACAGCCCCCCTGAATGTAATTTGCATAAACAGCACTGCAGTCAAATTTCACACAACTAGCCCCCTAATGAAGATTAAGGGTTCCAGGCAATTAGGCTTTGCTGGAAAAAGGTTCGGAGTAGCACAATCGAAGCATGATTTCAGATTACTATGCAAAAACATGGTTACCTAAAAGCCCATAATAGCTGAATGTTGTGGAGTGGTTGACCCTACTTGAGATTAATGCTTTAAAAATTTAGATTTTCATCTTTACGAAAATACAATTATTTTTCAAAATATTTCCCCCTAAACCGCAGCTCTGTAAAAAGTATTAAAGCAAGCATCTTTTTTTTTTTCCACTGCAGCACAGAAAGAGATAAGGATGCAAATAATAGAAAATAATTACCTTGCCTTTCTCTATTCATACACCGAACGTCCTTTTGTAGCAAATACGCAGTGCTTAATTTCTGTGCGTTTCTCATCTCAAATCTAACAACATTTTCCCCAAACCACAGATGACTCATCTCAGAAAAACGCACAAATGTTTAAAAAAAAGAAAAAAGAAAAGAAAAGCCACCAAACTGTGTCGACCTATCCGACATATTACATGAAGCCCCGAATAGATTTCACAATGATGTGGCATCTGAGTGACTACTCGTTAATTAAAGATGACTTAGAAAGGAAGAAATCCACAATAGCTGGCAGAAACATGAAAACTTTCAAAGCTGAAGCTAAAAAAAAAGGATCTTTGTCTCCTTTTACTACGGCCATCAAGCTACAACTGCAGAGTAATTTTAAATTAATAAATGAGACGCAACATTCTGTGTTTTCACGGCATCTTATGACTCCTGGTCTTCTTTAAAGGTTATAGCCTAGAACCCAACATAAATTGAAGATTTACAAGATCGCTTTTATTGATGCATCAAAGATAGTTGATGTGCTTGACACGTTGTGGTAGATTTTACTTTCAATGCATTCAGGAAAAAATGAAGATGAATAAATGAAAACAATTTTTTAGGCGTTTGACTTGCCAATCACCAATCAGAGCCAAGTAATGGAAAACCTGCATGTCTCCGGCTGACTGATTTGTTTACCAATGCAATAAATCACTGAATCTAAAAACATCAAGGAGAATATAGTTATTTTTGATAAAATGCCAAGAATTGATACAATTCTGTTTTTTAAATGTTTGACCTAAGTAATGATACTAGTGACATGATGTATTTGAATACAAAAATGTTAAAATTCCAAATGAAAACTTTGCTATTACATTAATTTCCTTTTGCATAATTACACCAGAGAGGCAAAATCAACTATAGCAATGCATGCTTATGTCATTTTAGGAAATAGCCTAACCCTAACCCAAAGAAAGTCAAGGAGCACAAACACGCTAAAAGATTTTGTGGTAAAAGTCTTCTTATATTTTATTCTTTGAATAAAACGACTTAAAAAGTCAAATTATTAACACTGAGGGCTGTGTTGTAAATATGTCTACAAATAAAATAGACAAATTGGTTCTTTGAACACCACATTGACTTTTTTTTTTTTTTTCTTTTTTTGCTCGATTGTTCCCACTGGTTTTGCTTGCCTGTGTTAAAATGTAACTTCTCTGGGCGTCTTCCATCACCACCAGACTGGCGTTGATATAATCGTTTTCTGCGTTCTCCAGCTTGACCCGACTGTGATCGACTGCGGGGATGAAAAGAAGTGGACGGAAAATATTTTACAACTGGTTGTAAATTGACAAGAGTTCGGAACAGATTAGAACAGGAAATGCAAATGTTTACCCACATGGACTGACATCTCTGTATCTGTTTCGGTTGCGATTTTCTGGATACTTTGCCACTTTGTAAGAGCACTCGTGGGATTGATTCCTGATTTCCTAGAAAGCAGATCGAAGGTTTAAAAACGAGGAATGTAGATAATGCAATACAATTTACCTTGTCAGTGGGAGTTTTGTCCACTATTATTATAAATAACTTTATTTTTCTAGTTGCAACAGATAAAAAAAAAAAAAAGATGATCATCAGCTTTAAAAAAAAAAAAATGTAATGACAACATAGCAGGAGCACAAGGTCAAAGTTGAATTCATTTTTTTACCCCACCAAGCATTCAATCTCTTTGTTTATCACTTTCATTCCAAGCATAAATACATTTTAATTTCTAGCCTAAATAAAGTCTGGTGTCCCTCAAAGAGTTGAAAACGGTTTGCAATCTTAATTTACATTTCACAATAGAATGAAAATGAAAGTAAGCTAAATGCCTTTTTTCCATGAAACAATTTTGTTTCGTGTTGCGTTTAAATGAGAAAAATCGGAAATATTGCTGAAAAGACATTACTAAATCAATGAGTTATTTTACATGGAAAAAGGGTAGAACATTTGCTGAAAGGTCATGGAGGACAACAGGACATCAAGCCTTCATAATACTTTTTTTTAATGAAATTGTGTGGATATATTATCTTAAGTGTTGCTAAATATTGCTATAGTCAACCCTACACATTTAATTTTTAAGTCACTGATCTTTAATTTGTTTTTTTTTTTTTTATTATTGATGGGATGAGTCATGTTAATTGTTCTAATTTTTCCCCTCCGAAGCTGCGCTGCTACATTTTCCTATACATAGGTCCCACACTGGCTGAACAAAGTTCACGGATTGTTGTGTAAACACAGTTAGATGACTTGGCACAATCAGCTGGGCTTCCTTAGCCAGACAAACTTTTCAACAACTTAGTTATCTATAAGTTTCAACTTATTTTGACTAGGCGGCTTGCAAATAATATATTTTACCACTTGGAAGTGGTTTTTCCAGAAAAAAAAAGATAACTTTGAGATAAAAACCTAAAGCCTCAGGGAGATTGGTGAGGACGTCGTTACTGACAGAAATGACGGAGTCACTCCGATCATCAAGGGATTGTCAGCTACCACTTCCTACCCCATACTCAAGCCAATCCAGACTCTTCTCATGGGTCGCTCCATGCTTGTTGATTGACCTGCCAGCAGATCAGTGGTGTGCCGGTGTATCTTCAGGACAGAACAACACCTACCCCAGCCCGGTACTAATGCTTTTACAGTATTGTACATGTATTCCACCAGTGAGGGACCAATAAAGGATTGTTCTACTACTCTATAATCAATAACAACATGATATAAAAGTGCTTAGACCTTAACGTGACTACACATTTGAACTGTGTTGTGGTGAGTTTCAATAAAATAAATCAAACTTGGACGAACTCAGATTATATTTAACTGGATAAACATTAGACTTTTGACCTAGACTCCCTTTGTTGTGAATTAGCGCAGTGTAAGTGAACTAAACTGAAAGTTAACCCTTTTTAACTCTGAACAACTTGACAAACAAAAATACTACTTTTAATCTTTTTGTTCAAGTAGGAACCATGATCAACGTGAATTGATCTATTCGTCAACGCTGACTGTAAACAAAACAGGAGATGGATTACATGGACTCGGACTCGTAATAATGATCCAATGTTAGAGCTGCACACACACGAAATCATAAGGCTGATCGTGAATATTAGAGGTTAAGGAGAAAACTTTATGCAGTCAATTACAAAGAGCTAAACCCCTGGCGCTGAGTTTAGTCTTCGCGTCAAAAGATTAAGTTGATATTACGGCGTCATGTGAGAGCTACTTTATCAGCTTGCAGCAGAAAGGAGTCACAAATGAGGCCAAACGAAAAATGAAAACATTGACTGCAGCGTCAGAGTTGCCGTATGCAGCCAAATAAAATGCGCGCTCTCCGTACAAACCGAATTAGCTCGGAGCTAGCTAGCACATGCTAACACACTTACTGAATAAAGCTTCTGCCACCGGCCTTTGGAGTCCATGTCTTCAAACTCCAGGTCCATTTTCACGGTGGCAGCGCCTGTCTGTTCCATCCAAAGCTGGTTTAATTTCAACTTTTAACTATCTACCTCATAACGTTCTCCGAGTAAGACGAGTTTTCAACCTGAGACTTAAGTCTTTCTGCGTTAGCATCGGCTCCTGTGCCGACTATTTGTCCGTTATGTGGTGCAGTTGTCATTCGGGACTAGCTCCATGCGCATGCGCCACTAAAAGGGTCTAGCTTGCTGTCAAAACAGGTAGTTGGAATTACGTTTCATTTCCGGGATTCGACTCGTTTGGCACCGTTCCCAACAACAGCCAGTTCTTTCAACTCTCCAGTATTAATAGTTAATTTTATAGATTTTGTTTTATATCTATCTCGGTGTATGTGGACAAATAACTTCTCTTGTAGTAGGATGTTGTTATGTGAAAAAATAATATAAAATACTATCTGAATGTATTTCTTTTTACCTTCAGTATGACATTTGTCTTATAGAGTTGAACTAAAACACAAACCAAAGACAAAACATTAAAAAAGAGAAAAGGTGCAATAATCATTGCAAAAGTTATTGAAGTACTTTTGAAAAGATCTATCTCATCATAAGTTTGAAGATGAGACCACAAGTCTCATCTTGTGGCATGACCACTATCTTGTCAATAGTCCTCTTCAAAATCCCATTATAAAACTGAATTTGTTGTTTGTTTGTTTTATTGTCTCTAAGTAATTTTTATGCTTAAATAAAATGTCTCTTTATCTTCAACTTTCTATCACAGCGACCCAAACATCTAGGTAAAACAGACAGTTTGAGGTTGTGGTCGGCTATTAGCATAATTTAATAAGTCCTAACCGTTCTTATGAAACAGAAACCTAGATTTCTAACTTTCTGTTTCAGGTACAAATTGTAGCTCTGGAAACTGAAAGAAAAGGCAAAATAAGAGAAATATGTTGTGTTAAACTCACAACATACTTAAAAAATAATATTTTTTTTTGTTTTGCTTTGTTGCCATTAGTAGCACGAGGTTTGAATAACATAGCCCACATGAATTATATCGTTTCCACTGGAATTTGTATTTTTAAACTTTTTGAAACTTCTTGCAATTCCTCACCAGACTCATGAGCTCCAATAATATTCTGTCTGAAGGCGCCTGATTGCTTTTTTACTCACACTAGTAAAGTCAGTCTTTGTTCTGACTTCAGGCATTAAAGAGGGAAAACCTTCTTTTAAAAGACATCACAAATGAGTAACAAAATATTCTAATCATAGTGCCTATTTGCACTTTTATTCAGTTAAATTGAAATACATGTGAGCATTAAGAGACCACTTATTTTTAAATTCTACAAGATTTCCTTGTTTTTTTTTTTTACCTAAGCATATATACTTAGGTCATAACACAAAACCTAACTGCCTTCCATTAGATAAACCATTATATTTCATTCTAAACACCTTGGAGATTTATATTGTTTATTTATAGCTGCGATTACTTTAAGAACAGGTTAAGGGTCACATTAGGATGAATCCTAAATAAGAAGTGGAACATTGGCTTCATGGGCCACTAGGAGGCTTCGTCACCACATAAACATCAGCAAGAGTTAAGCCAAAGACTACAAGCAGGAAAACCTGATCCGCTTTTGCAAGCTTTCTCACAAATAAAAGCCCACAATTTAATTTAGTTTATGGATTCTTTGCAGATGCGTCTAAAATGCATTTTTATTGACCAGATTTTGACCAGTGACCAACACATTTACACACACACACACACACACACACACACACACACACACACACACACACACACACACACACACACCAAAAACAAAAAAAAAGAAACTAGCACACAATATACAACCTACATGCACACACCCATGCTCCCAAATGCATTTATTTTTAAAACAAATCATATTTCCTTTGTAAAAGTATACTAACCTTCAATCTCTTTGACACAAATATCAAACATTTTAGCAATGATAATATTCAATTGAACCATACTATCTATCACCACTGAAATTCCACTTATAATGCACTTTTAGTAATTTTAAATTGAATTACACATGGACTTCCTGATTTATTACGCATCCATTTTTGTCCTGCAGGTTTTAGATGACTCCGCTTCACCACACCTGAGTCAAATAATCAGGTCATCATCAGCACTCTGGAGAACTTGACTACGCTGAGGAGGTAATTCTGCTATTTGAGATGTGCTGAACCAGGAATACGGGTAAAAGTTGCAAAACACTGGCCCTCAAGGACTGGATTAGAAGACCCCAACATCATATACAGCTCTGGAAAATTAAGAGACCACTTATTTTATAACCAGATTATTGTGTATTGCAGTCTTCTGCCCAGGTCCCTCTTGAAAATGAGATCCAGAGCTCAATGGGGCTTACCTGGTTAAATAAAGGGAAATAAAAAATAAAAATAAAAAAAAAGGATCAGTTTCTCTGCTTTTAATTTTTGTATGTTTATATGTATATGTTTGAGTAAACTGAACATTCTATGAACTACTGACGTGTCTCCAAAAATCTAAGCACACATTTAGTATTTATTTGCAGAAAATGAGAAATTGTCAAAATAACAAAAAAGATGCAGTGCTTTCAGGCTTCAAATAATCCAAAGAAAACAAGACATTCTGTATGAACTCAGGAAGAAATCAATATTTGGTGGCATAATCATGAGATTTTCAATGGTGTTCAGTGCAGTGCATTTTTTTCCAGAGCTGAATGTTGTGACACGAACTAAACTTTCCCAAGCGAAGCTGGTTTAGACTTTATTTTGAAAAGACTGCGTTTCCAACCGGAAGTGACCGAATTATGTCAGCTTGTTACGTTGCTTGATGACAGCGGACTCGGGGAATGTACCTTGGCTGAAGTTTTGTGTTACACATTTCGTTCCACGGCTCACTGTGTAATGGCGACCGCCGGACGCTCCTCGGTGGGGAAGTAATTTGGAACAGGACGGAATAAAACAGTAAGTGTGAAAACAAAATGGGCTTTAACGTCTAAGTTGGCTCAAATTTAGTTAGTATCACCCGCGTAAGAACTTCCTCCTCACCGATAGCTGTTTAGAAGCTAGCTTAGTTAGCATGTCCGTTTTTTTCTTCAAATTCAACTCTCTCTCAGCAAGTAATAATTATAACCCCTTAATAATTATATTATTACTATAGTTCGTGAGTAACACGATTCAATTAATTCGATAATTTACCGTCTTTCGTGGTGTTACATTGCCTTAGAGCTGTTTAGCAGCAGCAACTCTTCCGACGGTCAAAGTTGGTCAGCGTTAGCTTCTTGCTACAAATCTGATGTAGATTCTGATAGCAGGCTGGAAAAGAAAGTAAACAGTAGTTCCACTTCATTGATGACAATAAGACATCAGGTCTTCTTTTTTTTTTTTTCAATACTGTTGTACTCATCCTCCAGCTATAGAGTAATTTATATTTCCAGTTCTCAGTGTTTGGTTTTCAGAGACGCAACTGCACGGCTTTCCAGCTGTAATCGATTCGTAATAAAATAGCAATAAAATACATAGTCACTATTTCTGGAATATTACACATTGTGACCCGTCATCTCGCTGAAAAAGGCATTCTGCAGTGCCGCTTTATATCCAGTATATGCATCATTGCATCAGTTTTGTGGCGCTCCATTCAGAGTTAACGCAAACCATATACAGTATGGCAAAAAAATTACATCATCAATTAACTGCAAAAATAGTTAAGCTGACTCTGATCCGTTTGCGTGATCAGTTGAATAATTTCCAGTAGTCTGTTAATACAATATACACTGGTTGAAATCAGCAGAGACAGAGGATAGCTACACCAAACAGATATTTGTTGGTCAATACAGATTTTTATGGATACTGATTGTTTTTTTTTTCTCTCTCTCTTGTGTTGATGCTATAACATTTAGAAGAAATAATAAAACGTGCTGCAGGCTTCTTGATGGAGATAGCAATGTAAACCTACAGATTGCGCACAATTTTTATCTGCGCCACTTTGAACGGTTGATGCTTTTAAAAACCAAACTCATGGCGGATTACTGTTTGGATGCAGGTAATCTTTAGGTATGAAGAAGACAATGAAAATCTTCCGTCATTTCAGTTGATGTTTACGCGTCAGAACGCCAGGAGAGCGTGCGTGTTCTTGGACTTTAAAGGTGATCTCAAAAATACTTATAAAATAAAACTAAGATGTAGCTTCAAATACATTGAAAACACTTGATATTTTACGTCTATTTGTTGATAAAGCAACGTCTTACTGTAGAGAATTTGTTCAATATTTTTTGAACAGGTTGTTAGGTCTTGGATGTATCTGACAGTGGGACTTTAATATTAGATGCTGGAGAAGGAATTGATTTGCACAATTGCTTGCTTTAACTCTAATTTGAATTCTGCAAAGGACTTTGCAGGTTGTGGTGAGAGCCGACTTCTCAACTAGACGACGGCCTGTTTTAGCGAGTGTTAAACGTGTGCGAACACGTATTATAAAATGCCACACAACAGCATTTATTAAAGCCATCTTTATGGCCCGAGCAGTGTCTTTTCCCGTTCGTTATTTTGATCACTGTCACATGTGAGAAGCTGATTATTGAAGACTATATCACACTACGATATTGGAAGCACATTGCTGCCGTTGCACTTAAACAACAGCAATTTGACACCTTGAAACTGTATTTTTTTTTTTTATTGGGATGATGCCAAAATCAGAATTAAAACATAAATTTGTCAAATTGCACAGCCTCATTTCAATTTCAGCTAACATTAAGATGTGTCTTAGTTTCTGTCTGGTGGTTTACAGTGAGTTTTCTAAATCTCACTTTTCACCTCCGATAGACGCCGCCCGCTAATGCAATAACAGAATAGACCAACATTGTATCTATGAAACTAAAACCATTGTCGTTGTTAGCCTGCCGTTAAAATGTTCTGCATATTTCTTTAAAAATGAGGCTGAAACAATTTCAAGCGCTGAAGTATCTGCAGGTGACGATGGCTGGCCCACTTCGAAACTTTCATCTAAACTTGTACGTTGTGTCATTGCACGTTTGAGGAATTTTTTTTTTAAATCTCAAATGACGTGACATTTTTTTTTGGTCTTTTTCACCTATCTGCGTTTAGAAACCCTGACGAATGACCTTCATTCGTCGGCAAATTGACTTTTAGCTCCTTCAGCTTTTTACCCTCTTGCCTGCGTTCTGTATATAAATGATGTCCGACGCCCAGTTCCCTGAAACATTGTATGATCTCAAGTGCGCTTAAGTCGCCGCCTTCATTCAAGGCTTTGTTTCCTGCTGCCGTTGTTAACGGGCCATCGACTCTTAGCACTTTTGTTGCAACATCTGAGTCTCGTGTGTTATGCGAGGAAAGCGAGGAGGAAGTTAAGTGCAGAAAAAAAACATCTTTATTTCGATAAGTGCAAACAACACAGCACAAAAGTGTTGTTTTAGTGTCCAAGGTGTGTCAGTTGATCAATATTGCGCAATATCAGGCGTCGTGGGAGTTGTCCCAAATCACTTTTCTTGTACTTGGCAAAATCCAAAGTCGGTTTGTGATCATCTGTTTAGGTTTTCAGGTTCCAGTTCGGAGAAGACCTCCTGACTGCCTGAAATCCAGTCTGCCGGTTTGTAAACGAGCGATTAGGAGCAGAGCCTGGGTGAAAGGTCAAGGATCACAACAAGAGCAGAAAGCGAAGCACTGGATGAAGAGCATGTAGAAACAAAGCCAAAAAAAAAAAGTTTAAGGAAGACGGCTATACAATAGCTGGTTTTAAAAACATACTCTAGCTTTGTTTTATTTGTTTCAATTGAGTAAAAGTGGTAAACTTGATAAAATAACTTGTTAGAGGAGCTAGTAAAAAAAAAAAAATATATATATATATATATATATCTGACAAGCTTTTTAGCAGCTGGGAGTGTCAGGCTTCCTCATTTTGCGTGTGAAGTAAATGTGTGGCTCCTTCTCCTGTTTTTGCTTTATAATTGCACGGCTTATAAACGGTCTTATTTGCAGTCGTCTTTAAAACATGACATCAGTCTGAATGCTTTCTTTAAAGACTTTTTTTTGTTTTTTTTTTTGCACTTTCAGAAAGTCTTAAAGTTAATCAAATGACTTGTGACACAAGGTCCTAAACCTATAAAAGGTATTTCTTTGTTGTCCAAGTTGTTAAATGGAGATGACTGTTGTTAAATTAAAATGACTGATTATTATGTGAATTATTTTAGTAGACTTTGACACCTATTTTTGCACAGACTCTGGGGCTCGACATCGTACACCAGACAAAGTGGAAAAGTACCTCACTCTGCCTTCTGCTATCTTCCTGTTTAGTAAACAATACTCAGAGGAGCATCTGAGGCATTTGCTTCTGTATTGGCTGTTCCCTCTCTTTGTTTAATGCCACTCGATTCCTGAAAATACTCAAGCCAAAGATACATCAAGCTACGTGGGTAAACATATGACTCATGAGTCCTGGAGAGCCTTGATTGTGCTTCTTCTCATTGTTGTGCTCTCTTAGGTGACTATGTGCCGCACTGGAAAGGACGGCCGTTTTTCTCAGCGTGCTTAGTAAACAAAGGTTTCATTTAAAAAAGGGAGTTTTTCGTTAAGTTTCTGGGCTGTTCCTTGGTCCGGAGCCAAAAGAACTGGAAGCATTGTCGTAATCAGGAAATCTGTCCTCAACGCGGAATGTCACCGGAAATTAGCGTACGTGATGAAGGCGGCCAAAGAACATTTTTAGACGGGACGTTTCCACTCGCTGTTGATCTTGGTGAGTTTCAGTTGTGACAAGCTGACAACTGGAGAAGCTTTCAATGTTTTCTCATTAAAACTGGACCTGAACTTTTAGGTGCTGTGTTATATAAAGAAAATCACAGACCAATCTAACAGAACATGTTAGTGCTAAAAATGGTATTTTGAAGGACACAGCAACTGGAAAATGTCTTTTAAAAACAAGAAGTAAATTGAGGAACTAGCAATCCTACAGGAAATGACATATCGATGATAGTTTGTCTGTTAAAATGACACAACTATTGTGACATTTGTCCAACATGTAGAAACATGTTGGAAATACCATTGCCATCTCTAACTCAGTCAAAGTAGAAGGAGTTCAGTTTCACTTTAATAACCACGCACTAAGCGTTAGTTATTCTGACGTCGCGTATCGGCATGCTGCTTCTCACCGTTATCGCAGCTGATTCTTGTTTTCTGACATCCTCAGTGCCTCTTGTTGACTTTCAAAGATGCAATCAAAACTCGTTGATTGTGAGGAGAATGCTGTGGCGTCAGTAAACGTGCTTGCAGATCCACCAGCACAGTAAGATCCACAGATGAGAACTTTGTGTCCAGTTTAGGTTTTATATATATAACACTGAACCCATTTTTTTCCACTTTTTGCCTGTTCCAATTTCTCTGTAGAAATAATATTATAAGAAGATCTAAAAGCAATGTTCAGAACAAATTCTTCTAGATTACCTTCTGTTAGTGGTTATTTGTTTATCTTTGGATTAGAGGTGACGTCACACCGCTGTAAGAAATGAATGAAGTTGACAACGTCTCTGACTTCTCCAGGGTGTGCGAGTTGCCTTAACTCAGAAATTTCTAAGGCTGCTGACGTTTCCAAATCATGGCTGTTCATGACAGGAGAATGCTGAAAGCTCAAAACGGTTCTGCCTTTCTGTTTTCTACTAAAAGTCTTGCTCTCTTCAGCTTGAATGACGTCCAAAGGGCAGATGGAAAGTAGGGTTTTGTTTTAAATAGCTTTTTATGTCTCTGCTTTCTCTGACTTCATTCTAAACCAGCTCTCATTGGTATTGGAAGAAAGTAACGTTGCATGCTCTTCCCTTCGCAAAACACCGAACAGTGTTGTCGTCTGTATGACCTGAGGGCACTTGGTGTTGTGTAGTTACTGTAGATTTTTGCGTTTCCAGTGGTCAGGGCCGAGCAGTCAGTCTCCTGGCGCAACTCAGCAGCACAGAAACGGTTTTCCTCACTTGGCAAGACGCATAATTGTCCAATTAGCCTTCCTGACACCTCTTTCAGATTGGTTCCAAACTCTGAAGTCGTTCAGTTCCAGCACATGCATACAGTTTGAAACCTCAATGAGGACAGGTCTATTGCTGCCTCTTTGTATTTACTTTGGCAGTGGGACAAACACTTTGGAGGAATGTGAATGTTAGGATTCAGTTATGGTTGTTTAACCGGCTACGGTCACGTTCTTCTTTGGGTTTATAAATAATCCCAGATAACCGGCGTCTTTGAGGCGCTTTTTGATGCTCAAGTGTGCAGCCGCGTTAAACGTTTCACTGCAGGTTGGATGAGCATCTAATTATCTGTTGCAGAGCGAAGGAAAGAAAAAATAAAAAATAAAAAAATGGGGGGGGAATATTTTGTTTATTGCTTTGCCAGTGTGTTATTGCAGTGTGGTGCTAAGTGCTATACTTGTTAAAACCATTACCACTGCCTCTCCACATGACTTACTTTATTACTATTTTCCCCTTCCATTTTGACTCTGAAATTATAGTGTGATCTTGGACTGACTTGATTCCCCAGCAGAAGCATTTTGCTTGGAAACAGCATGAGTCGTAACACTGCCTATCAAATGTGTGATTTGTTTATTTATTTATTTATTTATTTATTTTTCAAGAGCTGGCAGAAGATTGAAAGCGTTTATTCTGCTATGGCAAACTTCTTACCCAGAGGGTCTCGTCTGCAGAACTGGGCCACCGTCCCGATGCATGAAGTGTGCTAGTGTGTGATTCCCCCTGAGCCACAGAGCTGGAAACGCAGACACTCTCTGACCTCAGCCGCACGGAAAGTCCCAACTCGGTCTTTCTGCATTGCACAGGCAGGATTTTGCAGTTTAATTACACCACTACATTGTAATGTCACATTAAGGTTGGTCGAAATTGCTTTCCTCCCTTGTTAAAGACTCCCCCTGTTTACACAAAGGTTTTTCGGTTCATCTCACAAACCCGAATGGTTTGTTGTAAAGTTGAATTACAGCGCCGTAGCATCACTTCCCTGTGTGTTTTAAAGTTCACTTACAAAACGCTAGGTTTTAGCGAACGGGCCGCTGTCGGGCTCTGTGGTGGAGAGGAAAATATTTTCTGTTTCAGTACTTTTGAGGCGGTTTTAAGTTTCTTCAGCCAAACTACTTCATAGTTTATTTAAAGTAGCAGGCTGTTGGTAATGTTTTTTTACACTAAATGGTGATAATTTGCAATATTGGGTGGAATGTTGATTTCCAGGGGAGAGTTAGGGGAAAATCAGCCTTTTTCCAAAAAGTGATGCAAAGTTTTAGATCTTACTTTTACATTGTGGATATTTAATTCCTAGTTTTTCGTAAACTTTAGCCAACTTTTACCAAATTTAGGAAGTACTGATTTCCGCTTAAGTACTATATTTACCTGCATTGACAATTTTAGTCAGGACTTAAGCGTGATGTGTTCACTAACAAGATAAGTACTGTATTTTTTATTATCCGACTAGCTTGTCACTATTTGGACAATAAAAGCTATTGTCTATATAATATCACATCCCAATATTTTTGACCATGTTTCTTAATGACTGCTACATTTTTATAATTCTGTCAATGAGAAGAGACTCAAATGCAATTTTATCTTTGCCTGGTTTTTCACTTTTTCTTTCAAATTACTTGCAGCTCAGCAGGGAGAGATGTGCACTGCAGCTAAAAGATGTCTGTCACTCCAGTACTACAGCTCCAACATGTGGTCAGAATTGGATGCATTCAAGCTTTTTCCCTTAAAACCGAAGACTTTCACCGTCCTGGCTTCTAAGTGTTTTTACAGAGGCAGTCCAGTGCATTATGATAAATGACCCAGATGCCCCTCACAAGCTTCAGAAAGTCAATTCAGCACCGACTGAAAAGAGTCATGGCACCAAACCGAATGGGTCTTGAGGCTGTGCAGCTGAAAGCTTGTTTTTTTTTTTTTTTTTTTTACAATTGACCTGCAGCTTTAAAGCAAGAGGCAGACATCTCACTTCTATTTACAAATCATTGTGAGTAAAAAGCCACAGCCAGTCAGAATGAGGTTTTTAGGCTTGTAAAGCCGCGGCCTCAGATTGGATTTGCAGCGGTTATTTAGTCACCTCTCAGCTCGCCGGGGAATTTTTAACCAAAATGATGCTGAAGCACAACTAAAATCAATGTAGTCTTTACATTTGTAAACAATCTCTCTTTCTCTTTCACTGTTATTTAAAATGAAGTGAAGAGGGCTAACTTCAGAAATAAGGCTATGTTCACACCGCAGGCAAAAGCGACCCAAATCCACTTTTTTTTTTGTCCACATGGGACCTATATCTGACTTTTTCACAATAGTGTGAATGGCCCAATTTAGACAGAAAAAAAATCCGATTTTGCCACTTCCATATTTGATACTAAGTCATCTACGAATCCAATTGTGTCTGCAGTCTGAATGTTTATGTTTTATTCAGCTTTTATGTTATTGACGCGTCATACTTCTGCGCCAGAAAAAAGCCGGATGCGGTAAATCGGGACGAAAACAATGTCTGAAAAACATAATTATGAACTTATGAAAGAGGTCTGTGTCACTGAAGCATGTTACATCACAATCAAAACACTCCTTGCTTTGACTACACATCTAAACAGGCGTCTCTGCAGAAATCACAGTCAGCTCTCCACGAAACGCCGTTGCTACTAGCTGCGCTTTCTTTTTATTAGCTTCCTTCGTGTTGTCGTTGTGAAACTGTCGGCTCCCATTGCCGAATAAACTTTAAAGCCGATCCACAAACGGCTCCATTCATCATTACTTTTGTAAATAATGTGCTGCTGTGGCAACATTCTCCTTCTGCAGGTCGCTTCGGGTCATAAACCGTTCGCACAGAAGTCTTATTGTGGTCGGCTTTAATTAGCAGTATGAAGAAGAAAAAAAAAAAAAAAACTGACTGCAGCATCAATCAGATCAGACTACTGTGTGAACTTAGCCTAAAACTCCTAGTAAAAGTCCTAATATTTGTTTCAACTGTTTTTATGTTAGTTTTTTCTTCATCCTGAATTTGTGTTTTTCTTTCCTCAGGCCTGTGCGCAAACCAAAGCCTCATCGTCTCGACCTCAACACCCGCCTGCAATGATCTGAAGGAGTGGAGCGCCTTACTGATTTGTGTTTTTTTTTCACTTCCTGCCATCATGTCGTAGCTGAAGTCGTGCTGCTCCCCTCGCTGGGCGTTCTGCCTCTTGGATCTCTTTGTATTTTTTGGTTTATCCTTAATTTTACCCTCTTCTCACCTCATGTGGTGATTTCCAACTGAAGCACCGGTCGCGCCTCTTCCGGCGCAATGAGCAGCCTGCAGCATGGCAGCACAGGCTCAGAGCGAGACCTGCACTCCGCTGCGTCCTCCGTAAGCCTCCCCTCGGTTAGAAAGAATCCTAAAAAGCGCCGACTGTCGCTCCACTCGTTCTTCGGACGCAGACTCAGACCCGAACGGGACTCCAAGCGGAAGTCCAGGACTCTGTCATCCGGAGCGGACGGCGTCATCAGCGTCGAAAGCGTGCAGTCGGAGGCCGGCGTCGACAAAGTCTCCGCCCAGCCTCCGTCGGACGTGGCGTCCACGTCGGCGGGGACGGCGTCTTCGTCAGACCTGCTGGAGTGCCCGCTGTGCCTGCTCCGCCACACGCGGGATCGCTTCCCGGACATCATGACCTGCCACCACCGCTCCTGCGCAGACTGCCTGCGCCAGTACCTGCGCATTGAGATCTCCGAGTCCCGCGTCAACATCACCTGCCCCGAGTGCTCGGAGCGCTTCAACCCCCACGACATCCAGATGATCCTGGGAGACCGAGCCCTCATGGAGAAATACGAGGAGTTCATGCTGAGGAGGTGGCTGGTGGCCGAACCCGACTGTCGCTGGTGTCCCGCTCCCGACTGCGGGTAAGACGGAGGGCGGTGAGATCGCACGGTCTGTTCACTAAGACATCGATCGGCATCAAACTGCCCCTTCATTTTTCATTTAATTTTTAATAGTACATTCAGTGCCTTGCAAAAGTATTCAAACTTTTTTGCAATTTGTCACTTTGTAGCCGCAGACTTCATTTGATTTCATTGGAATTTGACGCGCTTAATAAGCATCTAGTACAGAATTGTGAAGTGAGAGGGAAATGATTCGTGTTTTCCAAAATCTTTACAAAAAAGAAAGCTGCCTCTGTGTGCAAAAGTGTGTGATGAATAATTAACAACACATCATGAAGCTTGTTTTTGACAGCTTCCTGCTTTGTTGCAAATTGATCGGAATAGAGAAAACAAATCCCTAAGCAATCCTGTAAGGTTTGTCATAAATCAGCTGCAGGAAGGATAAATGGCACAGAATTTAAGTTTCGAGTTTAAGAGGAGAGCATGCTGAATCGTAACGTCGCCGCGGTGATGAGCTTTAGCATCTCTGTCACTAAAAATATTTCGAATTCGCACGCACGACACTTAAAGTACTTTGTGTTTTGTCCTTTTGCATCACAATAAAACGTTACTTTGTGTTTATCTGTCGCATTAAAATCGATATTTTATAGTTTGTGGCTCTTGAGTGAGAAAATATGAAAAAAATTGTACGTGAATACTTTTAAAAACTAACATTTAATACGTACAAAATCATGGTTTTCTAATATTTAAACAAAAAGAAAGCTAAAAATCAGGACTTGAGAACTGATTTTGCTCCATAAAATCAACCCCAGGATCTGCACTCGCACTTGGTTTAAAAATAACTCGAGTTTCAATACGACTGTTTTGTTTTTGTACGTGAAATGAGTCATCCAAGAGAGATTTGAGCAGGAAGTGCTTACTGTCATTCTGCTGACTTGAATCTGTCCCATTGTTATAGACGGTGGGAGAACATGCAAGGTAAAAATAGACGTCAGAAATGTAAATTCACAGCTTTGTTGCTGAGCATCACTAAAGCGCAGAACATTATAAATGACTTCAAAAGCGGAAAGAAAGAAAAAAATGAAAGACGTACTTGCAGTAAATATAAAATCATAAAAAACTAAAACTGGCATTTATTTCAGAATTTACCAAATAAATGAAGAGGTTCAGTATTTTCTGCTCCAGCGGCTGGTGGAGGGAGGGCGGGGGTTCAGGTCCGTTTGGAGCCATGAGGGATTCAGCGGTTTGCTCACAGTGACTAACACCGCGCTGCTGACCCCGTTTTCTTGCTCTCTCGGCTTCATCACAAAAACACAGCACCGTTAGGCCACGGCAGCCACTCCATACACAATGCACTTGCGCCACTCCACCACCACATGACTCCTGTGTTTGAATTAGTCCAGGAGGTTCACGTCTTTGTCGCGATTTCCCCGAATTTGCTTTCTATTCTGCATTTGTTGCATCAACAGCTGAAATGATTCTCTCAATCCCAAACAGCTGGTTGGATTCCCCGCTTTGCTCCGTCTCTCTTACTGTTGCGTAATTGTGGTTTCTAGGTGTTAAAGGCGTTGTTTGTTAGATGAACTAGTTTGTTGAGTGATAAAATTCTTTACATGATGCAAAAAGCGACTCTGTAGCAAAGCTAAAGTTTGATTAGTTTTAGAACCTGATGTGCTTTCACTTTTGTTTCGTTACAGCGTTGTATCATTGTCGATTTTCTGTTTGGCACAAAGTAAGGTTTTTTTTTTTTAGTAGATAATCCGATTTGTTTTGAAGCTCAAACTTATTTCAGCTTGTAATTAGAGTGGAATTATTTTTCTGGAGCGATAAATTGCTCCGGAAATTATTGCGATAAACGATATGCAGGTTTGCTCTCTCAAAGACTTACAAATGTATTATTTTGTACACAACACTGAAGACTGTTACTGGAAACAAAAAACAAAAAAAATATAGTGAAATACATAACAACCAAATAAATGAAAGCCACACAAAACTGAAACCATAAATTAAATTGAATTAAAAATATATATATTTTTACTAATATTAATTTATTATTTGATTGTTTATTGCTACAGTTTTACAAATGACACCTGTAACACATTTAGCAGCAATGCAAAATATTCTAAGCACCAAAGGTAAAGTCAGAGTGCATTGCACAGATTATTGTGAATTTTTAATTCTGTTCTTTGTATGTTAGTGACTTTTATTTTACTACTTATCAGAGCTGTTGTTTGGCTCAAGGTTGAACACGTAAAACTTGTCTAGTTTTTTGTAAACGGCCAGATGTTGGCAGATGTTGGTTCCTGTGCAACTTTACAAGTCAAGGAAGGGATGGAATGCGATTCTGTCCCTTCACAGATGTGGGAAATATTTATATTTTCCTGGCTTTTGTTCCCTGTTTTATTTACTTCATGATAAGAATCTGGCTATAAAAAGCAAAGGGCCTTCAGTTTTTTTTTTTATTTAAAAGATTCATACGATTCTATCTATCGCCCCCTGCCAGCGCCTTTTTTCATCTATTCATCCATCAGTCTCTCCGTACTTCGATCCGTCATTGCGTTCATCTACATATCCATTTCTTTATCGACTCATCATCCATCGAGCTTCTTTCTTCCTGCCTGCAATTTTTCTAAATTTCATATCTATAGTCTGACCTCTGTGGAAAAATGTGCGTCTAAAAAGAAGAGTTATATAGTCGGTATATAAAGTTTTTTTTATTTTTTTATTCCCAATTACTGTACTCTGCCCAGCTGCCTCTGAATTGTGCCAGGTATTTCTTTCCTGCAACGACTCCACTACAAACATTTGAACTTGTCGCTGTGTTTCTAGTGTGGTGCTCAGGAGCTTCCTATCCCAGTATGAGGCTGGATGAACAGAGCAGAAACTAAAACTAAAGAGGAGCCGGGTTTACTTGCTGAAAAGCGCGTGGGGGGAACACGGGAAGTGAAGACATCAAAACGTCCATTTGGAAATCTCCCATCTGGTTGTTCGGCTTTTTCACAATATGTCATCAGTTTGCACACTGAAGTGTTAGTTTGGAAACTGTCTGACTGGCTTTTTTCCTCTCCTACGTACAATTTTTTTAAATATGTACAGCATAAGGGTTTGTACATTTAAAAAAACAGCATAAGTATTATTTTAATTTTCAAATTTGTTTTTTTATTTTTATTTTTTTTTTGCAATTTCAGTTTTGTTTCCTCCTAAGTCATTCAGTTAATTTCCCCTGAAGAAAAAAGGAAGCTAAAACTGGAAAATTATGGGGAAAATCTTTGAGGTCACATTTAACCATGATTATGAAAATATTCTGTTTAAATGTGTAACTTGAGTAGATGAGTCAGGTGGAGAATAGCTTGTTCCTTATTCAGCTGAGTTGTATTTCAAAAAGTTCATCATGAAAAGTTAGGGGGAAAAAAAAAACCTTTGTTTTATTGGTTTGATGTTAACTTTGGCTTTGGGTAATTTGCAAATAAAATATGTCATCTTTTGTTTTTTATGTCTCATCTCCATTTGCCATGACGCTAAACCGATAAGGATTACCACAACGATCTTATTTAATTTTATATAGTTACATTTTTATGATATCTGTATTGTCTGGCGTGTTTTTTACTCACTTTTTAGAATGAGGAAGCTCAGGAAAACAGCGGCTAGTTTTTGTAGTCATCATAGATGGAAAAATAGTTTATTTAAAGCGGCACCAACTGCAATCTACTTTTGGTTTTGTTTGCTTGTAAGTTTTGAATTATAAGAATGTGTGGCTAAATCCTGTAGTTGTAGCTCATTGGTCTGCAACTTGCTACTCCTCCACAATACCTTTTTATATTTGGCTACAATAGTGCAGAATTTAAATCTTTTAAAAAATGGTAGAAGTTTTTTTGTGTGTGTCGTTGTTTTATAGAATAAATCCTGCATTGAATTTCCACAACAAAATAACAAAATTGTTGGGAACATTTATTTTTTATTTTCTCCTCACTAGGTTGGAAACTAAGCGCCGTTTAAAATGTTATGTTTTTCTTTGTTTTAAATCTCAAAAACAGAAATAAATTGACCACAAATTTTCTGCAGTAGATACTCTTTAATACAGCCCAGGTTCAGATCTCTAAACCAGCATTCTGCTTGTGTGTTTTTTGTTTTTTTTTTCTCCTCCAGGTTTGCCGTCATTGCTTTTGGCTGCGCCAGCTGTCCAAAGATCACCTGTGGCCGTGACGGTTGCGGCACCGAGTTCTGCTACCACTGCAAACAGCTGTGGCATCCCAACCAGACGTGTGACACGGCGCGGCAGCAGCGGGCCCAGAGCCTGCGGCTCAGGAACTTCAGGTCGTCGTCCCTCAGCTACAGCCAGGAGAGCGGAGCAGCTGGTATGAAGCCGGCTGTGTCGCTAAGTCTTATTTGGTTTCTGAGTTTCTCCGTAGCTGGGTTTAGTACTTCTTCACCGACCCATTCGCTTATGAAGTAATGTTTCGTGAGTCTGACGGTGGTTTAAAAGTGGATTTGATCACTTTTGGTAAACCAGTCCTGGTTTTTGTTTGACACAGTCGTTGCCATTAAGCCCAACAGCCTCGCTTGTTTTTGCCTTGGCTTCCTTATTTTCGCTGTCGAAAGAATCACATTACATGTCGCACATAAACCCGAACATACCTTCACTTTCGCATACTAGTGGTCTAGATGCTTGCGCCATTTTATTTTGTTTACATACACACAAAACAACTAATTTGCAGTAACAGGAATCATCTATGGCTTCCATCACATTCTGGTTTATTTCTCCTTTAATAATCTGTTGCAGGCGATGACATCAAGCCGTGCCCTCGCTGCTCCGCTTACATCATCAAGATGAATGATGGGAGCTGTAACCACATGACCTGCGCTGTCTGCGGCTGCGAGTTCTGCTGGCTCTGCATGAAGGAGATTTCTGACCTTCACTACTTGAGGTGAGCTGAGTGACACCGCAGCTTTAATATTCACCGTTTTGTTGTCAAGGTCCTGTTTTATTTAGCTTGGTTCCTCTCTTTGTTATCTGTTGTTGTTGTCAACACCAGCACCTGTGCTGTCACCCTCAACAATTATTTCTGTGTTTATGTTGATGAGCAGAAGATTTGTTGGTTTCACATTTAGTGTTTCACTCTTTCTCCTTTCACTTTAGTGAAAACGTGACTTTTTCCTGCATTTAGTGGTGCATATATGAGAAGAAACTCGGCTGTTTTGGCCTTCAAGTCGGTGTTTGTCGGCCCTGGTCCTCGGTGCAAACTATCGTGCGTTTTTAAGATGTTTTCCTGTTTCAAAGCACATGGTTTAAAGCGATGGATCATTAACAGGCTCCTGATGAACTCATTGTCCTTGTTTCTTTCAAATGTCCTCAGGTTTATAGCCATGTATGTCAACAGAGCAGAGTTTGGGGTTTTTCCTTGGAGGAATTTTCCGAAACGGCCATTTTTAGAGCTAGATTTAAATCCCCCGTCCTGAACTTATAAGGATAGATTTTTTTTTGCTGTTGTTTTTGTCTACAGTATTAATGTGTGCAGTTTTTCTCTTTGAGATCTAACAGACCGTTTCCTCTCTCATGTCTTCTCAGTCCATCGGGTTGCACATTCTGGGGGAAAAAGCCGTGGAGCAGGAAGAAGAAAATCCTCTGGCAGCTCGGGACGTTGGTGGGAGCGCCTGTGGGAATCGCTCTCATTGCCGGCATCGCCATCCCAGCCATGATCATTGGGATCCCAGTCTATGTGGGCAGAAGGGTGAGAACTTCCCTGACACTGGTTCATTTATTCAGAGATCTCTACTGCAGTAATTACTGCTTTAAGTCTGACCTAAAAACAGTGTGCTTGATCAATGATCAATGAGGAGGGAGCAAGAGAAGAGTAAAAGTTAACGTTAGAGATGCTAAGTGTATCCTAGCCTGTTTGTTTACCTTTGCATATGTAACTTGAGAACCACAGATTATTTATTTGGCAGAAATAGATATGAAAACTTAGCATTTTTATGTTGGGTTAATCAATGGAGCCCACCAAAGATGTGTTTAAAGTAGAATGTTGTTAAATAATCTTCAAAAAGATCTCCTTAAAGGGGATGTTTGTTCTTTCTTGTTATGATTCGCAGGTCAGTAAGTCTGACTGTTTGATTCCATTTCCATGAAGAGAAATTTGGCAGTGACAAAGCATGCTAATAATCACACAGATCGTAAATAAAAGTTGTTTTTTTTTAAGCAATAGATTTTCCTCCTAAAGGGGAACGTTATGTCTAGACAAAGGATCCATATTGGAGGTTCTGTTGTCAAAAGCTAGATAAAGAGGTCAAAGTAGACGGGTGGTTGTGTGTTTAGCCACTAACGTTATCTCCTGGTTCCTATGTTAAAAATGACTATTGTGTCATTTCTCCCAGTCTGTTTTACACTACACAGAAACTGTGCTGGGGATGTTTATTTATATTCTTAAATATAAGAATACTTATCATCAAAAAGTGATATGTATTTTAGTCATTTAATTTAATTAAATAATTTTAAAAAAAAAAATCCTTGCTGGAGAAGCAATCTGCGTAGTGGAGTTGAGGGTGAAAGTACGTTTGGAAAAATCGGTAAAAGTGAAAAATTGATTGATTGATTGATTGCAAACTTCTTTACAACATTCTACTAAAGTTCTTTTAGTATTTGTTTTTATAGTCCTATTTTTGTACATGCTGCATTACGAAATGCGTTACTATATACTCTTATACCCTAATTTTCTGTGAAAATACATTTTGGGGTTTTCTAATCTTAGCAAATCAGAATCAACTAAATTAACAGAAGTAAATATTTAAATATTACTGAGTGCAGTTGATTTATGTTGCATACGTTTCTTTATTTGAATGAAATCACCTTGCTAAAAAATTGTAGCTGTGCGAAACGAAACATTCATCGTGCTCAACAATTTGTTTCGTCAGATACATAATCGTTACGAAGGAAAGGACATCTCAAAGCACAAGAGGAACTTGGTGATCGCTGGCGGCGTGACGCTGTCGGTCATCGTGTCTCCTGTGGTCGCTGCGGTCACCGTTGGTAAGAGATCACTTTTCTTCTCTTTTCTTTGTTACGCAAGTTGTCTTGACATTCATAATAAATCCAGAACTCCAGTAAAGTTCAACTGGGTGAAATTATTATTTTTTTTTTTTTCTGAATCTCTGCTTTGTCTCGTATAGAAAGGAAATGCTTATTGCATCTGTTTCCTGTGTGTCTCAGGTATCGGCGTTCCCATCATGCTCGCGTATGTCTACGGCGTTGTGCCGATCTCCCTGTGTCGGAGCGGAGGTTGTGGCGTTTCCGCTGGTAACGGGAAAGGGGTTCGAATCGAGTTCGACGACGAAAACGACAACATCGGCACTGGGGCAGTAGCCACAGGTAAGAATCTCCTAAATACTGCGATAGAAATCTGAAGAAGCATCAACAGCTAATAATGCCACAAGCCAAAAATTGCAAGAAAAAAAAACGTTCACACTGTGTTCGTAAGGTTCCTTGGAAATGCTTGAACTCCAGTTAAACAGTGAGACATTTGAAAGCTGCTGGAATTCATTTAGCTTGAAGCACAATGTTTGCGTGCGTGTGTTCGGTATCCGTGAGCAGACTCAAATCAGCAGTTGTCTGAACAATGCTCATGTTGTGTTGCAAATATTTGTCCTGGCCAGACCCAAGACAAATATTTGGGTGTGTGAGGCTGAGCTGGCTTAGGTTTCTCTGGAACTGTTGAGCGTGAGAGAGGAGAGGCAAAGTTGTGTGAAAGATCACAGTGGCAGCACATAGTCAGGCTAATTTTAGAACGTGAGGTGTTAAACATGAACATAAACGTTGTGGCACTTTGTGTTTTACCCACAAAGTCACAGAATATTTGGGTTTACTGCAGCTAACTATACGTGCGACTTTTCTCAAACTGCTCTGTAACTCAATACATTTCCCTCCAAGACACGACGTCTGTGGCGGAAACTCGGCTCAACAACCCGAGCCTCGGCGACGGAGCGAGCGTCGGCGGCCTGACCGGCCTGAGCCTCAGCGTCAGCGGGAGCCACATGGAGCGCTGCGGCGTGAGCTCCGCTCAGCGGGACAACATGAGCGACAACGCCAGCACCACGGCGCTCGCCGGGACCAGCATCACGGGCAGTCTGTCCGGCAGCTGCTACAACCGGTAAAACGCTGGAGCCGGGCGCTCCCTTTGTTGTTAAAATGCTTTTCTGAACACCGTTAGCGATGATTTAACAGCCGTATGACATGGAAATAATGCATCTCGTTTTTCCAGTTTCAGGACTTTGTTTTTTTAGACGCCAATTGTGGTTCTTTTTCATGGTCGTGTTCTAAACAATGGAAAATCACAAAATCTAGCGTCTCGGGGAAATGCCTTAGTTTTGTCGTATTTCAACTGTACTAACTTACGAAAATAGCTGTTTCTTGCTATTTTCAGCTGGAAGATGGCAAGAATGTTTCTCCTGAATATTAAGAAATTGATGAAACTCCTTAATATTCAGGAGGAAAAAGTGTTAGCTATAAGTGAAATAATCTGCCAGTGAAAGTAGAACAATTTAATCAATATTACAGATTTATTGACTTAAAACTTTTCCTGCTGAAAAGTTACATGTAAGTTAGTTTTGTCTCACTTCAAGTGTACTAAGAAACTAGAAACGAGACCCAAAATATTTGCTAAGATTTAATATTTTTTTGCGGTGCGATGATTTGTTTGAATTATTTATGCGTTTTTTTGTTTTTTTTCAACTCGTTTCCTCCAGGATGGAAGTGCAGGCCGACGTCCAGAAGGAGCGCTGCAGTTTGAGCGGCGAGTCGGCCACCGTCAGCCTGGGGACGATGAGCGACAACGCCAGCACCAAAGCCATGGCGGGCTCCATCCTCAACGCCTACATGCCGCTGGAAAGGTTAGCATTCAGGTCACACTCATCCCCACAGGGAATGAAGCATGCTAGTTTGGAGCTTGTTTTGTTTTTCAAATGACTTGTTAAAAGCATTCTTAAAGTTTTGGGGGTTATTTTATATTCATCCAACTCAAATACAATCACAGGACAAATGCAACCGAGATGGAAATCTACCAGGTTGCATCTCGCATAGTTTTAATGAGTCAGAAGAAACAACCAAAAATATTTTTTATGGTTTTTTCCTACCATAAAACATCAGTCAGAAAATGAAAATGAAGTGAAATCAGGACTGAAACAATTGTTAATTAATTAAAATGATCGTCAACTAATTTAGTGATCGATTGTTAACCTTAGTATCCAGACTCTGAAACAGGCCATTTTTTTGAAAGAACAGGAGACACTGAGCCAAAACTACAAATATATACATTTTGATAAAGAGAAAAAACCTTTGTCTGAAAATACGTTCCGACCGGAACTACTTAAATGGCCAAATTTTACATAAATCTCCTTTTTTTTAGCACCATTTGCTATCCAAAAAATAAGTAACAGCTCAACCCTACGATGTTTTGACATCGAGTTAAGCAGAAGGAGTTGATCCATGCTCCACATGTACTGAGTCATTGATCTGCAGCCAGTGATCAAGCCGCCACTAAAGCAATGCTGCCATTTAATTTTAGGTAGTAAATGGTTTATTTCCTTTATTTGTTTTTACTTTTCTCATGTATTTCTCATATATAAAATAAGCTAAGTGGTTTTTTTTATTATTATTATTCAATTACTCAGTTATTATTATTATTATTATTTTTGGGGAAGTTTAAACAAAAGCAGAACATTATAAGATTTATAGAATGAGCTCATTTGCAATTCGCTTCCCCAGACGAACCATTAAAAACAAAATAAAACGCTAAAAAGACCAACAAAAAAAAAAAAAAAAAGCAGCACAGCAAGAGAAAATCCTCAGATAAAACAATCATTAGCTGCAGCCAACAGTGAAATCATTCAATTGAGCAACAATATGTAATTAAGCATGTGCAAGTGATTCCGTTTCACTTTGTGTGAAATGTGTAGCTCCGTTAAACGTGACGTTTATTTTCCAGGGACAGCAGCCTGGAGGCTCCTGCGGACTCCGAGTCCAAGCAGGACAAGGCGAGGCACGGCAGCGCCAGCAGCAGCATGGATGAAGCCAGCTGCAGCAGCGGTTCGGCCGCCATCAAAGCAGCCGGCGCCGATGGGTGCTCGTGCTCGTGTGCCTCCGCCTGCGGCTGCGGGCAGCCCGGCAACCAGTGTGGCCCCTCGTCCTCTTGGTCCAAGGACCCCGCCGCAGCCACCGCGGCGGGCAAAAAGTGCAAAAGCAAGCTCTGGAGGAGAGCGAGCGGCGGCGGCGGCAGAGGAGACAGGAGAGTGAACGAGACGCAGGGCGACATCGACGCTCAGCTCCTGGAGCAGCGCAGCGTCAACTCCTCCGAGCTCGACTCGCCGTCTCTGAGCGGCAGCCTCCCCTCGGTGGCCGACTCGCACTGCAGCCACTTCTCGTCCGAGCTCAGCTGCTCGGACCCCGAAACCGCTAAGCCCGCCCAGACGGACCCTCCGCCCCACCAGCCCACCATCACACCTCTGCCCGAGGTGGAGCACGACCGGCTGGAGCAGCTTCCCCCTCAGAGCGGCCACGCCGCCTTCGCCCGCCGCCTGCTGGCCTCATCCCCACCCGCCTCACCGAAAGACGGGAGCAACGGGACGTTCCTGCACATCAGCGAGGAGAGCGCTGGGGAAACCGCAGAGCCCGAGGAGTTTGTTGAAGAGACCAGCAGAAACTGTGCGGCGCGGCCGGTGAGCCCCACCAGGAAGCGCTGCATACAGACGGACATCTGAACACGCTTCTCCATCCTCATTCTGTGCGACCGCTGCAAACTGTTAGCTTTTAGTCTGGGAGAAATCAGGGCTTGGATGCAAAGTGAAGCTGTCTAGTAACAGGAGGTGAAGTGGAAGAAGGCCGGATGTGTGGAAAACTTCGGGTTTAGTTCAGTTTCAGCCAGTTTTAAGAGCAGTGTGCTTGTTTGCAGGTGGATTTGAATGTACATTAACATGTTTGAAGCAGGCCCTGAGCTTCGTGAGATTCTGCAGATCTGTGATGATCGGCACAGAGAGGACAGTTCCTTCATATCAGAATGATGTCCTGAAACCAGTGTGTGGGGATGTCCCGTTCAGGATTCTCTTCCCCTAAATCCTAATCAGCCTTTAACAAGGATTTGTTGATGAAAAGTCTTCAAACTTGATGCCATTTGCATTCCTGAGAAAACCAGAGCTTTCAAGTGCAGAAAGAAAACACATTATGGTTTATATCAGGGTGGTGATTGTCCCGCTTTTTAACGTCCAGGATTTTACACTTTCCTTGTTTGTTTGTTTTTTAAAAAGTTTGAAGCAACTTTGTGTTTTTTTTTTTTTTTTTTGTTTTTTTTGCACAAAGTTGCATTTTTCATCTCCTTGGTCAGGCTGATGACGTTTTGGTTCATTTACTTTACTATAATAAGCCTAATTGGAGATTGTCCAGCTAATAACATTTAAATAAGTTTCCAGTTCAGTCGTTTGCAAACAAACTTGCTGAAAAGGTTCGTGAGAAATGTAGCCATTTGCTTTTAACGCTGTAACATTTAGTGAGTTTAGTGTTTCAGCTGCTTTCTGAGCCACTTTTTGTCCACGAATCGGCCTGCTGAGCACAGAGCGGAAAATATGAGGAACGGGAAAGTAAAGGGTGAAAAACATTTAGATTGTTGGCGTCAAAATCTAGAAAAAAAAAATAAAACGACCTTGGAAATGGACATAAGCCTTGATCAGGACATCCCTAGTTTTCCTGATGCTGGTTGGAGTGAGTAATCTAAGCTGCTATCATGAAACCTAAATCTTTTAATAGCTCGTCTGCAGAAATGTTTTGTTTTTTGTTGTTTTTTTTTATCTGCTTGTTTTTGGTAATCAAAGAACGATCCGGCGTCTCCAGTTGACTCTTGGATTCCCTGAGGATTGTTAGAGAGACTCTCGAGTTTAACGGTGGGACCAGATGATACAGAAGCTCCCTATGTTTCCCAGAGTCATCAGACATTAGAAAAAATGATATATTTACTTTAGTTTAAGCTGCGACTCATGTTCCTGTTTTACATATTTGCTTATTTGTATGTTAAGCTTTGGGAAAAATTGGGTTTTTTTGATCCAAACTTGTTGGTATAACGGAATGATTTTTGTCATGATTACTGATTTTTATGTGTAGATATTCTGGATCGAATCCAGCCACCTTCATGATTTTCTGTCTGCACTGGTGAACAGGACAGCTGAGTCTCTGCTGATTTATTAGCTTTCACTACATGTTCAAAGTACAGCTGAAGCATAAACAGGTTAATTTAATGCAATTACTTCAATCATTGCATTACGCAGAACAGAGCCCTACTTTTGCACACTAATGTGTAGCACTTCTTACAAATTACAGGGCTTGTTGTGATAAAATGACTCAACCAAATTATGTTTGCAATAATGAAATAAGCTTTTTAGACGACTCTACCATCGGAGCTGAAGTTTCCTGTGTGGAAACGCCTGACCTTCATTTGAACTCATGTTGTGCATTGAGAACTTGCGTCTGTATCCAAACACATTTATCCTAATATTCAATATTCTGCAGTGACTGTACAGTATTGCTGATGAATTGTTCTTTTTTTTTTTTAAAAAACTTTCTGCATCTGAACTTTGAGTGTACTTTACTAGGAGGCTTTTTTTTTTTTTTCTTATGTTTTTAATTTTCTTTTTCAGAAATAACTGATGCAAGTAATTTTATATTTGCCAGCGCCCGACAGTGCCTTGGAAACTTTCCTGTGTGTACAATGTTTTTATTTTTATTTCATCCTGTCTTCATGTGAGAAATATACAAATGTTGTTGGATGATTTTCTGCCTGTTATTAAAAAGGACAAAAGCTTAAGGATGAACCTCACACAAGCTGTTTTGGCTGACCAAAGACCAAACGTTTTGCCCGTATTAACGCTGATTATACCAAATTGTTTGAGGTTTTAAAATGTTCCCCTAAAGCCGTCAAAGTTTATGTAAAAAAATAAATAAATAAATAATCACCACGTTGGCACTAAAATGCATTTTCTCCAAAGTGACACTAAAGCGACTTCTCGAGTTTTGCAGCTTGGCCTCTTCTGGTCAACCAGCTGCTTTATGAGCTGCTTTAAAAAGTCGGGGAGTAGGAATCTCTTTATTTCAGATGAACCTCGGAGTTTGTTTTCCTTTTTAATTCCTCTTCCCGTTTGAGTTCTGGTGTCGTTATTTGTTGTCTCATTTTGTTGAAAAGAGGCTGTTTGGAAACTTCTGTACGTCGATTCCTTGCATCTGAACGTGCATGTCGATGCATATCGAGCATTTCATCGAGGAGACATTTTTTGCAAAGTGTGTCCAAAATTTTGGAAGCTTAGTTTTTGTTTTTCAGGTTTCCCAGGTTAACCATTTTTCATTTCTTATTTACGCCTAGTAGAGTTTCCCCTTTGTGGAAATGATTTCTCTTTTCTCTTTTCAGGAAGGCATGTGTTGTGTAAAAGTTGTAAAGGCAAAATTATAACAGAAACAGCATTCACACTGTTTATTTACATTTGTATTCAGTTATTTACATACAGTACATGCTTTTACATTCCATGACAATAAATAACAACAAAAAAAAAAACATTCCAGAAAGAGCTGAGTTTATTCATTTAAATTGGAAGAGATTTTTAATCAAAGAAAAACATTAATGAAATAAAAGATGTGGCACGTCGTGTTGTGTCAGTACTAATCAGAACGGTTTTTATAGCATTTTCTGTAGACAAAGTCAAAGATTTTTGTAGATTATTCAAACTGTCTTTCGTGGCAAGAATGTACTTCTGTGTTGAAATGCAAGAAAATGGCTCAATTGGTGTTGAAATTTTGTATCTTCGTAAACAAAAATAATATTTTCTTTAAAAGCAGTGAGATTTGTTAAAGTGTGTCCAAAAGCGTTGTTTGAATAGTTGACAATGGAAACTTGTTTGAGGTCTGCATGTGTTTAGTGTTCAAATAACCTTTAAAGAGTGAAGGTGGCCATTTTTAACTTGGGGCCTCAAATTTAGGAAAAACTGATGTCACTGCTCTTATTAAAGTATCTAAAAGTGACTCTAACTGGGTAAAACGGTTAACAGAACGGTATTAAAGTTCATTTATATATTCATATTCTGATCCGTTTGCCTTTTGCGTACGTCCGTCGTCGTCCCACTATGAGTCAATATGGCTGTGAAGACGCTTCATCTTCTTAGAACCTCAGAGTTTTCTAATAACATCATGGCGTCTGTACGGTCATGAGGTCTGATGACTGTTTTTGAGTCATGAGGTAAATGTGTGAACCGGTGCAGTTTCACTGCCCCGATCCGAGGGGTAATCCCAAAATCACAGCCTTCGTACTCCTGGCAGATTGTTGGTTTAAAGTAACCGTTAAGATTTTTACCAGCCTTGTTTCCTGACTGGAAATAATATTAGCGCTTTGGTTTGGCTCAGAGTCTGGATTTGAATCCAAACGGTGGAGATTAGGGTGATGACAACGAGGCCTTCCTGCGTCTTAAGTGCGAATGTCCTCCCTGATTACTGAGGAAGATATAAAGCATTTTCAGCATGCCAATGGAAAAAAATCCATTTAAACAGTTTTATTATGTTTTCAGAAATTCCTGTCTAATTTTTTTTTTTTTTTTATGATTTTGATCAGGAGCAAGGCGTAAAGGAAAGTTACTGACCCTCAAGCCAAAGCATAACCACAAGTCCATATAGTAAAAGAAAACTTTAACACAATAAAGAAGTTAACCTGTAAAACAAATATTACAAAGAAAAAAACAAGACAATTATTTCGTTTTGCCGTAAAATCTTCACTGACTTATATATTCAGTTTTTTCACTGTGCCACAAATAACCTGCAACTCCAACATAAACACATATATTAGTTTCCCTCCAATGTTTTTTTTATTTTTTATTTTTTTCATTCCCAGCTCAGCTTTGAAGCAAACATCTTTAAAAACAAACCAACCTAAAAGTTTTAATCCTGGCATATTCCATCCTAAGCTTGGTAGAAATCTCAATAAGGCACACATTATTATCCACTCCGTCTCTCCTCGCTTCATCCGCACACGGCAGAACGCTGAACCTCGTCAAGAGTGCCTCTATTTACAATATATTACATCACAATGGGGAGGATTAATAGCGCCGGCAGCTCACATGTACCTTGACATTAGCCTTTTCAAATGGAGCGTCCTGTTACGTAAGCCTGTGTGTGCAGACTGCAGCAGCTGTGCAGACGGTTGCTCACAGAGCTCCAGTCCCGAGGAAACGTTTGTCGTTTTCCTTTTTATTTATTTATTTTTTATTTTTTTTGCATTGAAACATGGCTGCTCTTTCTACCAGAACCAAACGAAAGCTGACTTCCAAGCTGGGATTTGTCACATATAAAGCTGCCAATGATCCAAGCTGCATTGTAGATCAGAGATCTCTTCAGGGGTTTTCTATTTTTTTTTTTTTTTTGCAGGTTTCCTGGAGTTTTTTAAAAAGTACGAGGAAGACGCCGCGACTGCTTTTAAAACGAGGTTTAGAGCTTTCGATAAAGCTCACAGATATCCTGAGCTCGCTGTAGTTTTGTTGCTTTAAGCTTTAGGCTGCTGGAGGACAAACCGACCATTTTCACTCAGCGCAACATTTTCCTACTACTCTCCCAATTTTGCATCATTTGCTGTATTTCAACTTTCGCTGAATAGAAAACTTTACCGGTTGGAATAATAAACTGCACAATTTAATAGTTAGAATTGAACTGCAATGTACGTAACTGAATTTGTCTGTGTGATTAAATCAGACCAACTTTTAACGTTTTAGGGAATTTGGTATATTAAAATTAGTTTTACTCACTAAATGCCAGAAGATGAGAAACTCTTAGATTGTTTTGTAAAACTTTCTTCACACTCAGAGCTAGGAAATAAATTCTCTATAATGAAATACAAATCACATTAGAACCACGAGGTTTAAGTTCCCGTTTTAGCAACATAAATATAAGTTTCTATGACAGACTAGGACTTTTCAAAAAGGCATCTTCTGAGTCTTTTTGTTCTCGATGTTATAAATTATGGCAATAGAAACAACGAGTGACCAGACAGCTCAGGAAGGAGACGAGTTCTGTGGCGCAGAGATGAACAAATTGACCCCAGAACAAAACCCCAGTGAAATTGCAACTTTACTGATTTGAAATGAAAGAAGAAGCCATTTCTCCAAAACCAAGATGTAGGAACCAGATCATATTCTGGAAAGGAGCATGAGAAAACCGCTGCAAATGTTAACTTTGGGATAGCAGTATCGATTTATGCTGCTTCGCGCGTCACAAATCACGTTGAAGCATTAAACCGACGTCTCAAAACATCGACTTGAAAGTTAAAACTTGAGGTCGCCTTGCAACAGACAGTGACCCAAATCATGCAGTGAAATTGGTTAGAAAGTGGCTGAAGGACAACAAAGTCAACATGGTGAAGGAAGCACCACAAAGCTCTGGTATCAGACTCACACAAACTCTGTGAATAGAGCAGAAAATCTGAGTAAGGGAGGAACAAGACAGCCTACAAACCTGACTCTGGTTACAGCGGGTCTGTCAGCAGGTCTGGGCCAAAATGTCCCAAAACCATTGAGAGAAGCTTGTAAAGGGACGCCCAACTATAAGGAGTCATTTTTGCAAAAACAAGGAAATGTATGTAAACTCAAATTAAAAAAAAGTAGCTTTGGATATTCTGGCATTCAGCAAATAGAAGTAATTTTGGGAAATAAACATGAGCTTAAAGACAGTAAGAACTTGCTAAAAGTTGATCTGTATTATCTGAATCTTTCTTTTATTACTTTATCAATGAGAACATAAATTTACTGCTTATTTTAATGACATGTTGAGTTGAAACCAGTTCATCCTCAGAAAACAGAGAAATCTAGAACCCAACTTTTAACATGCCTCTGTCGCCAACGCCTGCAGGAATTCATCAAACGTTAAAGAGCTTTTGTCGTCGTCGTATAACGTGCAACATTTCTACCCGTCGCACGCAGCCTCCTCTGAATACGGGGTGCCGTGTCAGTGCCGTTAAAACCCCGCTCTGCTCTTCCGCCTCATGTGTGATCGGCTCTGTTCATCAAGCTTTGCCTCAGCAGACCCGTCACCTCCTCCAGCTCCTGCTCGGCCTCGTGGACTTTGGGGTCCAGCTGGAGGACCTCCTGCAGGTCGCTGCTGGCCGACAGGTAATCCTGGCAGGTTTTCACACAGACAGCGTCAGGAAAAACACAAGCACAACGAACGTAAGCCGGCGGTCGCAGCGCGCTGGGTCACCTGTAGTCCCTTAAAGGCCAGCGCCCGTCTGTAGAAGGCTTTCTTATTGGCCGGATCCAGCCGCAGCGCCGAGTCGCAGTCCTGTCTGGCCTCCTCGTACCGACTCAGCTTCAGGAAACAAATGGCTCTGGTGAGAGAGAAGAATATTAAATAATCACAGGTTTTTGTTTTATTTATTTATTTTTTTTTAAATAGATGCTGACTGCTGAATTCGTCTAAAGGGCTGTAGGTTTATGATGTGTATCTGATCTGGTCTTGTATAAATATGGTGCCCTCTACTGTTTGTCTTACAATAAAGTTCCTGAAGAGGAAAATCCTAGAAAAATTAGCTCCATCTATTGATTGGAGAACATCCAATAGCATTTCTATATATTAAATCAAAGCTATATTGATACAGATGTTCAGATGTTTATGTACACTCATCCTGGGCATGAACATTAGCTTAACTTTGGACTTTTCGTGTTTCTGAATAAGTTCTTTTAGTATTAAACAGATGACTTTTCAACTTAAAACCTCCTCTTTATTTAACGGCAAAATGGTTAAAGCGCAAAAATAACCCAGGCTTCTGGAAAACAAAAATATAATGTGCACAAAAAGCAGCTCTGTGGATGAAAATGTTCCATTTTGACCCGAAACATATGATGGAAAATATACAGTAAAGGAATTTACGTTTTATGCCAAAGCACCCTAAAAAAAAATAACTGTTCAAATAAATCAATAAAAGTCTAAAACGATAAAGCTATTTGTGCTCATGTTGGATCTGTGACCAAATCTGTGTCCTCGGCAAATCGTGCCGCACTTGCGTCACTAAAACGCAGAGAAACATGACTGTTTCTGTTGTTTCAGACCGACCTGTTTGTGTAAACAGCACATTCATCAGGTTTCACTGACAGACACTCTGTGTATTTCTCCAGAGCCTCCTGGAAGAGGCCTTTCTTCACCAGACTGTTGCCTTCGTGTTTGAGTAAAGTGAAGCGAGCCTCTTTTCTTCTGGCTGCAGAGCAAAAACAAAAACAAAAACAGAAAATTCATCAAAACTTCCCAACATGAACTAAGCACATAAAAGTCAACGCTCCTATCACTGATAACACAGAGCTGCGTTTCATGAAGAGTCGGTTTCTCAACTGGAAGACGCTTCGGGAGACGACTGCGTTTAATGGATTTCACTTAAGGAGCCTGTCGAGATTTTTTTTTTCTTTTTTTTTTTTCTCAGGGCTTACCAATAAATGAAGCGGAGCAGATTGAGTCGATTCCTCCTGAGCTAGCGGTCTGCCGTGCTGAGAAAGCCTCTGCAACTAATGACTAACTAATGAAAACGCCCCAACGCAGCCGCCCAGACATCCACAGCCTCGCGGGACAAAACATATTTGCAAAGTCCGCATTGGTTTCCGCAAAAGAAAAAAACCACGACTCGTCACCCTTTGTGAAATATTACGTTCAACCATCAAGAGTTTGGAAGGCAATTTAAATCAGTTTAGGCTTTTTTTTTTTCTTCATTAATTTTCTTGCAAACATTTCCACAGAATGTTTTTACCGTTCGTTTTGAACATTTGAAAGGTGAAAATGTGCCACTTGTAAAAAAAACAAAACAAAAAAAACTCATCGGAGCCTTTAATACATATATCATCAGTGCTACAGAAGTAGGTTTTGTGAATCGCTAATAAAGTGATTCTCCAAAATAGTAAGTTTTACTTTATTGGTTTCAATAGTTTTCTATATTTGAGCATTCAAAATAGATATTGTACCAATATTTTAACATGGTTATTAATTTGCCTCATAACCTTGTACCAGGCCATGACAGCATGTTGTGACGCGTTTGCTTATAATGAGAAAAGTAAACAGTGTGTGGTCTAAAAAAACATATTTACAGTAGATAAGTAATATCTGAACGTTGTGTGTTGAGGACAAAAGAAAAGAGATCCAGCAGAAGTCAGATATGGAGCCTGAGAGATGCAACAAAATCTTTAAAATGTTCACAAAAACGTTCTGAGAAACGCCAGTCTAGACAAAACTTTACAAGAAAAGTCCTGCTCCTTAGGAGTGAAAATATCTAGCACTGAAGGACAATTCAGACTTTGCTGAAGCCTGAAAAGTAAAGCGATTCCCCAGGAAGAGCAGCAGCTGCTCTGCGAAGGAAACTCATTAACTGATCGTGAAATCATCCGTCTGTGTCGCTCAGGGACTTCCTCCAGTTAGGATTTAGTTTTATTTTCTTATTCAGCACGAAAAAAAAAAACAAACAAAAAAAAAAAACAAGTGACTTCCATGTTTGTATAAGTTCTGCTGGAGACACACACGGTGTACTGAAATGCGTTTTCATGCAGCCTCTGAGTGGAGCCGTCTGGACTGTTTGAAGAGTCTGAACCCGGAGGAAACCCGACCTGCATTGTTCCATTACAGCAGCACTACGGTCTGCACGGATCGGCTTCTCTCTGCATTATTGATACGACTCTAAACACACACACACACACACGCACACACGCACACACACACACACTGTCAGCTGGAGCACCTGCAATCCTCCTCTGCATTTACGCACTCGTTCTTTGTGAATTCTGCTTCCTAATAGCACATTCTCAGTCTCCTTCCCCACTACTTTCTCATTCTATCTTTGAATTTCACAGAGGTCAGTTCAGGGCTGATCATGTCAACACATCAGCTGTACGTTTCAGGCGGGGATGAAGTGATGCAGCCAACCTTCCTCCTGCGCGGCCCTGGCGGCTCGCGCCTGCGCCACCTCCACGCTGACCGGTTTCTCTCTGTGCTGCTGCTGGACGGCCAGCGGCACGACGGGAATCTCGGGCAGCTTCTCTCTCCATTCGGGCCCGTCCTGCTCGATCAGCACCTTCGTGATCCTGGCAGATGACAAGGAGGGCAACCCGACATAAGTGCTTTTCCCTTAGTAGGCAAACGCTGGAGGCACTGCGGGGTTCGTTCGCTTGGCAGTGATGAAAGGCGCAGCTTAGCGGATGGAGGAGGCGGCGAAGTTTGATCTCTGCAAAAATCGTCTCGATAAAACTAAATGGCGGCTATTTGTCACCTGAAACTGCTTCGTTGGACTTCATTAAGAGCTTCAGAGAGGTCAACAGCTTGTAAAGATTTGCTATAAATCAGTCAATGTGACGTGAACTGTCCTCAAACAGTGCAACAAAACCAACAGAACTTTTAAAAAGCAACAGCTCAACATTAAAAATTCAAGTGAAAACCCAAATCAACTTTTATATAAGCTAAACAGTTCCAAATCTCTTTTTTCTCCTATGAATATTGAAGAATGTCAATATTGTTTATGACATTAATTTCAAAATATTGTCAACGGTGGATCTGACTCGCTTTGTTTTCCAAAGTGAACAAAAATGACAGTTTTTCACTCGATATCCCAATAAAACAATAAACGGTTTTTAAGCTAAGCTGGGACGTCACATGAAAGAAGCAGCGTCAGTTTTGCATAAAGAACTGAACAACTTTGAAGCATGCAAAGCAAAGCTGCAGGAAACTGAAAGCAAACAATTATCTCACATCTGCAAAGTTAAAGTTAGTAACAGCAGACAGAAGTGAAGTTGTGTTACGTCACCTCACGTTAGAACAAAAGCTGATTAGGTTTTCTCTAGTCGACTGAATAAAACTCATAAAAGACACAACGCTGAAAGACACATTCATTCGTTTCCGAGTCGGTCAAGAATCCAAAACGTGACCGACTCGGCAATGGTTTTTTTTTTTTGCCTCCGCGCCGATCCGACCTGTGGACGCTGTCGTGAGCCGCCTGCACGCCGGTGTCGATCTGCAGCACCGTCTTGTAATCCGCGTAGGCCTTCCTGTAGCGCTCCAGCGACTCATGGGCCATGGCTCTGCGCAGCAACGGCTTCAAGGAGAAGGGCTGCAGCTCTAAGGCCCTAAGAGGATCAGAGGAACGCACAGATCGGATCAAGCCGCGTCCTTCGCTGTGTGTGTGTGTGTCAGTGTGTCTGTGTCAAAGGTGCAACCCGAAGCTGGTTTCATTCGGGAGAAGCCAAATATATTCATCCTAAAAGAAATGATGTGGAATCTATGACCCCAAAGTTTACACTTTGCCTCCAGAATGCAGCGGAAACAACATGAGTGAGATGGAGTAGAAATTCAAACAAATTTCAGGTTATAATTTTGTTAATTAAATCCAGACTTTTGCAGCGACATTCAGTGAAAGGTGTATGCGCCGAAACTAAACAAAGAGACGAGGATGAACTAAAAATTGAATACAAAAACAGCCGTCGATCCACAAACAAACATGTAAACCAAACAATCCAGAAAAAAACCAAGATTCTCATCTTACATTATAAAATAGGGATTTTTTTTTTTAGGCTAAAATCTGTTCAAATTTGACAGTTTAGTTTGAAAGTAATGACATTAGACTGTGAATCTCATTCTGTTGCTACGGCAAACATTCATTTATGTAGCTCCACATAGCATCCCCTTTCTCCTATTGGGTACCTCACAGTTCTGTATTCGGGCCCCTATTGTTTTCGTATTACCTGCAACTTCTGTTGTATATTTTGAACTCTTTTACTGGCATTTCTCATCACATCTATGCCTATTATAATCAATGATATGTTTCTTTAAGCTTCTCAGCAGGTTTTTGGGTAACATTGTTGCAACTTCTCATATTAAGAACCTTTTTTCATGTGCGTGTTGCACAATACTTTATTTTAAGCCTTGAAACGTGCCGTGAAAATGTCCTGATGTTGTCTTTGTCTGATTTTGAAAATGTCTTTAACAATATGAATCACTGAGTGCATGCAAAAATAAACAAAACCCCAGAAGAAATCTGTTTCACAACACTGTAAAAATGAATAGTTACTCCATAAGTTTGTCTGATGAGCAAAATTGTATTTAGTTAAAACTGTCCTGTAATCATAACAGAGGATTTGGTCACACACTTGTTGCAGTCTTGAATGCAGTCGCCGCTGTTTCCGTCCTTCAGGTGGCAGGCAGCTCGGTTGGAGTAGAGGATACTCAGATCTTCTGGACTGTCAATGCCTGCAAGGAGAAAAAAATAACTCATCTGATAAAACCAATCAGATTTTGTCTTTTAGGAAACAATAAACTTTTAGTGTTGGTGTTTTCCTCCAAGTGCCAGCCAACGGGGCCGTTATGTCAATTTCACCTTTTTTAAAACCCTCTTGAAATGACGTAGAAGCAAAGTCACGGAGATAAGGTTTGAGCTCTTAAATGGTTTCCACATTTTTAAGAATAATTCAGAAAGTGTGCCATGCATTCTTGCCAAATCCCCTTAAGAACAAAAACTTCACCGTTACAGCGTCATTAGAGGTTTGTCACTACCAATGTTGCAACTAATTTTCCTTTCAGAGTAACTCAAACTCTGCAAGATTGGAAGGAGGCAGCAATGTCCACGTTTCTGCCCCTGAATCTCAGTTGGAAGTAGGTCTGGACTTTGGCTAGACCGTTTTTAAAATAAGAACATGATTTGATATGCTCTCCGGCTTCTTCCCCGCTAGCTTCTCCATCCATCTTCCAATCGACTCTGACGAGCTTACCTGTCTGCTGAGAAAAAAAAAAAAAAAGGCATCCCACACAGCATCATGCTGCCACCACCGTGTTTCACAATGGGAATGGCATTCACAAACTGGATTGTACCAAGAGGTGCCGGGGTAAATGAACGCCACGATTTTCTGAAGATGTTCATTGAAATAAATTAACGCGACATCTGACAGGTGAGCCCAGAGTCATATTTACTCTGTATTTGAATCCCAGAGGGGGCCATGGTTATAATAGGCAGTGTCATAACACAAAGCTGCTGTTTTGTGCAGTAAACTATGAAGCCAAATTACATTCAGAGCCAACTCTAATCTTATTGCCAGTGGGAGGTAATAAGATGTTTCCATCAATTTAGTGAGGCATCCAGCTGCTGCTTCTGCTTGCAATAAACAAGACAGAGAAATAGACTTGTATTAAAAGCCCATTTCAGCTATCTTAAGCTGAAGACAGCTGAAAATTTAGTTTCAAGCAAAAATGTCAGAAATAACCCAAAATATTTGAGCTGTCAATAAATGTAATTCGAATGAGGTCAGTTTAAACGCTTTATTAAAACTTAATTATGACAATTTATCAAGGTGCTAAAGAGTTTGTTTTTTTTTTTTCTTGTCTTCTGGGTGGATTTGAACTGTTTCTCACCTGCCTCAGAGCATCCATCTATAGCCTGGGTGTACTTCTCCAGCGCGTCTCCAAACTGGCCGTTTTTAAAGAGGTAGTTCCCCTCATTCTTCAGCCGGGCCAGGTGAGGAGGCAAAGCTCCGGCCGGGGCGTCCAGGTAACTCCTGTCCACCCCGGAGCTGCCCGGCTGCTGCTGCTGCTCCGGCTCCTCTTCCCCACCTGCCGGGCTGTTTTCTCTCGGAGCGCCGTTGGCGACCTCCTTTCCGGGCGCTCCGTGAGTCCGCGGGTTGTCCCGTCTCGGCGTCCCTCCTCCTCCTCCGCCTCCTCCCCGCCGCCGCCGCCGGAGGGTTTCTCCTGCGCGTTCCCCATGGCTGCACTCCCCTCCGCAGTGCGTCCAAACTCTTCCTCCCTCCCTGCTTCTCGGTCTCCCTCAGAGCTGCAGCTACATCCGTGGACTGGCAGGCAGGAGGGGGATTTCTGCTGGACACACCTCCAATCGGAGGCGTCAGCAGTGACGTCAGAGTGGGTGGGGGGCGGAGGCCTCGGCGGTGCAGAGATTGCAGAGATGCCGCAGCAGGCTGAAGGCAGGAGCGGTGCCAGCATGAAAGAGGGACCACTGCCCCCCCCCCAGTCAACACTCATTGAGCAAGCAAAAGATTTTTGTCAAAATTAATTAGAAATACCACACAAAGTCGATTAGATGATGCCACAACAGCACAGTTTTCAAGAAATTGTGTTTTCAAGAAATGCTTAGATAAAACAACATAGAAATCTAGATCAATTAAACATCCAAGATTTTAATTAGAGATGGTCAAACAAAACCCGCATTCTTTAGCATTTAAAGCACCCCAACAGTTTCCTTTAATTTACCATCAAATCATAACCTGTCAACCGCCAACCACTGCCTGATATTTTTATGACTATAGCTTAAATAATGTGCTTTAGCTAGTTGTGCAGTTACTAAAAAGAATCCGATTTTGTTTTTCATTGTGTGGCTCTTCTGAAAGTCCACCCCTGTTATAAGCAGGGGCTGACAATAAATAAATTGACAATCTTGGTATGATACCCCTGGATTATCAGCAGGCACAATCCAGACAACCCTTTTTCAAAACGTTTTGGATGATGTGCACACTGTAGCGCAGTAAGCCCTGTGAAAACATTACTTCCTGCAACAACTCAAGAAGTACAGAGAGAACAGGAGTTGTGTTCTTTTATATTTTACACAGTGAACAACTGTGAGAAAGTCATTTTTATTCATTTCTGGAAAAAACAAATACAATTTTCACACATTGTATTTGTAAAATTAACTGAAAAGATAAAATAAAAAGAAAAATACTGAAAAAAAAAAAAAAAAGGAATAGCAGATGCCAGGCTTGAGAAACTGTTTATTTACATGGTGATGCACTACAAAAAAACGGTGAAAAACAACAACTAAAGTCAAATCTGTCTTCTCCTCTTCACCGGGCATCAAATACAACCACTGGGTTTAGAGAATTGAGGAAACGTGCAGAAAGAGTAGCAGTGAATTTACACATGTAATTTTAACATAAAGTTAGAGACATATTACGGCTCTGTCTCCCACACAAACACTCGGGAAAAGGATACATCTCTTTGTTCTCTTCTTGTACATGATTCTGTAGCCACACTCTCTGCATCTGATGGGATCACGAGCTTTAATTTCATTCTCAGTGTGACATTCTGCAAAAAATAAATAAAGACAGAAAGAAAGAGTCAGATCGGCTCCTCCGGCATGATCAGAGGCATGGCACCATCACAAAAACATCAATTATCATTATAGACTCAACTGACTATTTTAAAGCTAATTGAAGTTAATGTAAATAACTAAAAAAAAATCATTAAACCTTGAAAGATAACATTTCAGATTCAGACACTGAGATTTAATACAATTTTAGACACATTTATTTAACACACTGCTGCAATTAAACTAAAGTTAATCATGTGTCTGCAACAGTTAATCGATAAGTTCAAATAGGTAATTAGACATTTCAAGTTCTGTTGACACAACTTGAAAAAATCACAAACAATGAAGCTGAAAATAATATGGATGTATCGCTGATTGTTAAATTATTTTTAAAAAAAAGAGAGAGATCCTGCTTTTTACTAGAGATGTACGATTCTGTAGATTTGGCTTTACCCCTTCGTTTAAGTGAAAGGATTTTCCAATAATCAAGAATCCCAAAACTATTGTAAAACTTCTGGAGTTTGAGGAAACAAATTGGGGGCGGGCCCATTTCTGATCCAATTAGACACACCAGAATATAATCAAGCACCATGAAAAAAACCCTGAATGAGTGGATTTGGAGCGGAGGGACTTGACTGGCCTGAATGGAGGAGTTTTTAGTAAATATGGAACAACCACCTGCACCGACTTTTGATCCTCTGTAAGTCATACAGACTATAAGACACAAATGCCTGACATATTTTTACTCTGTGTGTGACGAAAGCGTGAATTCACTTCGAGAAACGAGTGATTTAAAAAAAACACATTTAACTTTTTAGATGTATATGTGCCGCATAATTATTTTCTGTATATAAATAAACAGCGTTTGTATTCTGTAATAGCTTAGCTAGCCACCTCTAAACATGCTTTTCCGTAGCGATAGCTGATTACCTCCACAGATGTAGATCATCGGTTGTTGTTTGGGCGGCTGTAGATCTTTCTGTGCGTCCATTTTATCCTGCAAAAAAAGGGAGGAAACTTGCTAATATCGCCACTGATACCAACTGATTTCAGTACAGCATGCTAACAGAAACAGCATGGTGCTACCTATAGGACCAGTGTAAATCAATCAGCTCATTAAGTAAACTACACAATTATTTACATGCTTTTACTGACGCAATTATAACAAAGTACGTGTATAATAGACAAAAGAAAGGCCTCGTGATAATAAAAAGTCCCTGTTTACCTTTCTATATGCTAGCTGTTTACCACTACTTTCTTCTCTTCATGCGCACAAATGACGTCGAAGCAGTTTCCGGTTTTCTTCTTTGCCTTTTACGGCAAGCCATTTTAGACGCACATCAGCGCCACCAGCTGGACGAGGACGTATTTAAAAATGATTAATAAATGTGTAAATCTTACCGGTGTAAAAAGTGCATCTAAATGTAATGCGTTAAATCTTTGTAACGCATTAAATCTATTTGAAAATAATTTTCAAATAGATTTAAAAATATTTCTCGTACTTTTTAATGTCAATCCGTTGTGGAAATTCGGCATAATTTGGGAGGAAAAAAAACTGAAGAATTACCAAAAATCTGCGTTTTTTTTATAGCTTTCTAATGAAAAGAAACTAAATGTTTTTTAAAAAGAGGTAAACGGTATGGTTTCTTGAAGAAACGTGTCTTCAGGGTTTGCGCTTGACATGAAACGTTCTTGTACACTTTTTTTTCTAGATGAAACACAAAGTCTGTTGTGTTTTATGTGTTGCGTTATTGCCACAGGTAGGTAACATACTTAGGGTTTTAGTTGTGATAACTTGGTTATTATCAGCGTTTTCCAAGTATGCTCGGCTCATTCTTTCATTGCATTCCTTTCCGAAAGGGGGCGGTGTGGTGCCGTTGAGTACCCATCGTTTGAGGCGCTCCCCCTCAGCTGGCCCTCCACTAGTTTATGACAAACGGGCTAGTTTGCGGACGATGTCCGTATCTTTTCTGCTCCTGACTTAGCCGCCATCATAAGTTCATATTTTTGTTGTCCTTTAGTTTTTAAGGGTGAGCGTCATGGAGCCGTCAGCGCCGAAAAGGTTTGTGGGCATATCCGAAGCCGTCATTTAAAGCTGTTAAGATTTGCTAATGTACTTGTTAGCTTATGCTAAGCTAACTCAGTTAGCTTCAGTTTGATTTTAAAGTTTCGACTCAAAATATCGACAAAGATCAGAAATGAATCACGGACGCCTCATTAAAAATGTTAATATGATTTGGGTTTAATGTTGGTTTGCGTAACAATTGAGGTTATGGTCGTTTAAGTGATTTTAATTATCTTTTTTTTTTTATCCGAGAAAAGCAAATTAATTATCGAATCGCAATCAGATATTTGAAATATCACGATACGTGCTTGACGCTGAGGAAACCAAAGTCTGTTGTGTTTTATGTGTTGCGTTAGAAAGGTTACATCTTGTTTATAACACTATTATTACCCTTACTGTTAACCAATACTATCTCTATCTTGTCACTTATAGTTTTTCCCATTGAAGAAGTAAAAACCATAAATAACGATGCACATTTTGAAGTGTCATCATTATCGTATTGCATCAACCCAGACGCTTTGGATTTGTCATTGTTGAAGTAGATGTTATCGGCATCACTGAGGTCATTAGATGACTTGTTTCATTTTGCAGTAAGCTGAAAAAGCTGAGTGAGGACAGTTTGACCAAACAGCCAGAGGAAGTGTTTGATGTTCTGGAGAAACTTGGCGAAGGGTAAGACGTGTTCTCCTTTTGCACTCTTTAACCACTGGCTGTTTGTAGTTTCCCTCATGAAATGTTTCCTGTAACCTGTGTGCGTTCAGCTCCTATGGCAGCGTGTTTAAGGCCATCCATAAAGAGTCGGGGCAGGTGGTGGCCATCAAGCAGGTTCCCGTGGAGTCCGACCTGCAGGAAATCATCAAGGAGATCTCGATCATGCAGCAGTGCGATAGGTTGGGCTCCCACATTGCTTTACTGAGAATGACCCAAACTGTAGCTGAAACAAATCATCAATATTGTACACAAATTCTTATCTCTTTGGGTTTTTAATTTGGGTTGCCATTTCTGTAACTAATGCTCTCACTGTTCAAAGTGAAGTTTTTGTTTTTTTTATTGATTTTTTATTTATTTTTTTTTTTTTCTTCTCTCCTTGCAGCCCTTATGTTGTAAAATATTATGGAAGCTACTTCAAGAACACGGACCTGTGGATCGTCATGGAGTACTGTGGAGCTGGATCCGTTTCAGACATCATCAGGCTGCGAAACAAAACTGTGTGTTATAACGTTGTCTGTACAGTTGACCCACGTTACAGTTTATGTAGTTCACCTTTTTGTGTTCTAAAGGCATTTTTTTTTAACAAATGCTTTATTAACTGACACACCACCATCACATTTAATCTCATTTATAATTAGATGTCAGGTTCTTTGTGTTTATTTCATCTTACTATTGTCTTGGTTTTCTCTTGCACCAGCTGACAGAAGATGAGATTGCCACTATCCTAAAGTCAACGCTAAAGGGTCTGGAGTACCTTCATTTTATGAGAAAGATCCATCGTGACATTAAGGCGGGAAACATCCTTCTCAACACGGAGGGTCACGCCAAACTGGCCGACTTTGGAGTTGCAGGACAGTTGACGGTAAAATAAACCAACTGAAAGAGATTCATTAATTGCAGGAAAACGGTTACGAGGCACTTTAACCTTCCTCCTGCGGTTTTAGCGCGACACTCGGGAGGAGGAGCACAGTAGAAGATCGAAGGGAGGGTGACGGGGAACTTATCCTGTCAGACCGTCAATTCCCAAAACCACATCAAATAAAAAAAAAAAAAAACCTCATAAAAACGCACATGAAGTCAGTATGACCCTGCTGTGCCTGCATGCAGAGTAGAAGACTTGAGGGTCAAACTTCTCACATTAATATTCCAATCCTTTCTCAGTTACGGCCCGCTTTATTTTGTTTCTTAAAATGTGAGTTTGTGTTGTAAACATGTAACTGTAAATACTGTCTGTAGTATTTACAGTTTAAACTCGTGTTTTAAATGTAGCCTCAAATGTATTTTTCTTTAAAATGTGTCATAACATTGACTTGAGTCTTTTAGACCATTTCTGGTTTTTATTTATGGAAATGGAAGTAAAAACACTTAACTGTAGATGTTATTAAAGACTTGCATTATTTTATACTCGACTTAAAGGCGACCACCATTGTAGTTTTATTATGTGTTAAATCATTCATTTTGATCTTTAGGTCTTTTGCTTGTTTTTAATCATGTGATTTGAAGTGACACTCTTGACATATTTTCCTTGTAAAGGACACCATGGCGAAAAGGAACACTGTGATTGGTACTCCGTTCTGGATGGCTCCAGAAGTGATCCAGGAGATCGGCTACAACTGCGTAGCAGACATCTGGTCTTTGGGCATCACTTCTATAGAAATGGCAGAGGGGAAACCTCCTTATGCTGACATCCACCCAATGAGAGTAAGTCCACAGTCTAGTTTTTTTATTTTTGTAAGCTGGCGCTTGCCATCAGTTGTAATTCTCCTCTGCGACCCTCCGTCTTTCCTTCAGGCCATCTTCATGATCCCCACCAACCCTCCTCCTACGTTCAGGAAGCCGGAGCATTGGACAGAAGAATTCACAGACTTTGTCAAAAAGTGCTTGGTCAAAAACCCAGAGCAGAGAGCAACGGCAACACAGCTTCTACAGGTTGGAGCAGAATAACAAAATGCCACACTCATGGATATGAATATCTCTTATACAAACTGATCTGAACATATTTATAGACTTCAAAAAAAAAAAAAATAAGGCTTTTATTGTTTCACAGCATCCGTTCATCAGCCAGGCCAAACCTGTGACGATCCTCAGAGATCTGATAACGGAGGCCATGGAGATGAAAGCCAAGAGGCAGCAGGAGCAGCAGAGAGAGCTGGAGGAGGAGGAGGATAACTCTGTACGAGTCTGGCTGAGATGATATTCCGTTTCCAGGGAAATGATAATCCAGCAGACGGCTCATTGTTGTTTTTTTTTTTTTTTCTCTCTCCTCGTAGGAGGAGGAGACAGAGGTGGACTCCCACACCATGGTGAAGTCGGGCTCCGAGGGTGCTGGGACCATGCGGGCCACCAGCACTATGAGCGACGGGGCCCAAACCATGATTGAACATGGCAGCACCATGCTGGAGTCCGACCTGGGGACCATGGTCATCAATAGTGACGACGAAGAGGAGGAGGAAGACCAGGGTTCAATGAGAAGTGAGACCAAAAGACAATTAAAAACATTTTATTCTCCAGAACCGTTTTAGAAACCAGATCGAGACACCGTTCGTTGTGGGTTCTGTTGGTGGTTAGGTTTTGTCATTGTGCGTATTAAAAGAATCGTGCATGATGCTTTGCAAAACTAAAGGGCAAGTAAAGAACTGCTTGAACTTTTTCTCACCGCAGACTAAAGAAATGTGGTTTGCAGTTGAATTGAGCCACGTCCCGAGTCGAGACTTTGTAAATCCAACCTGTGTCACAATCACAGCTGCAAGTTTTGTTTCTCAAGCTCTGCACATCAGAGGATGGAAATATTGACCGTTTTGCTTTGTAAATAACTTGAGTTCAGTCAGGTTGGCTGGAGAGCGTCTGATCATCAGTTTTCACATTCTTCTTAGGATTTATGTCTGGACTTTGTTTTCATTCCAGCATTTGAATCTGCTTTGATGTAGGTTTCCATCCATCTGCTGCGTTTCTTTCTTTGCTGTTTTTGCACAAATTTTCTGTAATTGATGGTCTCTGAGGCCTTCACAGAGCAGCTGGATTCATACTGCAGTCTGTTCACACATCCTCACAAAATCTTGCATTTATGTCTGAAATTTTCTTAAATTCATTAAAATCATAAGCTGCCCTTTAATGTCATTCTGAGGCCTCACATTTTATCCTGACAGGACTATTTAGTCACATCTCTGTATTTTATTTTTTTTCCTGTCAGGCAAAAGTTTGAGTCGCACTCAGACATCCTCATTGCGTTCTGTGACTCGTCAGTTGAGGCTACCGCTAACTAGCTGCTAATGTTTTAACTACCTTTTTGCATCCATTGTGGAAGAAACACGAATTTCTGTGGAGATATAGGTCTTAAACTGCATTTATAATAGTCTTTAAAAGTCTGAAATTTGAGTTGGTGAAACCCTGTGCTGAGATTAAATTACACACATGTTGACTATTTACCAATTAGATTTCTTTTTTTTTTTTTTAATTCAGTTGGTTGGGCTGGATTTTATTGTCGGTGGTGGAGAAAAAGAAGCGGATGGAAAAAAAAAAAAAAACGTTTCTCCGTTTTGTACGTTTGAAGTATTTAGAAAATCACGTAACATTTTTCTTCAGCTTCACATTTCACCGCTTTGTGAAAGGTAGATGTATTAAACCTATGCCTTTGCTAAACTTATTTATGCGCCATTCTTCAATAAGATGACATCAAAGCTTCATTCATAGCCATATAAACTCTGCTTGCGTTTGATGCAACAAACATGTCCCCCTCTGACGCCAGTCTTTTTTTTTTTTTTTTTTTTCCTTCTTTTTCCCCTGAGCTTCTTGTTAAGTAGCTCTGAGGTTTAGCTTACATTTGGTTTTTTTTTTTTTTTCCATCTGCTTTTGGCCTTATAAGCTTAGAGTTATTACAGTTTTACAAATATCTGCGTGTTTGTGCACAGCTCCAGTTATGTCATGGTCCCAGTTTAACCGTAGTCCTTGCATGTTCTGGTGATGTCGGACTGTTTCCACAACTTACAAGGAATTATTATTTTTATTTTTTTTACTGGCTGCCTTGATTTTTGCTTTGTATAATCATAACTCATAGTTTGAATAGATGCTCTTTCTGACTTTAGCTGTCAACAGTTTTTTATAAATTTAAAAAGCTGAACTGCTTAGACAGCCTGTAATGTCTGGTCTGAGGACGATGCAGGCAAACTTAAGATGAAGCCAAAAAACAACCATATTTTGAATTTGTACATCAGCTTTTCTGAGATGTATTTTAATTTTTTTTTTTAATTTTTTCCTGAGACGTTAACTAGAAGCCTCTTCTTCATTCACAGGGAATGCTACTCCCCAGCAGCCCATACGTCCTTCCTTCATGGACTACTTTGACAAGCAGGACTCCAACAAGGCGGCTCAGCAGCAGGAAAACTACAACCGCAATCAGCCGCCGGAACAGCCCGGCTACCACATCCAGTCCAAAAATGTCTTTCCTGATAACTGGAAGGTCCCTCAGGATGGAGACTTTGACTTTGTGAGTGTCCTGGCTGTGGTTTTCAAACAATTTCTTTCAGTCTGTCCATTGTCGGCCTCTCCTTACCTCAAGGCTTGACTATTATTTAATCGATCTCCCCATTTGCCTGTCTGTCCTTTCAGTCAATGCTTTGTGAATCTTTGTATCTGATTTCCTTCCAATAACTTTTTTTTTGTGTGTGTGTTCAGTTGAAGAACCTGGACTTCGAGGAGCTGCAGTTGCGCCTCACTGCCTTGGATCCCATGATGGAGCGGGAGATCGAGGAGCTGCGGCAGCGCTACACCGCCAAGCGGCAACCCATCCTGGATGCAATGGATGCCAAGAAGCGAAGACAACAGAACTTTTGAGGGCTCTCCCAATCCTTCCTCCCCTTCCAAAAGCCAGCAGCAAACTTCTGTCCCAGCAGGAGAACAAAGACCACCATGTTTTTCTTACTTAAACCCTCTCTAATGTCCAACTAACTGCTAACTGGCCTCTGAATGAAGTTAGATGCTTTTTTTTTTTTTTTTGTTCCTGGATGACGTCTGTTTCTCTGCAATTGCTGTGAAGCCGTTTTCTGGTAAACGCTGATTAGGACTGTGGGCATAAAATAGAGAAGTGACCCCGAGGCCATCTTAAAAAGGAACTTCCTCTTTTCTCAGTGAACTGTTAGCCTTGGAGTCAGCATCAGCACATAAGGAAGTCAGTCCTGCAGCAGGAGCAGATTTAATGAAGTGCTTTTTTTTCTTTTCTTCTTCAGACTCTTTACTTCTAATGTAAATATAACACAGAGCCTAGTTTGGAAATGACCTCCATTAGATGCTGTGGAGGTTCGACTATGACCAAAGACAATCAGAATTATGCTGACTTTGAGAATGCCTTAAAATAGCAAGCAATGTAATAAGACACCAAGTAACGGGACGTTTTCACCACGCTCTGGTTTGGAGGAAAACTATTGAAGCTGTAAGGGAAACACGGCCAGGTTACGAACCACATAACTTCAAACTTATCAGTCTTTATGATCAACTTCCTGGGTTTTGTTTTAGTTTTCATGTTTGGCTTTTTGTTGCTTTTTGTTTTGCACCGTCTGCTTTACCAGACTTCATGTATCTTAGTGCCTCGTCGGTCAAACACATCATCCTTAGTTCACAGGGATGTTCTGCATTCAGAGTCGGAGACTTTATTCTCCTAATTGATCCAGATGAAGGATGACTAAACGGTAAAATAAAACTATTTGTTGAAAAATCTTCTGAAGTTGTTAAATAATTAGATTTCAGATTCGTCTCAGAACTTAGGGTTCAACTAAAGCAAAGCCGTCAGATCTATCACATCTAACTACAACGATTACACTGCAGCAGTAGCACATGGCTGCATTTTGCTTTCTGTTGAAGGAATAACAAAGTAGCTGTGGCTAAAAATCAAAGATAAATAAGATAATCCTCAAACTCGGTGGAAGTTATGGTCCTTTTATCAAGCTGGAGGGCAGCGATGCATTCGCCTTTCATCTGTAAAACATCTCGCAGTGACGAGTTGTAACACTTTAAAAGCTAAATTGATGATGAAATAACGTGGGAGATCAGAATCAACTGATTTTCTTTTTATAAATATGTATTATAAATTAACAGCATCAACAAATAAAAAAAAAATGCAAATATTTACAATTAATTACATTCTCTTCCTGATAGTTTTCAGTCTGATTCCCTCAAGTGTATTACATTGTAATAAACTGGTTATGTCAGCTGGGAGCAACTACTGCACTGAAACTCCATCAGGCTCATGGCCTTTCAGGATGCAAAAGTATGAATTCATCACACCTGGAGCAAATATTTCATTTTAACCAATCCTCTGACATTAATGGCCTCAATACGATGATATTTTCTTCACTTATCGAGTTCCTATGACACAAATGGTGATAATGTGATTTATTTATTTTTTTTTCCCTACTGGATCTCTGCTGCAGGATTCTGTAACCGATTAAATTTAAACTGAATTTTGACATTTTCAGGCTAAACTCTCTGAACGACATCAAAAATACAAGCATACCTGGTGATTTGAAAACTGTTAACACCTTTGATCCCTTAAATAAGAAGCTGTCTTTTTAAAAATATATAGATTTGCCTTTTTCTCTATTTTTCATGTTGATGACCCTGAATGAAATAATATCTTGTACATGTTTTTGTTTTTTTGCAGGTTTCTGTTACATATGAATGTGGATCGCCTGTTTACTTTGAATAAACAGATCTGTTACTGTGTCTCACTGACTTATCTGGAATAAGCAGACAGTATAAACAGGACCAGTACTGAATCATGTGAACCATATCGGCTTCAGAGTTGTTTTCCTTCTAATTGTCAAGAATTAAAAGTCATTTGTAAGTTGCCACCTTTAAATTTTAGGGCCTGGAGTCAATAAATTGCATAGGAATATGATTCTCCTGTGTTACAATCTTTTATTATTGTTTATTAAATGTGATCTTGAGTGGTGAAATTTCCACCCGGCTGTCTTTTTGACTATGCATGTTTGTGTTTTAGAGGGATGCTTTTCTAGTGAGTGCACAGTAACGGAAGATGATTTATTATCATGTTTGATTTCATTTAAAAAAATTTTTAAATTAAAACAGGAAACTGACTCAGCTGTCCCCCATCACTTGTGCGAAATGAAATGCATTTAAGTTTGTGTTCATCTTTTTTTTTTCCTGCTTTATATTTGATTTGATGCAGAGTGGAATGTAAGCGTTAAACCTTTTTAATTTATTTTTTTTGTATGTAATACTTTGAGAACGTGTAATAATTAATAAAGGTTACATATAGTTATCAGACCCTGGTTTCTTATCTGTGATGGCCGTAAATGAACTTTGATCCCGACGTTTTGTGACCTCCATAAATGTGGCAGTCTTTACCGTAAATGCTGTTCTATAGGCGCAATGGTATTTTACGCACGCTTTTACGCCGCCCTAAACTTCCTGGTTGCGCTTGTTAGTCTGAGTTTTACGGTAATTTTTTTTTTTTATTTTTTTTTTTTCCCCATTGTTTCCAAAAGTTGTTGCGCAGCCGCTTCGTTCAAGCCACAGCACTTGAGTTGCACTAAAAAAAGAGAGAGGGAAACATGTCTGCGCTCAACAGAAAGATCGTTCACACCACCACAGCTCCAGCTGCTATCGGTCCGTACAGGTAAGTTCAAAACACGAAATCAAGAAATCTGCACCGCTTCATGTCGTTGCTGCAGGATCTGGAAGGTTTGAGTCTTATTAGTGGGGGGGCGGGGCACATGTTTGCTCGGGGGCGGGACTTCCTGTCCAGTGAACTCACCTGCTGCCCCGCCGTGCAAGAGTGTAACTTTGCAGAGAAGAGAGCAGAAATGGCAGCAACTCCTCGGAAAATCATTTTCACAGCGAAAGCCCCGGTGAGGCAGGGCATTTATAGGTGAGATGATGCCCACTTCGCCTGGGAAATGAGATGAAAATGCAACTTTGTTTTGTTTTTATTTAATGCGGATTTTTTTTTGTTTTGTTTTGTTTGTTTGTTTTAAGTTGCAAACCGAACAAATACTGTGTAGGTGGGTTTGACTAAACTGGGGGTGTTCCTGCTGTAGCCAATCAGCTGTTGCAGATTAAATCAGGTGTTTGGGTTTTTTTGTCCTCCCTCACATTAATCAGGATCAAATCTGGAAGTATTAAAGTTAAAGTGACTCTCAATATAATGTCAATCTGAACTGTATTGTTGAAATGTTCAAACTACTTAATCCGTGCGATTCTTTAGTACATTCACTGTTTGACTTAGTTTGGGGAGGTGGAAGCGCCCCCTTGTGGTGAGTGAAGGTAGTAGCAACTTTATTCAACTGTTTTAAATGACATGACTAACACACACTAAATTAGTCATTTATTTAGTCATATCAGTTTGTTGTGAATTATTTTATTTTCACATTAAAGAATCAATTATTATATATGTAAAACACACACACACACACACACACACACACACACACATGCTCACCAAGCAACAAAATTGATCTACTGTCAAACTTACTTTGTCTGCTGAAATGTGGACATCTAACCATAATTTGTGTGTGTTTGCGTGTCCCACTCAGCCAGGCGGTGGTGGTGGACAGAACCATGTACGTCTCGGGTCAGATTGGGATGAACGTGGCCTCCGGTCAGCTGGTGGACGGAGGAGTGCAGGCTCAGACCAAACAGGTGACCCACAAACAGAAAGCCATCTTCACCAGACCTCAGATTTAACCATTCACTCTCTCTTCCCTCTTTCCACTCAGGCTCTGAGCAACATGGGGGAAATCCTTAAAGCTGCAGGCTGCGACTACAGCAACGGTGAGACTCTGCACACTTTGCACGATCCGTTGCCAGTTGCTTTCTTTTCACTTTTATCGCTTGATAAAACTCAAATTCCCAAATTGTTTCGCGTCAGTTGTGAAGACCACAGTGCTGCTGAAGGACATAAACGACTTCAACTCCGTCAACGACGTCTACAAGACGTGTAAGCATTCAATAACTAAAAAAAGCATCGGTAACTTATTCTCCATGTGAATTAAAAACAGCTTTAGTTGCAATTAAATAAAGCATTTGAATGTGTTTAATAACACTTTATCAACCCCAGCTGTTTTTTTTCCCTGTATGTCTTCATTTTGAGTTCTAAAAAGATTTTTCAAGTGTATTATGCAAACGTAAACCGAGAGGGGAATTTCTACTGATCTTGCTGCTGATCTTGTTCAGTTCTTTATTATAAAACATGTATTACATATAAAAGCTGGATTTATGACATTCTAAGATCACAATAAAAAACACAAACATGAATTGCTTTATGGATGAACTGTAAAATATCCTAAATATTACCTAAACAAAATGACTAGTTTCAAAAGTGTTGTGTCCAGTAAGTCAATGCATAGAAATCTTGCGTGTACCCTTGTATTTATAAAGCACTTTAAAGTAGCTTGCTTCGTTTATTTTAAAACTGAAGACATAATTGTTGGGAAACCAAATCAAAAATTTCCGTTTTTATTTCCCGTTGCAGCTGTTGGAGAGACGCATGTTGTACCTGCCTTATACCACAAGGGGCAGCTATTAACCAAAATAATGAGAACTGATGATGATAAACTGTGTCTGTCTGGTAAAACCTGAACACAGTCAGCATTTAATTTAATCTTTTTAGGTATTAACCATGACTTTCAAATACTGCAAATACAAATACAAACTTGGATTTAACGTCTAACCTCGTTTTTGAAAGTAATTATTTTAAATATTAATTTATCTTGCAACACTCCAAATAATGCCTTCTTATTATTAATACATTATTCGTGATATTATCCCTTTCATACCGTCATTGCTAATGCAAGTTTGCAGAACTTTGAGAGGAAGTAGAAGAAGAAACATGCACAGAGATAACAGGCTGGGAATTGAACCCCAGACCTCCCTGCAGCAAGGCGTCAACGTTGGTCTGCCAAACCATCGACTGTGACCCCTGACCCTGGACTCAGAATCTGGCGTTCAGTTCTCCCTCTGCTGTATCAGTGCAGTGGAAGTGTTTGGGCTTTTCCTCCTGGATTGCAACGGTCCGGTGTAATGGAACCGGCTGAGGCCAGAGCTGTAAGCGGACACCGCCGCACAGGCGCGCTGATGTAACCCAACCTTTCCCAGCAAGCACTGCTCCTCGGGACAATGAGCTCCTGCCTCCCTGCAGATCCACTTCAACCCTGCAAACCAGGAAGCTTTCCCTGACTCTGCAGGGAGGAAGCAGAAAGGACATGTCCAGAGCAAAACAACACAAATCCAAACGAGCCCTTTAATTTGGTCAAAGTTGTAAGGATTTGACTTTTACTGTGTGTTTATTTTGGATTCTGTGTCGGTTGAGTCTCTGGGTCTGCAGCGTCCTGCCTCGCCACCTTCACCGCAAATCATGACGAAAGCGACCAAACATAACTATAGTAACGGGCAAGAGTCATCTTAATATTTTGCTTTCAATATATGTATATATGAGGTTAATTCATAGCATTTTCCGTCGGCTTGATGAGACCTTTTACGTTTCAGTCCCTCTGCCCCATGAAACATATAAGAATGTGTTTATCTGCCTTAATCTGGGGTTACACATGAGCCAAGCTGATAATCTCTGACTTCACAGTGAAACAAATACAGCTAAAGGCTGAAGTAGGGATTATTTGTGGCTGAGTTTATTTATTATTAAAAAGATCTTTATACATTTTTTTTTTTTTAGCAAAACATCCTTAATAAGCAGCTCTAAACTTTGTTTTCTTGCTTTCTTCCAGTTTTCAGCAGTAATTTTCCTGCCAGAGCTGCCTACCAGGTTGCTGCCCTGCCCAGAGTGAGTACCGATCCGAACCGGCTTCATTTTTTAAATATGACTGCGTTTAAGGATACAAATGGGCTTGATAATCACTCTCTGCATTAACTGTCTATAAAACCTCTTCATTTGGTTTGTTACCGAAATGCTGCTTATTAAAAGCTCTGCAACAGTTTTCTTGCAACTTTAGGGATTTTAATTGAAGCTGTAAAGATTCAGATTTGCAAGGCTGGTAGTTATTATCACAGAAAATGTTTTTCCTCTGCCAGTGTTGAATGAATTTATACCCAACTGAGACCTCTGACTAGAGAAACAATCTGTTCCAGAAACAAGTTATTAGCCTTTAAGAGAATTTTTGTTTTTTTTTACTTCTTTATTTTTTTTTTTTTTTGATTGAGACTTACCATGCCAGTTCCTCAAATTGGCAAAACATAAAACGAACCAACAACAAAAACTCACATTGTTTCAATCCAACAAACGAATAAATGAGGCAAGAAAATGTTTGTAGCAAATATTGACCCATTTATTGACTTACAACAATAAACAAAAACTACGTAAACAGTATTTTATGCAAATATATGTTTGGTTTTTTTTCATTAAAAAAAGCAGTGTCTTTGCAAATATACTTCAAAGGGTTAAAGTCCCTCAGAATTTTTATATTGATGTGAATATTTTTTTTTGCTTTACAAAATCGACTTGTTTCGAGTGGGGAAAAAATACCTCAAAATATTTTTGAGCAGTTTTTAGAAAGATTACATTTTTCTTTTGTGTGGACAAATGGCGTTAGGATTTTAAAGGATCTTTTTAAAGGTTAAATAATGTCACCGTTTGGTGAATAATGCAAATCAGTTCCTTAATTGTAGGTTCCTGTTATGCAGTACTAATCCTAACGTGTTATTTGATAAGTGTGATATTTTATTTAAACAACAAGAATGAATCTTTTCAGCAAAGCTTTAGCTCCAAAAGGATTTTTCTGATTAATTGAGCGTTTCCTGATCTAGAGCAACGAAAACTAGTCGAGCTGCAGATTTGATCAAATTTAGTGCAATTCAGTTTAAATGGCTCTTATGTTTATAAAAATGCGTGGAATCTTGTCTCGTCTCCTCAGGGCGCGCTGGTGGAAATCGAGGCGATCGCCGTCCTGGGCCCTCTCTCCGACTCCTGACTAGCCGACCGCGTCCCAAACAAGTTGTAGCCGAGCAGCAAGGTGTCCCGTTATTGCAGAACGTTTTCCCGAAGAGGCGGCGTTGTGTTTTCTAAACCGAACAGTAGCTGGGGCCCTCAACGGCTGAGCAAGATGAGAAATCTTTTAAAACGGGTCGCCGGAAAGGACGCTGAAGGCGCCGATCGAGATTCTTCCAGTTTGGTGTGAGATGATCTTAAAGCAGATTTGGTTCGTCTCTTTGCTTTGCTGCAATTGTCACACATAAATTTATTAACGGTAGCAACAAATAAATTCGTAATTCCTACTCAATTGTCGTAATGTGTTGATTCAAAGAAACAAACGTCACTTTTTTTTTTTCCCATACTGCCTTTTTAATTTATGTGACAGTTCACAGCTTATAACAAATTTCAGGCTTTCAATCGTCATGAGACGTAGAAATATTCTGATTTAATTCAGCAAAGGCAGCGTCTATTTCTCCAGGACCTTCATAATAACAATAGTGCATCAAATTAAAGAAGGCCACCTTAAATATTTAAATTGGTAAAAATAAACTACGGTTTTTGTCAGAATATAGTTTGTAGAAAAAAAAAATCTGGATAGGTTCTAATCCAAGTCAAACATTTCTATACAGATAATAAATATTGATTAGAACTAAACTTCTCTCCAATGAACATATCTGTCTATGTACAGTAAAAACTGTAGTTGTGCTTCGTGGAGAAGAGGAGGGGAAAAGGCACAATGGTGACAGAGGAACCCTGAGTGAAAGAGGTCATCATCAGGGTCAGCATCTTGGCAACGAGGCATGTTTTTCTTCCACACAAACACTCACGACTCACGCTCCCACTCATGCATACGGACGGGGAGCGCCTCTTCCAGCAAACCCATCCCGTGTGGTCAGGTACGTTCACTCGCCGGGCGCTGGAAACGCAAACAGAGACGGAATCAGACAACAATGGTGCTCATACGATTCTGTTTTGTGCACCGTGATGTAAAGATAGTGAATCGTAATAACGCAGGATTTGCTCACCAGGTGCCTCCTCTGGTTTGGGCTCCGAATCGGCCGCTGTGGCCTCTAGAGAGAAAGAGTTGATGTGAGCAATCATCACTTTTAGATAGCGGCACATGGATTAAAGACGGAAAAACATTGGTTTCGAATGAGGAACGTTATTTTAGACTTTTGCCAAATTGTAAAACCGCATAAACTGAGCACAAAGTATTTAAATGAAACAAAGCAGTTTCAATTTTTTGATTTATAAAAATCTAGATGAAATATATGAAAAAGATTTTGCAGTTTCCTACTTTATTTCCCGTCAGTTCCCGACGCTTATTCTTGAGAACTAGAACAATGCAAGTGTCGCTCTTCGTCTGAAAGCGTTTGTTGTATTTTACAGAATTGAATCGATGTTTGGGATATGAACCCAATAATAATAAAAAAAAGCATGCTTAACAAAAGACAAAAACTCTTTGCTGAACTTCACATTTATCATTTTAGCCACAAATGGTCCATGGCTGGATTTTTTTAGCATTTTGTCACGTTAACAAATAGAAACTTTAATCAATTCTTGGAGGATTTTATCAAAGCAGTGCATGAGTGTGAAGTGGAAGATAAATAATACATAGTTCTCCAATCATTTTGAACAAATCTACCCTCTTTCATTTGAACTTCCTAAATAATAGCCAATGTCATGAAATGACGTCAGAAGTCTTCTAACTGTGAATCCAGAAGGTTAAGAGGTTCATTGGCGAACAAGGAGCATAGAGACCAAACAGGATGAAGTTGTGAAAACGTTTCCAGCAGGATAAATCAATATGTTCAACCCTTGACATGTGCAAAGCTGGTACAACAAAACTGCGACAGCCGACTTTTATACAAAAACACGTTTCCATAAAGTATTGACTCTGGGGGTTGAATATACAGCTCTGGAAAATATTAAGAAACCACTGAACCCCATTGAAAACCTGGTTATTCCACCAAATATTGATCTCTGAACTCTTCCGGAGTTAAAACATTAGTATTATTGTTTCTAAGTGAACATAAACTTGTTTCCTCTGCATTATTTGAGGCCTGAAAGCTCTACATCTTTTTTGTAATTCCGTTATTTCTCATTTCCTGCAAATAAATACGACATTTTTGCTTGGAATATCGGAGACACGTTGTCAGTAGTTCATAGAATAAAAGAACGATGTTCATTTTATTCAAACATAAAGAGTAAAGAGTAAAATCAGAGAAACTGATCATTTTAGGTGGTCTCTTATTTTATTCCAGAGCTGCATATTAACCTGAATTTATTTTTGAAGAGATTTTCTTTTATTTAAAAAAAATAAATTGAGTAGAATGAGATCAACTTCGATATAAATCCAAATATTTGTGACGCTGTTGATGTGAAATCAGCATGTTTCTTCTCAGTTGCTTCTCTTTCGATGCTTTTGGTTTAAAATTCCCAACAAAATGGCCCTGACATCCCCAGAAACGGTCGAGCTTCTCTGCTTGTGTGACACGCTCTCGTCTCTCTGCGTTGGCTGTGAAAAGGAGGTTCGGCCTGCAGCCCGAACATCGGTGGAAGTCCCGTGACGCGCTCCGGTTACTCGGTGGACTCGGATTGCAAATTAATGGGACGGCACTGACAACAAAGTGCTGAAAACACGTCAGCTGCACGCAGAGCAACTCAGCTGGTCTGTGGTCGAAGCCTGATCTGAGGCCGAGTCAAGTTGGACACCAGAGGGAGGCGTCAAGATCAAGTGAGAGCCACAAAAAGCATTTTGTTTGCCTCCAAACAGCAAAGGTTTTGAATATTTTAGGCTTTTCCTGGAGAGGCAGATTTTCTCTACCAATTCTCAAAGTTTGAATGATTTTTCTTTGCTTGCATACTTTGTGCAACTCTGATCTACAGATGCCTTCCTTCCTTTTCTTCTTGACGACACGTCCTGCTTTCATTTCTCCGTCGCCACTAAGAAATATGTGGACTAAACACATATGAGGCTCTTCCTAAAATGTGAATTTAAGAGAAAACCAAATGCACAATCATCCTGTTGCGTTGCACTTCTAAAGCTTCTACCGCTCTGCTCTGTGTTGTTAAAGAGTCGGATGCTTTGCATTGAGCGTAGAGAAAAATGAAGCGTTGACCAGCTGAACAAACGCTCGCGGTAAAGGGCCATTTGCATGGCCAGAACCGATAGCAGTGAAAACTGCCCAGAGTCACGCAGATCAATGTGCAGATGTGCACCGAGGAACAGAGGTGGGGTCGTCTCCCTAAAAACGTGACACGGTCTCTAGAAACACGCTTAGCTTTGGTCGAACGGGCTGATTTCCTTTTGCCACATCTGCTGATTTCATAGCTCATTTATTAAATCTCCACAGTCCGTCAATACCTTGGACCTATTGCTTAAGATAAAAAAATATCTACAATAAAAATATCTGATTAAAAACTTGTTCCTGCATAAGAAGAGTTTTTTCATTTTGCATTTAGCATTTAAGCCATCAGATGACAAAGAGTGACATGCCGCCACATTAAAACCATAAATCTCTTTCTCTCTAGGTTTTATGTGACACCAACATAAAGTAGCATTTAATAGTGAACAGCGAGATGGAAAAGGATACATTTTTTTTGCACAACGTGACTCACAAGTTGTTTTTCTTTTTTTTAAATAAAACATTCAGTATTGAATTAACTTTGTAGAAACACATTTTGCTACAACTTTAAGTCTTCGAGGATATATCTAAAAGCTCTGCACATCTGTGAACATCACTTTGCAAGTTTTACTAAATTCTCAAATTGATTCAGGTCTGGACTTTGACTAGACCATTCTAAACCATTCCATAGAAGCCCTGGATGTATGTTCAGGGTCGTTATCCTGCTAAAATGTGAACCTCAGCTTCAGTCTCTCTATCAAATAGTTCACCAATCACCATAAGAATACAGAGTAAACTGACAGAGGCAGATTATTTAGCACAATATAATTAGAGGTGTGGCCTGCAAACACATTCCTGCAGCCAACTCGTGTTGTTGGTTACTACCTGGTTACAGCCAAAGCACAGGGAATGAGGACGGTCTGGGGAAAGACAGAGGGGACGTCATGTACCTGCACCAGGGCATTAAAACCACTCTGGTTACCAATGGCCATGCAGGGACAAAAATCTGCACATCTTGTCTTCCTCCCACTGGGAAGCAAAACCACAGAGCGGTCTGATGTCAAGCGATCTAAGTGTTGGATTTTGTTGTTCTGAGTTCTCAAATTGAAAAACATGAGATAAAAGCACATGAATGCATGATTTACCCACAACCCGACCTCTTCCAAAACTTTGAGAAGTCAGCCTGAAGGCTGTCTCAATGCCGTCATCAGTCACTCCAAGGAGATTTGCATATCAGGAGTAATTTGCGTTGATAAAAGAGCATGAGTGAATCCTTTTAAGGAAATATTTTGCGGGGCAATGTTAGGATGTGGATGTTCAGAAGCATTTAAACTTTATCCAAAGATGACTGAGCTTTCCCCAGCTCAGCGCAGTAACACTCACTGAGTCGCTGCTTGTTATTTTTAACCGTAACCCACCTTGCTCCGGAGGTGCAGCCTCTGAGGAGCTCGGTGCTGCTTCCGCGGAGCCGTCTGCAGGTGGAGCCTCTGCTGGCACATCTCCTGCTGCTGCTGCTGCATCTCCTGCTGCTGCCTGTGCCGGTGCAGCTTCCTCTGCAGGAGGAGACTCCTCCGCTGCTGGGGGGCTTGGAGCAGAGCTCTCTGCAGTTGTAGCAGCAGCAGCGGCTTCGCCCTCAGGTATAGCATCGCCGCCTTCAGCCGGTGTTTGGTCTGGAATGGTCTCGCTGTCCTCAGCTACTTTTCCATTCTCACCGCCCGCCCCTGTTGGGAACACGTACGACGACTCAGCAAACAATCAAAGGGTGCTGCAATAGTTCCTAGAAACGAAGCTAACAAGTATTGATCACGATGAATTGCAAGAGCACCTTAAACTTAAACTGTCACTTTGTCAGGCTATCAAGATATTTTGCAGCTTTAAACCAGCTTTTTTTAATAACAGCTACAGTGTATAGAAGTGTGGAATATTGAACAAAGTAAATAAACCTGCAGTGTCATCAGAAAGCTGTGAAAACATATTATGAAGACGCAAAGTAAATGTTCAAAATATCAATCTTTAACAGTAATAATAATAATAATAATAATAATAATAATAAATTATGACACAGCACGGATAAGGGCTCAGTGTTTTGTTTTGAGAGTTTAATATTCCTTTTCTGATTTCCCCCCCAAGTAGATTTCCTGTTTCAACAGACTGGTGACCTGAATCACAGCAACGCAGGTGAGTCAATAGCAGAACTTTGAGTCGCTGCGGTTCCTTAGTGACCGCATACCTGGACAAACAGAAACACTCAGATGCGAGGCATTGTGTTACTGCATTAAAAAGCAGCAGTAATGTTACTTCCTCTGTTGTTCTTTATGCTTATGTGACCCAGGTAGCAGCTGCAAGTCAGGCTTGATGAAAAAAAAAAAAAATAAACAGGAAGAGTAGAAATATGTACGGTTTGGGTTGCTAACATGACGCAGCAGCAGCAGCAACGTATTTCCGCTAATCAGAAACTTTCCCCACATGAAAATGCAGTGCTTTGTCGTTGCTATTTCAGAAAAAAAAAGCATTCACGTTTAAAGGATTATGATGGCATCTTTCACCAGAATGTAAAAAGAGGCAACAAGAAAGCAAATAAAAAACCTTTTCATCTTCCAAATAGAGATTAAAATCAAAAATATGTTTAAAAAGGAACCTCTGTTTGACATAAACCCAAGTTAATGTTTATGAGGACTCTTTTTCAGGAACATTAACAGCACAGCAGGCTGCGACGTTGGCAGGCCGCTGTGTATCTTGCTGATACGCTGCACCACTTCCTCGAAGAGTTTTTGGGTGGAATGGTTTGCATTGGGAAAATTTGCATGGATCACAGAAAGTTTCAAGTCTCTGCTTTCAATCTTATAGGAGTCAGCTGGAACAAAACTAATCGACAGCCGAAAACAGCAAAAAAAAAACAAAAAAACGTTTTTTTTATTAATTAAGACAAAACAGGTCGTAGTAACCGACTGAAAGACTTGGCATTAGGGAAACGTGTCTTCAAGAGGGGTAAGCCTTGGATTAAAAAGTGTTGACTTTTTTCTCCCTCGGGCATCCGGAGAAGGAAAATAAGATGCATGCAAAAATGCGGAGACATCCTGATACATTTCCATCTGACCTCAAAGAGGCTGATAACAAGAAAACAGGGATCCTGTTCACTGTTATTTCGCTGATAAACTCAAAACAAAAGCCAATAATAAAAGAGAAACGTTGGTGAGCATGTCTCACTTTGTCTGCCACCTGCACAGGGACGTCCGACACACTTTCCCAGCTCCCTCTGTGTTCCTTAAAGCGTTACATCTGCGTGCTTTCAGCTCAGAGGAGGTCCCACTTGGTGAATCTTTTACCTTTTCATCGTCTCGGCCGCTTCGACAAACTTCCCACTTTCAAGTCTGTTCGCTCACACGCACGTATAGCTTTTTTGGTACCATTCCTTCCCCTCATTCTGCAGTAGTGTACAAACTCATTTGCACCAAAGCAAGAGCCCCCTCTGACCTTGCTACAACAAAGTCCTGCCCGACTCCGCTTCTCCATTTCCTTCTGAAACCGTAGACTGTCACCAAATCTGCTGCAGGAGGACATAGCCAGAAACCACTGTTAACTAATGGCAATAAACTTTCTCATCCTGTCCCTGCAGAGATGTGGCTCACCCCAAGCGAACGCCGCGCAAGGCGCCGGCTGCTCACAGAGAAATAACACTGGCACCAATTTGCATCCCTTATCTATATGTATTCACTGCGGCATTAAACGGACAAGTGGCAACTCTATATGGAGAAAACAGAGAACTTCTAACTTGACACCATTTCCACAGTCACTCTCAGGGCTATTTATAGCATGACTTTAACTGAAGTGGATTAGTGATTTATGCATTTGAATTGAGGAAAACCACTGCTTTGAAGGCATGTTTGAATGTTAACTCTTACACAAGATTTTTAAAAAGTCATCACTTTCATACTGCTTTGATTAAAGTGAATTATTAATTGACAACATTAGTTCACTAAAAAAAAAACCCCCCAATGCTGCCTCCATGCAGGCAACTTCTGCATTTACACCTACCTTAATTATTATCATCATTATTATTATTATCATTATTATTATTATTGATAATTCGTCCACAGGAATAAAGTGACATGTTTTGTCAGTCACCTGTGGTGCTGGCTCCGTTGCTCTCCTCGGGTTTGGCGTTGGGTCGAGTCGTGTCTACCGCAGAAGTTTGAGAGCTGGTGGAGCATCCCATCCTGCCCTGTGCGCACCGGGGACTGGAGACGTTCACCCTCAGCGGGCGCAGACAGGCTGTTGCTACAGCGATGACGTCATCTTCTACCTGTTGGGAGCGGCCAGAGCGGAGCTGGTGTTCTGGTTCCAGACCGGAACCGGTGCTCTGGTTCATCTTCTGCAGAGAGTTTTCCTGTTTTTCTTATATTTTTCTTTTTTTGACGTACTTGGACAATGCAGGTAAAAGGCTCTTTTTGTTTTGTTTTGTTTTGTTTTTAGTAGACAGCTGGGAAAGGAAGGCACCTTATATTCACTCAGACGCGTCAATGGAAAGAGAATCAGGAAAACAGAAACAAAGTCGGCTATTTTCGGATTTCACTTTAGGAACAATTATAAGCTTAATGTATCTCTTAAATGTTTGCTTTTTACATGTCCATTTTATCTTTTATTTATATATTTATTTACTTATCTTTTTAGAAAAACGTTACTATTATTGGAGAAACGCACAATAATTCCACTGTGTTATGCTGTATCTGTAGGTTACAGCACAGATATCTGTGCATAGAATAGGACATTATTTTGTTCTATTCCATTTTTGTGCTTCAATTTTTTGTCTCTAATGTTTCAATGTTTAATCTGGGAATGTTAACTTGGGAGACCTCTCATGAATTATTTTACTTTCGCATGGCACTCCCCATACTCTCTGAGTTCAATTAATTAAGATGTCATTCTGTAAACCTTTGTACAGTTAAAGCTACAGTATGTAACTTTAAAAATATATATATATTTCCCCCATGTTTGTTAAAACTGTCACCATGCTCTGACAGTAAGGTATGAGAGAGATGGTCTGATAAAAAAAAAAATAAGTTCTTCTTCCTACTCCTAGTGCTACTGTTGCGCTCTGCACAGAGCCCGTCAAAAACAACAATCAGTCAGGAGTAAGTTCTAATTGCTGTCAGTCACTACAGAGCATGCGTATTTGACAGCACTAAAGCCCTCCTCTTGCCTCTGATTGGCTGTTTCTGACTGTGTAGTCTGGACCTTACCAAGCTCCGCCCACAACGACCTAGAAAATCCCACGCGGCCGCTAGTCTCACAAACAAAACCTCGCGGCGCTGTTTCTATGTAAACATGGGGTCTTCCAGGTGGACTAATAAGAGTATTTCTGAGTCGACTAGTGCATAATTTCATCCGAATTTTCACCAAATATCAGCTACAACAATGGACAGAGGAACTAACAAGTTCATGTCATCTTTTTTGGATGACATCAAGGTGTTTGAGCCACGCGATGTCTCCAACATTATGCACGTCACAGCAAAATGCTTCCGGCGTCAATATAGCTGTGGACAAGATCACTGATGCTTATTGTTCTTGCGAGGCTGGGAAAGTCGGGAATTCATTAGCTTGTGTTTACTAATGCGTATACATTAGCTTGTGTTTGTGAGACGGCCACCCACGTGGTAGACGCGCTACTACGTAGAATGAGCCTCAGCCAATGAAACGCGGCCCCGTGTGGCCCCATTTATTATCTATCAGAACATAATGATAATTTTAACAAATAGATAAAAAAATATTTTTTAATTAAATATACACACTGCAGCCATTTTTTCTTCGTAGAGTCTTGTTTAAGAAAAGAAATTGAACTGTATTTCAATACAGTTATCTGAAGTGTTATCTTATACATTATCTGAAGTGTTCGTAGACAATTACTTCTTAAATATTCCATTATGTTTTGTGTTGCAGCCTTATTGCCTTTTGAGTTTGGGTTTGGTGATGGACCTTGCTTTGCATTTTATTTGAGTAAATTGAATCAAATGCTTAGAACAGCTTGAAACTGATCTGTTAGAAAATCAGAAAATCAATAGAAGAAAAATATATCTCTAAACCCTTTGATATGATTATTTTCTATTGGCAGCCATATTGAATTGTGGTAACGAAGTCGTCAGAAGGTATTGCAGTTGATTTTTCTAATTTTGGAACTTTAAAAATCTATCGTACTACGGAGCCCCCTAGGGGACATGGGAATTTTTTTTTCTTTTGCGTCCTCTCGCAAAACTTTTGCGTTCTCTCGCAAAATGCAAAAGTATTGCGAGGGGACGCAAAAGAAAAAAAATCCCCATGTCCCTTAGGGGGCTCCGTAATCCAACATATTAACAAGTAACTTAATTTAATTTTTTTATTTTATTTGTAATTTGTCAAGGCGACAGAAAAAAGCAATCTGCGCAGTGGCAGCCGGCGGAAGCGGAACAGAAGAAACCGACACGAAGAACTACGCAACTTCCTTTTACTCCGAGGCCCCATTGGAGAGATTTCACTCTAAGGCGAGCTCCGCGTCTTTACACTAAACTTCTCGTTTTCTGGACGCTTCTCGCAGATAAAACCATAACTCTAGTCTTCTCCTGGTTCTTGTTTGTCACGCAGGTTGGCTGGTTCGGACTAAACCGCAAACATGGTGGCCGCAAAGAAGACGGTGAGTGGCGATGTCTCGCGCCGCGGCAGGCTGGACGGCAGCTTCACGTGCAAACACGTTTCCGCCGCGGCCTACTAGCTAGCGTCGCAGCTAGCAAGTTGAACGCTTCCCCCACCCCTCATTTGTAGAATTTAGTTGAATCGTTACCGCTTCATTTTATATCTATTAACGCACATAATTATTTTAATTTACACTGAGCGATAAGTATGCGACATAAGTTTGGTTTTTAAGACCGAATGAAACGGCGACTGTACTCATGCTAGTTAGCTAAATCTCACTCGCGAAAACTGCTGAAACGTGGAAACATTTTAGGCTAATTTACTCTCCCATCGAGATCTTTGCGCGAAGCTGAAGTTGAAAATTGGTTTCCGATTCGGGCAATTGCTAACATTTTTCACTACCTTTCGCATCCGTAATTGACTAGCTTGCAAACTGCAACAATCCAGATTAATCCAATCAAACCTTGCCTGGATCATTCTGCTCTAATAGCAAAATATTCACAACAATGTTTGGGATTTGTGAAACCTTTTTCTGATTTGTGAAACTTCACTAAAGTTTAGATTAGTGAAGTTGTTCCATGCAGTTTTGTTTTTTTGTTGTTTTCAAATTCAGTTCTAATTCAAAACTACTTCATTAATCCATCCCAATGGGAAATTAAATGTTGGTGTAGCTCATTATTTCTTCAAAGAGTTACTGTAGATGGTGATGGCTGTTGGAAGGAAAGATCTTCTGCAGCGCTCTGTAAAGTGAAGTTGCACAGATCCAAAACATGGTTCTAAATATTCTGCTGTTAGAGCAGAATAATCCAGTCCAGGTTTGAAGCGTCTCGGTGTTGTAGTTTGTAAACTAGAATCGATTAAAGATGCGGAAGGTAGTAGAGAAGATTTCTCCAATCGGAAGCTGGAATGAGAAAAAAAAACTTCCGCTTCGTGATCTTTGCGTTTGTTTATGCTAACCCTTTTCACTTCTGTCTTTTTTTTTTTCCGATTAGAAAAAGTCAATGGAGTCCATAAACTCTCGTCTCCAGCTGGTGATGAAGAGTGGAAAGTACGTTTTGGGCTACAAACAGTCCCAGAAGATGATCCGTCAGGGGAAAGCCAAGCTGGTTATTCTGGCCAACAACTGCCCTGCTCTTAGGTACACACTGTCAACAGATTTGAGATTGTGTTGCAATAGATGAGATTTTAATCAATAAGAAGTAAGAATATTGTGCAACGCGTCTTACATGTACAACAGATCATACAAATAATTCTTTGTATGGTCTCCAGTGGTGGACGATGCGAGGAAAGTTTTCAGATTTTGGGTCGACTAATACTTTAATGTATGGCTGGAGTGCATAACAAGTAAAGTTATGCACTTAAACCAAGGAGCTCCTGGGATAGAATTGGCTTAATGCAAGAGAAACACTGTTGATTCCAACTTGAGGTTCTTCATAAACTCAAATCTGCTCAAGAGTGTAGAAAAATTTGAGTTACCATATGCTTTAAAGTGGTATCATGTAATTCTCACTTGCATGTGAGAATTCATGCATTGTTTCAGTTAGAATGGTCAAAATTTAAAATCACACTGCTGACATTGCAGTGCAATGCAGTTGATATGCTGATGAACAATTTTAGGAATATTGGAGTTTTATTTAAATGGTTAAATAGTTGCACAATAATAGGATGGTGTTTTTTTTCTTTTTGTAATTAAAGTAGTGGTGCACCGAATGCAGTTTTCTGTCTGATCACTGATTACCAATCTTTAATAAGCCTGACATTGAGTTTTGTTTTTTTTTTCCTTCTAATTTGAAATGTTGCTAAAAATAGCAAAAAGTTTTGTCTTGCTAATTTGACAGCATTTGTATTTCATTTGCCTCCCTCACATTTCCGTCGTCTCTTTGGGTTTCAGGAAGTCGGAGATCGAGTACTACGCCATGCTGGCCAAGACCGGAGTCCACCACTACAGTGGGAACAACATTGAGCTGGGCACCGCCTGCGGAAAGTACTACAGGGTGTGCACACTGGCGATCATCGACCCCGGTAAGGAGCCGCAGCCTCTAAGACGTCACCTCAGGCGCTCTGTTGGGTTTGGTATCAGCTGGTATCGTCGCCTAGAAATGAAAGCTAGTAGAGTTTTAAATCAGTAGAGGTCAGTTATTTCTATGCTTGCATTAAGAAGAATAAGCAATTTTATTCCATGGTGTCAACTGAAACATGCTTGAATGCCAAATATTGATCGCAGATCAATATTCTGTGATATTGATCTTGCTGGTTTGGTTTCAAGTTGTAGCTTGTTTCCTGTTTGGAGTCTAAAAAGAACGTAGCTCCAATTCTCTGTAGACCAGTCGGTGTGTTCTGGATCATTCCAACCTTCTCAACATTAGAAGTTGATGCTAAAACCTTGATTTAAGTGTCTTGTTGTTGAAGTACTCACTGGTAACTTTAGGCCTCCTTCAATCAGCCTGCAGCTCGTGGCTACTTGATGTTTCTCCTTTTTTCGTTTTCTTCCAACCTCTGGAATGATCGTTTTCCACTTTAATTCATGGCTTTAAGGTTTTATGTTCCACTTTAAAGCATTTCAGGTCGTTTTAGCCGATCAGCCAGCTGGATTTCCTGCACTTTTTCTAAGTTCAATATTCTTTGAACGACTGGCATTCAGAGCAGAACAATATGACCAGCAGGAGCATTTGCTGCAGTAATTCCTACAGGGTCTGGGTTGTTTTCATACAGTGAACAGCCTCATTGACTGACCTTTGTCCTGCTGTGACCCTGAACACATCACCTTCAAGTAATGATCCAGTCACATGGAGTTAGCAGAACCAAACAAAACGAATGGGTTTTTTTTTCTGTTACTGTAATAGAACTACTAGTAAATCTGCTGAAATAATTTTTTTATGTAGTTAGAGGTTAAATTGAACAAAATTTTGCATGCAAACAACAAATAATTTATTATCATGTAACTCTAAAAGTGTAATTTTTGTCTCTATAAAAAAAAAAATAATCTGTGACTGTGATGTATAAGTTTCAGTACTTGAATGCTCTAGATTTAACTTTTTTCTAGAACTATTTAGTGCGAATTTTTGCGCCTGATGGACCTGAGTCAGAGTGGTCCAGTTCAGGACTAGTGGTTCGCTACATCATAGCTGCTTGGAGCGTTTTAACGAACTGCCTCATCCTGCTGGGCAGTTCAGAGTGCTGTGCTAGCAACATTTATCTTCCTCCTGTCTGGTTTATTTCTGCTCACGAAACAAACATGTATGTTTACTGTATAGTTATACGAACTGAATGAAATGTGACGGTGGTTTATTCATTTTACTGACTTGGCTCGTCTTTTTGTCCTTTAGGCGACTCTGACATCATCAGGAGCATGCCGGATCAGCAGCAGCAGGCCCAGTAGATTGCTGAACCATATTATAAATAAAAAATAAAAAAATCAACATATTGCCACGTGGTTTCGTTTTTATTAAAATAATGCTGTTTTCATTTTGCAACCTCCTCTCCCAGAGAACCTTGTGCTCTGTTATTTATTGCCATAATAACAGGAACATTTTCAGTAGCTGTAAGGCACGTGGGGTCAAACCTGAGGCCTGTGGGCTAAATCCAGCCCATCATAGCTTTTTATGTGGCCCTCTAGATTCTAGACAAAATACTAAATGTGCTTAAATATTATGCTATCAATTAAATCAATGCAGTTTTTATCTATATACTGCCAAATTATGTCTGGTAGTCCCTCCAATTTCTGAGGAATTATGGTAGTAATTCATGCAAAATCAACAAATTCTTGTACTTTTTGTATTAATACATAATTGGGAGTTTATAGATTTTTCTCAAATTTACAAAAGCTTTTACTTGTACTAAACATTTGCTTCAGGCTTAATTGATGTCATATAAATAGTCTATTATTTATATGACATTTATACAAATTCTCACTTATACTTATTCTCACTTATACAGTGAGGAATAAAAAGTCACATTTACTAACATAAGCGCAAATATTCCCAAACTAATGCTACAAACACTCTTGGTTTTTATTGTAAAAAATATAGAAAAAATCGCAAAATCCTGGAGGGACTTAAAAGATGTTAAATATATTTAATAAAAAAAAAATTGATATTTTAATAGTTTGTGAACAGGTTTTATCAATACATTCTGGAACAACCGGCCCTTTTAAGAGCCTCCATGATCTTGATTTGGCCCAAAAACGAAAATGAGTTTTGACGCCGCAGCTGTAACGGATTCACTCTGGTCCATACGAACAAGTAGACAAGTTCAGGTAAAATCCTATCGATGTAACTTCAAACCAATATTATTTTTAGATACTTGCGTAACAAAAGCATCGCAACTGGATTAGCGGGTTCAGTGCAAACCATCAGGATGGACCTGCTCCGATGTCAAAATTATGCAACTATTAATCCCAGAGCGCCGCGTCCTCCCTTCCTCCAAACACTTACATAAACTATAGAACGTGTTGTTGACCGGCATGCAAGGACAGTCGGCGCCATGAAGGGCCACGCAGGGTGATGATCCGTCATGTGAAGTGTAGATGGGTCCCTCAGAGCTTGGACTTACAAATGGCGGCTCTGATTTGAGTGTTTTCTGCAACTTTATTGCTTCATTAAGAGCCATTTGATGTCTGAATTAACCTACATTATAAATATCACTGACAAAACTAAAGGGGAAAACTTAAAAAAAAATTTTAATGCTAAGAGTAACATTTGAAAGTTAGTTACAATAATTCAGTTAAAAATTGATGTTTTATTACACATTGATGTATTTTAGCTGCTTCTGTTAATTTCACAGGTTATGGATAATTAAGGCCGACGCAATAAAAACGTCAGAAATGTTGACGCTGTTCCTACGTCATGGCTTTCACAGTCATGGAGGAAACTGCACACTCAACAGTTTTCAGACGCCGTTCACAAGGAATGCAAGTGACCAAAGGTCATTGCTAAGGAAATTGTTCAGAGCAGTCTTTGGAAGGTTGAGTGGAAGGAAAAAATACGGTAGAAAGAAAACATAGCAGCAGCCTCGAGAGGATCGTGACGCAAAACCACTCAAAGAGCCAAAGTTGAAGCTTTTAAAAGCCAGATGTATCTTAAGACTGTCGCTGAAGCAATGCCATCTTCTGGCTTAAAGGATCTCAATGTTTAGAGGAGCAGAATCTCAAGTTGTTAATGGAAAAGAAGGGATAAAAATGCGAGAATTCACGAACACAGACGATCCGATCCGTCGGCAGTTTGAGCCGTCGGGCTGCCAGCCTGTAGGTCCGTCGCGCATCGAGCCGTTTGGCCCAGTTTTCTTCCACCCACTGCATCCCTAAGCTGCTTCCTGAATTTCCAATTACATTCAATTCATTTCTGCTGATCTGATTGACGTGCCGCAGAATCTGCAAGGAAAATCAGGACATCTACCGAGGCTCTGAAAGCATCGGTGCTAATGAGTGTGAGCATTCTCTCCCATGAACGGAGGAAACTTGTTTTGCTGCTTCTCATCGGATTGACAAGAGAAAATATGTGTTTTGCATGAAAAAACATTTTGGATGGGTAAACAAAATTCTTACATTTGACATGTTTAATGTGAATGTTTCACTAAATCCTGTGGGATGTAGTTAAAGAAATGTGTTTAAATCAGCGCCTTCCATTAAAATGCATCTGTCTAGTTTTCTGCAGCACTTTAAATCCAGATGTTTTGGCCAAAAGCTTTTCTAAATTACTTCATAAAAACCCATAAAGAGAAAAAATTTTTCCAAGCAATGTTGCAGTTCCCCGTGTCAATGTGAGGGAAAACTCTCAAACCTTTATGACTCAAGAGAGACTTTTCTCTGGCACAGAACGGATCTTATTCAGCCCTTTGTGCTCAATTTGGGCTCATGCTGCATTTTATTTTCTGCTGAGCGACGTTCCCAGGATGTCCTCACCATAAACAAGATGCTGTAACTCGAGCGCTTTCTTTCAGCTCTTAATAACAAGCTGACTCAATTCAGAGGAGAGTGCAAGCGTTGTTTCCAGAATCGATCCCTCCATGCGCTGCTCTCGCACCAAACAGGCCAGGCTCTGGCACTGGGAAAAAGTCTGGGTTGCTTACAAATACGCTTTTCCAACTCTCAAATCTAGGTTTCTGAAATATCCACTGGTTCTGGTCAAACCGGTATGTCAAAAACCAGTGCTACACTCTCACTTTATAACAAAGGGGTCATTTATGGCCAGCTTTTTATTCTCCATTAATCCACAGAATCAAAAGCTGTAATAAATAATAATCCACACGAGTTGATTTAGAGTTTTATTGTTTATAATTGAAAACATGAGCTCATGCAGATCCAACAAAAGGGGAGGCAGAAGTCCTGACAGGATGAATTCATCCATCCATCCATCCATCCATACATCCATCAGCCTCTGGAACAAAGTGGTTCACATCCGTTTGAAAGTTTGCCGGTCCTGCTGCTCTCACGCGACGCGAGCACAGATTCATGACACGTCTGACCACCAGCTGGTACAGTTTGGAAAACCGGATCGCGTCAGGAGGCGCTTAGCTGCAGCACAGTCGGGTGAAGACGAGCCAAAAACACATACATCAGTTTCCCAGCGGCCTGAAGCTGACTTTGAAGTGCTTCTATAGTCTGAGTGCTGCGGGATTAGCAGAGGCATGGGGAAGATTAGAAATATGATTAAAGATGGCGGGAGGAGATGAAGAAGACCAGGATTCAAGTATGAAATGGGAGGAGAATGAGGCCGAACAGCTGCGTAGCCTGTGTGATTCGGGTGCATGTCACCGCGTCAGAATATCGCCGAAAAGATAACGCAGGAATTTGATTCAAAAAGTCAAACTGCCGGGTGTTTTTGAAAGTTTATTTCTGCTCATTTTAATGATTGGGTTATAACTGATGAACCTCCAAAGTCCTCCAAATTTAAAAAAAAAAAAAAAAATGTATTTTATAAGATAAAATAAGGACTTTAATTCATTAACATTCCCCAACACTTCAATGTGACTTTCCTTGACAACCCTCTTATAGATGTGTTTTTTTTTCTTCCACTAAACTTTCTTTAGCATTGACCTTGACAAACTGTCAGGCTTCTCCATGACTGTGTGTCATAACAAAAAACCCCCTACACTTTCACAAAAAAAAAGAAAATATATATATATATATATTTTTTTTATCGAATTACAAAAATAAACTTTTTTGACCATATTCTAACTTATCGAGATGCACTTATAAACATGACTGATTCGGACAAAAGCTCTTGATTATTTACTACATTTTGCCTCCTAATTGTCTGTCGCCACAGTTTCGTCTTCATCCGCTGTTACTGCGCTGACTCCAACGTTTCGTATGGTTTTACTGAATGTGCAGCAGAACATCACTGAGGGGGTTTAATTACGTAACACGTGCAGCGCGCAAACAAAACACAAGGATGCGAGTCACAGCAGCAAGTCGTGCGGCCTTTGCGGGAACGGACCCTCGGTCCGGCTCAGCCGCGTCAGCTAAAGGTCACATCATAGCTGTGCAGTCAACGGCGCTGCGACGGGAAGACGACCTTTGACCTCAGGCTCTCACTTTAGCTCCTGTCTCGCTCCCTGTCCAGTTGTGGATCTGCAAGGGGTCGTACTGTAAACAGCTCTTCCGGTCGGGCGTTACACCATGTTGGAACAAGGAAAAGACAGGAAGGCAAAGTGGAATACTGGGACAGAAACCAGTGGCTTGGATGAGGGTTCCACTGGTAGCTGATGGGTAAACACATAGAAGACATTTTTTTTTTTTTATTTTGTTTTTTTGTCGTCGTTTTTTTTTTTTTGTGTTTTTTTTTTTCTTCGGTCCAGGTGTTTTTTTTTTCTCTGCATACCTTCCCACAGGATGAGTGACACAAGTTAGTTTTTCAGTTAGAACAGATGACACTTCTCATGTTTCCCCCCCCGTCGGTTTTCACCGAAATACAAAAAGTCATACAAAAATATCCCGACATTACATTCATTGAAGAAAATTTGCAAACTACTTGTTTTTTTTTGTTGTTGTTTTGTTTTAAAAGTGCTATTTTACTGATAACATTTGTTGTTTTTCTTTCACACGCTTCTTTGCCTCTCAGCCATTGTCACGTAATAAGTCTCCATTCAAAGACACCAGGGTTTGATTCACAGTATCGGGGTTTAACAGTTGGTGGCCATACGGGTGCAGCTTTTGATTTAAGCGGGAGAAGAACAAAAATAAAAAGAGGGGAGGGGGAGAGGGGATCGGGGGGAGTTTAAATAAAGTTGGGTCAGAGCGTTCTGGCAGTGCCAAGAGTTCAGACGCCTCCAGGGAAGAGCAGCTGCCTGCGGGGGGCGCTGGTGGGAACGGTCACGCTGTCCTCGGAGGACACGATGCGTCACAACAAACTGTGTGTGTGGGGGGGACGGGAGGAAGTAGCAAAGTTACGTCAAGGTCAGTTTCATCTAATCTAAACTTGACAGGAATCCAGGCTGAAACTAGCATCTAGAGAGAAAAACATGGCCTTGACTTGTTACTGCAGCCTGAGTTGGGCTCCTACTGTTGAGAAGTAGATGTGGAAGGTGTTTCGTTTGGGCGTCTAATTCAGCGGCAGGGTCGTCTCTCATGCCTCCATGTACTGAGGAGGGGGGTCCTTCGGCGGGATGGTCACTGCTTCCTCGTACGGCGGCAGCAGGACCTGCGTTGGAACAAAGACCTGAAGCTCAGTGACTCAGAATTGAATAGAGACTCTCGTTTTTGATCTCGACGTCTGCTCTTGCATCTTGGCGAGTTCGTCTTCACAGAAACTCGTACGCATGAGGCGCAGACTGCGATTTCTACCTAGTAACTAGTTACCTAGTTAAAAAGAAAATCTATTCTCAGAAGAATCGAATCTTTCTTCAAAACATGTTGTTGTTTTTAGCCAAACTGAATGAAGTGGTGCAGCCAAAGTTGCTGGATGTGTGCGGTTCTATTCACTGCTAAATAGAAATTAAAAAAAAAATAAATTGAATAGACAACAGTGAGTTTTATTAGGAGATCATTGTTTTGTGCTGCACACCTACGCTTTCAATTTTAAGAAGATTCTCATATGTCAAATAAAATGTTAACCTAGAAAATAAAAAAAAAGGGCAAGATTTCTTTCTAAATAATAAAATAACAAAACTTGTAGAAAAAAAAAAACAGAGAAGGAAAGTAAGGAGCGAACGAGACAAAGAAGTAAGTGATAAATGAAAGTTTCTGGTCTTTCTAAGGAAGCGTCACACACAGGCCGGCTTGTGGCTTGTGAGCTGCTCTCTGTCAGAGCTCTTCCTCTATGAACGGAGTTATAAACCCAGCACTGCTGCTAAGTCAGAGAGCGAGAGAGGACGCTGGGAGAAACAGTCGGGAGAGGCCCTGAGAACTCATCACAGCTACGATTTGAAATGAAGCAGACAAGCAGACCGTTATGTAACGCTTCAAAGAAGGGAGCGCAGAAAAGATATGTGGAAAGAGGAGGGGGTGAGAGGAGAGAAAGAGAGAGAGAGAGAGAGGGGGGGTGACCCTGGTGCATTTTAATGGCATTTATAGAAAAGCACAGCCGAGAGGAGGAAGCAGCTGGGTGCTTAATGTCCGAAGGCAGTAAAAAAAAAAAAAAACGCTATTTGAACACTCTTGGCTTTTCATTGGTAAAAACCCAGAGCGCTTTATTTATCAGTGGGCAGAGTTAATGCAGACATAAAAGCATGTTTGAATGTCTTTCTAGTCCAATCTAAAATTGGTTTAACCTTGCTGTTTGCCACAGATCTCTGCTGCGTTCAGGAACAAGTTGCTCTTTCATACGCCTGTGATTAAAATGCAAGCAGCAGATGCCGTGGCCTTCATCTGGCCTGGTTACTCCAAAACTTTGATTACGCTTTTAATTCACTAATGACAAGAGTTTGTAGCCTCAGCTGGAATCAGAACCACAGTCAACATAGAATCAAATGAAATTCAGAAAATAAAATAGAATCACGCAGTTTCTAAATGGTGGTATCATTCCTAACACTTATTTTTGTTTACTAAAGTTTATTACTGTGTAATAAAAATTACAGAGACGCTATAGCTTCAAAATAACAACTGGTCTGCATTGAGTCTATTAGCTTTATTGTGTCCCAGGCAACTCTGTTGTTATCTTCACTGCTGACTGTGACAATTTGCATGTGTGGCTTCGTGAGACGTTTTCCTTATTTGCTTGTGTTCTGTGTATTTCCATTTACGTCTAAACTATTTTATATGTATATGAGCCAAAGCAGTTCAGAAGCTCCAACCTACAATCAAAATGTCTTCTCCTGCCTGTCACGATAAAACAGTAACTGGAACATGCCTAATGTTTGCCGACGGCCCGCATGATGACATCAGAGCCTGCTGGATTAGCAGCTGTAGACGGAGTCATGTGTTTAAGAGGAAAAGCATCATCAGCAAGAAGCGTGGCCACTGGAGCACAAGGACAAAGTGACAGACAGATAAAGTGCTGCGCATGGAGTCGGCCGGGGGTGTGAGGCAGATTAATGTCTTATCTATCAGGATGGAGGATTATACACACGACAGACACACGGAGACCGTGACCGTGCTAAAGCCTCTTAGAAACAAACGGCGTTAATGCCGAGGAAGGGGGAACGGGACGGACTGCCTGAACAGCAACACCTGAGGGAAGCCAGCAGAAACCCTTCAACCGTCAGATCCAACCGAACATCAACTAAAGCCTGAATCAGGCCAGATTCACCATGCAGTACACAACTACAACACAAGATGTTTTAACAAATCTCCAATTTAAGTTCCCATCAAACGGATGGAGGAAACAAAGACTCTGACCCAAAGGAAGCCGCTGTACCTCAACAGCTAAAAGTTGTTTAAGTAACAAAGAGAAAAGGAAGAAAATGTTTCAAGCTTTCAGCTTTTTCACCACTAGATCTTAATTATAAATTCCAGCCTTAGAATAACTAATTTATAGTTATATTAACTGTAAGTTAGTTTTAGTTTTAAATTCCAGAATTAAAACAAACTCATTTCGGTTCATACTCCACTACTTAATATTTCTAAGCTGATTTTGTAACAAAAACAAGAACAAATTTACCTTCTTTTAATAGAAATTTTAGGATCATAATTGGATTGTCACGTAGCATTTGTGTCTAGTCTGAGCCAGTTAATTTATATAATTGAATAAATAAAATATTCAAATTAAATATATTTTTTTTAAAAAAACCTTTTGCTGAGACTTATGCCACGGCAAATAATTTCTGAACTCTTTCCACATCTTTACCTGGGCAGGTATTGGTGTTTAAATTCTAAAACTAAATTCAGTCTACATGTGGACTTTCATCAGAACCACAATCAGACAGTAACTGCGTCGGAATTTTGTGAATCGCAGCTGAAGAGATGGCGGCTCACAAAGAGCCTTTCGGGTAGAAGCATGACCTCTCTGTAAATGAAACCTCAATACGTCGGGAGAGGAGAGGGGAAATGGCGACTCACCGTCGTGTCGTTTGTTGTGACGTAAACCAAGACTTCTGTGGTGCCTCTGCCGCTCACGTATCTGTAGCAGTTCCACACACAGCCAATCAGGTAGGCCTGTGCACAGAAGGAAAAACGACAAACCAAATAAGAGCATTAACACCCAAAGAGCCTTCGGTTATGCTGGTGATGTTTTGTTTGTGATTTATTCATGAAGGAGGGTTAGACAGAGACACGTAACAGTGTCATTACAACATTCTGGATCGTCTCCTCGTCCTTACCGAGCCTCAGCCATTCCACTATTCGCAACTTAACAGGCATGTCTTGCTTCACTGAGGCTACACCTGAATGAAAGGGAGGTCTCTGACTTGGCAGAAGAAGAGCAGATTCATTGTGTGGCTGTGTTATTAGCCTGCTGAGTCGGTGCCCCTGCCAGCACTGGGAGCAATCAACCAGGAAGCCAAGCAGAGTGCAAGCCAATCGCTTTGCCATCTGCTGAGCCGACCTCCTTCTCTGCGTAAGGTCAACTCAAGCAGTCAGCATCAATTTGCTCACGTTTGAAACGTGGCCTCGTTCGCTCGCTCGCTCGTCAGCTCATTATTATTCTTTCATCAACTGTATACGGCGTACAAATGCACGTTTTCTTTCCTGCGGTTTGCGTTTGATTCATTTCCTATTGTATCTCGTGAAAATCAATCAATCAGTCAATCAAATTTTATTTGTATAGCACATTTCAGCTACAAGGCATTTCAAAGTGCTCCAAAATCACTCCAAAAAGCTCTTTTCTTCCAATTCTGCATCTCCTTTTCAACCCAGTCACTCAAGACATTTAAATCTTCCTCGTTCCTAAATGATCTCTTCTTTCATCTTCTGTCTTCTTCTTTTATCCAGCTCTTCCTTTTCCCCATCTGCTGGCGTCAACTCTGCCGAGTGCAGGCAAGTGAAGGATGTTGGCTTGAGGAGGAACGTCAGCAGGTGCTCACTAAGGAGACCCTGAGTGTTAGCATCTGGTGTTTTCTGCGGGTCTCAATGCGCTGCACAAAGAACGGCAGTAATCATGATGTCCTTGTGTACGTTGGCCAATGTCACGAGCGCATCGTTTTTCAGCGTGGACTCTATAAGCGGAACCAAGTTCACCGTCAAAGGCACGACATTTCTAACTGTTTTGACTGCGGGCTGTTTTCCAGTGGCTGCTTCCTGTCATAAAACCCCGGCCCTGGCTTCGGAAATCTGCCCACAACAGTCCTAATCTCGGCTTAGAGGAGAAACAACTTGATTTGATTGTACAGATGACTGCAACTTTATGCCCCATCACGTCCAAGAGCCTCGGAGCGAAGCTGCGCCCGGAGAGTCATCCGTGCATGAAGGGAGAATCGGTTTGACAAGAGTTGGATTCCTGACGTCGGTGACCCTCTGCTCTCTGACAGCGGGGCTTTTCCCAAAAGGATCCGTGCTCTTTAGATTTGTTCCCATTACGACTACAAGCTTCAATATTTTTTTTTATTGTTTATGCGACAGACCAACACGACGTAATGCAGAATCGTGAGGTGGGAGAAAAGACGCCAGAATTTATTCCTGGGCTGTCAGCCGTGTTCCCTGGTCTTCGGTTTGTCCACTGATATTCTCAAACATTTTTTAGACGTTTTAGTTTCGAGGAGCGCCTACCTTGAAGGAGAGGATGCCGCCGATGAAGAGCAGGACCGCAAAGACTAGGCACATGTTGTTGGTGGACATGATGTCCTCCTTGTAAGGGAATGTCCCCGGCTGGACAAGACGCACAGAGGAAGAAAAAGAAATCAAAAACAACAAAAAAAAGAGGCATCTTTAAATCACTTAACCTGCATGGCTAATATTTAATTTTACGTCTTAATTTCACTAAATAAACTCCTGTCTGACTGCAGTTTAAAACATAACATAAGAACCTCTAGAGCGGGTGCTTAAGGTTTGCTGAGCTGCTGCTCACCAGCTGCTGCAGGTAGTCCTGCACCGTGTTGGGATAAACCACCACGCTAATGGCCACCAGTGTGTTAAGGGCAAAGTCGAAGATCTGGTAGCAGAAGAATGGAATGATCCAAGCAGCGTGTTGCTACGAGGGAGAGAGCGGGGATTAACTAGAGAAACTCATATTCTGTAAATCCAGATTGGGGTCTGTTTCGCATCGGCGTTGCGTGCTCTACCTTGTAAGCGCCATATGTCGCCATGCCACAGATAAGGATCATGAGGAGGGATATTGCAGTTGCAATGCAAATATCTGCAGGGAATAAAAGCGAAGAACAAAAGACAATATAACATTAGAAGAAGAGTTTACAGGTGAAAAATAATAAATGTATGCCGTCTTAAAGACTGTCACTCGAGATGTTGCGTGTTGGTGATCAGCACAATTTCTACTGATGGGTACAATAAATACAATAAATGATGATTGTTTTTCTTATGGCTTAAATAATTTGTGTAATTAACGTTATAAAGATATTTCATTCTGCAACACATGTTGGTCAAAAGACCAGTTTTGGTGTTTAAGAAACATCTATTTGTATAGTTTGATGTATTATACTAAAAAGGCTATTGCTTTTAAACGGTTAGGATTGTTTTGTTTTGTTTTTTTTAATTAAAAATGCACAAAATAAGCAAAAGATTGAATCTAATAGCAAACTTTCATAAACTTGTGCACCAGAGATGAAACAGGAAATTGCATGGTGACAGAAATCAGATGACTTTTTGTTTGATTGGTTCTGATCAGTGATCAGCCGAATGGAAACTCTTAGCTAAATTTAATGAGCTTGTGCTTCATTGAGACATTATTCCTTCCTCAATAGGAAGGACTGATGTACTGTTTAACATTTTTTTTGAAAGCTTTAAATGACACTTGCTGATTATGCGTTAAAGCAAGTTCAAAATGTCAACTCTCATACTATTTTCTTTATTTATACTGATAAAACCCAGTTACACGTATCGCAGGCAGAGTGACGCCTCCTCTTTTGATGAAAAACAACTAGTAAAAAAAAAATCAAATGACCAATCAAAACAGGAAGCCTAGAAAAAAAATATCTGAAATGCTGTTTTTATGTCTGCTTATAACATAAAATTGTGAGCAGATCCCAACCAACATTATGTAAGAGGTGCGAGGTTTACCAAAATCTCACATGTTCTCAATCTCACTGATGAGCCACTTGCTACTTTCAGAGGATCCACTGATGGGGCTCCTCTGTATTCTCTGTCACGGCTCCACAGTGCTGCACTCATTCATTTTCTCATACTGTATATCAATCTGTTCAGAACCTTTGACCATCCAAGATAAACCTTATGTTTAATTGTATTGCACAAAGATTATTTTGTCAAATTAGACACAGTGGGAACACCATTAGCACAGACTACAATAACTGTACCGAGTCTTATAATGAAATACAAACATGTAGCTCTTATTGGTCAAAGTGGAATAATGGGGGTTTTGCAAACACAAGTTCCTCATTATCAAGGGATTGATTGTTCGTTTATTTGCTACTGATTAACAACGCACCAACAAGTTCCCAGATTTTGTCTGACAAACATTTCTATGTATACGATCAGTAAAGACGGCGAAATGTGGTAAAGGAAAACAAGAGCAATCCCATTGGCTCTCGGTCTTTGCCCATTGCAGAGCCAACGTGTTGGGACGGGAGTTAGTCAAGATGGCCGTTTTAATCTGAGAATTAGAGCAGTCATTTTTAATCAGCTGCCCGGGACAGTGTCTGAAGACTTCCAGAGGCGACTGTGATGATGACAGTCGCCGCAGGGGAGAGAACTGAAAATACACATGGTGCACTCTGATTTGTTCTCTGTGCTGCACAGCTAACACAGCTTTATCTGTGCTGAGGGCAGCACTGTGAAAAAGGAAATCTGCCAGTTGAGCAGAACAGCTAGACACATAAGAACCCGGATCCATGCATGTCCGCTTTTGAGTCAAAAAAATAAAACAACAACTTCAGAGCACAATCTGGGCTTCCATATTAACCATATTAACACACAAAGCAAATATCTCCTAATCACAGACTACCGCTCAACTCAAACACAAAACAAAGTCGTGGCACTGACTTGCGTCGTCCATGACGTCGATGTCGGTTCCCAACTCTGAGCTGGTAAGGTGATAGCGGTACTGAACTGGGTCATAGAGAGCGGACAACAAGATGAGTAGCACCACCGCGTTGATTATCTGAGGGAGGAAAGAAAAAAAAATAACAATGGTTTTCAGGCAGCACCCGGTACAGTGAAGCCATGCTTAACACACTTATAGCAGTGGTGCCAAAAATGATGGCAGGCGATGTTTAAAATCTAACTCTAGTTTCAGGTGACATTTTTAGTTGTTTTTATTGAGTCCAGATCTTAGGGTTTTATTTTTTGAAATGTCCTTCCTTTCTTTTGAGCAACTCTGAAAAAACATAAACCGTACCTATTTTCATCCCGTTTGGATTAGTGTAATAGTTTTTATGTTGGCATTGAGCTGTCACGGATTGATCGTCTCCGCAGTTGGTCCAAAAAGATATCGCGCACAAACAACCAAGCGTGGACATGCTCATACCTTCAAAGTGGAAAATAACTTTACACGAGTCTTTATCAGTATGACAATCAGGTGAGCTATCCAGAGAGAAACCATGGGAAGAACATAGTTATTGCATTTATTTATCTAAACTGTATTGTGCAATAAGATGCAAAAGTGGCCAATAATAAACTTCTAAATAAACTCATGTACTTTAAAAATCACACGTAATTCCTTACCTCTATCTCCGTGGCTCTATTTTAAAGTACTGCTAATAGTAGTGGGGTCAAACTAAATAAAAGAACAAGGTCAAGGATTTGCAAAGCTTACTGAACTATGTTTAAAACTTCAGGTTAACTTATGAGGAAAAACAGAGGCAGCTAACTATTTTGAACCTGTTACAAACGTAGGACAAATTAAAGACTGGCTACGTAATTCATAAAAAAGAACCAAACCAGGTGAAGCTTTCTGAGAAAACTAAACCTAAAATACAAAGAAATTGTCCTGGGAAGGTTTAGTTTTATAGGCTTATTTCGTCTCTAACTCTGCTAGCTTTTAAACTGAAACCCAAAGGTCTTGAAGAAGAAGAAGAAGAAGAAGAAGAAGAAGAAAAAAAAAAGCCTTTTTCATCAAAAGCCAATTTTTAGAAATAGAATAAAGGTTTAACAAACCACAATCTGTATTTTACAGAGTTTGTCATCAGTGCAGAACCCAGGTTTGACCTGACTAAGAGTTAAGAGTTTAGGAGTTGGATTGTACCCAATATGGTGAAGGAACAAAAAAAAAAGAAAAAAAAAAGTATTTGAATCGTACTTTTTTATTTTTCATGAACCTATTGAAGTTTACAAAACCCGTATTTTATAGAATCTATTACTGGAATAGTTTCATTTTGTACAGGTGTGAACTTTCTCGACTGTGCCCGACTTAAATAAATTCATGTTTTGCAAGCATTGTACTTATTATGCATAAAACTCATAGGTCCAAATCAGGTAAGTTATTTATCTATATATAGGAATGTTTTGAGTATAAATAAAAGTAGTACTTGAAACATAGAAATGTATAATACATTTTTTCAGACAACATGAAGGTAAAGAGACATATTACATCCTATTAAAATAATTTTTCTAATAAATAGGGCACCAGAAGTGGCTCCAGCCCAGGGACCCACATCCTTCTATATATAATAATGTATTGATCGGTTCATACGACATAATTGAACACTGTAAGCCATCGTATTTTCTGCTATTGTATTAAGTTTTTGTAAGGTTGTTCCATGTATATTAATATCTCGCTGTGAAGTATCTTAAGTGCTATATATTTTTCTTTAGGATAGAAATGCACCACAGACCTATGATATAAATGGAAACTTTCCGTAAGAAGGAAATAAATAAATAATAATAAAAAAATACATCCAAACAATCTGGGCTATTTCTGCGTCATCAGACAGTTTTAATTGTGTCTTTTTTTGTGTGTGTGTGTGTTGACAGTCTGAAGGGTTTAAAGGGCCGTTTTCATGTGCAGCTCCATCTCAACCTTACACAAACAGACATAAACATGCAGTGAATAAATCGATTTTTAATCAGTTTTTTTTTTTTTTGGACCAAAGCGTTAACAACCAACACGATTTTACTGAGGCTCTATGAATGTGTAAATATTAGAATTTTTAAAACTGAGATTTGTGACATATATACATACATATATATACGTATATATGTATAAATGTATACATATATACATATATATATGTTTAATAGAATCTGTTTAATAGAATCCACTGGATGCTTTATTGTTATTTATCTGTAATGAGTGTATACCATTACTAACATTACGGTAAAGTATGATTTTAGATTTCGAGCTCGTGCAGGGAAACACCTGCGAGGCGGATGCTAACTTCGTCTAACGGTCACTTCAGTTCATAAAGCCGAGGGAATCCGAAAAATTTCAAAGTAGACAAAAAAAACAACAACAACAACAACAACAAAAAAAAAACAACTCACCGGCAAGTTCGCTTAGTTAATAGCTACAACCCAACTTGGGAAACGTTTCACCGAACCCGCCCTGCTACACATTCGGCGTAGGGAAAAGACTGGACCTTACCATGTACCATATTCCCAGAATAATGGTGCCCGTCCGTACATGGCAGCAGAGGCAGCAGCTCGTCGAGTACCACCGGTCCCACGGCGAAATCATCTTTCACTAACGCTGTGGGTTTTTATTTTGTTTGTTTTATTTCTTTATTTTTTTTTTTTAGCGGTTAATTCATGAATGCTGCTCCCCGACAAAAATATTAAAGATACTCGAGGCTCACAGCGTCAGAAGCAGGTGAAGCGGCTCGCGCAGCATCCAGTGGACGTTTGAACTGTTTTTTTTTTTGTTTTTTGTCACAGTTTGGAGTCGTGAGAGCAGAGAGAGAGAGAGAAAGAGAGAGAGGGAGAGAGAGAGAGAGAGAGAGAGAGAGACAGAGAAAGAGAGAGAGAGAGAGCCGTTAATCTGGTTTATCCTTCCGTCACGTGACCAGGGAGGATTTTTTTAAGGGTCAAATGAGAGAAGGATGATGATGATGATGATGATGATGATGAAGATGATGATGATGGTGAAGACTACGGAGAATGTTTTGAAATAAAAAAATAATCCAAAATATCCATTTTTAAACTTACTCGTTATGATTTCTCGCCTTTTCTCCTTTTAACGTTTCATATTTGTCATTTTACAAAACAAAGCTTTTTTCTAGAGGGGCGGTTTTTGCGGAGAGCCAACACTTTCGCAAAATAGCTCTAGTTCGGTCGGTTTGCTTTTGGCGTCTATTGTCAAGACTTGCTACACATTCTCAGCTGAATTTATTGTTTTTTTTGTTTTGTTTTGTTTTTTTTTAAATGCATTCTTTGCTCTGAACCACTTTGTTGCAGTTCTCATGTCACGTTTGGGGGTTTTCCATCAGCTGGTTTTCCACCCCATTCTCAAATATTATTTTCTTTTGGCATAAAAATTTTCTTCCACCTTTTACTCCCTGTTATTTATCTAATTTTCTCTTTCCGTTAACTTTGACCAGCTTCTGTGTCCTTAGAGTACTTGGTGAAATAAACTACAAACATACACTATAACATGTATTGAATTCATATTTTCAACAGTAACATGAGCACACAGTGCTACGGAAAGATAACTTGAGTAAATATAAAAAAATCGTAATCAATTTCTAAAATCAGTCCAAATGACGTCACTCCAAAACTTAATCTTGTTTTGTTCGTGGTATATGAAGATGAATGTACTCATGTGCAACAGATCATTGTCCTGCTGCATAATCCCAAATATTCTTTAGTATTCTTTAGTTTAAGTGTACAAACTGACATGAACACATTCAGGATTATCTGATGCGGTACAAAAATTCAAGGTCCCACCAATTGCTGCTGGTTGTCCAGCAGCCTGAGGCCATCAGTCTGTGATGTTTTTCGGTTTTCTTTCTGAAATGTCTTAGTTTTACTCCAGCAATGGTACACGCCTTCTAAAAGGTTCAGTTTTTGTCTCGTCAATCCACAGAACATTTCCCTGTGGGTATCCATTCCTTCATATGTTTTTGGGAAATGGGAGATGGGTTTTGAGTTATTTTGGTTTCCACCGTTCAATCATGAATATCTGAATCGTTGATAAACTCCTGAAATCTTTTTGGTAAACCAGAAACTCCTCGGAAGATTCACCACTGGTTCACTTTTTTCTCAATTTGTGTATGACAGCTCTCATGATGATTCACTGGAATGAAGTATTGCAAATTTCTCCTTCTTCCTTTCTTTTGCTCCAGATCTGTTTTTGAATATCTTTAAATCGTGGTATCGTGTTGGTTGTTGAGATTTTCTAGTCTTGTTGTCAGACAGGCACTACTTGACTCTACAAGCAAGGCAGTCTTCAAGCCTATGTAGAGAAAGTAAACTAAATAGTGTTTTTAATGACCTCCAATTCATGATTTAACCGGCAGAGTTACTTTTTTCCATTGAACCATGTTGGTTTGGATCAAACTTTTCCCTTAGTTAGTATAATTATAACTAGAAAGTTGCATCTTCAATTTACCTCGGATATATTTATCTGATTTTAAAATGCGTTTAATGATCCAAAACATATAAGTGTAAGAAAAAAGCATATGTAATTTGCATGGATACGATTCATAAAACTCCCAGTGCACAGAAGAAAAAGCTAGAACAGTCATCACTCTTCTTCATTTACTTTGCCCCTAACAGTCTCTCAAAGATATTTTAATTTTTGGAACATCTGAACTGAGGGATTGGACTTCATTTCACGTCAGTCTGTGCAGATGGCCTAAACCAAGCCGGACAGCTGGGCCACCAGTAAACACAGGGCTAAGCTCTGTTAGGTGAACTGCGTCATACTCAGATTGGGGATTTTCCTCTTCTGAAATGACATAGCTTCCTCATTAAATGCTCAAGCACAATTCAAACATGTCCAAGTTCAGGTCCGCTTTTCTGTTTTCACGTTTTGAACCGCTGCATTGCTACGTTGCAGTCCAAACTCTTGAAATCATTTCTCTCGTTGATCAGAAATTGCGAAAAACACAGACATCACTTGATACTTTAAATCTAGTTAAAATATGGAGATTTTAAATTCAGCTCATAACATCTGCTGCTTTTAACCGGTGAGACTTCTGAGTTTCGGGCGTCATGAGAGCGGAACTCCATTTTCACAAAAGCAACAGGAGGAGTCCGTTTCTGAGCCGTCAGCCATTGCAGCGTGACCCCTCACTGTTAGGATATGCTGCGATGATCCACTGCGGTGCAGCTGAACGCACATAGAGACGTTGGAGATTGTAAGAGATTAAAAGCTGCTAAATCCTAAATGAACTAAGAGAGAGAGTCGGTGAGAGACAGAGAGAGAGAGAGAGACAGTAAAGGGGGTCAGGCTGCGTGAGTAACATGCCACGCGACTGCCTCAACACATTGACTGAGGCAGCAGTTCGGCCTCGGGAGGGGAAGAGCATGGCTGCTGACATAGATTTGCACCAAAACATGTCGTCAGTTTTAGCTCATTTTATTATTTTGTAATATATTTATGTTGTGAAAAGCCTTGAAATAAATATGTTCATGAAAGTGGGATAATTGGAAATAAAAATTCAGAAAAAAAAAAAAAATTCTAAACAGGTTTCCCACCTGCTGGATTCGTCACATTTGTTTTGGAGCGAGATTATGGTACAGCAATGGAAAATTAATTTATTCCGACTCATTTGCACATCAAAGACTCACATTGAGCTTCACACAGTTGATCATGACAAACTGATAGAATGGGAGAGATTCTCTTAGGCCACAAGGATCCATAATCTAATAATATTAGATTATTATAAAAATCTAATATTTATATAATGTCTTCCTACCTCAACTTGTATGCTGATGATACATAGGTTTATACACAAAACCACACTCCCTTAGTCACCAAGTAAGCGTGACACGAATATATTTCTTGCTATTGATGTTCTTTTTGCATGCTTGTTCTCCTATTTTAATATAAAACATTTTCAAATAAACACCTGGGCGAATCATGCTACACAACTGAACCAGGGTTGCCGAGAAATGAGGAGGGCGCTGTTTCACATGTCAAAACCAGGCACAATAAAATCCACAAAATGATATGAAGCATTTCTCATTTAATTCTTTCCAGAACAAACATAGAAAGATCATTATGATGTCCTTAACAAAATCATCCGATCATCCGACATTTTTTTTTTTTTTAGACAACTGTATAAATACAAGAAATAATTTTACTCATTGGTAAAAAGGGAACAAAATGGGCACCTGAATCCACAGTGTAACATCATTTCAGACCTACAAACATTAATCAACACCAGTTAATTAACATTTTAATATTTCAAGAGTAATTCAAGAGTCAAGAGAGAGAGAAAAAAAAGGATGCCCATAAAAAGTAGGAAGTTTGCAAGTTTTCTTCTAACATAAAGCTGTTACGTTATTTATAACAAGAGGTACTCTAGAACAAAATAGTTAGAGTAAAAAAAAAAAGGATTGGTCTTTTGTCTCGTTTTTCCCCACAAATACTATCACCAAAGTCATGCAAAAAAAAAAATTAAAACTGACACCAAAACTTGCAAAAGGATGGAAGCTAAAGGATTCCAAGAAACTTTCTTTACGGCAGATTAAGGCAGTAGAAATGAATTTCTTTTAAATGTATACGCTCAAACAACTTGAATGAAGAGTTCAAACTGCTTCATGTCACATTTTTTTTGCAAAGCTCTTTTTCATTCGTTTTTTTTTTTTTTTATTCAGTTCATTTAAAAAAAAAATCTCCTTCATTGTTGGGAAGAAAAAAAAAAAACCTTTCACATTCGGCAAAAAAACGTTTAAAAACAATTCATTCGCAATAAAAAGAAACTATACAGGTTTCTGCACAGTGCAATCACAAACTAGAAAAAAGCCCTTACATTCTATACATATGGCGTGGCTTTTTCTAGGAGACAACTGGAAGAAATCCTTGTAAAAAGTCATTTAGAGAGCAGAAGACCGCATTTATAAAAGCATACTTAGAAAAGGACAGGCTTAATCATAATGACAACTTTGATAAAAAAAAAAAAGATTAGAAAGACAGCATCTACTGATGTTACTGTTTCATCACCTGGTCTCCATCAACCTCAAGCTTCAGTTACAGTGCCTCCTGGTGGCTTCTACCAGTCACTGCAATCTGAAGGAACTGTAATTTGTCGACATGCAGCAAATTTCAATCTAAATTTCAAGATTTTGTAAATGCGGCTAAAGCCAAAGATGGTTATTGAACAAGAACTGTTAGGTGGAAATAACGCTAAACTTTCTGTAGAGGTTTTTAACTCCTGATATATCAAGACCATATTCATTTGAAAATCCGCAAGGCGGATGGTTTGAACATGAAGGATGTCAAGGAATGTCATAAAGGAATCATAAAATCTACATTTACAGAAGATCATATCTTGCAAGTGCTTTTTTTCTTTTACTAATTACCCTTAATGTCAAAAATAGTCAGGCTGGAATGCTTTAACTTGCAACATTTGGCTGCAATTAAACGAGGAAAAACAACAGGCTTGATTTAGAGTAAGAGTGAAGCAGTCTCTATCAGACACGAAAGGACAAAATATTAAAGAGTTCATTGAAATGTTCTGCCCTTTCCAGCAAAGCAAATCAAAAAGGTGTGGAACATAGGATCAAGAAGATTTCCACAGGTATTCTCTAGTTCAAAGATTACCTAAAAAAATGTGTCTCCATTTCCAGTCAGACGCCTACATTCGGTCATTATCGGGGTAAACGTTACGATGACGTTGGGATTTTATAGACACAATAGAAACAGCGCCATTGTCCACACAACAGGCAGCTTTGATTCAATTTAAAAACGAGACTTAGAAGCTTATGGTTGAATTTAGCATAGGGTAAAAATTATACGTACTGGCTCACATACATATTTTGTATGCGTCACCCCACTAATATTGGTTTAAAATCGCTTGGCAAGTTGCAGAGAAACCACAGCCTGTGGCGTATGTCTGGCTGGATGCTAGACCGCTCATCTCGGCGCACGGATAACAATGAAAATGAACGGATTAAGCTGTCTGCAACGAACTTCTGAAATTGGCCCCAATTTCAACCTCATTACAAATTGATGGACGATGCTGATCTGGAAACCAACAACATGAAAAGAAACCTGTGCTTTCTCTTAGGAGGAGTGGGAACATATCCAGTCAGAATTATTAAACTTGTTGACTTGTACTAAAAACATGCAGTTTTTTTGGGGGGGGATTTTGCTAGTGGATTCAAATTAACATATTAAAAAGGGGAGAACATAAATATTTGAGTTTGCTTATGTCATTTTTGGGAATATCCTCCTAAATTCAATCATGTACACTAAACCCTTGTGTACAGGCTGGAACTTTGTAGATAAGAATAGCTCAAATCAATCATTAAAGGTGCATTTATGTCCATAATGAATGTATGTAAACTTCTGAATGGAAATGCAATATTCCAATAAGACAGTGTCGAATATATCCTATTACTTTCTGTTTAAGAACTGAGAATAGTTTTGCTAACCAACAAGAAAAATTTGTGCGAAACTAGGTAATCTGTAAATGTGCAACGAAACTCTTGAGTCCGTTAGTGAACATCTGGGCTCTGCTTTGCTAGATTCAACCAAAACCTAAACGGATCCTCCCACCTCGGCACGAAGGCAGAAGGATCATTTAGTCGCAGAGAGGGAGTGGAAGAGCAACCAAAACAAAGTGCATCATTTAGGGCGACCAGCCTAACTCAGACTTTGCAAGACACAAAAAAAAAAAAAAAAAAATTAAAACCCACGTTGTAGTTTTTGGGTTGACAATTACACGCACTCCTGCTGGATAAAAATAAAGATGGATACAGACTTGCAAAACTTTGAAACATGTAGCATTACTGAAATCCCACCTGAAACTCTGCCTCTGGTTGCAGTTTAGCAAATAGTGCAAAATTAGTTACAATTAACAGTCCATAGGACCACATTTCACTGCTATGCAGCAGGTTAGAGTTGCTGCCCGCTGTCCTCTTGTCGCTATTAAAAAGTCACACATCTAAGACAGAAACTGTACCTGGTAATTATTGCATGAGACACTCTTAATCATTTGCATAACATTTGTATAGACTTGTGTTGTTCCTTTAAGTTTCCCTTCTGACCTTTTTCTTCTGGGAGGGCTTCTGAGGTTCGACGGTTTGCTCAGACTTCTCTGTCAGAAGGCAAAGCAGCAGAGGTCAGTTTAGAAGAAATATTTCAGCATATATCGGAAAGAAGAGAAAATTGCAACTCCGTTGTGATTCATGGAGCCTGAACTCACTCTGAGAGGATGATATGCTGGTATTCTGTGAGTTTAGCGGCAGCGCAGGATGCTCTGGGACTTTGGTTGCTGCGCCGTGTGCAGCAGCTGCACTCGGAGTCTATAATCAAACAATTACAAGAAAAGTTATTACAAGAAACAAGTACTCTTACAGACTGATCTGATTTAAATATTTTCATTTTAAGAACGTATTCGTGTTGCATTTCTTACTTGAGCATCAGCTGCAGGCTCCTCTTCTGCTTTCTTCTTCTTTTTCTTCTTCTTCTTAGATTTTGCTGCTCCACCTGAGGGATCGTCAGTGTCCTTCTCATCTTCTGATACCTGCCATAAAGTTTTTTTTTTTTTTTTTAATCTTAATTTCTACATAAAAAAAAAATATCAAAACAAGGGTTTTGATATGGAATCATTGATAAATATTAGGGGGAAGTTTTTAATAAAGGACAAAAATTGCAATAATTAAATAAACCACAATGTGAAATCCAAGTCTACAATCCGTTGAAATGAATTACTGAAATAAATTCACTTTTTGATAATATCCTAAGACACAGCTGTTAAATATACAAGGCAAACCAATTACCAAGTGCCCCAAAAGAAATGCTTTTAGCTTTGTCCCCTATTTTCATCAAGTTATTTACTTCTCCTTTGCAGACCCAGAAAACGCTCTAATTTAATTCTGAAATATTTCCATAAACAAAAGTGATTCATCTTATTTTTAGTCTCAGTCAAACGGGCTGTTTCACACATGGCCAATAGGGGAGCGCAGTTTAACACAAAATGAAAAAGTTTTAAAATATTTTTAATTTTGAAGCAAATTTACAGACATCTCAACTGCAGCCGAGAACCTCAGAGCCCCTCATTTTGCATGGACGATATCTTTATTATTCTCTGTTCGTTCATGCAAGAGCGTCTACTTAAAAGAACAGGAAACAAACAAAGCATTCAGTACCAGTTCCTTTCTGCTGGTTAACCAAACTAGCACTTGATCATAAACCCAAAACCGAGATATGTGCAGAGCTTTGTCTTGTGAGCGTTCTTACATAGTACGAACAACAATAACTGGAGTGTATTAAAGTATAAAACCTTGGGCTGATCCTTCTGCATTGCTGCTGCTGCTGCTGCTGCTGTTGCTGCTGCTACCGCCGGTACAGAAGGCTCTTCGTAGTTTCCCCAGTGCTCCGCTGGGGCACTCCAGTCAGAGGAGGAATCTGCTGCCGTCCCCTCTGGAAAACATGTAGCAGAGAGCTGCAGGTTAGTTATCAGAAAGAAGAACAAACAGATCCTTCATAAAAAAGCTGCAGTCACTTATATGGCTGTGCTCTGTAGGAAGATAAAGTGGCTACTCACTGCCTCCTGCCCACTGATCGTCAACAATGGTTTGGTTGGTCCACTGCAACTTAGCTGAATTTGATAATGGATCTAAGAGAGAAAGAGGTTTATCATTAGTCATTTTGTAAGGCTATAAAATCTATTCTGGCTCATTATGAAACTCTTCTTTTTTTAATTTCCTGGACAGAACAAGCAGGAAGTAAATGTGATCAGTTAGCACCAACCTGCAGAGTTCAGCTGCAGCACGGAAAAGGGCATTGCCTTCATTTTCCCGTCCATGCTGCTCCAAGCGGCTGCTGACAACACATGGAGACATTTATTTATGTCAATAACAGAACAACAGTCTGCTAAGTTATCACTTGTACTTTTAGCTAATTCTTAAAAAAAAAAAACCCCAACCTCCTCTAAAGTTGCTACAGATGCAATACTTTGTCAATTATTATCATCCTATTACAGTTAGAAGAGATTTAATAAGTCACAAAGCCACAATCTGAATGGCTATTCAGCACTCCTTACTAAGACACCCCCAAATAAAATCCAGTGCAATGAAATGCCTTCAGCGTTATAAGAAATTCTGTTTACAGTTTGTGCTTTGCCAAGCTAAGACACAAACTGAATATTTTTTGCCTATATGCTGTGGTGGAAAAACTATCATCATGTTGAACACACTGTCCACCACCCACGGTGTAAAACGGTGGCGGCAGCATCATGCTGTGGATATGCTTTACTTCAACAGGCAAGTCCAGCAAGAATAAACCGTAAAAGGCTTCAAGACTTCGGACTGAAGCCGTGTGAGTACTGAGGGTTTAGAGTCGACTCTAAACATGGCAACCTGAGCAACTCCCGATCAGAGCCTGCTCAGTCCGGTCAAAATCCAGACCTAAATCTTACTGAGAGTCGCACCAAAACTTGAACACGCTCGTTCACAGACGAACTCAATCATTTAATCTGACTGATACTGAGCCATAAGAATGAGCAGTGTCTAAGCAGCTTTAAGAAAAAAAACATGCCACACTTTTCCAGTTTGTAAAAAATATTGGAATCATGTGTGACTTTTCCTATTCCTGTTTATTCTGCATTTGTATGAATAAAGTACTTCTGAATTGAACTGAATTACGCACCATTTTGCTGATCCGTCTCATAAACTCTTGATACAATATGTGAAAGTCGACATGCATTACAGTGGTACCTTGAGACTCCTGAGCCCAGGGTCGGGGGTCAGACTGGGGCCTGTACTGTGCAGATGGAGGTATGGAGCTCCACTTCTTTCCTTCCACAGAACCAGCTTGACCAGTGGCCTTCAACGGCACATCAGACCAGCCTTCACCGTTGACTGTAGGCTCTGCTCTCCATGCAGAGGAAGCTACAAAAAGAAGTGGCAAAAAAGGGAAATGCATGACTTGCGATACTGCTGCCAGACATCCTGGGTTGCATTCAAAGCATCTTTATGATAAATATGCTGTTAAACTGGTGTTTTGTGCAGTTTTAATTGTTGCAAAACTCAAAATGAAACAAAAGAATGTCAGGTTTATTTGTTTCCTCTTAAGTTTATCTCCCACGACATTAAGATGCAACAGGTCAGAACTTATTTAAAGAAAGTACAGCACAGACGTACAGTTCAATGCTTTGCCTTTCCCACTGGCTCCGTCTCCCTTTGTGTTCGGTCTCGAAAGCTGGTTCTCTGTTTCACATATTGAGCAAATAAAGTGTCAATATCAACTTTGCGACATCACACTCAACATATACAGCTTATGTTAGCGAGTTTAAACAACCACTTTAAACTTGGGTGTGGCGTCAAATTCTCTTATTGGAACAAATGAGAACAACCAATTTGGTCTTCAGGGGATGATTACCGTTGTTCCCTCGCTTCTTTGTGTTCGTTGCTGAGGCTGCAGGTGTGTCAATGTGGCCCTTGGAAGCTTTGTTGCCTCCCGGGCTCCCAGAATCCTCTGAACCTTTGTCCTTCTTTCGCTGTTGCCGCTTCTCTCGATTGCTGACTTTAGTCTCCCATGCACCTTGGAGAAATTCAGACGAAGCAACAAGGAATGATTAAGCAACTACAACCTTCTATAAGAATAAACGTTTTTTCCACGACTTTTACTAATTTGCACTGTAGAAGTACTGGAGAGCCTCTGTGAACTTTAATCCAGAAATGAATTTCTGGATTAAAGACTTTGATTTAAATCTTTCCATTTCTTTTGATTGTATGTTTAGAATATTTGTCCTGTTAGTGGGGGAACCTCTGAATAATGTTATAATGTTATTCTTGCCTAGTCTGTCAGTTTATGTGCTACATTGGAAATTTAAAAGTTGGAATTTTGTTTCATAACCTAACATTCCTAACTTGTATTTTTTTCTGTTTTTTTCACTAATGTTCCCAAGCAAACCTCCAAGTTATTTATTTTTTTGTAAAAACCTTTGAACAGCTTACAATGTTAGTCTATCATTTAAAATCTCAATAATATGCTTTGCAGTTGAAGTGTAGGTGGAATATCCCTGCATATCACAAGGGGCTAGCCTAGGCTAACAGTACAAGCGGCTTGAAAGTGACAACCCCTCCAGTGGAGACGCACCATCATCGGGTTCTTTCACTTCAGTCGTGGGCAACACCTGAACTGGTTTCACGTCTGTCTTAGGTTTCTTCTTGGTTTTTTTCACCTGCACCGGGGGCGACGCCTCATGCACCTGCTGAGATTTTGAAAAATCAACAACAAAAAATGTTTGGATTATTGTCTTCAGAAGCGATAAATAGACCACTACAAGACAAACCATCAAATAAAACTTGCAGCTTGCTTGTTCAACAATAACAGTTTCGATTCCCCTTAATTTTGGTCTTACCTTAACAGCTTTTAACTGTGCAGCTGTTTTTGAAGCTGCCACAATCTCTTTAACTTCCTCTTGAGCAACGACCGGCGGCTGACCATTGGACTGAGTCTTCTGTAACACAAAGACACAAAACAAAACTCAAGCTATTGTTAGTTTGCATTGTAAATACATTTGCTAATCAAGCTGTTATTTAGAACACTGTTGAAGCTGACAAAGTGAAGTAAATAACACTGATGATCACTTCCTCACTGATGACAAGCCAACACTTTGTGCTAAAGCAGCAGCAGACACAGTTAAAAGTACAGATCTAAGAGAGTTTAACATGGACCAAATGTAATGGTCAGATTACATCCAAAATTGTGGATCTTGTCACTTGTTCCCAGTCTGCAATGATCATAAGCTATTAAAAGTTATCCAAAGAAGGAACAGTATTAAACCAGCCATAGTATTGTGATGCACATGGAGAAACAAGGCTGGCATATCTGGCCCTATCCAACGGATGAAGTACGCAGTGCCTCACTCTTCTTTATGGGGCTGCATGACTGAAGGCCAGTCAGGGTCATCATCAATATCTGCTGGATACAGTTTTTGGTCAAAGTGCTTTAGAAGGTCATTTGCATGAAAATCCTGCATGCCCATGACATATTTTGTCGATTTGGATCGACTTTGACTGTCTTTCACGCACACCTGCTGCAGATGGTGATCAATATCCGGGCCATTGGCATGATAGACAAATAAGGATTCACTGCATCTGATGACAGGTTTTCATTTGTCTGTGCAATCGTCGTATTTCAGGACGATTTCACTTAATTGCATGGACTTAAAAAAAAACAAAAAAAACAATGAAGGATTCCTCACCGAGGACTTTTTCCCAAGAGTCTCATGTGTGTAAATATTTGTCTCAATTCATAAAAATAAAAAAGGTACTACTCATCATAATCTCGTTTCTATTACAGAGAGGAACATGTTGCTATAGGAAGTAGGTCGGCTGTTTTATTAATGGAGGCTATCACTACTGGGCGCTACAACCTAATCAATGACGTGTCAGTTAGCAACACGTAGCTAGTTAGCATGTCATTTTTGTTTCTACAGAAATTGTACACGTTACATATTGACCGAGTCGTGGTAGGTGAAATTTTTTTTTTTTGTTTTTTTTTGCAGCTTGTAATTCATCTATGGACACAAAGTGAGCGTCAAACTCCTGCCTAGTTTATTATAAGGAAGGCAGCTGAGGTAAACTAGCGTGAAATGGTAGCTGTTGTAGCCATATTTACTTTTATTTACTGATTTTTCTCCACTAGAGAGAGCATCTTTAGTCAAACGCGTCGAGGGAAATCGCATTGTTTCATTCAGCCGCTGAGATGAGACGTTCCTACTTCCTCACCTTGTCGCCGGTTTTCTTTCTGTTTCTCCTTTTCGGCTCCTCCGGTTTGACACTTTTGCCGTTAAAGCCGGCCTTCCGCGTCTCCTCGCCGCCTCGGTTGACCGGGGAAGCCCGCTTTTTGCCGACCAGCCGCCCTCCGCCGGCGCCGCACAAAGCGGACCAGGACGCGCCGAGCAGCAGCGGCAGCAGCAGGCCGACCGCTGCCGCTGACAGGACGAGCCAGCTCGGGTACAGCTCGGGCTTCAGACCCAGATCCACGCCGAACTGGGCCCGAACCAAGCCTTGTCCCGAAGACACCAGCTCCCGCAGACGGCTGGAGAGCAGCTCGGCCTTTTCCAGCGCGAAACTCCACAAGTCACCTGCCATTTTTGACAGGGGAAAAAAAAAAAAAGAGAACGCGAACAAACCTCACTAGCTGTTAGCTTTCATTTTGCTCCGCAGCCGTGTGTCGGAGGAGTGGCTAATCTAATCTCGCTGCGAGAAATCAAGGCTCCATGCACGGCACTTAAAGACACTGTCCACTCCATTAACAAACACCCACTAATAATGCAAACACAGGTAACTAGAACAGTACTGATTTACATTTATTTCACTGGTGTAAAATAAAAAGCAATATCAAGGGGATAAAAACCCCCAGCTATCACTTTTTTTTTTTCCCAGCTATCACTCTGCTTCATTTGTATTTGTGTTGATGACGTCACAAGAGGCGGCCATTCACAAACTCTTTATAACTAGTTATAATTGGCCAAATTACTATAATCAATTTATTAAAAAAAAACAAGAAAAAAAAAGCAGAACTTGCATAAATAATTTGTACTGATTTTACAGAAAATTCTGGACATGAGCTTGACATGCCGTATTGACTCATGTGCAACAGAAATATTCATCGAGAGTCTTTCACTAAATGTTGGCGGAGGCTCCAGCAGTAAGCACACAAGCAGCATTTTTTTTTTTTCCAACAAGACATGATTTTTATTTGCAAATTAATATTTCACCGAATACCGAAGTCTAAAACAAAACCGACCAAGCCATGACCCGGAACACCACACCGCATGAGGCGCAGTCTTGTTTAAGACACAGTTTGATGTGAAATCAGGTGGAATATCTTTGAATTTATGACCATAGAAACGCCAAGTACACTGTTAAGGTGAGTAAACCAAATGAAAACCAACAGAAACGCTTTCTTGACTTGGTTCGTTTTCCATACTGCCTTTACAAGTTGTTAATTGTATAAATGAGTAATAGCAAAGAGTAACTTTCCGACATAATGAAAACTGATTTAATGTAATTAAAGAAAACACGACAAAATTTTGGCATGTTTTACCTAATTTACACTTCCAAAAATATACATATAAATAGATCAAATATAACAAATAGTCACAAAAAAATAAAGTATGCCTTCTTTAATTTCTAAGGTTATACATCTCACCATAAAATGTGAACCGTCTTCGCCTTACTAAGTGTTAAAAAAAATTATACATCAGATCCCACTTTTGTTACACAAGCAATATGTCATATTGCATATTATTATGTCATATGTTGCTTATCTGAGATTGTATTTTTCCCAATTGAACGTCTATTAAGAAGTTTTTCTTTTGTTTGGGTAAAGAAAACGTAAAATGTAATTCAGGGTGTGGCTGCTTTGTGTAAATCAGGATGGTAGTGACAGTGCTCTCTTGCTTTCAGAAGTCTGCGTCCAGAGTGAATTCACAGTCCATCATGCTCGACATCACTCCAAATCTCTGGTACTCTGCTACTCTTTTCTCAAAGAAGTTTGTTTTTCCCTCAAGAGAAATGGACTCCATGAAGTCAAAAGGATTTTCCACATTGTAAACCTTTTAGAGAGAGAGAGAGAAAGAAAAAAAGAAGAGGACAAGAAACTCATTTTTCCACCGATTACACATTTTTCATTAAAAAAATTAAATACCCAAGACCGTAAATCTTGTGTATTATTGGTGGGGCACCATAAACAAGAACATTTCTTAACAGTTAAAATATGAATGAGTTGTTTGCTACCTTTACCAAAAAAAGCTCAAGTCAAGATTTATTTCATTGTTTGTTTCTTTCATCAATTATTTTTTTTTTTTTGGGGGGGGGACAATTTTAGACTTTTCCAAGATTGGGGGGGTCCAGACACCCCCCAGTCCCTGGGATTTACAGCTATGAAAATATCCATATTATTTAAATGTTTGCACAAGTATTTTCTTAGATTTTTATTTCAGCATAAGGACTTACAGATCAAACAGACATTGTTTAGACCGACTTAAACGTGTTTTATTATTACTTGGAAGAATTACCTTGGTCAATCCAAGATCAACGAGCAGCCGGTCGGCTACAAACTCGATATACTGCTTCATGAGGCAGCAGTTTATTCCAATCAGATCGACTGGTAAGGCCTCCGTCAAAAACTCCTATACAATAAAACAAAACATTTATGAAAATACTGCAAGAAGACACGATAGACACAGAAATCCTGCATAATAACATCATATTATCCACCTGCTCAATGCTCACAGCTTTGCTGATAATATCTCTGACTCGGTCCTCTGAAGGTTTTTTCCGCAGGTAGCTGTACAGCAGGCAGGCAAAGTTACAATGCAGACCCTGGGAAAAGGAAAAAAAAAAAAAAAATCTTTAAACACAAGCTCGGCTCAAAGTGCTGTACAAAGCAAAATCAAGACACAAAAACAGAAATCTATTGAAACAAAAAGTTGGTGAAAAGGCATATTGATTTAAATCTTTCAAATGTGTAGGTTCCAGGACTTTTATCCAACTATTCGGGCCAACTATACCCTTGCCTCACGATCTAAAATCATTTTCTCGTACCGCTAAATTATTTAATTTTCTGAAACCAAAGTTATGTAGCATGCTACAAATACCTAAACATTTACAATGCAGTTTAAAAAGCTGTTATAAAAAGTCTCCACAGACAAAATCTTATTGTACAGAAGAATTTATTTCCAAATGCAAATCGAACTCTCCCGCCATTTTCTTATTCTGGAGAATGAGGTTTACATTATCCTGCGTAGCAAGGAATTGCCAGGAAAGAAGAGAGATTTTTTTCTATATTTCAGGCAACAATTAGGTAAATAATGTAAAAAATGTGTCTTATTTTTTTAGAACTTTGAGAAGATGCAGTACCTACCAGAAATCTGCACAACAATTATATCGTTTGCTGTGCTTCACTGCAACAATTTTTTGGGTGAAATCACAAATATTTTTAAAAGTTTGCCCAACATAAATTTGTGACCACCTCACCTCATCCCTGCTGATGAGTTCATTGGAGTAGGTAAGGCCTGGCATGAGGCCCCTTTTCTTCAGCCAGTAAATAGCAGCGAATGAGCCTGAGAAGAAAATCCCCTCCACTGCTGCGAACGCCACAAGACGCTCCCCTGTGGACCCAGAAAAGAAAACCTATTGAATTACCCTCTGTTTTTGGTGCACAAGAAGTTTTTCTTGCCTGGGTTTTTATGTTTCATATAGAGTTTAGTCAATAGTAATCTTTTACTGGAAGTGTCAATATTTTACCAAAGGTGGATTTGTTGTCATTTATCCACTGGAGGGCCCAATCCGCTTTTCTTTGCACGCACGGCATGGTCTGAACAGCGTTAAACAAATGGTCCCTAAAACACAAAAAGCATCAAATTAAACAGTGAAAGTGACTTTTTCTACGCTTATTGTATGCTATTTTCTGTACAGGTCGAGTGAAAAAAACAATCAAATCTGTAAACAAAAAATATAAACTTGCAACAATTAAATACAATCTAGCTGCTAAATAGCAAGTTGAAAGAGTGAACTGAAACTTTAAAGCATTGAGTTTCTTTGGCAGGAGTGAATCAGTGTGTCACATTTTGCCAACTCTGACTTGTCTAAATCTCTTAGACTGAAAGGATATCTCCTGTCTATGTCCCTCTTCAAGAAACCCAACAGATTCTCTGACAGAGCCAGTTCTATACTTTGGCTAGGCCATTCCAAAGCTTCAATATGTCCAGTATGTCATTCATTTGCAGATTTGGCCTTGTACCTGTACTTGTTAGTGTTTGCAGCAACTGCTGGTCGACAACGATACACACTCTTGTATTCTTCCCATTATGATTTATACTTGATGTCTTTTTTGGTTTATTATTTAAAGTTTTTAACTTTGACACTTTGTCTTTTCATTTTTATACTTGCTGAAACATCAATTGCCCATTTGGGACACAAATAAATCTGAATGTGAATCTACTTGGATTCACTGTGATGCTAAAACAATAAAACCACTCGGCTTCCAAGCAGACCCGTGAGGATTTTGGGACAAAACTGACAACAAACCACAAAGAATGATGCTGCCAATATTCTGTATATTGCCAGAATATTGTTATTGTGGCAAGTTGTTTTTAGTATCAAATAGTACCTTTTTATTGTGACCTGAAAAAATACAACTTTGTGTGTTTTATTTGAATTACACTGTTTAAGTCTGACAATGATGCTGAAAAAAGTTTTTTAATTATCCATCATGAACTCACTCTTCACGTCACTAAAAATGGTTGTCAGTCAGTGTGTATTCACTCTACAAACTGATATTTAAAAAGTAAGTCAGCAATAAAATGTTAATATGAAATTGCGTTTTCAAGCAATGTGTGTGAGAAAATAAACTCATTTAGTCTTTTCCACACTTGAAAATTTATAAGGTGCAAGGAACTAACTGCGAAATATAAATATGCAGAATGAAATCCTAGCAACAGGAGGAAGATTTGTTGTCGTTTCTTATCGTTTTCTCGTTTTAATAAGAAGCATTTAAGCTTAGGCCCGGTGGGTACATTAAAGCTGCTGCGTCCGGGGATGCAGCTGAGAGTGAAGATTGCATATCTGATTAACAGGTGCTTGTTCAAGAAAAATTCAAAAGAATCTAAAGTCAAAAATAAAAAAAAACACACCCAAAATTTCCAGGCAACAGAACGTGAGACAGAATCACAGACAGGTTGCTGACCTCTCTTTCAGATCCCTGATGTAAGTGTTGATGAGCATGCTGTACATCTCGGAGTGAACAGTCTCTATGAGGATCTGGAAGCTGTAGAAGGAGCGCGCTTCAGGCAGCTGCACTTCCTGGCTGAACCTCTGCACCTGTTGAGACCAAAACAAAACCGTTAAACCACAAAACAATCAGTTACTATACAACAGAAAATGGCTTTAAAAACTGCCACCGTTGGCTTGCTTACACAGTAAATCGAGCAGGTTAAATACATGGTAGGTTACATCTAGAAAATAAATAGCATTTATTGCAGCTGAGAAACACCCCTTCTCACCAGGTTCTCGTTGACGATCCCATCACTGGCGGCAAAAAAAGCTAAAATGTGTGAGATAAAATGTTTTTCTTCAGGCTTCAAGCAGTCCCAGTGCGCCAAGTCTTTGGAGAGATCCACCTGAAAAACATCAACATCTAGTTCAGAGTCAGATTTGGTAAAGATTTCAGGTGAACCAATGAAATGTGTTGTTTCTTCCCAAAGTAGGAGAACTCCCAGGTCACCTCAGCACATTTGTAGCACCGTGCCTAAGGGATCATTTTGATAATCTGATACAAGTTTATAGGAAGACAAAGTAGACCTCATCACTCCATTATAGCCAGTGTTACAATGCAACATCACATTGTTGGACTCAGAATGGCCCAGTCAAAGTCCAGGTAAAAATCCAATTAAGAATCTGTGATTCAACCCAAAACCTGATTATCACAGATGCTCAGCCCCTAACCTGTTGTTAGGTGCCAAAGAGTATATTCTTTAAGTCATTAAGTTGTTATATATTCACATATGTATACATTTTAATGAGTTAAGATATTTAATTAGTAATTACCTCCTCCACCGTCCAGAAAGACGCCTGAGCTTGCTTGTACATCTTCCAGATATCCGGATGTTGGATGGGAAAGATGACAAACCGTCTGGGGTTCTCCCGGAGAAGAGGTTCGTCCTCGGCTTCCGTATCGCTTTGATGACCCTCATATTTTTCCTCGAACCCGTTCTGCAAAGTACGAACTATGACTTTCTTCTTATTTCCTGCTTGTACACCAACTTTATGTGTCCCTTTAAATTACAAAAGCTGCCTCTTTTGCGCCTGCGCACTGACTCAAAACAAAAGACGACATTGAAGTCGTTCGATAAACGTTTATGAAATACTAACTTAATCACATTTATTTTTCACTGGATGGTCTCTTTAATTTAGATTCAATTACATTTTTTTTTTCCATTTTCGACAACCCAAAAACTGTCAACAACCGATGGCGACCACGAGGTGACAAAAATCCTTTTTTTCTTTTTTACACTCCTACCTGACAAAAAACCCCCCTAACAACAGTTTCAACGATAATTCTTCCTCCAGTTATATCAGCATAACTGGAGGCAATTATGACATTACCTCCAGGAAGAAGCAATGTCAGCATACAACCAAAACCCATTACACAAACGTCTTCTTACGTTACAAACTGCTCACATGTCTTAGTTACGGTCAGTTTGCCGACTTACATTTATGCGTCCAGTTTCCTGGGAGGACTTCTTGACCGTCGGCGTCATTTTCGACGAATAAACTGCGTTTTGTTGCTATCTGGAGCTCGCAGCCATAACCCCTTTAATGAGCCACACTGAGGCGCACCACAGCGCCTCTAGCGGCAAGATCCTTGACATGTGACGTAACGAAACCGCGTCCATAATGGAACATATTACAAAACTTGTATACTGTTTTGTAAAATAATATTACAAAACTATACAGCAGACAATATATTTATAACAACGAAATGATAATGAAAAGTAAACATTTCAGTTTAGAATACAAAATTCTTTAATTTGAAAGGAATGTCATTTTGCATAGCAACAACACGGCAAGTACAGCACTTATGTTTAATTGATTGAACTTTACATACAGTCCTGTCATATCGCAGGACAACAACAAAGTCAGTTCAGAACACGTTGGAACATGTGTTTGAAAAATCCAGATTACTACACTGGTATGTTGTGCACTCCCAGACGAAACACATCATTTGTGCAAACCCATCCGCCATTTTGGGATTTCAGCATGAATACCTGATGGAAGGCCATTGGTGGATCATCATCCGCCTGTTGCAAGAAAAACAATATATATATATATATTTTCATTTAAATACTGCCACAAGAACAGTTGCAAAAAATGGTTTTAAAGTTAGGTTAAATTTCTAGTAACGACCACATCACCATATATATATATATGAAAGAATGTTCCAACAATGTCTCCTACATTTAGAAAGTGCCACTTATAACCAAGGTATAAAGCTACTGCCAGTGAAAATCCTACCCAGTTTACAAATATAATTTTTTCAAAAGTAAACTATTAACAAAATGGCACCAAGACGCCTGAGATTTAGACATACTTTAAATTTTAAATATTTCTTGGATCCAAAAAGAGTCAGTAAGCTGCGACGTGGAGCATGTGTACATAACATGTCAGAGTATGTTTGTAGGCAAAACTTTAAGTGACGGTCGCGCCACCTAAAATCGATAAGCTATTATTGACTGGTGTACCTTTAACTGTCCAAAGACCATGATGAGGATACAACTGTCGATAGTTGGTTGGGAGTCTTGCTCTGTAATGACGTGCTTGATCTGCTTGAAAGGCAAGTTCTGAGAATAAAAACATAAAATTATTACATAAATTAGCAATAGAGACTCAAAAACGGAAATCATCTGTTAGTAAACAGGGAGAGTTGCTGGTTCTTCGTAGGCGCATTCAATAACTGGGACTGGATGCAAACATTTTTCTGATTCACATCAACACTGTTATCACAACGTGTGCTTACTACAAGCTTGTTGGCTATTGCTTCTCTTCCCTGGAACGGTGAGCCCTCCCATGTCAGGCAGGCGCTGGGTGACTGCGGGGGAGAAAACGGAGGATTGCTCTTTATGCTGAGTGGGATTAAAGCAAAAATGGGGTAACGTGTAGACGTAGCCAGCGAGAATGATGCCGAAGTGCAGAACTCACATAGAGATTAGCAAGTGCCATCCTGTTGGTATTGTCAAACTGGTTGTAATATTCCTGAACGAAGCCCTCTCCAATCTTTTGCCATATTTCTTTATCGCCTGCCATGTGTGTGACTTTGGATCTGTGAAGACTGAGCAAGTTAAAAAAAAACAACCATTGCTGCTCTGATTACAACAGGCGATTAAACTTCTGTTAATAAATGCATGTGTGGAGAATACCTGTGGTGTACGCCACGGGTCAACATTTATGCAACGATAACAAAATAATCTAAGAATTTTAAATCGCATCAAAATTTGCAGATGTCAGACATAATTTTGACCTGACAGACATATTGAGAAATTCCTGGAGCACCTTAAATATATTAAATGGATGCAAATCTGACAGAAGAAATCTAATTTGAACTAAAATTGTTATTTAAGAACCATAATACATAAATCTTGAGGCAGAATAATTAAGATGTGTGGCTATTGAAAGAGACCATGAAATTAAACTTCTGTGTTAATAGATAATACATTAAACTGGAAATACCTTATTATATTATATAGCATATCGTAAATTGGTATTTAGATCAATGCAAGTAGAACTGCAAGTCCTGTTAATTTAACCTGTTGAGTTGCATATTTCTTTTAAACTGAGGACCATTTTAATAACCACAAAGCATTATTTTATGCTGTGAATCTTCCCCCCCATTTTTTTTTTTTTTTTTGTTGCTTAGTTTTCAGATTTATTGCATGTCATATGCAGGCTTCCAGCTTGATGCTGGTACACCTTCATTTTTCCCCACTGTGGGAATAGAAACAAAACACATCTCTATTCTATCCTATCACAATTATTTAGTGCTGTGTTAAAAAAAAGAAAAGATCCTTTTAGACTCGCCATAACCAAAAGATTACACGTCAGATTTCTATTTATAAAGATGCTTCGCGTGTTAATGGCGGTTGATGTCAAAATAATGTCATTTGGTTCCGATCCGTTAACATATGACGCTCAATAGAACCACAGCTCACTTGTAGCCCTCCCTGTAATAGCTTCGTTACAGCTAATAATTAATATGGTACAGTCAAGAAATATTTTCGTGTCATATTACTGAACGATTGAAGCATTCGACGCTTAATAAGCTTAGTCATGTTTAGGCGAAGTTAAACACCCATTTGCTAGCAGAGCACGAGCAACGGCCAGTTTTTGCTTCTTTTTTTTTTTCGTCGCAAAGTTCATCCTCAAGTTTTCCTAGAGACCATTCATTTAGCTCTTCCCGTCGAATACTGCTGTGTTTTAATAAAAACCTGGCATAAAGCACACGGTGTCGTGTTTTTTTTTTTTTTTTTTTTTGGTTTGACTTACTTTGTTCGACAAAAACCAACGTGATAAAGTTGACCGAAGTCGACGTTGCGTGTTCCCGCTTCCTGAGAGTTGTAACTAACGCTCGACGTCATCGCGCGTTAACCAATCAAGGCTCTGGAAGGAACTTTCTCATGGTTTGTGTGGGTCCGCTCCTTTTATGCCACCAGCGCACAAGACGGCTGCAGTTCATGACTCGAGGGCGGGAGCGGAAATTTCATTTTCCATGTTCCATAATAGTTAAGATACCACCCTTAAACCAGTCATTACTTCTTACTTTCAAATTGTAAATATCGGCAATCCAGAAATATTAAACGATTTTAGTGATTTACAATCACTAGACCCAAATTTAAGTTTGGATATGATCATGGCGATTACCGAGTTTTAATATTATCTTTATTTTTTTCCTCTAATTTCCCATTTTTAAATTAAGATGGTACTTCCAGGATACATATGACATATTGCCGCAGAGAAATATACATGCATGACTTATTTAATTAGATGATGATTAGAAAGCAGGGACATAAATCTCTTCCATTATGATTGATGGAAGAGATGATTTAACTTCCTCCTTTTCTTCTGCTCTGCATCCATGAAGTCTCTTTTGGCAGAATTTGGGGATCGTAGTTTATTAACAACAAACAAAAATAAATAAATAAATAAATAAAACATCAGAAAAACTGAAAACAAAAAAAAAAAGCAAAAGTCCTTCCAGCTGCTCACATCCAATATCAAAAAGGATGATTGTCCAAATAAGCAACCATTACTTATTTGGACAATCAAATAAGCAGTACAAACAAAAGTGTACAAAAAAAAAAAAAAGAGTAAGTCTAATAGAGCTTTTCAAACATTTTGCCACCTTGAGCGGCAATTCTGAAGCTGAAATGCTTCAGAATTTCAGCTTCAGAGCGCACAGTCGGATTCGTGGAGCAAATAAACAATTGCGCAAAAAAAAGTTTGAAATAATATCAGGACATGAGATAATTTGACTTAAATACATTTTATTGGTTAATTTAAAAACTTCAAAGTTAGCATGTAAAAAGGAGATCTGTACCAACTACTTTGGCAAAAAAGACAAAAAAAAAAAATACCCCCCCAAAATCTAAATAATGGCTGTGACACCTACCGCCTTGCTTTGGGGGTTAGAGCCACATTACATCATGCTGAGACAAATCAAAGTTTCCTGTTTTGATAATTCACAGTTTGTGGCGCAAAGCTTTTAGCTAAGAGTGCGGCATGAGAAACTAAAACTACTAGTTCTTGCGCCTGTGCTTTGTTCCATAAAAAAGAAACGGTGCCATTAAAGATTTAGCCCCATGTCAGTGAAGCAACCGTCATCCGCAGCCAGAAAAGATAAGGCTAGATAAGAAGTGAATATTCTGAAATGGAAGACATTAAATGCTTAACTGGGTAATAGCAATATTGCTGGGGTACAAGGAATTAAGTCGTATAGAATTACAGATTAGTTCAACGTGCAGAGCTGTACAAACACCAGAAACAGGAATATAGTTTTGTAGAAAAAGAGGCTGGGGTCATTTTTCATCTGTTACATCTACTGTACCGTCTTTACAGTGCCTTGTAAACAAGCAAGGTTGGTTTTTTTGTTGTTTTTTTTTCCTTCCCAACTTGTCAAAGTTTAACCATCGTACAGTTTTCTCTCCACCAACTTGAAAGGCGTAAAACTCCATATAGGCACTTTTAAAAAACACGCTGCTACAGTTCAGAGCTTGTCGTCACCTCAAAAAAAAACAACAAAAAAAAAACAAAACAGAAAGTGACGATAAAACTGTGGTAAATTGTTCTTTGTCTTCCAGTGAATTGTTCAGGAAAAAGCTACTATTGCTTCTTGAGGCCACAAGCACTGACGGACCCTCCTCAGAGGGATGGCAGTTGTCAGTACGGTTTCACTAAACGGGCCTCTGAGGTTAGAACCAGGCTTGCATTCTGCAGTTCTGTCACTGTTCAGGCTGTGATGAGAAATAGTCATCTGTCCGGAACACGCCGGGGACCTCTTGGCGCTGATTTGGGGCTGGTCTTCGCGGGCTGGTCTGCTTCTGGAAGCAAACACATTCGACTCAGCTGCCACCGACCACTTCATCTCGGAGCACAGAACAAAACCAAAAATGATCTGCTGTCAAAAGAACGCATCGGACCAGAAAAAAGTATGACCTTTTAAAGAAAACTTCGTCATGAGATCTTACATTTAGGAATCCGGGGACGGTCATTGTGCGGAGGATCTTCTTGAAAGCACTCGGTAGTGTTCCCAGTTCCGTCTCTGCCTGCGTGACCTGCTCCTCCATTGCGCTGACGTTGGTTCCGACCATCTTCACAAAGGCCTGCACACACAAGAGTCTTAACATACTTAAGATTCTTGAAGCCCAAAATGCACAATGTTCCTGCCACATTCCCTTTACTAAACACATTTGGATCTCAAGACATCACAAGCGATCTGACTGTGTTTTGAATTGCATTTGAAGACGAATGTCCTTGTTGCGCACTTTAACAATAACGTACTACGGCGCATTTTATGGCCTCAAGCAATTCCCAAAGTTGGAAGTGACACAACATGCTGACGACTGCTGAAGAAATTTCTAAACTACGAAAAGGTTTCAGTGAGGATTGTTAGGGCAATGACACAGAAGTGGGGAAAAAAATATATAATTCCACCATAAACAAACGATTGAAAATCATTTTAAACACTGTCCAAGAGTCACAAAGCACTTCTGAAGAGTTTCAGAAAGAAAGAGAGTTAGCAGGTACCATTATTTCAGAAAACAGTCAGTAAAGCACTCAAGCACACTGGCCTGGCAGCGCAACAGAATGCTTATCGACAACATCCTTGGAAGATTTACTTACCTCCAATTTATCAATTCTTCTGTAGATTTGCCTCATTTCATCAGACTTCTGTTGTATTTTTGGAAGATTTTCATTTACTACCTGGGACGTGTCATTACGAATCTAGTGGGACACGACATGCAAAAAGAAGAGAGGAAGAAATGCAAGTGGCTGCTATTTTCATTTTGCAAAAGTTACTTCGGTGGTTTCAGAAACTGCCCAGGCTCACCATGTCGAGCATCCCCACAAACTCATCCACTCTCGTCAGCATTTCCTCCAAGCTTTTCTCCAAGCAGTGGATCTGGAATACAGAAAAGAAAGAAAAATATGAATCATTAAAACCTAAAAATTGACTGACATGGAGGGTTTTTTTTTTTGTTTGTTTGTTTTTTGTAGCTCATGTTGATATTTAGGTATCTGGGGAGTCGATGGGCAACTCAAATATCTCCAACCACCAATCTTTATTTTTTTTTTCTTCCTTCAAAATTTATATTAAATGAAAAATGTGTGTGTGACTGGCTGGAGCACTAACCTCATTTCTCTGTTTTCTGATTCTGGTCTGATATTTTGTTGACATAATGGAGTGACCCGAATCACGCTTCATTACATCAATTTTTTTTTCATTATCTCAATAAATATGTATTGATTATGTACCAGTTAAAGGAAATCACAGCAATGCTCTGCTCATAACAATCCATGGTTGGAGGACAATCCATCCATGTATCAATAACGAGATAAAACCTGTCAGAGGCTGAAAAGATCTGGGGTAAAAGTTCACCTTCTAGCAGGACGATGGCCCTGAACATACAGCCAGAGTTGTGTGCTTAGACCAAAGCATATTCATTATCCAGAGCAAAATACAATTAGGAATCTGTGGAAAGATTTGGAAGTGGATATTAATCAAAGCTCTCCATCCAATCTGAGTTAATTTGAGCTATTTTTGAAAAACATAATGGACAAAAATTTTCACTCTGTCGACTCAGGGTGGTTGAATATAAAAGTAAGCCACACTTTTCAGATTCTTATTAGTAAAATTGTTTGAAAATCCCCTACAATAGACTATTACTTTACGATTATCCGTTTGTTTGACAAATAACACTTGTTGAAGTGTGACACAAAATGCTTTGGGAATTTAAATGGACCAACATCAGCTTCAAAGATTATCTAGGAACCACGTGACAGCCTCAAATTCATGCTTACACACACCTAAAGCCAAGCTGAGGACACACGAGCCTTTGTCCATCAGTTAGCCATGACTGATCATAAACATCCTGGAGTCATGCCTGTTCAATTAATGTCCATCAGGAGAGACAGAGGGCTCTCTAACACACTCTAGTGCACCGCTTATGATCCCACAAACACGCCAAGCTTCTAAACTATTTCCCATCGAGCCACAACATGGCTCTACTGTCAGCGGAGGGCCACAAACAACCGCGCTAACTTAGCTGAGGACTCCATGTTGCGCCTTAACGGCCAAACAAACCTCCTCTCCAGCCGTGGCTCGGATGTAGGACGAGTACTGGAGCGCGGTTTGTCTCAGGACCTCGTCGTCCTGCTCCGAGTCGAGTTGCTGGTCGGCTGTCCCGCGCTCCCCTGCCGCCTGGCTCAGACTCGGGCTCCGGGAGACAACGTTAGCCGCGGCTGCCGCTCCGAAGCTGGGGCTCTGGGACACGGTGCCGCTGCTGGACAGGTCGCTCACCATGGACAGGCTGCTGGCGCTCTGAGACACGATGCCGCTGTCCCTGCTGATCTCCGCGCTGGACTCCTCCAGAGGAGACAGCAGGCCCACTCTGTCCACCCGATGATGCTCCATGTCTGCTCTCTTCCTCCCCCCGCCCGTTGACCAACTGCAGTGTTTTGCCCTGTCAACTGACTGGGTCACGTGTGACGCACTGAGAACGGAAGCTCGCGAGGGACAACTTACGAAAGTGCGCTTCAAATATTCTCTCCCTCGTTCCATAATACAATACAATACAACATAATATAGTATGACATATGATATAATATGATGTAATATAATAGAATAGAATATAATATAAGCTTTCTTTGGATTTAATTCAGAATAAAAGAAATGAATCATTGACTTATGTCAACAGGTTTCACAAAATTGTATTATATTAATTAAAAGCAAAACAGAAATAATAATCAATTATGACTTTATGTTCAACTAAAATAAAATCAATAAATTAACCCAAGTATTTCAAATCCCCTCTGATTGACAAAGGAGAAGTTAGTCGAACTAACTTAACTCTTGTGTGTTTGCTGACACGGCAAACACTCTTTCAGGGATCTTATGCTTCATTTACTAAACAAACAAATTATGTCACTTTAACAACCGAAAGTTGCCTTCTATTGACAGGTATGTTAATTAAACTTTTTTTTTTCTATCATTTTCTAGTTAACTAAATGCAAGCTTGTCGACGGGCTCCACACAAATGAATTAAGTAGGTCTAATGTCATTTTGCTATGTTCTTTATTTAACATGACTGAACATTAAAGTTTAAAACAATTTGAACAAAAATGAACTGGGATTCGTTTCAGCTGCCCAGCAGCATTTCATCTACAAACACTGATTTGTGGGGACGTTTCAATTTACCATCTGGCTCTTAACATGCCAGTGCATTTACAGCCAGCAGATGGCAGTCAGGACAATAACATGGCCTGCAGGGTCAGTGCAGTGCTTTCCTCCAAAAATATGAATTGTCACAAACATGCTTCAAAACTTGTCAGATACAAAACATACACATGCAGGCATGCTTGCCTGAGAGAACCATACTTGGGGACTTTTAATGTTAATATCAATTTGAACTTTTTTTTTTTCTTGTCTTTTGCAATAAAATGGTGAATAGTTTGCAGTCACAGAGTGTACAGTGTGTGCTCTTCCACTGTTTACACAATGACCCCATTTGTTAGCAGTTCAGTTCCCCCACTTACCCTAAAATCTGCCGAATGGCGGTACAGATTAGTCTGATGTAAAGGATCAGCTGGCTGGTTGATCAGTGCAGCATCCTGGGTAAACATGGCGGGCGAACGTTCACCATCAAAGAGGTGCCACAATGTTTGCCGCTGCTGCAAGACTGACAGACGCTGCGTTCCCGATGAAGGTTGCCTGCAGTCAAAAACTTAATAAAGATTGCTGATCCACAACTAAAGGAATCCAACCTTCAGAGAATGTACTTTGCAGCTTCTAAATATACTCAGAGTTAACCTCAACATCACAGTCTACCCAAACAAAGTGGAAAATACTTCAGAGGAACTAATCAAAACATAATTTTCCTGCTACTGTACTAGATGTCATTTAATGCTTGAAAGAAAACAAGTTCATGACTCCCACGCCATCGTCTGTTGGTCAGAAATTCCTAGAAAACAATTACTGCCGTTGAAAGAAACTCAGGACATCCGCTTCCATCATTACTCCTGTGACTGTCAGTCATAAGCTTAAAAACAAATCCCTAATTTCACCAAATTATGTTGGTTTTCCAAATCAAACGATAAACTGAAGTGAGCTGTTCAGTTTCTGCAATATTTAACGTGTTTTCCAAATCACCTGACTGACAGCTACGATCAGGTGGAAATGCAGCTTTAGAAGAGTAATCTCGATGCAAGACATGACAAGTTTTCTACCGAAATGCATTTTGAGTAGCAAAATGATTCACATGAAAAGCCTTTCCCCAAATCTTAATTTCCAGATTTTTCCATCTATTTTGAGGGAGAAACCAAAGAGGTCATTGAAATACAAATTGCAGAAATTTCTGGATGTCAAACTTTGAATATTAAACTTAAATATATATTAAAAAAAATAAATAAAAACCACAGGAAAAAACTGCAGACAAATGTATGAATGAACAAACAGATGATCTGGGCTAGGATTAAAAGACTTTCCTATTCCTACTCCATGTTGAGCATTATTGAACTGCAGGCTGAGGTAAATAGCCTGCATGCCAAGCTATTTTCATTATCTTTTTGTTTGTAAATTAAGTTTATTTTCTCTTCCAGGCACAAAATAAAACAAAAGATTGATAGCTGGACGGATGAAAGGACGGAGAAACAAATGAATCATGATGTATAACGTGGATGGATACATGAATGGTGGAAAAGAATGGACGGTGAACAATGGATGCAGAAATGAATGAAAGATGGACAGATTGCAAAAAAAATAAAAATAAATGGATGTATTGACAGATGAACAGGACACATGGTGAAATTGGCAGATGGATCAAAGCATAAATATATGGATGAACAGATGAAAGGTTCAGATGGACAAACAGATGAAGGGATTATTGGAGGCTGGATGCAGACGGTGAGTGATGAATGACAGATTTATGTAGAGATGAACTGCCGGGTGGATGAACAGATGGATTAAAAAAGGAGATAGGTGGGTGACAAAAAAAAAAAAAAATGGACATGGACAATATGTTATTGATCGATTGAAAGCAATGACGAATAGACCGGGGTACAACCCCAACAATTTGGCTGTTTGCCAATTTGCAGAGAAGAAATCACAGGTTAAATATTTATGTCCTTTAAGCGTAGCCAAAAACTCACCCGCCAGTGTTGTAAGGAAAACCTCTGTGATGTTGGCGCATCTCATTTTCAGAACTTTGTCGTCATGCAGACAATGGCACATAAATGGAAACAGCTGACTCATCAAGTCTGCTTTTCATGAATGAGAGAATAATTTATTTAAACAGATACAAAGATTTGATCACAATCATGGATGCATAAAAGACCTAGTAAAAACAAACTCTACACAGCATTATGGGAATATAAGTAGCATAGAATTACTCTGTAAAAAAAAACAACAACAAAAAAAACATCCATAAGAAACCCCAAATTTGTCCCTGTACTGAGAATGTAAGAGGGTCTTAAACATGGACTCCAAGAAAAGACACCAGGCTGCAGGTACATTCAGAGCTCTAACCTACAGTGGACTATAAAAAGCCATTTGTTCTGACGCTTATAAAGAACATACACATTTTTGGACATAAGAAACATAAAAATACAAGATATATACACAGCATCATTATTGTAAACTTTCTATTGCATTATAATAATAAAAAAAAAAAAACATCAGAGGCTACACAGTCTGTGCTCGTGTGTATCCGGCTGTTCCCGTATCGTCTCTGAGCAGCTGGGATGTTTATGCTTCCTTATCTGTAATTATTATAGGGTAATGACGGTGCCATCCTCCTCCACCCCTCCCTTGGGCAGAGCGAGACTGTGGCGTGGGTCCGTTTTCAGAGAGCTGAGGATTTTGTGCAGGCTGCCGTTGCTGTGCCGGAGCGCCGGGTTGCTGCTGTGATGAGGCGGCTGCATGTGCAGCTCGCTGTGTTTGGACTGCTGGTGCTGGTTGTGTTTTAGGTTCAGGTCTCTGTGCAACTGGTGGCTGAGGCTGACGCTGGGTTGTAGCTGTTGGTGGTGCTGGTGGTGGTGGGACCCTCCGTTGAGACTGGTCTGGGACCGGAAGGAAGAGGTGGAGACCACCGACGGCGGCCTTGTCGGCGGGCTGGGAGGAGCCGTCGGCGTCTGCTGGTGCATTCGGGACGCGTTGGAAGCCAGCGAGGCGTTGGACCGGAGAGACGGTCTCTTAAGGCTGTTCTCGATGACGATGTCTGTATCTTCGTCGCTTTCCAGGTCGTCATGGTAATTGTGATGAGCCACAGAAGTCGACTCCCGCGCCGGAGCCACCGACAAACTCGGGTTGCCGATGGAGCCGCTGCTGTCGGACGACTGGCCTGAGCTGCCGGAGATTCTGCTGCTGCGGACGACGTTGTTGCGCTGGTTCACCGGCTTGACGGTCACGATCAGGTTGTGGCTGTTGGCGATCATCATGTCCGTGACCTGATCCAAAGACTTCCCCGTCACTTCGATGCCGTTCACCTCCAGCACCTCATCGTTAACCGCCAGCAGCCCGGTGCTCTCTGCCAAGCCCCCAGGGACCATCCGGGATATGAAGATGCCGAAAACTTTCTCCAGGCCATGGGAAGTCACTCGAACGCTGGTCCCGTCGCGGATGTAGAAGCCCAGGGGTTTGTCCGAGCCGTGGCGGTAGAGTCGGACGCGGCGGTGGGACTCGGGCAGGATGTCCACGTCGATGATGGAGGAGACGGGACGGAAGTCCTGCGGCATGCCGATTGGGACGCGGGGACGCTTACGGTTGATGTCGCTGTTGCGAAGCGTCACCACTGCCTTCTTCTTACGAGTCAAGGTGTTGGTGCCGAAGGTGGTGTAGTCGACCTCCTCTGCAAACAAACAAAAACAAAAGAACCAGAAAAATTAAAAACAAAAATAAACCTTCACATTAGGTGACTGCTACGTTAAAGGAGCATTCACACCAGTCCTGTTTAGGTCACTTTAATCAAACACTGGTTTCGATTGGGGAGATGTGAATACATCAAAGTTTGATGCAAACCAAAAAAAGCAAACTCTGGTCTGCTTCCAAATCTAGGCCTTGATGTGATTAAAGTGAACCGTCTTTGAAATGCATACAAGGATTAAAAACAGAGTGGAGACCTCCAGAAGCAGGAAGCATACAATAACGCAAGGTATTCTGGGTAAATGCAGTCTAAACAAACGCTAGAGTAACACTACCGGGAGGAATGGCTCGAGGATTTTCCCAAATAGACAAAAAGCGAAATCTTATACCCACTAAATTCTGACTCGACTCCATGTTTGTTTACATTTTGGGAAGAAGGCAGTTGCGCTCATGTCTTCTTTGGATGTTTTCATGCAATTTCCTTCTTGAGGTGGTCGCAGCGCCACCACAGGCAAGGAGGTAAACAGGTTTTTCAAACGGTTTGGCTCCTTTTGACAGTGCAGTGTGAAAGTGAACTACAGCAGCTGCAAATGCAACAGACGTTGCAATTTCAGTCCCCGATCAAAGCAAATCTACCAGATCGTCTGGTGTGAAAACGCCCCGAAGATACCAAAAACCACTCGCAAACAACTTTTCGCGAGAAATCACCTGGTGAGCAGATTCAGATGATTTTCATCAAGATCAGCTGAAAATCATCAGCGAACTGGCAGATCAAGCCGAACTGATGGTGAGCCAGCGAGGAACGACACAAAGACTCAAATGTGATCCACACGCTGCTGTCAGCGAGAAGCGGTAAACATGTTGCGTGCGCGTACTGGTTTCAGGACTGCTGAGTGCTGCAGAGCATTCCTCTGCTGACAGCGATGATCCACCCCTCCGCAAGCAGCGAGCAGCTGCATGCGCCCTGCATATCTGTGCTCCAGCACGGCGGCGCATACGTGCACCATCCATCAGGCGAGCAGATGAGCAATCAGTCAGAGATAATGAGGGAACACAGGATGGTGCGACGGATTATTGTGGTAATCTGAGTTAAGGCTTGATGCTTTAAGACTGAGGTTTTTGGAGCAATCAGTAGAACAATGAAGGCCTTCATAGAAGACTAGATCACCGATTCAAAGGGTGAGTCATATCCTTAAGATAACACAACTACTGATGAGCATATTCATGTACTTATGTAAATAATAAAAGAGATTAGTTTACGTTAAAGCTTAGCCACAAGCTAGAGTACTTCTATAGTTCAGATTACATTAAGACACCCCAACCTAGAGGGAACGATAGACGCTGCGGTGAAAAAACAATTCGATGTCCGTCTGATCTTCCCATCTTTCACTTCAACCGGCAGGAAATCTGGACGAAATAAACCGGCAATGTGACAGGAAGTGAAGGTCTCCCGTTGGGAGCATCAGCTCCTGCACTTTCATGAGTCACATTTGCCCTTTTGAGCTTTACTCATTCATTTTTTTCCAATAATACATGTTGAAACCTCTTCTGTGCGTTTTTCCCCTCTAATCTTTGCGCCCTGAAATTAATTTAGAGCCTTTGAACAGAAACAGAGGACGGCTCCTCAAGCTCCCCTCTTAGATTGTAAAGTGTCTTTTCCTGCAGCTCCTCTTCCTTCTGTAACTTGTCGACTAAGCAAGAACAAGTCTAGTGATGGGGGCGTGAGGGGAAGGGGAGGGACAAAAGGAAAAGCGCGTGGAGGGTCTGGGGAGATTTGTTACGTGCTTGTGGTGCAAGTCAGACGCAAGAAGCAATTTCTGGGAGTCAAGAAGCTGCTCTCTGGGAAGGGAACGATGCTCAATTTGCCGAAACGTTTCCTCATGTTGCAAACACAAAGTTTATAGTATTACAGGGGGATTTAAGGTGATGACCAAACAGAAAATTGTGCATAAATGTATACACTTTGAGCACAAATTGTAAAAATGCGAAGGCCTTATTAGAGAACATTACTATGGAAACTAAGAAATGGAGCAGACAGATCAGGGGAAAAGTAGAATGAAAAAAAAAAAAAACGTATCGAGGAAGGGAGAAAGTGGATGACAATGTCTCAAACTTTGATCATGCATCTCAACTGAAAACTAATTTACATTTGTCACATGGCATTCAGGGATCAGAGTAATCATCCCAAGCACACCAAATCCTATTTTGAGACAAGGTGGTGGCAGAATCATTCTGTGTGGATGCATTTTTTTGGATGAAGCACAAGAAATTGTCCAGAACTGATGGGAAGATGGCTGAAGCCCAGTAAAGACAGGGAAATCCTGGACGGAAATGTGTTAAAGGCGGCAAGAACATGAGACTTGGGAGGAAGTTCACCATCCAGCAGATCATCATCCCTGAACACACAGCCAGAGCTGCAACGGATTAGTTTAGATCAACGTGTTCTTATGATCTGGAATTACAAATCGCATCAAATCTCGACAAAACGCACTGAAGTTCGGGGCGGTGAAGTGACAAAACGTGAAACGGTTCAAAAGGTGTGAAGGGGAGAAAAGGTCACCCAGCCCAACAAATTAAGTGTTGTTCAGTTTTCACAATCTTAAGAAAGCGAGTCTGAAAGAAATCGCACCCACGTCATTATAAGCCCCCCCCACACCGAAAAAACATCAAGTGGTATTTTTAGTTTTGGGTGCATGTTCTGGCAGAAGCTGATCTGATTGAATCCAGACAAGGCACTCGCTACAGGGCAGGAATTTCTGCCACAAGTGCAAGTTTTTCCACTGATGGGAACCATATTGGGGAGGGGTTGCAGCAAGAGTCTCATTACGGGGTTTTTAAGTGCAACACCCTGCGTCCACACCCCTCACCTCGCTCTTAAACTCGAGCCGCAGCAAACAGCACGCCGCTTCACCCGGGTTACACTGTGAGCGAGAGAGCGAGAGCGCCAACGTCTGCAACCGAACCGCTGCTTTCAGCGGGCAACGTCTTACAGCTGTTTGGCAAAAAAAATGGAAAAAATAAAATAATAATAATAAAAAGAAGGCATATGCTGGAGTAATTTGTTTTATAAAAACCTGCAAATTCAAAAGGGGGAGGGGAGAGGCTGAGTGCACGGCAACAACTACTGGTGGAAATGTCTAGTTAATCTGAGCAGGTGTTTTGGGATTTACCCCAGAAACACTGCGTAAACTATATTTTAGGAAGGTTTATAACCACATTTCGCAGTAATGCAACAGCAAGTCTGCCTGGCTCTACCTACAAGGTTTAGCAACAACAAAAAATAAATGAAATTAAAACACTCTGCTTCAGATTTTTAACGCAGTAAATCTCTGACTTTTCTCACTCTTTTCTCAGACTGGCTCCGTTCATCTCTCTCACAGTTGAAGAAGAGCCTACATCCAAGTTCAGATCGACTGTTTTGCATTATGGTAACGTTTTTGTTGCTAAAACTTTCACAAGCGCTCCATTAACATTAAGCTGCAACAGCACCACCCACGACCGCAGGCAACCTCTCAGTTTTGCAGACGTGGTTCTTTTAACTCCGTTCTCCATACAAAATAGCAGCTTTTTTTTTTTTCTCCCTCCTGCGCGTAACAAATCATTTGAAAACCGCTGCAATTTATTCTGGCCAGAGAAAACAACCCTAATTACACTGTCCTCCTTCTGCCACTGAGCTACTATTAAGTCATGATTTCTTCACATGTTTTATGCAATGATTCTATACTTCTTTAGGCTCAAATTTCCAGAGTTCTCACAGATTTTTGACCAACATTTAAAGTTCAAACGCAAAAATTCGACATTTTATTTGAACTTTGAATTTAAAGTTAAAATAAATTCAATTATTTGTAAATGCTGGAACCGACTGATAAGTCGGGCTTTCATCTGGAATTATGTAAAGACGTGTAGATGTATTTTATATGGCTTGATTCCTTTCAAGAAAATAGTCATCGACTAACCTGATGTTGAAAATGGTTGCTTTTTTTTGTCCAGAACAAGAAGTTAATTAGTGTACAAGTCTAAGCTGGAACCAACAACGTGAACAAAAAAAACCCGTCCCTACATTATTATACTAATAGTGCATGAATGGTTCCTTCAGTCTAATGTAAAATAAAAGAAGCACCTCTTTTGACATTAGATCTAATCTCATAAAAACAGTTGAAGGAGCCAGAAAGTTTTCAACCATCAAGACCCGGACATCAAGGTCCAAGTTCTGCTCAATGTGGGCGACGCATGAGAGGCCGTTCCAGTTGATAACACTGCAGTTACTGTAATACCTCCTGAAAACGCCCTCCCTCCTACACGAGAGCATCAAGCTGAGCTCATGTGAAGTGTCTGATCAAAGACCGAAAGGTCAGCACCGTCCCCCCCCGCCCGCCCAATGTCCAACCGAACCTCAGAACTTCAGCTTCTTTCATGGAAAAGATCTTTTAATTAGCTCCTGTTCAGTAATTCCTTACTGTTACTTACATCTAGCTACATAAGAGTAACCTTTTTTTTTTTTGTTTTTTTTTTACAGTACTGCTTGGAAATCCTTAAAGCAGACATAAACAATGTATGTTTATGTCTGCTTTAAAACAGTTTGTTTTAAAGAACAGTTTGTAAATATTGCCATAGTTACGACGTTTGTAAAAAAAAAAAAAAAAAAAAATCAGCAAAATAAGCATTTAAAATGCAAGTTCTTTGGCATTTTAATCAGAACTACTTTAAGCCTTGTTCAATATGTTACACTTGATGTAAATCAAATGTAAAGCATGCTATTCCAGACTCTGGGTATCTTGACTTTATGACCGGAAATATTTCCAAAAAGGAGCTTTATAAGTTTTAATACACTTAATTTGTGTCCATATGAGCGTGTACAATCTGGGGCAAAGGGGTGGAGGCAGGAGAAGACGGTGCAGCTCATTTTTTTGGGATACAAGCAGGGAAGTTTGAAGGTTGAAGCTACAAATTTAGAGGAAATCCCAGTTTAGAAATGCAAACAGCTGGTTGTGTTTATGTTTAACATGATTCTGTTCTAAGTTTATGATCAAGAAACACCACTAAAAATCAACAAACAACAAAAAAAAAACCCTACTTAAACGGTGCAGAGTATTATAAAAGCTCTGCTCCAGACTCGTGCATAACAGGATGAGACTACGCTTGTCATGCTTTGCAAAAATCCTTCTAGATCCAATGTCTTACAGAAAACCATAAATGGGAATTTTACTAAGAAAAATTGGTGCTTAGACCTTCTGACACCAGAAGACGGGCTCTTAACCAACCCGCAGTGCAGTCGGAGGAAGGGTCAGAGGTGAAAAGACGGCTCCTGGTCGACTTCTACCTCTCGTGGCTGCCAGTTTGTCTACCCACTGTGACACTAAAGGAATGTAGCTGGAGATATCACTGAACAGCTTGAAGATCTGCAGCACTCCTCCAAGACAGGCGTGCGGTCCTCTGACCTCTACAAGGGTAACATGATCCATCACTGAATTATCCTTAAAGTGTTTCACAGCTTTTTAAATGATCCAAAACCTGTAGAGTCCAGAATCGGCTCGACGGGAATCGACCAGTAAACGGAATTCGGTCGGGTTTTCAGATCCCATTAAAAGCCCCATGCTGTTTTTAGCCCTCTCAAGTAAAAAGGTAAAAGGGAAGAGAGGAAAGTCGGGCTTTGTTCCACTGAGGCCCACCTCTGTTTAAGCAAAGCGGTGAAAACTGTTTTAATGTTCTGCAACTTTTCCAGAATCCCCAATAAAAACTGAGAATCTAAGAGTTTTATGATCAACCATTAGGATGCCTCAACACGCTTGTTCTTGGCAAATCTTCGCCGCAGCTGAAAACACAGCACAAGAAACCAACCACAGCTGAGTCAGTACTTCAAGTCCTTTCTAGAAAGTTGGTATGGTTTTATGTGTTGCTGGCGTAATGAAGGGAAACAGATGAAGCATTAATGCTAAAAAACATGCAATCAGACACAAACATGGGAACTTCTTTAATTTTTTTTTTTATGGCATGCAGCAAAGACCGGAATCATCACTCAGACATCAAGACTGCGGACGTTTGAAGAAGTGTTTGGGGCCAGAATAGGGTGTGATATTTCAGACAGGGCTTTGTGAAAACTTGCACACTATACTTGTTGTACCTGTGCTAACAAAGACAGGAGGAACCACACTGCCTGCAGGAACAAGAGTAATTTGTCAATGTTTAATTTATGCAGCGCAGTAAGCAGCATTAATGCAGTATGTCAGTATGTTGAAGTACGTCAAGACATTTGTCAGAATAATAAACAGAAAGACAATTGGAGGGAAATAAAGAAAACATCTTTAGCACTCATAATAGACTCACAGCTAAAAGAGAACATTAAAATATATTGTGGAAAAGAAAGAAAAGAGAAACTGGCCGATGGTGATTTTAAGCTTCACTGAATAGTTTGGTCAGGAAAAGCAAGCGCTAACAAGTTTAGCTAAAAACAACACTGGTGGAAGATGTTAAAAATGAAAAAGACAGCCATTTTTTTTTTCTTTTTTTTGTAGGCTTGTATTTGAACAAGGGAGTCAGAAAGCACAAGATTAGTTCAAGGTTAACTGCTGCTAGCAAAACATCGTTGCTAACGTTGCAAAGATGTTGCAATGACATCGCTAACTGCCGTTAGCAAAACGTCGGTCTGCAACCTTCAGCCACCTTCAGAGATGCAGGTGGCTGATCTGTGGCCTAAAATGTTAACTTTGTAATCGTGTTTTAATGTTTTGAAATGTTATTGAAATCCAGTTCGACTGCAGAGCTGCTCAACAGTGTCTGCTCCGTCACACAGCGTGATCTCACCTCTCATGGCAGTGTTATTATTATTATTATTATTCCTAACCATTCACAACAGAAATTGTGCTTTAGGGTAATGAATTTTTGCAAACAATCCAACATGAAGCAGTAAAACAGAGCTTTTTCCCCTTTAAATATGAAGTTTTATTTGTTTGTGCATGGGATAGTGACAATGATGCAGTGTTGGATCGTGATGGTTTTAAATGAAAGAGAAGCTCTGTGGTCTTTATTTCTCAGTCTTGAAAAGGTGAGGGACATCTGTTAATATTGGTTAATGGCCATAGCACAAATAATGTTACATGCCAATCATATTATCCCAAATTTATTAGAACGATTTTAACCTGCAGAAACAGAGTTGCTCAAAATTCAGCCGTTTTGAAACTGACTTTCGGAACGTTTACCTTGAAACTGACCCATGTCAACACTCTGCACAAAGATTCAGTTCTTGGCATTTATGATATTTTTACTCTGCGATATGACCTAGAGATTATAACGCCCCAAAGAGAATCTCTGAAAAACAGTCATTCCTTTCAGACTACTTCACGTAGCGCTCCAGCTTTAACGCACGAGAAGAGCTAAAAGTATTATTAAGAAAAACATTGATTCAACTCCTCATCTTGCAAAAAACACCCAAACTTGCTACCTTTAGCAAAACATGTGCTGCCTAGGAGGACTAATATCAGGTTGCGACATTAATATCTCGTTTCTGTTGCTCATGATCGTCAGGTTTCTTCAAGTATGAAGGTTTTTGTTTTTAGAAATATTCTGTCCTGCCAATAACGGCACAGGACGAACTCCGACACCGACTCTGGACTGAGAAACCGCTTTATAGAACGTGTCGACACCAGCATGGTTCAACGTCACGGCGTATCCCAAACCATAAAACTTATTTTATTGTTTGAAAAATGATTCCATGGGACAGCGCTGAAGTAATTTCCTCAGCAGTAACAAGAACAAGCATATATATCCTGTAGCCTGCAGCTGTGTCCGAAAGCACACTCAGCTACAGTCCATCTATGCATGTGACATTCCTGCACCCCGACAACCTTCCACCAGTCCCCTCCTCCCCCCCAACGGCGGCTTCGTCCAGGCGTGACAGAGTGGTCAGTGACAGCGGAGGCCACGATCTGAGACGAAGCACAGAAAGAACAGCGCAGGACGCTGCTGCCTTTAGCATTAGGTCACTGGATGTTGTGACAGTGGGCTTTATCGTGGGCCCCAGAGTGAGAAATGCACACACGCAGCTGGAAGTCCCCCCCGCCTGCCCTCTCGACTCTCAAACCTATAAAGCACAAAAGGATGAAACCTCACATGACACGGCGCATCCTTGCTGGACAAAAGGAGATAAGCGCAACACAATGCAGTTCACAAAGTGCCCTGGAAGCAGAACATTTCCCCCCCCATCTTTCTTGCAAGAAAAAGGTTAAAAAACAAAACACAGAACACTGTTTACAGCACTCTATGGGCAACATAGATCAGAAATGGTTAATTTCCATGAATGATCCTCAGTGGTTTTGTTAAACCACACTGAAGTACATAATATTAGTAGACTTTCTCTTTAAACATTTCTTACCACTCATTTTTAAGACATCAACCAAGACTCTTAGCTCACCCTAACAGAAAAAAAAAAAAAGTAGTCCAGACAGAATAAAGAACTTTTTTTTTTTTTTTTTTTTTAAACATACAAACATATTTCACATTCTTGCAGGGGAGGTTAAGGCAGGGCCTGGGTGGAAATTTGGAGGAGCTCGATAAACATACCAGAATATAATACACAGTGGTGCACAAGTTGGAGTTTAAACTTAGAAGCCACAAGTTTCATTCATTTTTGCACAGCTTTTATGTTCTGCCCAACAGAAAAGAGTAAACACAGATTCGCAAAAAAAAAAAAAAAAGCAGCCTTCAAACAAATTAATTTGGAAATGGGACAGAAATCTCACTTTGGGGGGGGAAATAAAAACCCAAACCTCAATTCGGAAATATTTTATTCGAAGTAAACATTCAGTGTTTTTTCCTGTAGCTTAATTGGTGGAAATATGAGGTGACCCAGTTACAAATTTGCCAGTCACGTTTATCTTATTCCATGTACAGCGAGGGAGGGTGAAATGAAAACTAAAAGATCTCTGAGGCTCACAATTTAAGAACCGCTGCAAGAAAATGGCAACAAGGACAACAATTAGGTAGTTTTATGGGGGCCCGTTAAGGAAATGGGCCACAAAACAATGATCAGTTCATCACCATTTTTTAATTCAATGTACATCTGTAAGTGCCCTACTCACTCCACAGAGTTAGTAGGAAAATCTACAATAGCATTGCTTGCTGATGCTAAATTTGCTTAGCATGCACGCTTTGGCAAGTTAAAAAAAAAAAAAAAAACAGGGTCAGGTGTGATTTGCACAAACCGTTTCCTAAAAAACCCCCCAAAAACTACAGCAATCATTTGATCTCCTGATAAGACCCAACAAGGCCAGTAAAACCTTTGCGTGCATTCACAGTTATAAGCTGAATAGTGATTTGCATGCACCCATTTCACTCTTACTGCAGTCGCTCATTTAGAGAGCAGTTGCTGCAGCACACGGAGGCCGCAGCCGCACATCTGGGACAAGTTACAAAGAGCTGCCGAGGCTGCGCGATGCTTGCCAGAACAGCCCGTGCGGTGCTGTGGGGGAGTGGAGCGCGTCGCAGGTTTAGGATTCATCTACAGGGAAGAGGAGTGCATTTAAGGGAAAATGTGTGCGTGTGCTCACAAGGAGCTTAATTTTATTTGTGTGCTGGAGAAAGCAGAGGCTGATATCCAGCAGAGACGGGGATGGGAAGAAAAGATCAAAGCGGTGAGGTACGTGCAGGTCTTGCATTCCTAAGAAAGGCAGCAATCCACTCTCCATCGAGTCATCACTCATAAACTGACGCAAAGATTTCTTAGCAAACGTTTGGTTGCAGTCGGCCCGCTCGTTGGTAATCTGCACCTTTCCAGCCCCTTCTAAAATAAAAAACAAACAAAACAAAAAATCCCCAAAACACATGCTGTTAATTTAAGCTCCCTACATTCACATCCATCTGGTCAACAGGTACCAAGGCTGGCAGCACCGCTAACTGCTCCAGTGACCGAAAAATGGCGGCTGCCACTGGACGCGAACTAAATCCAGACTCTGGAGACGTGTTGCCTGAAGTGACACTTACATTACAGTAACGTTGTTTACCAGTTTGGTCATTTCTAAGGTCAATCGATTGCACTGATTTTTATTGTGAGCCTTCACGTTTGCACTTCTCACTGAAAGCTTTGTGTGTTGGTCCATCAAGTGAAATCCCAAACGTCATGAAGTTTGTGGTTGTGACATCAGAATGTGGAGAAGTTCAAAGTGTTGTGAATACTTTTGCAATTTTATTTTACAGGTAAAAAAAAAGGATCTGAGTTGATGGATTTAAAAGAAAGCATATGGAATAAGTTGCTTTGCTTCTCTGCTAGTGACTAAAAAGGGAGGATATGCTCGACGTAAAAACAGTTTGGATAACAGCGTGGTTACTAATACCCCCTGAACTTTAAACAGATACCAGGGAAGCTTTTTGTTGACATTAATAAGATGTGAAGGTTTAGATATCCAGAGTAGAAACAATCCCTTAAATCAACTCCTCCATTCAACCACTGATTCACCTCCTCAGATGTTTCATGAATCCCGGTTTAGAGGATTTGCTCTCTGCTGGACGTTCTTCAGAACGGATAAACAAGGAAAACACCGTCCTGTCTGTGCACAATTCATTTGCTTTGACATCGGCAATGTGGAAGAAAACGGACACAAGCGTTCATTCACAAAAGCTTCTTTTAGAAAAACGTAAAGAAAAAGAAAAATGAATTCCAAATAGTTGCGCTGAACTTATTTATGATATTTAAATAGATGGAAACAACTTTAATAAACAGAGCAAAGAATGCAGTGGTTGCAGTGGAGGGCTGGACGAGCTGCAATATTCTCCACTATAAATTTTGCTCGACCACTGAGACTCGAAGCAACATAGTTTCGACTTTGAATCTGGCACGCAAACATGGGAACATCCTAAACTGTGGAGGCCGTCCATTTGACTCTGCTTTTACGGTTCGGACCTGGAGTAATGAAAAAACACGGGACTTAAAAAGGTGACCTAATGAAATCCAAGTCAAGCAGAGAGATAATTATAACATTTAGAGCAGCATTACATGCCATAAACAAAAAAACAATTGTCCTACTGTAGTTTTAAAGATATTTCTATCCAAGTTTGAATTTTCTGACATATTTTCTTATGTGAACAATTGAGCAATGAATATTAACTTTACTGGAGCAAATCTTAAGCATGAAACCAAACATTCTGACTTTAATGAGCACCAATGCATTTCCAGTTTGGATTCAAGTTGGTTCAAATTTCAAACTTGCTGAAATTTGGTGAGCAAAGCTTTAGCCTGATAGTACAGAAGCTCACCCTCCATTAATATAAACATGTTGTTCAGCAAAAGCAAATGACTGGTTTTAAATTAAAGGTTGGAGTGTTTGACAGAAAAACAAAACAAAACAAAAAAAAAACATCCTGAACTTCAAAGTTGAGCAAAAACAAGTACTTTAACACCTAAGCTTATCCAGAACTACAGTTAAATATACCCAAGATGTTAAAAACAGCTGTAACTCTAACAACAATCAAGGTTGATCAAGGTCTACAAACTATAGATAGTGAGAGTAGAATGGTAAAGAAGGCAAAAACGGCTTCTTGGGGTAAATAATTGAAGCTTTTTAAAAACATCCTCACCAACTGCTCCAGCAGTTGCCAGTTAGTGAAGTTATCTCAAATCTGATCCTCATCTCAGGCAAATAGAGCAACTTCACAATAGTGACTAAATGAGAAAAGCAAAAAAGAAAAGAAAAAAGTCAAGGGTCGGGATAGTTGATGACCATCGTTCTGACATTTATAAAAATAATACATTTTCTACAGTTTTGTTTTTTTATTCATGTCCTATTTTCACTCATATTTACATGACGGGTTGGTATTTATTAGTCGTCACTGTCAATAGTCAGACTCATGGGTCACAATTAACACAATGGGTCGTGATGTTTGCTACTACCATTTTCACTCACCACCTCACATGCACATGATCATCATGTGTTTGTGAGCTCTTCTTCGGACATTGAAGGAAGAGTTTTGAAATTTAGTCAACTTTGCGCCACAAAATCCAAGCAGGGCTCAAATAAAACACAATTTGTTGAGGCTTTTCAAAATGTAGCTTCGCCTGATCTTCGTTCTCCTGCATTGAACTCCTGCAGACCTCTAAAGCTCTTTACAACCTTCTGCTTCCTAACCCTTTGACATTGCTCAACTCAAATCACTTTCTAATCTTATCAGCTGCAGGTAACAGACAACAAGCAGACTAGCTGGATTATGTTGTCTGTCTGCCTCACACACCCTCCTACATAGTCCAGGCCACAACATGCTGGAGGATGCAACATATAGAGACAAGTAAGGAAACAAGCCAGACATGTAATAAACACCAATGTGGCTTAGATGAGATAGGAAAAAAAAAAAAATGTTTTCAGCCAAAACATCAAACCATCTTATGTGCGGATCAAATTTTGTTTGTGCTGAACTTGGGGTTTTGGAGAAAGGGTGAGAAAACGGACACCGACGACATCTTGCCGAGAGGGTGTAAACATCATATTCCCAAGAAAAGCATTAGGGGCAGAAAAAACAGCCAGTTGCATTACAACTTGCCCCAAAAGCAGCCAAAGAAAACATAACCTCAGAACCAAATTGGGATAATTTTCAGCCTGATTTCAATCAATCAAATCCAAGGCTGCACATACATTCATGCGCCCCAAAAACCTCAGCCGTGAAACTTTACATTCATTGAACTATCCACGCTGATGCTCATCCTTTGAAAAAAGATACTTTTCAGTTGTATCGCAAATGGAAACTACATTTGACTTGGACAAGGTTTCCAAATCTTGATTTAGGTGAATCTAACAGACAAAAAGACTGGATTTTTGCTAATCTGGCATATTCCAGGTTCTAGATATTTACTTTGCTTTGTATGCCTACATGCACAAGGAAAATGAGAGTTTGCAAAGTCATTTTTTCCCCTCACCACAACTTGCTATTTTTTGCATTTAATTTCACTGATACGCTAGAAAGAATATGGTATCATCTACATAGAAGTGAACTGGTTGTTTCTGGTATCAAATACAGAATTGATAAAATGATGAAGGAATGTCAAGTTATTAAAAAAAAAAAGTAACATACTTTGCAGTGTAGTACCATTAAATGTTTCATTTAGGAATCTATGTAAAGTGTGGAGCTAGAGTCTCAATCGACAGACAATGAAAAGCCTTTCCAGACACTCTGGCATGAGTGCGCCACAGCTGTCTGGTGTTTACTTGGGCAAAATCTTTTGCAAGCATGGACAGATCGCTCGCTCTTTTCGCCCAGCACCTGAAACACCGAGCCCCTCTGTTAGATACCAACATCATAAACCAATTCTTCCTGTGCACGATGACACATATCCTTGTCTCTTCCTGCTCCTTCTTTGCTCTACTGACTCCATTTGTGCGGATGACTTCTGCTGGTCTTTGGAGAGAACTTTGTCTTCTGTCTCTCACTCTTTCGCAAACACACACACACACACACACACACACACACCATGTCAACAAAAAGTGTCTGTGGGAGTGTTTCCACATGAGTTGTCAGTGTCCATTGTTTCAGGCCGCAATTCATATCAGGACAAGAGTCAGGGCTCATTCCTCCCCTCCTCCATTCTTTTCCTTCCTCTCCCATCCTGAACTGCTGAGTTTGCCTGATTCAACCGCCAACTCGTGGCCTGGCTGTTTGGAAAAGGGTGTGTGTGTGTGTGTGTGTGTGTGTGTGTGTGTGTGACAGGGGGGCAGCTTCTTCTCACGGTGTGGCTGTCTGCTTTTGTCAGGCGTCTGAGTCACTTCAGAAGCAGATAACTGAACAGCAATAAATGTCTGAATGATCCATTCAATTTAAAGCATGAAGTGTCAAATAGAATTGTGCGCCGGGTGGACGTACAATTAAATTTTAATTCATTTAAAGATGATCAATTACTATCTTAGACCAACTTCTTAAGCTACATTTTTAACCTACTCAGTAAGCAGCAAAATGAGAACATGAGATTTGGCAAATCAAATAATTCATCTTTAGTGAGCTGGAAGAAATTCCAGTCACATGTAGCAACGGTATGAAGGAGAGTTTTATCCCTTTTCTTAGCGTAACGGATAAAAACTTTGGTCTACCTCAAAACCTGGAACCTGCTTAGATGATACTGCTATCATATAAAGCATGTTTATGCATTATAAACATGCTTTATAATGCATAAAGCATGTTCAATGCTTCATGCATTGAACATTCTGAGATTTAATTAGCGTTCTGAAGATCACCTGAACACCCCCTCTGGATATTCTGTGACTCAGCGGGTCCCATGAGCCTTACGTTTAGTGCTGATGGATCCATTTTACAGCGATGAGTGCCCCAGGATACGTCTTCTTTATCCCAGTAAAATTCTTGATCGGATTTCTCCTAAACAAAGCGCCTACAGATCAACTCGAAATCAGAAGAAAGTCGGACGCGTCAGGAAACTCTAAAGCAAAAAGGAAAGACTCGAGAATCATCCTCTGTACTGTTTCTGCAGATAAAACTGCAGTCTGAAGCCGGTAATCTTAAAAAACAACAACAACAAAAAGGGAAGAGTTTAGGACAATTAAGAAGCATGTCGATACACGTCCAACGACGCAGACAAGGAAGTAAGTTTATCTTTGAACAGTAAAATGTGCACCTCTCGTCAAATGGTGATAAATTCAACAGGAAAGTAAGTAAAAACTTTCCCCTCCTTATGCATTTTTCTTTTCTGTGTTTAAGATATTTAGCTTTTAAGCTTATATTTTGATTTTGTGCCCAAGTGCTGCTTTAAGTCCAGCTACATCCTGGCAATGTTTTTTTTTTTTTTTTTAAAAATCAGCTTTTTCCACCATTTTTTTCCTCAACAGCAAATTGGTTCCCATTTCACTCGGGATGCTAGAAAGGTAAACGACCCCGAAGAAACGGTCAACTCCCTCTTCCCAAGACAAACTCAAACTTTCTCAAGTAGAAAACAACAACAACATTAAATAAATTAACTGCATCTTTTGTTTTTTAAAAACACTGTTGGCTTGACAAACCAAATATCATTAACATAAAAGAGAGATAAAGAAATACACGCAACCTTGACGCAGATATGCTGGTTCGCACAATCTGGGTCAAACTTGTGTGCATGTTTCCCTTTTTTTTTTTTACCACATTTGTTTATCGCCTAGATATTTCCTTTGCTACCAGCTGTGCACCTCTCGTCATGAGCCGGGTGGCTCTGAAGCCGAGCTCGCCTGCGGTGAGCGTCGAGGAGCGGAGTCGGCCCCTCCTTTGTAATTATGGACTCTGAAAATAACTCTTTACAAAAGGCTCAAGGTTCATGTTGTGCTCGCTGAACTCTGATGCACAAAAGCTGCGTGATGTCTCTCCTAAGCCAGACTAAGTGGATGTAGACGAATTCCTCGGGGGATTAAATAGATTTTTGCATAACCTCAAAGAAAAGTTGTCCACTTGAAGTATGTAAAATAAATGGGGAATGTTTGGAAATTGACTTCATCTGAAGCAAGACAACCCTCATGAGACGCCGTCGAAAATGAACAGGAAACCACACTGGATCATCAGATAACTGCAGCAGTCCCCCACTTGCACACGTTTAAAGCCAATTTGCACGTTTTGATTAAAATTAGGTGAGCTGGGATTTCATCAGAGGAACCTAATCTTTTGCTCAAGCGTATACACTTGTGTGTTTGTAGCTTTTTAAAACGGGGATTAGTGCGAGTTTTCTACTGTTGCGCACACATGCAGAGCAAGCCTGGCCTTGTCTTGTCATCCAGCAGAGCTGTAATTAAGGAGGAACTGCAGTGAGCAGTCTCACAGCGAGCCGTCTTTGCACAAACCAAAGACTCCGCCCTCGAAAACCCACCAAACGCCCACCCGACACGCTAACTCCCCACTCTCCCTAACCCTAAATGTTCGTCCCTTTTCCTCGCTTTTCTCATGCCGCTGCCAAAAATGTAGCCGGGGAATTTTTCTCGGTTTTCCCATATCCAGTCCATCTCAGCGTCTCTGTCATGGAAATTGCCATTTGTCATTTATGAGTAAGAATTTATTCATTTACAAAAAAAATAACAATAAAAAAAAAAAAGTTGTTTGCTGAAACCTTAAATACAAGGTATTCAAAAACAACTCATTAATCGTGATCCAAAAACACGAGGATGCGCTTCGTTTAAAACAGTATTAGCAATGCATACCTCGCTTTGAGAGCATTAAAATGGTAACATCTGGGAACTTTGGGAAAAATAAGATTTTTTTTTGGTTGTTTTTACACACAGCAGTCAGGGTTCCAGATTTTCACTGTAATAAAAAAATAAAGACAGATCAGCTTCTTAACATGATGTTTTGGACTTCTTTTTATGGTAATGGGTCCAAATTAAAAGGCAAAAAACTTAAAAATTAATAATCTGGCAAGGAAGCCAAGCCATAAACAAGAATAGAGGATAAAAATGTTACTTTATGGAAAAAAAGAAATCCTTCCAAGAGATGACTTCTGCAGATGTCAAAAGAAATGTGCGCTTCACTCAGTTAGTCTGATAAACATGTCGCATATTCCTAATGTTCTTTTAAGCATAAAAACAAGAGAGGAAGACAAACATTTCAATCTTGAATTTTTTTTTCCTCTTTAAAAGGCTCAAGGAGTGGCTGCAGTGGTGGTGGTTTAGGATGTTGTTTGCTCCGGAAAGACCGGGTCAATTTTAACTTGACCACAGAGATCTGACACTCAAGCAAAAAAACAAATAAAAAATACAAAGACACCATCACATCTGCAAGTCTGACACAGGAGTTTATAGATATCCTATTTAACATGAATGAAAAGCTTCAGGGTTTCAGGAAATATCTATATTAAATCAGTTTTTGTTACAATAGAAAACACTCCATACTCTTGCGCAAACATTTTGCACGAACAGCAACACTGTTCCGTGTGGACACCATCACAGAGTAAAAAAGTCTCGAAATGAACCATTTTCTGGTTCATTGAGGTTCTTGAAGAATAAAATAAGACGAAGCACTGATATGTAAGAAGGTAAAATTGTCTCAACTTTTTACATACATGTCTGCAGTTCACGAGGGCTGCAAGAGAGAGTGATTCTTTCAAATTTAGGCTTTAAAATAAGTCTGCAGCACTAAACTTACATATATAACTCTCATAACAAATCTTAAAGATATATCAAAATCAGTTAGAAGCTGTACAGAACCACAGATCAGAATTTGACCCTTGAACTCTGACTAGTTCTTTCATCCTTAAACAAGATTTTACTTGACCATTCCAAGACAAAAGGAGAATAATGTTAAGCTTGAGGCTTAAAAGAGAGGATAATTCTGTAAAATACTAATTAAAACTGTAGGAGGGGTTCCTGACAGACACTCCTTTGCCATGATGTCTGGAAAGTTCACTGTGGGAGAGCAGGAGGGGTGGGTGAAGAAGGAGCGGTTCAAAGAGGGGTCGTAAACCAAAATGAAAGCAGGGACTTAGGAAACATAAACTCCAATATACTTCTGACATCACAACATTTAATTAAACTTAATTAAACTCCCAATCCCTCCCCGGCCCCCCCAATACACACACCCTGCAACAGAGACCAAAGAACAAAGACGGGCATTGCTACTCCGTGTGTCAGCCGCATGTCGACATGCGTGTCTGAAACTGTCAAACAAAATTCCAAAAACCCAGTGAAGACGTTTCAGACACGCTGCATGCTTGGCACTTGACCGGGGTTTGTGCCTTCATGGCTTTTTGTGTCGGCTGCTGTGATTTACGACGTCACTCAATCTGCTTTTCTGTGCTGCTGCAGTCAAGAGGCACAAAGAGAGGCCTCTCCACACCAGACATGGCTGCTGCTGCTGCTGCATCCAGCTCCTGGCAGGGATCACGCATTTCCATCACACTTGAACTACGACGCTTAATGCAGAAAGACACCCAGAGAAAAGGCCACACAGGTTCTTATTTTAAAGCCCAACCACACAGACAATTATGTAATCTAAAAGGATTAATGTTGCATGACGACTGTTACTTGGAATTGGAAGGGGCAAAGTCTTACTAGAGACCAATACTTAATAACCTCTTTAAACTTTAAAAATATTTTCCCTAATTTCACTCTAATATTTTTCCCTTTCTGTTCCCGACAGGAAGGGGGAAAAAAAAAAAGGAGTAATAATATGTTCAGTGTATCCTCGCTTTCTCTTCTCTCTACTTTCAGTCTGCGTTTCACCGTCAGGCAGACCCCCCCCTCTCACCCCTCCACCTTAATCGTTGAGTCAGGCCTGAGGTCTCTTACGAGAAGGATGACGACCAGTCTGAGCAGCTACGTACAAAATCCCAGAATGCATACCAAGATGATCACCCAGATGGGCTGGTCAAAAGAAATTAAAAAACAAGTAATGACAAGGTAAATAAGTATGGTTCCTAAGAAGCATTTTTCCCTCCTCTCCCCGTTTTGTTTTTATTGGCATCTTAATACAGCGGGAGCTTCGCTGCACAGCAGGAGGTCACCAGAAGCACCTGTGTACACGTAGCAGGAGCGCAACAAAAGACTGCTGAGGCTAAGCAACAAGTCAATAATAACTTTATAGGAACAAAATGGATGTGCTGGTATGAGGAAAGGAAACACGTTCTGCAAAGCAACAGTTGGTTAGTTACACGGTAGGATTTCCAAAGTACCCAAGTCAGTTGGGTAAAAAAAAAAATGAAGTCAGGACGGGTTGTCAACGTTGCATAATGCACAGAGGTAACTCGATGACGAACGTCATACTCCACTAAAAACAGTCTGTGAAGATTGTTTCTTTCAAGCCATTTCATCAGGCTGTCGTAGTTTTCCTGCGTTACTTCCTTTAAACCGAGTCCAGTACTAGAGGAAATGACATCGCAGCAGTCTGGGTTTCTGTTAACAGGTTTCTAATGCAAAGGGAAACAGCAAAGGAGGCCAGCGTCAGGTCAGAGAAGTAACAGTTCCTTTGATCTTTGGGAAACCATGTAAAAACGACATCTGTCTGCAGATCTCAGGGTTTTGTTTTTTTTTAAAACTTGTGCTACATTTCCACGTGTCTCTTTAGCTTGGCTGATGTCGGTATCCTTGGGTTGTTGGAGTCGTAAATATTGGCACGCTACATATGAAGCCAAATAGAAACGACCTTGGATCAGCTGAATAACTCTTGTTTATTTAAACTCTTAGCCTTTTCTGCAAAGAGGGGTCTCTGCTCTTTGTTAAAAAGTTTAGTCTATATGCAGTCTGCTTATACTGTCTGCAAAACAGCTGAACTTTCCCCTCACAAAACGCAGCCGGCAGCCTTACCGCTTTGTGACTGGTGCAAGCATTTGAACGAGGGTTTTTCCAAATTGTCGTAGAACTAAGTTTGGAAAGTTGCAATCAGAACTCAAAGACAAAAAGAGTACAACAAATCAAAAAGTTAAAATATATCGGAATATAATTTTATTTCTTGGCTACATTGCCCAGCCCTACCTATAGTCTCTCCTCCTGGTAATAAGATTATAAATACAAAATGACCCAACATATACTATGATAAGATAAGTGAACTTTAAGCTGCTAGGAGATCATTCAATATATAAAATGTTCCTTTAAAAAAAACAAAAAACATAATATTTTCTGAGAGATGATATGCAGCAACAGGTGGGGGTGAGGCAAGAAGTGTGTTGCTCTTTGGAAAACTCTCTTTTCTTATATATATTTTTTTAAACCAGCTTCTTGTTGGATTTTAGGTTGCCATGAGTTCTTATTAGTGGCAGAAACCACAGAACTCTCAGGCTTTCACAACCATCAGAAACACCTCACCTGCAAAAACATCCAATCAATCTTCCTTCCATCTCTTCACTCTTTCAGGAGATAAGAGGCGTTTCTCCACAGAGCCTACAAGGCTCCTAGGAATACGCCTCACATTTCTAACCTGCTTTGTCTGAGTAAAAGGTCATCAGTTAAGAATCAGACCCCACAGGGAGAGTAACGTGCATCAGGAGCAGGATCATCACTACGTCCTAACAAAACTGTGGCACGTGCTGCAGATACTTCCCAAACAAAAGGAAATCTGGAGGGAGTGTCAGGTAGATGAAAGAGACCAGCACATGCTGTCATAGCCATTGTTAATGCAGGAGGAGTGGAAAAGGATGCACATGGACTCGCATAGTTATCTGATCTGAGGGTGGAGGAGGCCATCTCTCACCGAGCTGCAGGTCAGTTCGCATAGAATAGCTTTTAGTGAAGTCTTTGAAGCTCAATTTATAGTCTAATACGAGACGAGAATCTAGTTTCCCAGCATAATAAATAAAACATGGGTTGGACTCTTTTTAAAACGCACGTCAGAGTCTAGTGATTCCCAATAAATATTTATTTTACTCTCCGAGTCTCGGCGTTGGTGTGCGTTTTCACACGGGGTGGTCTGCTGACCCCGGTCACAGAAGACACACGGTGACACCACTGATGACCTGCACTCACGGGGTGGTACTGTCTGATACAGTCATTATCATGCTCACTTTCTCATGCCCAGCATCACAATGGGTGCAGGGTATCTGCTCTGAGGAATGAGGTACTCGCACAGCCACACATTCACCTCTTTGTCTCGCTGCTAACAAAAGGCTGCAGATGCGCAGGACGGTCAGACGGCCTCAGCGGCACATTCTTATGAACCACATCACCACGGCCAGAGCGTCATTTCCAACCAAAACCTCTTGCCGTTTTCTGCTCTACTCCCAGGTCACCTTTTCTTAAAGGACCGCTACTCCTTTCCAGTAAGGATTGTACGAATCTAGAACAACTGGAACCAATATTTAGTTTTATCAGAACAAGAGTCCAGAGAAACCCCAACTAGTTTATAGAACTTATTCTTATTAAACACGGGGAGCCAATATGTAGTTTTACACTTTTGTTATTCAAGTTAATTTGGGTGTTCCCTACAGAATGTAGCTCCTTATCATACGTCTAAGGCTTCCCAACAATCTGCAAGCAATTTTTATAAAGCAACACAACAAACAGAGGTTGAAAGCTCAACAATATATAACAAGAGTCTTCCAGCCATTTGCTCAAGTCTACTCTGAGTCAATCTGCCACTTCGACAGCTACGAGAAACACCCACAAGGAGATGAAAATTGTTGTTTTCATACAGAAATGTAACCGGAACTGAAACAACCACGACTACAAAATAAGAAATGGTTGATGCAGCCAAATGACCAGCACCAACTTTAGCCCTTTGCGCCTTTTTTGATTTGTCAACAACGTCCATTTTGAACGTCCATTTTCAAATGGAAAATGGACGTATGATCTGCTAACTCTTGGGTTTGTTGCATTCACTGATCATGTGAGGCAGATTGTACATTTAAGTTTCTGACTTGGCAGAGCCAAAATGCTGGTTTCGTCAAGCGATTCCACAAATTATTCACAATAAAAAAATATCCTCGAATTAAACATCCTCCATAGCATTTAACACCAACAAAAGTGAGTTTAGTCGGCTTTTGCTATCTTAGTTTTCAGGAACACAGGCTGATTTGGGCCTCTTTGGTTTCCGAAACCTATTCTGGGATGGAAAGCCACATCATTACTGTTCACAAAATTGCTGCACAGCTTTTGAATTTTAGCCACCGGACTGCAATTAAAACAATACTTTAGAGTGTCCACACACTACCAAACACCGCAAGGAACATTCCTTGAAGGGTCGAGAGTATGAGTAGATGTGAATGCTGACGGATTCATTTGCATGCTAACTAGCTCCCTGGCAAGCGGTCAAAACCCTCTCCAAACTTGGGGATCAATGACAGAACAGGGATGGAGAGAGGAGTTGGTTCCCATTCAGCACACTGTGGGTTTTGGTATTGAACAAATACGCGCTCGCATGCGAGCACACAGAAGCTCGCGAACGTCGGGAGCTCCTTCAGGAGACCTCCCTTTTCACGCAGATCTTTTGTCTCTCAGTAATGTCTGGTATGCCAGCTCTGCTCAATGACCCGATTTCTATGGGGCTGCCGAGGCACCGATCTCTCTCCCTGCGTTTGTGTCTGTGTTCATCTGCCTGCAAGGCCTTCCTCTGGATAAAGCACAGGGCTTAGCTGGGCAGACAGACACAGACCAAGACTGATCCGGTGCATAAGAGCGCAGGGGACACAAAGAACACAAACAGAAAGTCTTGCATGAAGTAAACAGAACGGGCCTCAGGGCAAACTTAATTGAATGAGGAAATGTACATATTTTTTTCCCCTCAGGTTGCCAGAGTTATTGCAGTAGACAAAGCAGTTAATAAAAATAGACATTTACTTTACAGTCCAACTAGTTTCAGGATATTTAAAACAGAGATATTTGATTCCACCCAACAAATTTTAAGACCAGTTGCTTCAGTACACGCACCTCGTCTTTGGACGAATACCCTGAGCAGGGGATGAGCCGAGTCGACTGCCTTGGAAAAGTTCTCGTCGTTGTTAATCGGCAGGAAGTCCCCATGAGTGTCAGCGTAGCCAATCATCACCTCTATATTCGCGAGGCGGTGAATGTGCAGGATGAGCTTGTAGAACTCCTCGAATTTACCAGGCTTGAACCGGTTTACGGAGAACCGCCGGAACTCCGCTCCGTACTAAAGAAAGAGGAAGGAGGAAAAAAAAAAAGACGTTATTCCTAAAGTAGAAAACTGGAATGCCACTTGGATAAATAAATAAAAAGGTACAAGTAGTTGGTGGATAAGGCACAGCAAAGCAAGCCTCTGAACAATTTATAAATAAAAATGACGCTTTGAAAAAGCAGTTCTAACGCAGCCAGTGCATATTTTCAAACATTTACATTACACAGCAGCAAAAAAATATTGGCCTTCAGGGGAAAAAAACAGATCGACGTTGCTTTTCAACATACCAAATGCAAAGTTAGAGAAATAATTATATCTTAGTAAGAGAAATTAATTTCCTTTTGCACATACACTGCTTTTATGCTAAGCTACCGCTTTAATTAGCACAGACCCAAAACCAGAAGATGCATGCACAGTACCACATTTATTCATTTTATTCAACCTGATAAATGTTGATACAAATTATAAAAACAATTTATGATGATAACCACATTTTTTGGGTTCCGTTTCTTAAAAGCACAAAAAGGCCTCATTACTGTCTGACTTGTGGAATCTGGAAAAACGTATAATCTGAAGAACTTCATGATATCTAAACTCTAAAGAAAGTTAAATTAAAAAGGAAAAAAATGGTTTCGGAGTGGCCTAGTCAATGACTAGACATAAATCTATTCGAGTATCAAAACATCCAATATGGCTGAATAAAAAAAACAAAAACAATATTTTTGCAAAGCAAAGCCAGCCAGGTTTCCTCTATAGCGCTGTAAATGACTCAGTGACAGTAATCGCCTTAACTTGATGACAGTAGTTGCCCCCAGGGGTGGTAGAACCATTTATTACGTTTAAGAGGCAATTACTTTTCCACGTAAGGCTCAGTTGTTAGTACATCTTGTTTTAATAAATGAAATCATTCTTTCAGTATTACTCAGGTCTGATATTTAAATGTATTGGATGGTCTAACATTTAAGTGTGACAAAAAAAAACAACAAAAAAAAAAACAGAAGGATTCTGTTAGAGGCATTTCAGATCGCTGAACTAGGCCCTAAGATTAATTTATATCAGCAATATGTATTCTGTTTCTTTAATGGTTCGTTAACAACCTGTGAAGCTCACAGTTTCCGCCTCATTGAATGTGTTAGCGGCCAAACAAACACTCTGTGTGACACTAGATAAACCCGGAGAGGGAATAAATGAGAATGAAAACTTTGGATCGTATTCATTTCAAATGAAAGGAAAAAGGACCCATTAAACAACATTTCTCTACCACCTACTGCAGCTCCAATGTTTGAGCAAATACTTCTTCAGGAAGGCTAAAGGTCATCCCTTAAAACAGAGCAACTTTACTGTACTTTAGGTCTTCTGTAGTCCTGCTCTCTCTCACCGGCACGCAGCCTGAATGCACTTCACTGGATACATCTCAAAATAAGAACCAAACTAGATATCCCATTAGGGATATAAAGTGAAATACATTTTGTCTCAGATGCGACTGGATTTCTCCGTAGAACACCTGGGAAAAAAAAATCTCAGGTCGCACTGGTGCAACGAGGCGCTTTGTTTTAATTTGTCCTACTAAAGTCCTAATGGCTCCGATTGTTTTATCTGCTGGAAAAATTAACAAATACAAAAGTCACTTTCCTGAGTTCATCACTGAAAACGGCAGTCGGGTAGTTCCGTAAAAACATTTTTATAGCTGGATAAACCACATGAATGAATCATATTAAACACAAAACGTAGTAAAATAAACAAGGAATAACGTTCCACCCTAAATGATTCATGCTTCTGGCAGATCTATTTAGCTCTTAAAACGCCTTCGAATTCAGATTTTCTTTTAATTTCATTTATCTTGAGGTCCAAGTTTCAGCTCATAGAAGCTCTTTAGACCTTTTTTCAGTAATTCTGCTTAAAACATTTTGTTTACTAGATTGTCGACTAATAAAAATAACAAAGAGAAAAGAAGGTAAATCTGTAGAAGAACAATGTGATCAAATATTTGGGTGCATCCAAGAAAAAAAACACAGGCACACAAGTAGTCTAGACTCTAGACTATCCTTTTAAAAGCTCTGCACTGCTTTCTACTTCCATCACCGACCCCAACTTTGAGAGTCTTCTTCTCCCAATGCCAACTTCCACACTAAAGAGTGTTCTTACTTTGACCTCACGGACGTTGGTTCACCATTTGAAGCATGTGTACCAATAAGAACAGGTTTTTGCGATGGCTTTCTTGGATAGGTCAGTAAAACATCATAACCTCAAGGCTGAAATTTATAGTAGGCAAAAACAACAACAACAAAAAAAAACAACTTAAAATTGTGACTCAGACACACAGATATACAACCAAAACATAAAAGCATGCCTCAATAATCAGCAAAAGAGAAGAGCAGCAGTTCTGCTGCGTGATTCAGATGGGTAATTTGTAGCTGTTTGTTACTCTGATCATTAGCTTACATCACAAGTGAGCTGATATCAAAGGCAGAAAGCAGAGAGAGAGAGAGAGAGGGGATCAGGGGCGAACAGGAAGGCGAGGACAAGTGCTGACATGGTTGCAGATGGGCAGAGGATATGCTACACCCACCGCTGTACTTAGAAGATGGCATATTAATTTCGGAGAAAGCCTAGTGGGGATGCCAGAAAAACTTCCTGCCAGGTTTACTTCAGGCAAAACCTGCGAGTCAGCCTCATGAAAATGTGATGCCCCATTTGGGTTGAAGCTAATATAAGCCTCTCTACTCCGCAGGATGACACAAGAAGCCGATCGGCAGGTTCTGTCTGTGTTCGGTCGGAGTTGTTAACTTTGTGGAAAGGGAAACCTCGTCGGTAATTCAGTCTGCAATACTTAAAACATGTTAAACTTGAGTTACCAAATAGTCCAAAGATCCCAGTCAACCTTGTGGTTAGGAAAGTCTTCTTGGTACGGCATGTCATGTTCATTGTGCTCCGTGCAGAACCACCCCGAGGCCTGGAGCAAGCCTGAACACGACACGATTATTCACAGGCTTAAGCACTCACTCGAACCCAGCACTAAGAATACATCACCTCAAACGTGACATCACCTGTCCTTCTGGCCTATCAGGACGAAGTGATGCCAAACAAGCTCAAACATGCCTGGAAGCCTCCTAACTGACACACAGGAGGAAAAAGTGAAGATAATTCTTTCTTTGGTCAACACTCACTGCTTCGTCTTCATCATGCAACGCTCTGCAAGTCAAGGTTGACTTACCGATTCTCTGTCAATAAATAACCGACCATGAAGTGAGCAGATAATAAATAAGTTTTTTATTATTAAAGGCATGCAGGACAAAGTTTTTAGGTAGTGTGGAAAAAAAAAACAAAAAAAAAAAACTTCACCACTACTCCCACCTACCTACAGTTTATCCCCCTCCAACTCACACAGTGATAAGAGCTTTAGGTGACTGAAACCAGCTCCTTGCTGAGGCTCCCTGACAGACAGACAGACACCTCCAGTGTTATCCCTGATAAGCTTATCGCTGGAACAGTTTCCCTTGAGAAAACCAAACATGAACTGCCAAGCACGCGCACACACACAGGGGAAAAAAAATAAAATAAGAAGCACACAAAAGTATCAGAGCAAGAAACACACAAGTGTCACTACTGGAAATGTGGAAGGAAGCTTACCTAATGTCCACAAGGTTTGCGTTTTCGTTTGGACAAACATTTTAAGCATCAGCAGGCTTCAAGTGTTTGATTTTGAGATTTAATGGCTTTTTTTTTTTTTTTTGCAGTTAATAATGCCTGAAATGAATGACGAGCAACAAGAACGTCATCTTTTGTTCAGGTTAAACTGTTTAGAACAGTTCTGGATTGCATTTCTAAAAGGCCGGAGAAGAACAGAGGACAGCAGTTCTTTTTGGAGTTCATTTCTAATTAAACTCATTTCTTGTTAGAAGACAAAAGTTGCTGGACTGAAACGGCAAAGTTTCAGTCCAGTGGCAGAGCGAACTTGGGAGGGATCCTCGTAAAATTGTTCTTAGAAATATGCATATGGTTCAAATAAGATGCTGTTTGTTAACAAGAAAAACTAAAACAAAACAAACCCCTCCGGCCTTAACAGAATACATTTAAGATGGGAGTTTAGGAATCTTTTACAACATTGCGTTTCCACGGTGATTCTCTTTTTTAACAAATTAAAACTCGGCTTCTGATAGATTATTCGTTGAGCTTGAAATTTCTCCTGAAAGGAACCAAATGCCCACAATACCACTGGTTTAGACCTTATTTTTTGTGCATTAAATTTGCACGTCAGGAAATGAGTGGGACATTGTTAAACTCTACTACATTTGATTCAGATCGAAACCAAACTGGAGATGAAGAGTTATTTTCTTTCCAGTAGTGCCACAGACATCTTGGCCATGCTCTAAAATTGGAAGGAGATCCGGTTTTGGTGACGGATGCACTACAGACGGCCCTTTCTCCATGGAGGAAAAGGGACCGACTGTCGAACCGTAAGAAAACTAAACAAAAAATGCCCTGAAATGTTCTCCCTATAATTCAACTCGATTGCCCCAAAACTGAGTCGTTTTTAAATAATATTTAAATTTATGAATAAAGAAATACAATTTTAGGCCTTTCAAATCCAAATGAGCAGAAAAATATGTTTATACGTCAGAATGTCACCAATTCCCATCGTGCGTAGGTCAGTATGCGCTAACGAAAGCTTTCGCCATTTATCCGTCATCTCAATCAAGGTTGAGGTGAAGGGCTGAGCTGAGCAGCTTGGACTCTTCAGGCTGGAAGGGAAACAAAGTGACAAGAGAGTCACGTAATTCTGTGCGCGAGGAGCTGCGTCTGATCAAGCGGAGGGGGGAGAGAGGGGAGGAGAGAGAGCGCGTGACGCAACACGACCGTGAGTCAGCTCTCGATGTGATGATGATGCTGATGAAGCTGCTCTGTGGCAGCTACACCCACAAACAATCCCCCCCCCGCCCCCCCGCCTGGTGGCACCGCAGTCAAACGAAGCAGAAGAAAGCGACTCTCCGAGGTCACCGTGTGTGTTCGTGGTTGACCCCCTGGACTGGACGTTCGCCCACCTGCTGTCGGCGTCTGTCAACCGTCTCACAGACCTGTCCTGTCAGGCAGACGGAGGGGGGAGGGGCTCCTTATCAATCATCTCAGGCTGTGGCCATCACGGCTGGTTGAACGCCTTTCCGGATCAACTTTTTGTCTTCTTCCACTAAACTTTCTATAATTGAGCTCGGACGCAGCGCTCTGGGAAGATGATTGGTTATTCGCTGATTGATAAAAAGAAGAGAGTTTGAAGGTGATGCGCTGGCTTTTGGTCAACATGATGGGGAACGCAACTCTGGACAGATTCTGATGAGAGTCCATCACCTCTACCTGTAGTAGCCTCGTGAATCTCCCACAAACTACTGACTGGACGTTTTCCTTCCACTAAACTTTCAATTACTATGATTGGATAAATCATTGTTTGCAACCCCCCCCCCCCAACCCCCAACCAATCAGTCCTCTGTATCAATTAAAATGTCTGAGAAACTCAGTTTTAGTTTTTAATACACAGTCTTTAAAAATTAAAAACGAGCAAAATTCAATATTTATTAGGGCAAACAAAATTTATAAATCATTCTAAATCCCTGTAACAATGTCAGGAAACCTGGTTCCCCTTTGATGAAACAAACAAACAAACAAAAAAACTCCACATAAGTCAATTTAACATGACTCTACAATTAATTGATTTACGGATATGGCAATTGATTCCAATTAGCCACCAGACTCCAGGCCTCCAACAAAACTAATATGTAGAAGAAATTGCAGCCACAATGTTACATTTGGTGGATTTTATTTTTCCCCCCACATGTTTTCTTAAGATTGCAGCTGAACAAACAAACAAACAAACAAGCAAACAAACTGCATTGTGTTTCAAACCCCACAAAGCGTCGTGGAAAGCCAGTCACGACCAGCCAAGCACACAATCTGTATTGTCGGAAATAAAAACAATCGCTGCGGTTCACACAGAAACACCCACAGAACCTGGTCCGGTCCGGTTCGGATCAAAGCGTTGTGTTAGTTCTAGACAAGATTCTCCCTTCCAGCTCCACGACCATGTGTGAGAGGTATTTTTTTTTCTTTTTTCCTTTCTTTCTTTTTCCCCCCCCTCACACCAAACTCTCCTCGAGTCCCGAATGTCTTCACATAAAAAAAAAAAAAAAAAAACACCCACCTTGCTCTTCACTTCCACGGCGTCACAGTCAGCGTGTCGCAAAGGCTGCGACTTGTTGAAGCTCCGATTCATTTTGGCGAACGCAGAAAAGAAGCGAGAAAAGAAGAGAAGAAGAAGAGGGGGAAAAAAAAGTTAAGCCTCCCTTTTTCCGCAGAAAGAGGGGCTCCGATCCTCTGCTTCTTCTGTTTTTTGGTTTTTTTCCCCCCTTCTTTCCCCTCTGGTTGTCCGTTCGCTTCGTCTCCTGCAGAAAAAAAAAAAAAAAAAAAGTTCAAGTTTGTTTTTTTTTCTCTGCTCGTCTCGTGCGTTTCCAAAGCGCTCCGTCAGATGACTCCGCGTTACGAAAAAGCCAGCGAGAAACTAACCGCGTTGACTCGGAGAGAGAGAGACAGAGAGAGAGAGAGAGAGAGGGGTAAGTTTTGAAATGACATCAGCCCTCCTTAAAAAAAAAAAAATGGGATTCAGGGATGCGTTCGAGTGCTGCTCGTTTATCTGACTCCTGCTCGCTTCAAAAATGCTCGGCGCAGAGAAAGAGCGAGAGAAGACGGGAAACGAGGAGAAAAGAGTCGGCGGAGAAACACGAAGAAGAAAAGCAAACGTAAATATGGAAAAAAAGACGAGGGAATGAACGATTTGAAAGCAAGAAAGAGAGAGAGAGAAAGGATGAAGAAGGAAAGAATCAAAAAAGAGGAAGAAAGACAAAAAAAACCAAAACAAATGTATTTACGATTTTTAACGCAACAATGAGCGCCATAAATAAACATTCGAGTAATGCTTGAGGCAGTAATTTCAAGAATAAACGCAAACCAGTGACTTTCAAAACAAGAACCAACAACTGAGCAACGCACACAAACAAAAACCCAGCAATTATTTCCGTAATCAGGCGGATGATAAAAAGTTGATGACCATAAAAAACAAACAAAACAAACAGAGGTTGCAGAAAAATAAATCACAAGTTAGACAGAAAGCAAACAAAACGCTTGAGGTCTTTATAAAAGGAACAAAGGCCTTTTTATGAAGACCTCAAACATCTGTGGAGAGACATTAAAAATATAAACAGAAGTTTAAAAAAAAAATCACAGCAGCTGCAAAGTCAAGCAAATCTATGATTTACTCACCAAAAAATGTCAAGAACGTGCAAAAACTAAAGTTAAAATAGTAGACCACATTAATGTAAAGGATTATATGGACAAGTGTAAACAAAATGACACAGTTACAGTGTTTATAAGTGACTGTTCACTTCTGGAAGAAACAAAATTCAGAACTAAATACATAAAACACTTAAATAATGAAAGAAACAAAAAAAGCAAAACAAGTTTCGGAAAAAGGACTTTACATAATATCCAAGCGCAACGTTAAATTACCGGAAAACACTAAACATAAGTGTCATTATCGCAAACTATTTTTTGTAGATTCTGCTATTTTTAAATTAAAATTTTGTTACGCAGTTCTACTATTTCCGATAGACGCGAATGCATCACCATTTGGTCCAGACCTCCAGAGCGCCAGAGGACGCATTCCTACGGGCCTGCTCTTATTTACCCAGACAGACAGTGCAGATGGTGCAGATGATCAAAAACAAATGAGAGCAAATATTTCATGTTGGTTCGATTTACGGCTTGTGTCGCAGCTCAAGCTGGCCCAGCGCAACTCCAGTCAATCTGCTGTTTGTTTATCCCCAACACAAATGTGTGACTTACTCTTAATTGATTATGTTTTCCAGACCAAAACAACCAAATTAATGTCCATGAAATTTTCCAAAAATATTACTTGTAGAAATGTGTTAAAGGGATAGAGCAGGTCGTGAAAAAGTTAAGAGTTAATAGAGACAATTTTTTTTTTTTAGATCAATTTCAGCGGGGAAATTTATTTCAGATGATTTTTTAAAAATTATTTATTTATTTTGAATCAGCATTTGAGCTGATTTAACTTAACAGTTCACGGGAAGATAAATTTTACAAAAACTTGCAGTTGTTGACTGAAGATGCCTGTGTTCATTTACAGGAAAATGTTGCCCCCTGCTGATCAGAATGTGGTACTGCGTCTCTGTGCCAGCTTCCTTCACAGCAGTGAATAAACTAAACAAGAGCAGCAAATAAGGCAACTCCACCTTTTACACAACTTATTTGTACTTTAAGTTACTTAAAGATGTGTTATTAAAATGTGGCATAGCCACTGTTCAAAATGGGAAAGACAAGAGAACATTGCTGTTTGTGTGATAATTTAATAGGATTCACAGTGAGACTATCGAGATTCAGTAAAAGAAAAAAAATTACTTTAAGTTTTACCAGGCATGACTGTAGATACAAAGGAGGCTGTGAATGAACTACAACAGTTCAGTTCACTGACGGAAAAGAAAATGTGTGTCAAGACTCTGAGAGTTTCTGCAATGCTGTGTGTGTCCATCAGAGCGCAGCAAAACCTCAAAGTTAAAGAAAAAAGACCTGCATTTAACTCAAAATTCAAATAGATTGAGATAAAATGTGTTTTAAATTGATCAGTTTACGTTTCAAATCCTTAATATCTCTGGTACTGTGCAAAGGTTTTAAACTCCTCATGGGTTTATTTATACTTTGCCGTCAGTGACACTAGCAGTCTTATGATCTTTCAACATGTCCCAATCAATTATTGAGGCGGCATTGAAGTTCAATAACAAAGAAAAAGCTTATTTTCGTCTAAAAATATATATTTTTTCTATTAAGAGGCAGTGATAAAAAAGGGAATGAGCCGAAGTTGTGAAATTTCTCATGGAAAGAGTAAAGGCCTAAATAAGAGTTTCAGCAACAGAATGAAGATGGAGAACAAAGTGATGAAAAAATTAATTCCTTTTTTTCCACCGAAGGTGCTTCGTGTCTCGTCAGACGCAGGAAGCTGTTAACTCGATCCTCAGAGCTGACGTCTGAATCAGTTTAGGTGGTCCAGTGGTGGTAAAGTGAGAGGAGATGATTACAGTGAGATGAAGAGATACTCGAAATAATCCGCCCTGTGTGTGTGTGTGTGTGTGTGTGTGTGTGTGTGTGTGTGTGTGTGTGTGTGTGTGTGTGTGTGTCTGTTTCTTGGGGGTAGAAAAACATCTGGAGTTGGTTTTTTAGGTGGCAGGAGTACCAAACTAAAGCCAGTCAGACCAGTAAAAAGGTTTCTGATTCGGTTCTGCTTCACTTACTCTCTGATTAAAGTACGTAAAAAAAAAGGAGGACACACACACACACACACACACACACACACACACACACACACACACACACACACACACACACACACACACACACACACACACACACACACAGATAATGTCTCAGCATTCAGATCATACTGAATAAATGTTGCAGTTGTACTATAACATCATCAAACCTGAAGCTTTTTCTCCTGGATCGCACTGAGTCATGACACACCAGCAGACTCTGCAGACAAGCCGTCTGACTGGTGGTCTAAATTAAATGCAGACACAGCGCAAGCTGGGAAATGTAAAAGGTAATCTGCTTTCCCTGCAGTCTATTTTCTCCTGGGGAGACACTTTGTGAGTAAGAAATGTGAGCAGAAGTAGGAGGCACGGCCTGGCGCCACCTTCAAGGCCACTTTTAGAGCTGCGTGTTCATAAATGGAGTAAGACCAAACACACTCTGTACTTAGAAATATTTTAATTTTCATCACACCTACCCAGATTTTGCTTCGACTGTCGGCATGGGCTGGAAAGGGGATGAACTAAAAGTTCATCCCCTTGGATTTTATGAAGCAACGCTCATAAAATCCATCGGAGGTCTCATGCTGAAGGCCAAAGAAAAAGAGAAGTTCATTTAAGGACAATCCAGTAAATCAGCAGTCTGGCCACTGCAGATATGCGGCAAGCAATTGTTTCATTACATCAGGAACAGCGAAACCTGATCTCCACACAATCACATTTGTGTGGATGAATGTTCAAGATGAGAAACAGACATGAATACAACGTCTTCATGTAAATTGGCTGGGCTTCCTGATCTGATAGATAACTTTGTATCAATTGGCAATAGATGATATATGGTTTATTTATTTTTCATCTACGGTTTATCTTTATTTGTCCCACTGAAATCCGAAATAACTTTTAGTATAAGGGACTCGCGGTCAGGGTATGACGGCTATTGCTTCAAATTATTTCTACACAAATGAACTCAGAACATCTAGAAAAACTGCTGACTGACCGAAATGTTCCTGAAGGTGGATGAATAACGATCAGAGGAAAAGGTTGGGGTCAGGTTTAAAACTTTAAATGTAAGGCATCGCATTTTAAAACCGTGGAACAAGAACTCGTTTAAAGACGTGCAACCTGACTAGTTTTATGTGTTGCCAGGATGCCTGATCCAGACTAATGCACGAAGCATTACAACAGTAGAGACTAGACATGATCAAAGCCCCAAAAACCTTAAGATCTCCAAAAGGAAGACAAGGCTCAGGGTTATGCCTTTGAAATCTGAGAGCACTTTTCGGTTAATGTCTCACAACCCCTCGCTTTAGTTAGAAACTTAACCGCCTGCTCTGCATTTAAAAGGAATCAAAATGATTCATTCAATAACCCAGAAACAGGATGAAAATTACACCTTTACATTTTGTAGCCTGTTGGACCAATTCTGTTCTTTCTGGATTGTCAAAGATGGACTAAATTAGCTCTTAAATATTCTACTGACTACATACAATGTAAAACCCGGCCTGCTCTTAAAGGGGTATTGCGCATTTTTTTGTGATTCATGAATATGTTACCTGGGTTTGTCAAACTATTAACTTATTGCAGTGGCTCAAACTCCAGGGTGAATTTCAACCAACCCTAAGATAAGAAATTGTATTGTGGTTTATGTAAAAACTATTTATGATGTTTGCAATATAGGATAAGATATTCTCTTTGCCAGACAAAATTTAACAAGTCAAATGTTTAGTAAGTGTTTTGGAGGGATTGTTATTGTTTACAGAGTGAAGACTCACATGCTGCTTTGTAGAAAAAAAAGTTTTATCCAAATTCACTTTATGTTAAGAAGCATTCAGTAAACAGTAATAAATTAGAGAACCATGATCGGATGGTAAGATGATGACTGCTGATTGTTATTCCACAGAATCGCGCTTTAAAAAAAAATATTAGTAACAACTTATAAACCTCAAATCAATCATATAAGCTTCTGAATGCTTTCCTCATTACATTAGAGTTTATTCTCTTCTGTTTTATGTTGTCTAATGAACTACGCAGTATGTGAATTTAAAGTCCCAACATTTTCTTTTTTAATCATATTTTACTTCTTTGATAAATGTACAAGCTTAAGCTGAGTACTAGCCCTGAATTCAGGTGATTATAAAAAGTAAATCTTGTACATAACTTTGATCATCTCTGACCAACTTTCCTTTTTCTATTTGATCATGCTCTGATGCTCGGGATGCCAGCGAGTTGTCTGTCGATGGCCTTGGAGAGGTTTCATGTGATGCAGAGTTAAATAATCCCAAACAGATTTTCATACCAGAGATCCCCAGCATGATGCTGCCACCACTTGGGGGTGCCATCGTCATAGCAAAAGGCAAATTCATGCGTGCTCTCAGGCACGAACACGGGCCTGCTTTCTCTCATTGTCCTCATCTTTCTCACTCACTCACACACACACGCACACACGCGCACACACACACACACACACACACACACACACACACACACACACACACACACACACACACACACACACACACACACACACACACACACATCTATCTATTCAGACAATGCCAACTCTCGCACATCCTTGCCTTCTTTTGCGGACTCTGTGATTCGTGGAATTTTTTGATGTGTAAAGTGGTAAAAGACCTGCTCCCTGATCTGGACTTTGTCACAATTTTTGAAGCCATTTGGAGGCTTAGAACCAGTTCTGTTAAAGAGTTATAAATAGAAAAATTTCACTTCATATATTGAAGTTCCTGCCTGGTTCAGTGAACCTCCGGGTGGCTCCCCTGTTGATCACGAACACCCCCATAGCTTGTCTGCCTTCCTTTCCTGTGATGCGGCGCAAAGCGGAGTCTGTCCTGATTCACTTCTCCTCCCTGCAGAATGAAAACATCAGCCATCTGGTCGAGGGGTGAAAGGTCAAACCTCAGGCTGGTAATGAGGATGGCGTCGCTTGGGGGATGTTGGAGGAGTGAGTGCATTTGTGTCTGTGTGTGTGTGTGTGTGTGTGTGTGTGTGTGTGGCTGGTTCAGCGTGTCTGCTTCCTGAGTGAGCATTAAACATTAACGAGTGAGCTCTGCACGTCTAGTGGGAGGACGGGAGATCTGAGTGCCCGGAAGGAGACGGTGCGCGGACAAAGTCGCTGCGGATAAATTAAAAAAGGTGCCAGGGCGTTTGCACGGTTGCGTGAAATGCACCGAAAAAAGGACTGCATGTGGAGACGCCGTACCTTTCAGTCACTCTCTCCTCAAAAAGCCTTTTCCTCTTGTTTATCGACTCACCCTTCTAGGATTCTGTACATCAATAGTTTGGGTCGATGAGAAAGAAAAGGCACAGAGGCTGCTGTTGTGACAGAGCTGTTTGTGTGTGTGTGTGTGTGTGTGTGTGTGGACTTACATTTGATTCACTGTAAGGACAATTTTCCTAACACGTACTATGCTGTGGGGACCGATTGCTCCTGATGGGACCCAGGGACCAGAAGAAGAAGTGGCGTTTTGGGGTTATCGTTTAGGTCAAGGCTAAGGTGTCAATTGAATTTGGGTTAGGTTTGGGCTTAGACATGTACCAGTAAAAGTTAAGTTTATGGTAAAAGTCAAAGTTAGACTATCGAGATGAATGAAAAATTAATAGAAGTCAAAGCAAAATCATTGTAAGCTATAAAGACATTATATGTGTGTGAGCTTGTCTAGTTATCCTATTTAGAACAATTTTTGGCATATTTACTGAGCTTGTAAATATGTTTACCAATGGTCCTTATGGGGACCAGTAACAGGTTGTCCTGATATGGTGGATCTCCTTGTTCAGGGTTAGAGGTTAGTTTCCGAGGCATGTTGTGATTACGTTTTGGTTAATGTTAGGGTTAATAATAAACTTGTTTTTTCTAGGGTTAAGGAAAACGTCTCAGGCATAAATGGAGTTATTTAAATTAAAGAACAAAGCCCAGAATGGGTAGAAATACAAACTTGCATGTGTGCATATGTTTTTCTTTTGTCATATCACATCATTTGTTCCAGTTATTTTCCACCTTGACCATATGTCCTGTCCACTTCTGCTGGAGTTAGCTGTACTCGAAAATAAGCCATTAGGTAATAGCAGCAGGTCTCGCTCGGCCTCAGCGCTGCAACAACCCGACAGACCGAAAATCACAGAGTTGAGGTAAAAAAAAAACAAAAAAAAAAAAGCATAGATCTCACAAGCAAACTCGATTACGTTCACTTCCTTTTTATTCTCTTTGCAGACTCTTCAATGCATTTGCAAGTGTGTGCTCCTGTGTTGGTGCAGTTGCCATGGAAATGCAAGCAATGGTGGGAATAATGGAACACTCAGCAGTAAACCACCACCTCTCCTGTTTTACCAGTAACCTCTGAGAGCATGTTTTAGTCACGCTCTCCGACTGCGGATCAGTTTAATCATAATATTTCCACTGCATTGAGTTCCCCTACATATAAGGTGAATTTGATTGTCGAGTGCATTATGTGTGCAAGGCTGGTGAAGAAGAAGAAGAAATGGTCTCCAGCTTAATGAGGATAATTATCATAAATGAAAATAATTATTTCTCAATGGGAAGGAATAAAATATGACCCGTTTTATGTTTGCAGAAAAGGATATGAGCAACAGGTTAACATATTTTAAATAGACGAGGTATTGCATAATGTTTCTGTTGCTTTTATAACTTTAATTTCTTTGGAAACGTCCTAATCGCAATTATATTATTCACTGGTAACAAAAAAAGAGGTGATGAGTGACCTTGTACTTTTAACCAGGATCACATTTATGAGAAAGGCTCTGTCATAAAAACCTTATCTGGAATTAATATGAATAATTATATTAATAATAATAAATACAAGGATGTAATAAACAACACCCTCCATATTTATTGGCACTTCTGCTACATTAATTGAAAAAGCCTGAAGTGAAATTAATGAACAATTTCACACACACACACAAAAATAAAAAAATTTAAAAAATGCATGTTTTAATTAGTTTATTTATTGAGTACTAAAAATAATCCTACATACACATCCTACATCTTACAAATTGACGTTCCTTACAATTCCTGTAAAATACATGGAATGGAAGCACTTTATACGTTTCTGTTTTTCTTTATAATTTCATCAGACTTTGAATTTTTCATGGCCTTTTTATTATAAACACTAAATATAATTTAGTGTTTGACAGTAAGTAGGACGTCCCTTTCCTGAAATGCTGCGTTAGATTTATGCTGAATTGAAAGTGATGTAACAGCTTCTAAAAAGTTCCCCTTTTGTCTGCTCACTCCACTTAATATTTTCCTGTTCTCTTTTTTCAGTGGTGGTTTTGCTGTTTGTCTCAAGTACTCTAAAGACCCACTGTCTCTAAAATTCACCCTTTGCATGTTTATACAATTCCATCAAACAAACAAACAAACAAACAAACAAACAAACAAACAAACAAACAAACAAACAAACAAACAAACAAACAAACAAACAAACAAACAAACAAACCATCTTTTTGCTCGTGTCTACAAAACAACTTTTCCCAAACATCTCTAAATTGTTGCGTCACAATTTGTTACCTGGCAACCCGAAGCCCAGCCCAGGCCAGCCCGTCGCCTGGCAACCCAAGTGGACCCGTTTCCTGCGCTGCAATGGCCGCAGGAAGTGGAAAAATGTTCAGTTGTCTGCTGCAATGCAGAACATACGTCCGTAAATTTTCCTCCCAGTCACGTAAAACAGCTTAATTTAATTCTTTCTTTAAATGTGCCTGAAATATTGCCAAAGAAAGTTGCAGTTTCTCAGGAAGGAAGGAGTCCTTTGAAAACTGTCCACATTATACAGGAAGATTTACCAAAAATACTGAGGAGGACGGTTCTGTTCATCTCAAATCTGCAGATAATAGTGACGTAAGTGCAAAATAATGTTCTGTGTGTTTCGTATTGTTGCTCTGATTTGTCATGTAGCAGAAGCTAACGCTGAACGGTAGCTACTGTTAGCATTAGCCAACAGTAGCCGGCTAATGCTACCTTAACAATATTTTGCAAACAGTGTTTGTAATGTATGTTGGATTCTCGTTCATTGCCGATATTGCCTCATATGTGTGTTTACATGTTGAGAAAAAATACGTGTCCTTTATTGTCACAAATATAAATGTGAAAAAGGGGGAAAAAAATGGTCTCTGTGGTGACGTCATCTGATCGACTTCACGTCATGGCTCACTGCGCCGAAGCGTAGCCAGAATCCTCAGAGTTTGACTTTATGACAATATAAATGTGCGTCAACGCTTTTAATCACTCAGTGGTTGTAGTTTCATGGTGGTTCACGAGGCTCCACTTTTTCCATTTCCGGGTCAAAGATGTGCGGTTGATGGGTCAATGACGTAATCTAGGCTGTTTACATCTTTTGTTTCTGCTGCTAAATATGATTTCTTATTTAATGATGAATAAAAATAATCCTTTAAGAACTGCTTTTTGTACTCACTCCTATTGTGAAATTACTTTTGATGATCAGAAACTTCCAAATGTGACCAAAAAAAACAAAAAAAAAACAACAAACAAAAATAAGCAAAACCAGGAGGAACATGTGAGGCGACAATTAGTTTCTCACAGACCTGTTTACAATTAATGTTACATGTGGATTTGTCTTTAGAAAATATTGACTTAGTTTGTTATTTCAGATTGTGGAAAATTTGCTGTCATCTTCAAGGCCAAGGTGGAGCCTCTGAGGAATTGTTTGATTTGATGCCAACCATCAAACGATGTGTAAATGTGTAGTCATTCAACAGGATGACAAACACTTTCTAATGCTCAATACTAATATGAGTGAAACGGACTCCAGATGTCAGCAGAGGAACTGCCTCTGCTCCACAGCCCCGGGGCGCGGGGGGGGGGTTCGAATCGGGCCCTGTGTTTGTTTATGAGCTGGGATCAGCTGGCAAGCTACAGTTTCGTGTCAATATTTTGAAAGATAAAAAGAAGTGTTTGTTTGCAGGAGTCTGCGACGAGTTTATGAGAAGTTTCCACTAATAAGTCGGCGTCGGCGAGCAGCAGAAGGGAAACGAGGCAGGTGGAGACACGGTGACTCGGCCGTGCTTTCCTCCCTCACTCCAAGAACGGCCAGAGTGTTTTTTGTTTATGCACGCAGTCAGCAGAGAGTGAGCGCATCCCACACGGCTCCATGATTGAAAGAAAACAGCATCAATCTAGCAAAGAGCTCAAGGCCAGACTCCTATAGTTTAGATGGATAGATGGATAGATAGATAGATAGAAGATAGATAGATAGATAGATAGATAGATAGATAGATAGATAGATAGATAGATAGATAGATAGATAGATAGATAGATAGATAGATAGATAGATAGATAGATAGATAGATAGATGGATGGATAGACAGCATCTGTTGTGCTTACCCTCCCCCAGTCTTGCCCCCTCTAAGTGCTCTGTGGTCATTTTCATTCATCTCCCCCATGATGGTAAAATGTCAAGGTTAGAGTGTGCCAGATTTCTCTCTCTCTCGCTCTCTCTCTCTTTTTCTCTCCCTCTTTCTGTTTTTTTCTTTCTCTCTCACTCTCTCTCTCTGTCACACACACACACACACACACACACACACACACACACACACACACACACACACACACACACACACACACACACACACACACACTGTTAAAGGATAGGGAGGTGAAAGGAGCTCTGTATGAATACAAGAATTAGTCAAGCGTGCATTTTCCTTCTTCTCCTTTTCTTTGCCTCTCTGGCTCCTCTGCTGCCCCCTCTCTTTGTTGGTATTGCCCTTTGGTCTCTCTCGATGTGTGTGTGTGTGTGTGTGTGTGTGTGCGCGCGTGTGTGTGTGTGTGTGGGTTAATTCAAGGGGTAAAAATGAGCATAGTTTAGAGAGATTTGGTTTAGGGGTTTTCTTGGATATTGCTTTTGCTCCATTAAGTTCATGAGGCTTTTTATTGAAAAAGTAAAGTGAGAAGTATTAATTTATCAGAAAGAGGGTCATGTTACAACATGACCCTCTTTAGTTATGTGTCGTATGATGACCTTTATTAAAAAACAAAACAAAACACTTTTTCTACTTGTTTAACCCAAAAACCTTCACCTGCTGATGTATAAAGACACATAACTACATCTGTTTAAACAAAACCAGTGTGAGGTCCTTTTCAGCCAGCTGCCTGGCAGTGTGTGAGCAACAGGCCATGGAGAGGTAACACCTTGTTACTCTCTGTTCAAAAAAGAACAGAGAGTAATATTCTTTTTTTTATTATTGTTATTGTCTTTATTCTATATATTTTTTTTCTCTTAAGAAGCTGCAGAAACAGTATGGTGGAGGAATTTAGCAGGTTTGAAACATGAACTTTTATACTTAGAAAAGTTAAGTATAAAACTTAACATGTAATAAAATAAAGACATTCAAGTGCAGTAAGATTTTTGCATGATAATACAAAACTACACAAAAGCATAAAATCAAATCTCATCAGCTGTCTTGAAGAAAAAAAAAAAACGCTGAAGTGCTGAAGGGTTTTCTTTGGTCATACCTTTACTAGGTGCCGACATTTATCACCATCTGACAAGTTTGGTTTTCACTTTATTGAACAAAGTGTAAAAAAAAAAAAAAAAGTTTTATACAAATAAAATACATTTTCAGTGTCAACTAGAAACATAAATCGGTCTTGTTTAAATTATCAGTCTTTTGTGGTGTGATTTATCTTAGCCTTTTGTGTTATTCCCCGTTTTTGGGGGATATCAAAAACAGTTTTTCCCAATATTTTTGTTTAAATCGTTTGATTCTTACTTCTTTCCTTACAGACAAGAATGTCGAGAAACGCATAGCGCTTCCCACACCACTGTATTTATTCATCACTTTGAAAAGATATAAGTTGCTGACCAAAGTGCTGCACTGAAGACTAGAAATCCAGGAAGTCAGATTACATTTTCTTGAAAGTGGAGTGAAATGTCCAGATTTTCCTCAGAACCAACCTAAGACTTGTTGATGAGGACTGGACAACCTTCACTTCCCCCACATGTTTGTCTTTTATTTCACCTCTCCCAAAGTGTTCGCCAAAACTCCCCCCTTCCCTCTCAGACAGATTTACCCCTCCTCCTCCTCCGGTGAAGCCCCCTCTCAACCCCGAAGCAGTGCCCCAAGAGAACAGAGGTAAACATGCCCCCTTTTCTTTCTTTCTTTCGGGTTTTTTTTTTTTGCTCATTCCCACTGCTCCCCAAACTCAGTCGTCCTCTCTCAGTTTGTTTGCCGATGGGCTGCTTTCTGGACTCATTGTTTGGCCCTTAGTTCAGAGCACGCTTTGAAGACATAAGGGGAAAAAAAAAAAAAAACAAGAATAAGAGGAGGCAATGATACAAATCAATTTGTAAGGTTAGGTTTACAGCTGCACTTGTGTTCTGGGTATTTATAAGTAGAAACCATTTGGGTGTAAGTCTGTGTTGTATGTGCAAAACACGCAGGAGGTCCTGATAACTCGATAATGTTTATGCTGTATATTAATAGGATTTAGGCTTTCAACATGAAGGAGACATGAAAGCATGTCTCAAAACTAATGACAGATTCAGGAGAAAACAGAATCACTTCACATCTTGTAGAAAATAAAACTGTAAACTGATTCCATTTATTTAAACGCTTCCAACAAAATTGACTTCTTCTCAAGACATTTTCAAAATAAGCAGGCCCAATTCTTGTTCGTTTTTTCAGAAGCTCAGTCCAAATTCGGGCAAAAATGTGTCCGGTTCTCTCCAACGTTCCAGTCAGATACGGATTACGTTCAGTCCAACTCAGTCCTAATTACAGACAATATAATAAAGACAGGATTGACTTTGCAAGAATCTCTTCAGAATCTCAGCTGAACACTGAAGCCTTGAGACGGGGACACTTTCTATGAGCAACAAAAAACAAAATGAACAAAGTCTACGCCCTCGCTCAGTTTAACTCATAAAACTCAAAGCGTATTCTCCAAAACTGTTGCCCTTTGAATTTGACATACTTTTTCTGTTTTTGTACATAATGTTTTACTTTTTTTTAACCTACTTTTGAAGCCCTTCTGTTGTCATAAACGCTGCTTTGCTAAATATTTTTAGATTTCATTCTCCGTTCATCCGTTCTGAAATCTTACCGCGCCTTTAGTCGCGACTCACCTCGGAGGCACCGTGTTTTGACAGCCATCAGACAATAATTGTACATCCGCTGAAGATTTGATAGCTACCTGTTCACGGTGTGGCACGTTTGTTTTTTTTTTTCTCTTTTTGAAACAGTAGCTGACAAGCTGTTGCAGTTGTTTTTCAACGTTTTCTGTTGATAAAAATGTCAGTTGACATGTTTACTGTTTTGTCGCAGGCTGTAAGAGAGGAGACGGTGTGGGAGGGAAGGTTAAGAGAAAGACAGTTTAGGGAGACCTGCTGTGTGCGTGCGGCGGGGTGCTCTGTTTTAAGCCACGACGTCGCTGAGGAATGAGCTGGATTGGAGATACGCAAAGTCAAGAAGAAACTGTAGTCGGTTTATAAATAGACTTGACGCTTTGCGAGCTTGTTCCGTGTCCTGCAACATGTGGAAAAGTTGCACTCCCTGCTACGCTAGAGACGTGGAAATCGATGAGTTCTCGTCATGCTTCTCTGTCACCTTGTAATGCTGTCCGCTGGGTCACCCAGTTAAAAAAAAAAAAAAAAAACAGCACATAGGAGGTTTAGACAAACCGCACACCTGCGCCTGCACACACTCTTAACACTTGTGCACAGGCGCGCTCGCTGCACCATGGTTGTAAAGGGGAGACCTTGCAGACTCTGCAGAATCTTAAACTTTTTCTCGCTGCGCCCTGGTTGTAAATGCAGGCCTCCTCTGACATGCACACGCAGTGTAAGACACACTTGAGTGTTATGAGGTGCCGCTGCTTGAAGACAGACGAAGCGGGTCTGGGTAGGATTAGATCCTTGCAGCCCCACAGCTTTCACCAAACTGTCTGGCCTGGACTTTTCTTTTGTCTCTGTATCTTTCTCCCACACCTGTTTCAGTCTGATTTGTAAAAGCAGCCCCTCCCTCCCTTCTTAAGGGTGTGTGGCTATTACATTACCCCTTGAAACCTTATGTTTTTTCATATGTGGGCATTGTGTGGCGGCAGATCCACAGCAGGGTTTCAGAGCAGCAACATTTTCAAACGTATCGGCTGCTGAGAAGTGAGAGGAGCTCAGCCGTGTGGGCTGACAATGTCCCAGCAGACTGGGTTTATTGCCTCAGATCCGTCTAGAATCAGTCTCCATTGTTCTGCTGGTTTGCCCCTTGAAAAGCTCTGGGGATACTCTATCTCATAAAAGGGGCCGTTAATGTACTCTGACCCAGAGTGGGATTATTATTTCGACGGTCTCCAGTGACGGAGCGAAGGCGTCGGTTGTGTCCGCTCGGCTGGATCACCGGCAGCAGGTTGGACAAGGTGTCATCGAAACACAGACATAGGAAGAGCTGTCAAAGAAAGCCAACAAAGAGCTTCAACTCGTCTTGTGACACGCAAGACACGAGCTGTGGAACAGTGAGAATCGAGGCAAAGAAAATATTTGCAAAACCAAATGTTTGTCAGTTTTGCTGCTTGAATAGCACGTACAGAATGCATACATCCTCATACTCATGCAGGCAAAGCTCTCTGAAGTCTTTTGTGACTTGCTTCTATTTTTGCTACGGTAGGGTATTTGCCAGAGGCGCTTTTTGAACATCAGAGCCGGCACTGACTCATCTGTGCACAAAGATCTGTAACGTTTGACATTTGATGTTTGTCTCAGTAGAAGTTTGACCCAAATTTAGAGCACTCAGGGTTGCGCCAACAGTTAAATAAGTGTGCCATTTATGTCAATTTCTTAACAATAGCTTAAGACAATGGATGAAAGCTGAAGGATCTTTTGAGTTTTGCAGTTTTAAATCCAAGTTTGTTTTGTCTTTCTAAACTGCATGCAATTCTACTATGCAGACAGAACTTCTTTTCATGCATTCCCAACACAAATAGCAATTTAACCTTTTTGGATTTTATGAAATAAAAGTATGCATGGTTGAAAAGTGAAAGCAAAAGAATTTGTGGCTAATCGGAAGGACTGGGCCATTTCCCGATGGGCCAATCTGACATCTGGACCACAAGAACCAGTTTCCACTTTATTTGTTTTGTTTTTTGGGCCGGTGTGTTGTCTTGTCATTGGTGGGTTGATTTCATAAGCTCCTGTTTCAAACCGTTATAAGAAAATCAGTTCTGTTAGACTGTCTGTAATCGATATCTGTGCAACAAAGATGTGGTGAAGCCGACATCATCTTAAAACAGCATATCTGCTGTCCCTTGCACCACGTCCGCCTTTACTGGCAACTCTAGTTTTTCTTTTTCTTTTTTGTGTGTGTGTGTTAATTTCAAACACGCAGAGATCAGTCCAATCTCTAAAACACATATTAATGTTTTAGAGTTGGCCATGTTTCTGAAAGAAGATGATAGTGTCGTTAGGAAGTTAATGTTACACTGTTAATGACAAACTTGCAGAGAACTGAGCAATATAATTTTTTATTCTTTAATCGTAAGGATTTCATATCTGTGAACACTAACTTGCTTGTTATTTCATTCTGCAGAAAAGGACATTCTTGTTGGAGATTTGCGCTTCCACTAATGTTCTCAAATCTGTGAAATCAAAGTTGTTATGGAACAATTTCCTTGCAGTGGAAAAAGAGACGATCGCGCGATGAAGCGTGATCTTGCCTTTAGTATCGAATATTTTATTAGTACAAAATATATGCTCAGATATTGCTGAAAAGAATGTGTTGTAAAAATGGTTGTTGGACATGTGCACTCATGTTGAAAGAAATCGACATTGTGAAGCAATTTTTACTTGCGCTGAATTAGAAATATTTTGGGAAATCCTCTGAATTGCAAGTTTTTACAGAACAGTGCACTATTGTAGACTTAATATGTAAGATTATCATTACATGATTTTAATAGTAATGGGTCATTGTCAAGGTTTGAGGCATGAAACTCCAGGGCTTAGTGATGCTTTGTTTTAGTTTCCACCACACAGCTTTTTGCACGGAGGCCAAAATGTCTTAACCTCATCTGAATAGAGGAACTCCTTTTTTTTTTTTTTTTTTTTTTACCAACCATTTATGAAGGCCTGATGTGGGTTTATCCAGAAATTAAATTAGACTCAGGTGGAGCGTGTTTGCAAATTAAGTCATTGATTTTATTTAGGGGTGTCATAGTAAAGGGCATTTATTTTACACTTTTGTGACTTTTTTTATGTGTAATACAATTTGAAAGCCCTGGGTTGTTTCAACGTTGTTTTATTTTGGACCACCTTGTATTTTTCACGTGACAGCCTAACAAAATGCAGCTTGATGTTTTTGATTTTAATAAGAAAAAGTTGAAGTTTTGACTGACATTATTATTCAGTGTTTGCAGACATTAAATTTCCTTGCAAGTTTGTATCTTGACAAAAAATAAAAACAGGGTTGAAAGCTTAAATGTGTGGCTTAAATCCAGTGCAAAGATTATGTGCATTTATTAGTAAATATTTCCAGCGATTTAACATCTTTTACTCGATGCTCAAGTTAATTTATGAGTTTCCACAGAGAGACAAATTAAACTGAGAATTCTATATTTCTTATTTTTGCTGACAATGAGATACCAAATCTATCTTTAGTTTAGCTCAGTTTTTTTTTTTTTATTTTTTTTTTTACTTGCAGTGTTTTAAAGGTTGCCAGTGTGTGAATATCTGCATGTTTGCATGAGTATTTAGGAGTCCTGCAGCTTCACACATTGACGCGACTTTGTGTCGCTTCTGTTGCACTTCGCCGCATACACATGCACCAGAGCTGCCCTTTGGAGGAAGTGGTTACCTTTTAGGCTTTCTGGTTTCACATATCTTGTTCCGTTTGTGAGAGTGTGTCTGTCTGTATGCATGCTTGCGTGTGTGCATGTGTGCGTGTGTGTGTGTGTGTGTGTGTGTCGGATTAGGAGAGGCCCAGCTCAAGATAGAAAGACAGACGAGGTTGCTCCCCCCCCTCCATTTTTTGTCTCACTTTTCGGTTCTTTCTTCGCTTTCCAGTCTTTTCCCCTCTGTCCTCTGTGCCTTTTTCCCCTCCTCAGTGGCACTGTGATGGATGGCAGCCTGCAGGGGTGAAGGTGGAGGGGTTTGTGATCAACAGCCAGGCTATTGTGTGTTTCTTTCACTTTGCGTGTTTACTTTTCACTTAAAGATGAGAACAATGACGAGACTCAAAGACATGGAGCTTTTCTAAAAAAAAAAAAAACCGCAGGGATCAATTTCTTATTTTTATTTATTTTTATTTATTTATTTTTTTGATGGCTTAGAACCGGTTTAAGGGATTTGTGGTGGCTTCATGGAGGTTGTAGTTAAGTTTAGGCGATCGCCTGCGTTAGTTGGATCAGGTTAGAATAAGAAGGGACACATGGTGTAAGTGATGTTTCTGTGTGCCTGTGTGTGTGTGTGTGTGTGTTTGTGTGGTTAAAGATCTCTCCAGGAAAGGCCGTGTGGGATATGAAACCTGCAATGACAAAATGACTCGCTAATCACTGTGATTAGAGGGTTGATGAGGGGAAGGCAGATGCTGTCACAGAGCTGGTTCAGCCTTCAAACAAGAGCAGGCTCACAAGCGCATACAAAGAAGCAACTTTTACAGAAAAATGTGCGTCTTATGTTGCACATACGGCGCCTTGCAAAAGTAGAAGGAAGCCCCTGGTTTCTGTTTTTTGCATGTTGGAGCCACAAGCCGTACTCTTTTGGTATTTCATAGAAATAGACCCACACAATCTACAACAAGATTGTGATTTTTTTTTTAAAACAAATAAAAATGTAATAAAACCTGCCACACGTTTGTTTTTAGCTCCCTTTGCTCTGACAACTAGATAGGCAGAAATGCAGACGATTGTCCACCACATTTCATAAATCTGGCTTTCATTGAAAAGAGGCAAGAAGAAAGACAGCCTTGAAAGAAAGTCAAAGTAAACTCCTTTGCAGTTTTCCGCATGACATCTAGGGGACACTCCAAACATATGGCAAAAGGGATCTTTTGTCAGATGACGCCAATATTGACGTTTTAAAATGCATGGAAAACACATTATATTGCATTAGACTAACGCAGCACACCCCACTAAACACACCGTGCCCTCTGTCAGACATTGTTACAGCATCATGGCGTAAAAGTTCTTTTTCCACTGTAATATTAGCAAAATCTTTACTCACACACACACACAATCATTTTCAATTTTTCATTTATTAATGATTACGCCCCCTACTTCCTACTTTCTATGGACTGCCTCATAAAATGTAGCAAAATGAAGAAGTTCAAGGGTCATGAATACATTTGCAAAGCGCTGTATGTTCGACTGCATGTGCAGAAGAAACATGCGTCCTCCACGGCAGCGTTGGCCTCAGAGCGACTGCACACATGCTCACGCAGTCGCTCACACACTTCTTGGCATTGAAATTAATTCACTGACCCCTGTTTAATGGTCTGTGGGTTTATGTCGTCACGTGTCACTATCACTTACAAAGGAAATAAAATCTTAGCACATTACACTTCAATTAGGTGTTTAATACGTCCCATTAAAACTCTGCCATTTCAACTGCTGAATGATAACAGTTTGAAAAGTGATAAAAACAAATTTTATGGGTTATCCTCAGTAAATCTATATGGCAGATGGTTAATGTGGCTAGGCTAAATGTGTTAAAGTGGAGCTCCTGGTGAGGGTTTAAGCTTTTTGAAATGTCACATCTTTTATAGATTAGGTGCTGATGAACACGAGAAACTCACGCAAACTGCTACAGCTCAGCGGGGAAGCTAAAAAAAAAAATTTCAGCCCATTAAAATGTTTTTCATGTAAAGCATGTCGGTATCAAAAGATATCCACTCCGGTCTTGAAAGTTGGAAAGTAAATGTTACTTCTGTAATGTATAAGGCAATATTATTTTTTACAGCTCCTTGAACTATTAAAGGGCGAGTGTCCTTTAATAGTTCCTCAAGAGTGTCCTTAAGTGTCCTTTTTTTTTGTCCACACAGTATTTGCTTTGGCTGATCTTGCTGTTTAAAATCCTTTTGCAGCCTATCCTACTTCACAGTAAATTCCCCTGATGTAAGTGAGCCAGCTGCAATGTCAGTTATTTTATTTTATTTTGTGAAATGTAAAAACACACACTTCTCAGAATGCACTGTCACATGCAGACTTGTTTAGGTATGGCTCGCTCCTTTAAATAGTGCAGTTTGAAGCTTTTACAAAAGTCTGTTTTTTACATACTCGTTAAAGTTGTCACCAAGGCCATGCCAGTATAATATGAGACAGATTATCTGTAAAAAGATGGAGCTCCTCCACCTCCTCCTTGAGCTGCTACTTTACTTTTTATTTTATTTTTAATAAATAGATGTACCCGAGGCTGGTTTGGAGCAAAAAGACACTGTATGTGTGTGGCCCTAATTACAAGAATATTACTGGAATTGAAATGAAATCAAATTGCTAGGAGTAAAATAATAATAACAAAAATAAAAGAAGTTGACTAATAAAAGAAAACTATTTTGTGTTGTGCCAAACACTTTGTGGTCACCCAGAATTATTCTGAGGAACACAGAGTGGCCCACCACTGTTTCAGGTCATATAGCTGTGCTTTTGGGTTAATTTCTCTGTTTTTGTTGTTGTTGTTTGTTTTATTTTCTTTTTTACTCTTTAATAATTTTTGTTTCAACTTATTAATTGAATTAATAATAATAATAAAAACCCTAAAATGTCAAGCAGATATGTACCCTTTTACATTCTATAAATATCGTCAACGACTGTCACTTTCTCTGTTTACGTTCCTTGTTTTTGCTCAGACATCCCAGCTGACGGCGTGTCAAAAATCAGAGACATCAAACCTGAGTTTGTTTCACAAACATCTAATCTGCCGATGAACAGTCACACAGTGGTAATCACAAACAAATACATAAATAAATAAATAGTCTACAGTATCTTTGAATTACAATTTTGCCCAACTGGGATTTTAGTGGTAGTTATTAAACGCAGTTTGGCTGCACATTTTTATTTTGCCTTTATTTAATCAGGTAAAACCCCACTGAGATCTGGATCTCATTTTCAAGAGGGACCTGAGCAGATGTCTGCAAAACACATGTTCTCTGTTCAAAATTATGTTTTATTTGCCATTTTTATTTGTTTTGTTTTTCTTTCAAATAGATCTTTAAGAACACTGGCCATTTTAGTAAATCAGATAAAAGAGTCTGATTTTTCTCACAGAATTGCATAAGTGAACAAGCCTCTAAAAACACTGTCTTAATTTTGTTTTAGACCTTTTACAATTTTTTTTTTAAATAATTCGTCAGAAAACTATGTAAAACCTACACTTTTTATAGCAACTACATGTATGTAGGATCCTACATATTTATTTATTTATTTATTTATTGACAAAGCTGTGCAAGGAGCCAAAAATCAATCTTTTTATTGCAGGATCATAATCTCCTGCTAAGATTTTTTCAAATCCAAGCTTTAATTTACGTAAATGTTTTCAATTGTTAAAAATACAATAAACTAAGAAACATAAATAGAATTTTTTTATAATAAAATATTATATATGTATATATGTGATAGCACTCCAATTCCTTTTATAAGTTTGTAATTGTAATTTTTCAATTTATAAAATTTATTTGGGGTCTAAATATTAACTGCACGAGAAACAAATTTTTCTCAGCCGTTACAATAGATAAGAAAGAGAAAACATCATTGAAGAAAAGCTGAATCTTCAGAGGCATAGAAAAAGCTGCAAGAAAATAGCTTCTCACTTAAACTTGCTTGTATCATCCGTGAGATTAATTGTTAAAAATATTTCAAACAAAGGGGGAGGAAACCCTATAACTTATGATGAACCAGATTAACCTTAGCAGCGTGCAGTCAGGAGGAAGGTGAAGGATATTTAAACAACTCTCAAAACTCATGGTTGGAGAACTTCAGGAAATTGTTTCGTGTCAAATAGCACCAATGTAATAAACATGAATTTATCTTTGCTCTTGATTATCAGGGGAGTTAATAACTGCATGTGGCGTCTCTGGAGCGCTTGAACATCCACTTTGTGCTCTGATGTGTGCATTAGGCCTACACACATAGAGATTCTTTTTGTTAACAGAGCGTATACCTCATTGCAAGCGAGCGATTTTGATATGTGCTTATCTTAATGCCATGGGAGAGCTTCTGTCACCTCATCTGTTTCAGTCGGGTTTTCTAGACAACTTGTAAAATGCGTGTAGACGAGTTCTTCTTATGCAGACTGCACCTTACATCCTGTGTCTGTGTGTGATCACACAAGAGAATATATGTCAAACCGCTGCTGCTTCTCAACCACACCTCCAACACGAGTGTGTGTGTGTGTGTGTGTGTGTGTGTGTGTGTGTGTGTGTGTGTGTGTGTGTCTCTTTGCAGTCGCACAAACACACGCTTTTGCTCAGACATAAAGTGATCGCGCAGCCATGTAAGCGGCATGCAAAACAAGCCCCAGCAACAGCAGCAGTAGTACAATAATGAGTCCTCTGTGTTTAGCAAAGTAGAAATGCTCTTTTGAAATGACAGAAAATAAGCAGCTATGAAGATCCACGAATCTGTGTTTCTTGCTAAAAACACCGGCTCTGGTTTGTGTCCTTTCTTCTCTCAGGTGTCTGGATCTTATAAACAACAGCAAAAAAAGAAAACAGAACCATCTCCTAAAAATATGCATTAATAAACAAAGATGTGCAGTTGCATGAAAATCAACAAATAATTTATCAGAAATACGGGTCTGTTTTGGTGCTTTATTCAACCAGTCACCATGCATGTGATATTCCCTACTAAGCATTTATAGAATAAAGCATGTGTGTGTGTGTGTGTGTCTAACATAGCTACTGGTTAGAGTGTGTGTGTGTGTGTGTGTGTGTGCTAAACAAAAGAAGCAGTGAGCAAAGTGTGATCAATCAATGATTGCCTGGAGGCAATATCTATTAACAACTCCATCTTTGGTTACCATTCTCCTGGTATTATTATGCTCAGATACTGTACAGAGGAGAAAACGAGGCTGAATAAGTGAATGTAAACATTAAAGAAAATAGCCTGTTTATTTGACTAGTATGCACTGTAATGACCCTATATTGTCTGGTGCATTAAAATATACTCTTTGGTTCTGCTTTGTTGTTCCTATAAATGGGAGATGCACTCTGTGTGCTGTGCAGTGGTACTGGAAATGTATGAACTGGAATGCATACCTGTACATGCTATACATAGAGACTGGTTAGAGTATCAGAGTGGCATGATTGGACTTCAACCACAACCACCTAATTAAGCAATTAGGCTTTAGGTCTTTTGAACTATCTAATTGAGATTTTTATGTGACAGGCCAACCAAAGTAGTCTATGCTATAAGTGTAAGGAAAATAAATATGGCACTAAAGACTTTTTTGGAGACGAAAATGAGAACAGTGCAAAGTAGATTTGCGTTCAGCCACTCTGAGTAATTACTGAGTTGCACATCTATGAAATGAGGTTTTTGCCCATTGTTCTTTGCAAAACAGTTCAAGCTCTGTCATGGTGCATAAAATGTCTGAAGAACAATTTCAAGTCTCATCACAATCGATCAATTCAATTAAGGTTTAGACTTTGACTGGGTCATTCTGACACATTAAACCCTTCCATTGTGCCTCTGGTTGTATGTTCAGGATTGTTGCTTTACCTCCATTTCAAGACTTTAACAATTGCTTAAGAAAGTTCTGGATCTAATACTGACTATACCTGCTGTTTCTAGCCTGTGGGTTTAGGTGAAAAGTCTTATTGGAATTGCATTTTCGGATAAGCCGTCTCTCTAATTGCTCTTTGGTACGAGTGTGTGTATACGTGGAAGTTTGTCCGGTGTGTCTCAGTGTTGACCTGAGGTTGGTTCTCTGTCCCCCACCCAGCCCGGTTATCTAATGACCACTGGAGATAGGCACCAACCTCCCCCAATCAGCTTTCACGGATAACTGGGTTAAGACGGTGCATAGATAGATCGAACAGTGTTCCGTGAGTTCGTCAGGGCATTTTTTTATTTAGGGAATTTAAATGAAGAGAGACTTAATAGAAATGCTTCACACAATTTGAAAATCAAATATTAATTCTCCTTCAGCTTCAAATTATCTAACACACAAAATCAAAACAAAAGACATAAAATGTGAAAAACTCAAGGGTTGATAACACTATTAAGTACTAATTAAGCCAATGTATGAAATCTTGTCTACTGTAATAAAGTACAAGAACATCTACATATTCGCCTGTTTCACAGTGTGCACTGTAGCGGCACTAAGAGAGTTAAAAATGCTATGAAAATTGTTTTTAGAATAGAAACATTCTGCAAAATGCTAATAGTAACATTTCTTTATACAGACATACATTTTCTCACACACAGACAGAGGTGTTAAAGTAACTCCTTAGCGGGAGCCAACCTGCCACGCAGTCCCATACTCGAACAGTGGCAGATAGATTATAAGTGTCTCGTACCTGCAGGAAGCTAAGAAATCCATTTTCGTACAGACTGTCGAGCGTAAAGTTTTATTTGGCTCATCAAGAAAAAGAAAGCGCTAAAGCATCTATCTTGGCTCCCATGATGGGCTGCAGGCAAACACCGCCAGAGACGAGGCTGAGCTAAACGATTCGGCTCTCCCCTTTGCAAAGAAATTCAACAAGAAAGCCAGAAGCATTATAAACATGCCAGAAATCATATATTGGCAGATGTATATAGATTGCTACTTCTTCCACCTGTGGTTCACGTGATGAAGTGACTTGTCCGCCAATAATTTTTTTTTTTTTTTTCCGATTCCTTGTTTGATCCCCGTTTTTGAGCCAGAATGTCTATTTTCATGTGTTTGAGAGGGAAGAGAGAAAGTTTGAATGCAAAGAACATGTGGGTGTACACTTGGAAAAAGCGTCAGTGCTGCTCCACGAAAAACAAAACAAATAATACATATAATACAGAAACATTTCAAGAAATTTGGATAAGACTCCTGGGGTATAATGTACGAAGCGCACACATTTTCTCAAGTCTTGATTATCTCTGACTATCAAATGTCTTTAATCAAGACACAGATCATGAGTCAAGTGTTCAAACAAAACAAAACAAAAGGGTTGCTGAAATATAGTGTGAACGTTGAGCACAAATAAGTTTGTTTTCCTTTTAAAAGGAAATAAATGTTGATTATAATGTCTACGGAGTCAGAATGGCTACTTTGGGGTTTCAGTTTCATAATATTTTGTGTATCCTAAATAAGCATATCATTACCATCTTAGATTTACTCAAGACGCCTCTGTTTTCAAGTACGAGACAGGAAGTGATATAAATAAAGTACCGAGGGTTTTGTGAATGAACAAATTTTCTGTTGCAATTTTAGGGTCGACTGCTTATCTCCAACTGCAATGTATAAGAAAAACATTTAAACTATGTTGTCCTAGCTTTGCTGCCGGCAGCAGTTGTTCATTAATTATATTAGGAGGACAGGCAAAGTCACTTTTTATCTTTGAAAGAGATGATGATGATGACGTCACTATTTTAAATATCCTTTAGCATCTAATATCAGTTATTAACGTGGTTAGCGTCACTAGTATAAGTAAAAGAGCTGTCTGTGTAGGTTATGTGTAGGTTATGTAGATTTATTAAGTTGTAGATTATTTGCAAACAGCTTGCAAACAGTACACTGTTCAGTGGTAGGTTTCAGCCTAAAATGAAACAAAAAAAAATGACAAGGTTCAGATGAGAGTTCACTCAAAAGCAGTGAAATGTGAGTCTTTTTGGACTCAGTACCTGGTCATAAACACTACGTCACATTCATGCAATCAATAAAGAAAGAAGCGAATTTGCTGTGTTGGCAACGCTGACATCTCTCCCAAAGAGGTTTATTAGTTTAGATTTCTTACGCTGGCATTTGCGAAAATTTGCAAAATGTTCAAAGTGCGAAATTTTGTTCCGCACCCAGCATAAAAATGAAGTCAAATAGTCCCAAGCTACTGCCCACTGTACTGTTATCTCAGTGTCCCATGGATCACTTTTTGTTTTCCTTCATGTTTATTTGTTGTTGCTGTCAGATATTAAGATTTTAAAGAGATAAATCTGCTCGTAGATCACCTCTGCTGCTCTTGTCAGATGTGATCTCGCTGCCCTGTACGTGTTGATAAAAGACCGGAGCTGGCAGAGGGAAGTAAATCTAATTTCTCCTTAAATTGAAGGAACTGTCAGAGCTGACACAGTCACAGAAAGAAGAGAAAAAAACATCAGCTGTACTTCCAGGGTGATGGACAATAGCGGATAAAGACCTAATGTGTAAACAAGCAAATGTATGGAACCGTATCAAATGATAAATTCCCTCATGGCTCATGCTCCATGTACTCATCCAATTTGTTCAGTTTGCAGACGATTGCTGTGCTAACGGCCAGGAAAGCACGCACAAATCTAAAGCTTCATCTGCCTTAGCTTCTCCTTAGAGGGAATAAAAGTATAGGATCTTGCCGACATGAATAATAGTTGAAAATTGTTGAACATAAATCTGTCATAAGTGTTGTAAGTGTAACAAATTTTCTGCCTTTGGTCTTTTAGCTGTTCACACTTCAAACACAAAAGTCAAACTTTGTGTTAGGACCTCTGCTGCTCTGCATCAAACGGAGCGGTTCAGGCGTCTGGTCAGGACGCCACGCTTTGGAGGTTTCTTGGACATTTCCTGCAAGGCAAAGAGCAGAAGCAGCTGGACCTCTGCTCACCGGAGGATCTTTACATAAGGAGTGCAAATTATGCAAATGGGAACTGGTAGGATGGACTTAAAGCCATTTTATACAACAGTTAGCTAAAAAAAGACCCGTAAGCCTGAAGTTTTTTTTATCTTACTGTGTTTTTGAAAATGCAGGTCGGAAGTAGACAGAATTACTAATTAAACCAAATTTTCAGATAATGCCACACATCTTGCTCTAAAAAGATAAGAATCAACCACATCTTGTCCAGCTAATAGGATATAAACCAAACTAGAGTTTGAGGTTAAATTCCTCCTACAAACTGACCTTTGACATCTGACACATGTACCTGAACAATTCACACTCCAAGACATGAACCAGGGCGGCTGTCCACATTAAGTTATCATTTTATTTCCAGTTAACACATAAAGAAGGTGTTTGTTGGGTTAAATTGATTTATTCTAGCAAAGATAACAGATTACAATGTTTTTTTGCTTTCAGATAACAAAATACAATTATGTGGAAACTGTTGGGGGTGGGGGAAACAGAGTCAATGATTCATTTTTTTAGTGTAAAAGTCAACATGAACATGAAGAACAGAGGGGTTAAGAAACAAAAAAAAGAGTTACAGAACATTTGTTCCACAACTCAAGGAAAGTTAATGTGTCAGGTTTTTCTCTGGAGAATATTTATAAATGTTAGTGAATGGGGTTTGTGTGTGTGTGTTTTTTTTTAAAGTTAATTTAAAGGAGGAAAGCAATTATAGCTCAGTCAGAGAAATTTAATTTGAAGGCTACGTCAACGCGGAGTTGACTACGACATGATTGCATCAACTTTTAATCCGTGGATCTTTAATTCCTCATAGTGGCTATCAAAGTCACATCTCTGCAGCCCGTGCAGTCTTTTCTCCGACAGTGTCACCCTCGTTGCTCAAGTTGCTATCCGCATCGTCCCGAAAGAGGTGGCTTTCATGTCACCCGAACGCTCCCTGAAAGCCACCTCTGAATCACCTGTTAGTCTGACATGTCTGCGGCACAGCGTGGCGCCTCGTGTCACTGCAGAAAGGAGACAAGATAGAAAAGTCCGTCCCTCTCTCCTTTGTTACTCAGCGCTAGACTCCCTCCACCCACCTCCCTCCGACTGTGTCCATCTGTTCATCTCTCAGCGGAGCAGGGTGAGGAGGAGGTGAGACATGCATGCGCAGGCACACAACCACTTACACGGGCTGTAAACATGTTCTCTCCACTGGCACACACAAAAACCGCACACAAAAAGAGGCCGTGGTGAAAATGCAGAGCTCAGCGCTACCTTCCTGTTCTGAAACTGCTGGAGTGAGGCATGAGAAACTCGGCTTAGACGGCATGACTGTAACCAACTCGATTATTTAAATAAGCAACAAAAAAAAAAGCAGAGCGAGAGATGGAATTTGGGTAGATATTGAATTAACTTGCTATTATTCAATAAACAAGCTTGCATCATAAGTTTTCAGAAAAGTAAAAAAAAAAAAAAAGGAATATGACAAAAGCTCCAAAAACAAAAAGCGGAGGACACGTTCATCCCAGTAATCTTAAACCGATACGATAAACTTTTGAACAGCTGTGCATGTAAAATCATCCTCCAGGTTACAGTTTTTAATTGCTATCCGATCGTGACGTCAATCTGAAAACTTACCAGAGCAGGTAACAAGCTAAATGTGTCGTCAATAGAAAGACGGCTCTGCTAAACATCGGAACGTCAGAGCAGGATGCTGTGTTTTTATTCAAATATGCGCATTAAGGATCACATTAAGGAAATGTTTGACTGACAGCTGCTGTAATATGAGGAAGACCACATGCTCTGCAGTCGCATTGTCATCCGCATATGTGACGACTCTGCACTGATGTCCTACTTGTTATTCTATCATCGTGGCTGAGTGTCAAATAAAATGTGTGCTCCAGTTATATTCAGTCATTAAATAATCAGCGTTCACACTTTGACTGTAAGTGTTTACCTTAAATTTAAAAACTGGGAAATCCTGCCAGGATGGAAAACAGTCTTTCAGTTTAATCTTGAGATTATAGGAGATAAAAATTAGGTTTTTATTTTCAACTTACCTGGTAATTTGACGTAAAAAAGCAAACGTTCTCACATTAACTTGAAGAATAGTTTTGGCTCAACAACATTGTTAGATTGTGCACCTAAGGCAAATTAAAGTCCAGAATTTGATTAGACCACTTCATTTTCAGATTCTTTTTTTTTTGTTGTTGTTTTTTTGCAAAGTTAAAGTTGCTTCTGTTCTTCATGTCATCGTTGTGCTGCATAAAGCAAGACTCCTAAAGCTCACGGCAAAAAAATTATGATCAGACATTTTCTGGCGGAGCAGAATTTATAGTTTCGTCAATAATGGAAAGTCATGAACATGGATCTTATTTAAGGCAAGTTGGGCCTGCGGCGGCGTTGATGCTGATCTGGGTCCAGTTGTGACCTCCAGGACGAGCCACTGATTTCACCACGTATCTTCATGTGAGGGTCATGTTTCTCACTTTGGTTCAGTGGAGCCTCAAAGCTTTAGAAATGGCTTTGCAGCTTTTTCAGTACTAGAAGATTTTTCATGTTACTGATTTAAATTATCTCCATTTGCATGCGACTTTGCCACAAAAGTCCAGTGCGAAACACCGAAGTGGAGAACAGCTGTCACTGCACACGTTTCATTCTTCCTATGGAAAGAGAGTCTATTCCCAGGCTGTGGCTGCAGATGAGGCGGTACATAAAGGAGCATAATGGTTTGTAATGACAGCCTTGAGTCTCGCTCTAAAATTTAGCTGTTGTTTGTTTCCTTCCGTCGTGTTGTTTATGCGAGTCTTTGTGTCGGCTATCACACTTTGAAAAAGATGAAAAGAGGAAAACATTATTTATTTGTACACACTTATAATTTAAATTTTTTTTTTTTTTTGCATCTACTCATAAACAGTCCGAAGCTGCTTCTGATTTTGTTGTCAAACATAGTCTCGGAGAAAAGAAGGCTGCCTGAGAGCACAATGAGCTCACATCAATCGGCTGCTGCTGCCGTGACACTATCTGTGTGTGTGTGTGTGTGTGTGTGTGTGTGTGTGGGTGTGGGTGTGTGTGCGCGAGTGTGTAGGAGACTGAGTGAGTGTGTATAATAGGTGTGAAAAATCTCATTAATGCAGTGCGGCTGCTGAGCCACGGCTGCTGCTAAGTCCCTTGTATTGTCACTTTTCTCCAGGGCCCCCGAGTGCTAGCTAGCTAACTAGCATCATTGCCATGGAGACCCCGGCAGCTATTCCTCCCCACTCATCCTCAGAGCTTTCCCCCTTATGTTGTAGGCACACACACACACACACACACACACACACACAACGCACACGCACACACACACACGCAGTCTCAGTAGCTAGGAGGGGGGCACACACACCTTCCATCTCTTCCTCCCTTGCAGCCTCGCTCTCGCTTTTTGTCCTCTGACAAAGCTTGACAAACCACATGTGACTTGGAGGGCTCAGCGCTGGGGAATTGTCAGAGCCCCCACCACCACCCCGTCCCTCAACAATTCATACAAACTCTAAATAAGCAGCCACATTGGTTTTTAATGATAGCAGCCCGTGGAGATCCTTGTCTTCAGCAGAGGAGGAGGTGGAGAGAAGTTGAGGCAGAAAGCTGACCTCTGGGTCACTTTTCTTTTGTTTTGTTGAACAGTAAACAACTCCAAAAGTGTGCATGCTGTGGTTGTGGCTAAAAACCTCCTTGTATGTCAAAGGTCTTACAGATTCTGATGTCGTGTCGTTTATATTGCATATATTATTTACAATTTGAAGACAGAAAGACTGTTGTATGACCCAACATATTAAAGAAATGCATTGAGCAGCAATAATTTCCACCCAATATGTCTAATATTTGAATGTCTGAAGCTGCAGTTCCAGTTGTTTCAGGCTCAGACCTACATAAACTGTTGGTCTGGGCCATTGGATCAGTGTCCTGCTGCATAAATACATTTTGGACAACTTTTATTTGTAATATCTATGACAGCATGGTGTGGAGTTATTAGCGCTGCACAAACGTCCTGCCTGTGACAGAGCCTTTCTGAAATAGAAAGCTCGGAGATTTTTCTTACTTTTCCTGACAAGCCATAAACATATTAGCTTATTGGGAACTTAAAACTGAAACTTTATACTTCTTTGTGTCTACTATATCTGTGCAACGTGGGTCTTCTGATTCATTCACTTGTTTACAGGTGTGACAGGAAAAATTCCCACTTGTGACCCTGCAAGGATTTATCAGAGGGCCAAAACAAAACTGTAATAAATGTGCAATAAATGCACTGATAAGTATAGAGGTTCATGTTTACCTCAGTGACTGCAACATGTCCAAATAATGTGGGTGCAAGACAAGTCTACCACCACCATGCTTGGCACTATTAAATCCAGTTTAATCCAGATAAAACTGGATTTAACAGTATAATTTGGATTAAATTTTTGTAATAAAGAAATGACAGAGGTTTGTGTGATTTACAGACCTTTTTTTTTAATGGTCCTTTGAATGTTTAACTCTTATTATGGACAAATTTACATCTAAACCTAGGTGAAAACCAAAGGTCTAAGAGACGGTTCATGAATACGCTTATCATTCTGTGGCATGCAGTTTCCACATTGAAGTTAGTCTGATTGTTCAGATGCACTTTTGTTACTGATGAGAATCCCCTCTGCTCAGTGGAACAGTCTTTTCAAATTTAGATTAATGGACTGCAGCTTGACAGAAAGAATGGCTTCTTGAAGATAATTGTTGATGCCTTTCCTGCTTGTCATGGCCATTGCAAACTAAAAAAACCTTCAGAATTTCAGGTTTTATAGAATAGCTCTTACTTAAGTGATTAAGTTCATTGATTATCAATGCTTGTCTTCTTCTTAACCTGTAACTTTTGTGTTAGCATTGAGAGTGGAAGCAAAGTTAAACATTGCGTGTTATTGTTTTGAGACGGCGTCTGTCCAGTTTCAGATTTTTTTTTTACATATTAGATTATTTTTATGTATTACTAAATAAATTAAATGATACATTTCTAGTTAGAGTTTTTTTTTTTTATATTCCCTTGGCCAAATTTCATCATACTGTTGAAGAAAATTAGACTCGGAAGACGGTTTGCTAGAGGTGGTAAAGATAATAAAGGAAAAGAAAGAAAAGCGCTGGGAATGGAGAGTTATGGAGGATGGGAAGAAACGCGCGTCGGGAACTTTGCATGTTGTGTCATTTTGCACTCAGATCCCATGAATGTGAACGTGAAGTGTTGCGGCGCCGACTCCACATATGGAGGTCATTCTTCAGATCAAAGTGTTGCTTCAGCTAATTAATCTATATCAGTGTTAATTAATCAACCTAACCTCAGGCATTACAGACCACCCTCTAATAACTGCATGTGTGTGTGTGTGTGTGTGTGTGTGTGTGTGTGTGTGTGTGTGTGCGTGCGTGCGTGCGTGCGTGCGTGAGTGTGCGTAAGTGTGTGTTCATGTACGCCTGACAGATGATGATGATGATGTGCTTTAATCTGTACTCCTGCTGCGGTGCACAAACATATTCACCTGGCTCCACTTTAACATGTTACACAATGTTAATTTAAGAGTGCAAACAAAGAGATTAAATAATGGGATTAAAACTTAAGCGAAGGCAAGCTGTCATATGAGAAAGTGTGTCAGGACAAAGTATTTAAATGGAAAAAAAAAAAAGAAAAACACGGTGCTTTCTTAAGAGAGGCGGGAAAATAATTAACCTCAAAGACATTTAGCTAATTAATTCTGCATTGGCTTTAAATGAAGTGGCGCAGTAGCCGGTCAGTAGATCTCATGTAAAATGTATGTCACCTTACATTACTGTGCAAAGAACAAGAGCTGCTGCTGCTGCTGTTTAATATAATGACACATGTAATCTTTAGTCTCCTCGCACCCTGAAGGCACCGCCGAGGAACCAGCCAGCCTTTCAGCCAGCAGCTAAAGCTAAATAAACTGGCAGTCTATTTACACAGGTGGGAGCCCATAAAACCATGTTTGCATGTAATTACGTACGTTTATGTTGGTATTAATGATGCATTAACATGGCATTCAGGGGCGAATCGGATTTCCTTTCATGCAGAAGGATGAGTGCAGGAGTGGTTAGCGATTTCAGTTATTTTAAGGGCTTTTATTCATTTATTTATTTTTTGCACATGATAAATTATACAGTTTGCTCAAATGTGGCTGTTTTTAGAAAGAAAAACTAAATTAAAGAGAGAAACCAGGAAGTCCTCAAGGAGAAATAATTAGTTCCAGTAGATTTCTAATCCAAAAGATTAAAAAAAACAAACTTGAAAAAAAAAATAGTTAATTTAAATTTCACGAGGGAAAATACTCTCAAAATACACACATATTTTAAGCCAAAATGTGTAATGTGATTTAATTTATTTAAAAGAGAAAAGCAACTTGTTCTGCTAAAGTAATATACCATCTGGGTTGTGACAGTTACATTAATATCATACATATTGTTTAATGGATTCTGTTGCAGAATTGAAGTTGTCTTGACTTTTTGAAGAAAAAAAAAACAAACTCTTGCTGAGGATTGTGTGTAAACTAGAAGTGAGTCCAAAAAGATCACAACAAAGACTTTCTTGCCTTTGGACTCAAGACTTCACGAACTGTATTCACACATGTGCGCAGAGTAAACGAGAAAAGCCCCGGCATTCAGAGCCGAGCTTTCTTCAAAGAATCAGGCCACTGGTGGCAGCTGTCAGTGTACCAAAGTATCTGCCTTAGCATTCCTGTGGTTTAACGCTATGCTTTGAAAACAAGTGCTGACCACAACCCCGGAAAGTGCCCCCCCTTGCATGTAATGAAAATATTAGCAAAATGCCCCCAGTGAGAAAAGAAGCGGAACAGCTTTTGGGGCCGCGCTCCGAAATGCAGAGCAAGAACTGTGAGGAGAGAGCGCACATGCCTTACATGCAGAAACACATGTTCACATGACCACACTGTGACACTAACATCCTCTCCGTTTGAGGTGATTCAATTATTATTAATTCGATTTTCAACAAACGCACTTTCTGTTCAACTTAAATATTTTTTCTTTTTTGTTTAGGTTTGATTATTTCCTCAAAGTAATTATGTCAACTTCGGTGGGATTTGTCTTCTCATTCAAAACGAGCAGCATTTCCTCAGGCTGTAGCGGGTTTCTCGCACATACTGTACCAATACAACATGCTACACACACTGTGGTAACACTGCAGCTGACGCCCAGCTGTGTAACTACACTGTATTCATAAAAGGCCGACAGATGTGGAGCGAAGGACCATGAGCAACTCCAGGAAAAAAAAAAAAAAAAAAAATCGTAACCAAAAACAGGATTTCAACCCATTTGTTGTCAGGGCGCCTACCGAAAGTGTTTTTAAGAAGTGGCCAGATGGATCCTACCAGTAATCCTGGGCTGGCACGCAAAAACCAGAAGCCATGACACAATTTTAGGTGTTTTGCTGTGGTGAAACTTGAAATTTAAGTTCATTTCAGAAATAAATCTTGATCCTCCTTGTTTTAAAAACCATTTACTTCAAATGTATTTGTCACATTTGAAGGTTTCAGATTATGATTTTAATCTTAACAGTAATCTGAACAATAGTGTAATTCTCTCCATTTAATCCAATTCATAAACACCCTAATTTAAAAGGTTGGATTCAGGTGATTTATGTAAATGTTGAGGCTCTGTTCACTCTTTATTCAAAGCTAAAGAGTAAATTATGTTAAATTATTTCAAACAGAATTTGAAATAATTTAACATATATATTTAAAAAGCTTTTTTTTTTATTACAATAGGAATTATATGATTAAAAAATGCATATAAATGGACACAAAACCTCTAAATTCAAGTTCATTTGGTGAGTAAGGAAAAAAAAACAACAATTCAAGGAATAATTATTCCACAGGCGTCACCGTTTTGGGAATGTCTATGAATTTCACATGTGTAGTTTATTTTTAAAATGTATTTTTGAAAATGTTGAAGTATATTGAAGGCGTTTCAATTGGTAATCTCATGGCGTAATCGTTTTAAATTTCAAAATTTCATTTTGAAATTTTGTCACTTTTCAAAATGAGACAAAATGGCATTTGCCATCCAAGTAAAGCAAGAATATATTGTCTTCAGAAAGTTAGGAAACAGTTACATTTGAATGCAATCTTGCCTCACCGATGTCTACGTTCACAGCAGTGATAACAATGTTTGCAACTTGGGCTGTGATGAGATCAGTGTGTAAGGGAAAGGAAAAAACAATCCTCAAAGTTCACTGTTAGAGAGCTAGAGAAAATTATTTGATGTGAAACTTTGCTACTGCATTAAAAATGTATTTAATTTAAGACTTTTCTCATTTCGTGTTATTTTCCAATACGACCTATTCATTAAGCTCTTACTGTTCATATCTTATATGCTGTAATCTCTCAAATAAATCCTTCCGAATGCCATGAAGAACGATATCGTCATCAAAACGTATCGATAACATTTTGCAGTGCGCGTCCATCTGAGCTCTACGTCTGACTCTTGTGCTGAAAGTAAGACGGCGCTTGTCACAGCTGAAGATTTTTAGCAATGGCTTTGAAGTTTTATTTTCATCTGACAGCCTTCTATGAAAGATGTTCAACTTGGCAGCACAGTTAACACCCGTCTGCCACACACACACACACACACACACCCCCCCACACACACACACACATAAACGATATACAAGACATGCAGCTGTGAGAGACGACTTGTGAATGCAACCCTGCTTACTCACAGATCTGAAGTTGACTGGAAAGGCTGCATGGGCGCTGAGGAAGTGTGCACTTGTTCATGGAGGGAGAAGAAAATACTACTCTGATGGAGGGCTAATTGTTCAGTAGGTTTGGGGTTTAACCTCAAAATGTTCTGAAAGATTCTCCAATGTTTACAGAACCGATCCGAGTAAGGAAGACATTCTCTGTCATCTTTCATAGTGACCAGGAGGATGTTGACGTACGTTGCTCTCTGTGTTTCTGTTTATTTTTCACAGATTGACTCTTCTACGGTTCCTGTTGCTGCCAGTGACGCTGCATATTGTGTTTTTGTACTTCCGTAAAGAAAGGACTCCTGGCTCAATGTCCCTTGTTAAGCTGTGTTAATCTTTTTGTAGTCAGGGCTAGTGCTATTATTAACTCTATGCACTTTTTTCTACTACTGGTCCACTGCTTTGAGTTTAGCTTCGCCTGTTTTCTGGATACAGCCAGAAAAGAAGTTGTATCCAAAACTATTCCGTCTTTGGTCGATTGAATTCCCAGCATCACTCATGCAAACTCACTTTTATGTTGAAAGCTCCCCTTACCAGTCCTCTACGCTTGGTTTAACCTTCTTCCTTGACGGTGTCAGTGACTGAGCGGTTGCTGCCATTACTCGCGTGTAATCTGTTTTCATCACATAGAAACCACACACAGAGACTCCTGCTTCCGTTATTGTATATTTAACAGTGTCTTGTTGCTAGCACACTGCTACTTTTAACCACTTTTTGTTTTCATCACATGGAAAATACTCCCTGCACTGTGCTTCTGTGTGCTGCTATGTCTTTTTTCAGAAAAAGAAGAACTATTGATAAGCTATTGCTGACCATTCCAATTGACTCTGGGCCAAATTGGATTCTCTATAAGTTGCTATTTATTCACTCTGCTCGTCGTGTAAAGTCTATTGAGATAACATTTACTCTCAACTGGAACTGTAAAAGCAAATTGAATTGAAAGTAAAACTTGATATTAAGCTAATATAATTAAACTCTTGTTAGCAAAACAACAGACTCAAAGGAAGGAAATCGTTTCACAGCCGTTGAGAGTCTTGTGTGTCACTGTCTGAGTTTGCGTTGAGGTTGAGGTGTCACGAGGCTTACTCTGCCAAAACCAGAAGGCAAAAATGAGTTTGATTTGACAAATACCGTGTGAAACACTGTGCATTGCTTCATGGTAGGAGAGCACTTGACAGGAGAAACAGAAATGCTCCTGGGAAGAATCTGCTGGACAAATGTAGTGCAAATTTATCTGCTTTCCTCTCGGTGCGCTTGTTATCATCTTGTATGAGACTGAGTGTCTGTCTCTGTTACGGTCAGACAATGCTATTCTAATTTGATTTAATGGTATTACATATTTAGGGCCTTCTGCATGTCTGCTCGTGGAGATTTCAGGCTGCCAAGCAGTGTCGGATTAGCCGCGTTGCATTAAGATTCTAGAAACCTCATATTTCTTAATGTATCATTCGGCAGCTGTAATAAAGACAGCTCTTATCTGGGAAATCCGTCAGCCGGATTTCCATTGTTTTGGTCGGATTCCAGGTTTATTCGGGTCAGAGCGTGGTTTTTTTTTTTTTTTTTTGCTGCATAATACGTAATCATTTACAGTTGAAACATAATGCCTTGCAAAAGTAGTCATAGTAATTAAACCCAAACACATTTTGTAATTTGTAGGAGTTTTTCATGACTGAGAAGTCGTTGACTTGCTCAAAAGTGGAAGTTTTATTCTACATTTGCCTGGAATTTGGCATAAGCATCATGCTGCCATCACCATGCTTCACTATGGAGATGTCTGCTGTTATCCATGTTAAACTAAATAAACATCCAGTGTTTTGACTTCTGAAAGTAATTAATTTCAAAGGATTTTAATTAAGGGAATGAGGGTAAAATAGGCTGAATCCTCGCCTCCAAAACTTCACTTTTTCTTTTAGTGAACTATATTATTCCTTTCCACTTTGTAATCACACACTACTTGATCTTTCATCTGAAATCTGAATAGAAAACAACAACGTTTTTGGATGTGATGAAAGAATGAGGGAAAATATTTCTATTGCTTCTGTTTTATTGGATCTGTTTCACAACACAAACAGCGACAAAATTACAACGCAGTATTATTCTCTACTAGTTCTTTGTCGGGCAAACCTTGCTTGGACAGTGTTTCAACACAAAAGAAGGAGACGGGGAGTGTTTTAACAGTTTTCTATTGAAACAAGTAAAACGAAAACGCCTGCAAAACTCTGCTCCAAAAGACGGTTAGAGAAAAGGAAATGGAAGATGAAAAGACACATTTATTCAGATTGGGTGTTTTTGCCTTTTCTGTTTTACTCTGGTGTTTGGTCTCCCGAAGCCAGAGGCAGAGTCCACCTCATTCGGCGGGTTTTTGGTGGGTGCAGAGTCAAGGTCAGAGGTCGTCATCTGGATAGTTTTAGCTATTTGTGAACGTTCCCTTCAGCGTTGATTGAGGTCACGCAGAGCGGGCCTCCAAACCTGTGACCTATAATCCCCTCTGCAGTCATCTGGCTGCTGGCGTAGAGTTTCCATGCAAAAAAGAAAAGCCTTTAAAGACGGAGAAGAACAAAACAAAAAAAAAAAACACACCCTCAGTGCAATCCCACGTGAATGAAATGTTTGTCTTCATTAAATAAAGATTTTCTGTGTGATTTATTTTGGTCAGAAATAAATCACATTTATTTGAGATTAATGTAACAAAATAAAAAAATAATGCAAAAACGATGTATCTGCACCTTGTGGCATAAATTAATATTTATCATGTGTTCCAGCTCAACAACGTGTTCCTTAAACATAATGCCAGCCTGGATCTATTACCATTTTTTTTCCTATTTCTGTTAATATCAGGTTTATGGAGCGCAGAATTTAATCAAATGACGCAGAGTGACTGCGAGGGAGAGGTTTTTTTTTTTCCTTCATGCATTATGCTTCCCAGCCCTCTTGCGCCTCTAACAGGATGCAGATGGTGGTCAGGGGACGACCGACAGGCAGTCAGCACTTCAGACTGCAAATTTGACTGAAACTCCGTCCGCTGCATTGATTGTGCGCTGCCTGTTTTTCTTTACCGGATGTGTGAATCTGAGACAAGAAGATAAAGAAAAAGCCTCGTTTACTCTTCCAATTAAAGAAAGTAAAAAGGGTTCTCGTCGTGTAAAATGATAGTTAGCATGTGTGTTTTTTAAAGTGAAGCTGGTGGCCGTTTCCTCCCGGCGAACGTAACCCCAGTGTTCGCATGTCTCCAGTTTCACCTCAGCTCCGTAGCCTGAAGCGAGGCTCGCCCGTTAAAATATATTGCCACGGAAGACTTCATTAGGTGGAAGACGTTAAACACAAACAATCTGACAGTAAAAGAACCAATTTGCCTCAAATCCAGGTGGTCGGGTGGGGCACAACGCTCCCCAACGTTTTTCACGACTTCAGTCCCAAGAAGTTGTTTTCAAATTAGCAGGAACGTTTGAACTTAGATCTGTTCCGAGTGCAACGTGACTTTTAATTTCTCCTGTTTTTCTCACTTTGTCAACCCAACTGGTCGTCCCAACTTTAGCACTTTGATTCATCACATTCACACACGAACAACACAAAACACTCATTTTGCGCAGGTATGCTGATCATGAGGCGAAGCTTTAATTGCCCATCTCACTGCCTTTGCTCAGCCTAAAAGTAATAAATAAAAACTAATTAAATGAAGTATCCAAATGAAGCTAAAAGTTTTTGCTGGATGAAGCTAATTTGCAAGGCTGACCTGACTCTGGGCTTCATGAATGGCCTCAGAGTTTGAGTCACTGGGAGTTTGAGGGCGCTGGGTGGGGGGGGGAGGTGCTTTTGATTAATCATACAAATCCTCCTCCAAACGCTCCACAGAACTGATGGGATGCGACGTTTCAAAAGCTGTGGGGGTCACAGAGCCTTTGAACTTTGACCCTTGAACCAAGGCACATCACAAAGACGGGAGACAAAAGGAGCGTGCAAACGTTGCGCCTCCAGAGCCGCGGAGCGTGATCGTCCCGGACAGCAACTTCTTAGATATGTCATGATTTCTGCTGTGGTGCTTCAGAGAAGTATTCATTTTGTAGACGCTTTTTTTTCTGTTTAGTAATAGCACTCCCGGAGTTAAAACTTTTTTTTTTTTTTTTTCTGTTCTGTATTTCCAGATGTAGGTTATTTTGGGATGTTTCTTCTTTCCACATTTACAGAATGACATTTCGTTGAAAAACAGCTCCATCTCGGTCAGACTGGAACAGGAGCGTCTGTCAACATCAATTTTCAAAATCCTGCAAGGTTCATTGTCCTGCAGAAAGATCTCAATCTCCAGTTGTCGAGGCTCTGTGTTTTTCACAACCTTTAAATCGGGGATTTGAAACTCCACTCCTCGACAGCCGGTATCCTGCAACTTTTAGATGCGTCCCTGATTCCACAGTCCTCTGTAAAATGGCTGACTCATCTCCTCAGTTGGCAGCCAAGTTCTCCAGAGTCCTAATGAGCTGAGTACTGAAATCAGTGTTTTGAAACAGAGAAACACTCCAGTTGTACGTGGTTTTCTTCTTGCACTGCCAGACACATATGGTTTCATGTGTTTTCCCACTAACTCATCTCCCCTTTTCTGCAGCACATCAGTATCTTTGGTTTCTTTGGAGCAGAGTACCTTCTGTTAGGGTGTGTGGCAAATTGCAAACAGGTTTTCATTGGTTTCTTTTAACAATTGCTTTTTCCTTGCCACTATAAAAACCAGATATGTGGAGTAAATCTCTTAACAGTCCTATTATTCCACCTGAGCACTAATTTATCTCAGATGCATGACACAATATTCAGATTTTTTTTTTTTTTTTGACCCTTTTGCTCTGAACTTTGTTCTTGTCTGTCCTGAGGAATTCCCAGATGGAATGGTGGAAAAAAAACAAACAAAAAAAAAAAAAGCATGCTTTTGCCAGGCATTGCATAAAATCAGCATTATTATAACAGTATGATAAAACACATCCCACAAGTAGAATGTGAGCAATGGTTGAGAATTGAGTCTGTTTGATTATCTGGATGAATATAGAGGAGAAAATTAGGGAGAGAGAGAGAAATGAAGAGCTGGCAGCCGTCCTGTTTGATTAGCCATTAGCCTCTGGTGATGGAAGTCACAGCCAGCGTGAGCATCACTCCGTTTGATTACAGCAGAAGAAAACACCTCTCCCCAGCCAATACGTATCACTCCAGGGGGGTGATTTGGGCTCGCTGCTTTTCCACTCCCTCTCATGATGTAATCAGAAATGCTCTAAGTGTAAAAAAAAAAAAAATACAACAACAACCCAATAAACAGTTACAGTGAGTGGAGGTTTAATTGTTTGATTTAAAAGGGTTTGCAAGATTTTCACCAAACTTGTTGAAGCGACTTTTGGAAAGACTTTCCTGAGAGCTGACGTTGACGGATGGCCTTTTCGTGCACCACGAGTCATTTTCATGCACCGAAGGCAAACAATATAAATAATAATAATAATAATAATAAAAAAAAGTCCTGAGTGTGAGAAAGAGGGCAGACCTGAATAACAGAGTAGATGAGTTTTTGGCTCACGCCCGTCCTCCTCCTTTTTATTCTTATTTTTCTGAGCGGCGTGGTAAATAACATTTTTATGATGCCAAGGACTTTGTGGCGGCTTCATAAAACATTCTGTCAGGAAAACAGAATAGTTGCCAACTCAATGCAGCTGACTTCTAACCTACTTTCCGGGCCGCATTCGAGGAACAATCTACTTCGGTCTGAAGGCAAAAGTTTCAGTCAGAGAGAGATTAATAACTCCCGTCGAGCTCTGGGCCCGCTCCTCGACGCACCCTGCTTGTCGTAGAAACCTTAAGAACGCCGTGCCCCAAATTAAATTTAATGTAAAGACATGGCGAAATAAAAACACGGTAAGTGGTTCATGAATGATGCATTACCGCTGATATCACCTGAAGCGCTCTTTACTCCGGGAGTCTCCATGTGCGCAGAGCCGAACACAACAGCTGGCAGTCATCCCCTCCTCCCTGTTATTTTCTTTCTGGCGCAGCCTTAATTTCTTTGTGCCTCCCTCTCCTCTCTTTTCATGCTTGACTTGCAGCAGCTTTTGTCCCGTAGCGGAGCAGCTCATCAGGGGGAAGCGGGGGCGCGAAGGCACGGAGGAGGTGTTGTTGTTATCGTTGTTGCGGATCGCTGGCCGTACTGTGCCAAAGGAGGCTAAAAAAGAAGACTTCCTGCTGCTCTCACCTTCTTCACATGTGAAAACAACACTTGAGAAACAGCAAAACTTCCCTCTTGTCTTTCTGGGTTTGCTTGTTCTTTTGTTGCTTTTGGGCCAAAACTTCTGACTCTAAATGGCTTTGACCGGAGTTTTGTTTTATAAGTCTCTACAGAAAAGCTGGAACACGTTGCTACATGTTTAATGCTAAAGTTTTAGGACACATATACACTAACCAGACCTTTTCTGAGGCACAGCTCTCTAGATTGGGCTTTAAACTGTCAGATCTGCTCGAACATTTCTCTGCATTGATTCAGCAAAGTGAGAGAAGATTTAGTCTTCTCCTGACATGATGGCATCTGACAGTTGTTGCAGATTTGTCGGCTGTGCGTTCATGATGCAAATCTCCTGTTCCACTCCATCCTAAGAGCCGTTCTGCTGGATTGGGATCTGGTGACTCTGGAAGCCATCGGCGTAACATGAACTCACTGTCCACTTCGTGACACCAGTGTGAGATGTTTGAAGCTTTGCAACATGGTGCACGACCCGGCTGGCAGTGGACGGGATCACTGTGACTATAAAGGCACGGACAGAATAAGAGGATGGCCTTTGGTGTTTAAATTATGGTTGATTGGTCATAGAAAAAAATCAAAATGGGCCAAGAAAATGGGCCCCATACCATTAAACTACAGCCTCCAACTTGAACTCTTGATACAAGGATAGTCGGATCGGCTCTGATGTGGTACGTGCCATTTTTGGCTCGCCATCGTAATGTTGATAAAATAAAGTGTTTTTGAAACAAACAACATTGTCACAATATATCACTGTCCAATTTTGCTGAATCTATTGGAAGCAAACCTTTAAATTGCTTTCAGCTAACAGACATCCGGTGTGGTCATCTGCTGCTGTAGCCCATCTAGATGATTCAATACTCTGCATATCCAAGGTTGAAAGATGTGATTCTGGTGTGCAGAATTATAACCAGCAACTGCCATCGCTTGTTATAATTTTTTAGAGGTTTTTTTCCCCCACACATAAGCATTGTGTTCTCTTGTGCATTTGATTTCTCCATCCACCCTGTAACTGTCGCATCTCCCCCCAAAAAATAAATAAATAGAAAAAATCTGAACACTTCCTATTCGCAAAAATTGAGCCATAATATTTGGCATTGAGAAGCTCCAGCACCTCTGTAATCACTACCATGTGCATTTTACAACTGCTGTCACAAGATAAGAAGCATTTATGTGTGAAATATGTGAGAAATAATCGCTTTAGTACGTAGATTATAATCACAGGAAATATCACGAACAGCCAAATCATTTTTCCTCTTTGTTTGAGAATCCGTCAAACTTCCCAGACCACGTAAAGGCTGTAAAGCAAATGGCTGAGAGCTCCTACTACCAACGGCTTATGGGAGCTTGACAGACAGAGGAAATGGCTGGATGTTTGTGGTCCTGCCTGTGCTGGATAGTGTCGGAGCCAAACAAGGCTGTAAAAATGCCAGCCTTAACAGGCAGCAGCTTGATCTGCTATTAACGGAGAGCAGCTAGGTAATGAAATGCTAAACAGCGCACGCACTCGCAGTCTTGCTGATGGACGCCGGAGACGCAGCCTGCATGCAAATGTGGGCCGAAGTATCAGCCGTTCTAATCAGACTCTTTAACTCCCTCCATTTTTTCTTTTTTTTTTCCCCCCCTTTCTCCACTGCAGGCCACGTGTTTGGTTCCCCCCAAAGGACCGGAGTTAATTCTGCCCCTGACAGCCAGCACAGTGTACTAAGCCTTTTCTGGATGCTGGAAATTGATTAGTGTGCAGAAGACTTGCCCGTGGTAATGAAGTTAGAGCTCAATCAGTTAATCATGTGACATGTGTGTTTATGTGAGTAGATATATTTACACAAATACACATGCCTGGCTGGATAAGGATGAAAACTTACACACACACACACACACACACACACACACACACACACACACACACACACACACATACACACACAGTGACTTAAGGATATCTATACCGTCACTTTAGCTAATTTCCTTTTTCCGTTCTTTCCCAGCCCGTCTCTGTCTCGCACTTTCCCTCCTCCCCTCCAGCCCTGCGCAGGACTGTCTGTCCATCTCCGGTATGTTGAGCCAATCAGCCAGGCGCTCCACACACGCTTAATGAGCTCACGAGGGACGTGACATGACTGCAGCGACAAGCGTTCACCGCCTTCCCCAAAAAAAGAGAAAAAAATCAGCATCCAGCTGCCAGAGTCTAATTGTCAAGTAAGTGGGAAATCATTGTAATGTGGCAGACAGAGAGAGGAAATCCAGGCACAAACTCATGCTTTAAATCACTTTTTTTTTTTTTTTTTTTGTTGGTAAAAATAAATATGACGCATTACTTCAATCTTGAAAACATTATTGCTTTGTTATATGCAGCATTCAATGTCTGTCTCTTGTTTTCTATTTTTTTCTAATATTTTGTAGTTTCCTTCTCTCTTTTTTTTCTTTTTACCTTGCTGAAGCCCAAGTGTGGTCACAAGACATTAGATGGCCACTTGTTTCTTGTTGCATTTCATTTTTTTGCTGACTGAAAGCAACAAGCCTCATGCATATTTTTATTATTCTTGTTTTATCTCTTTAAATTCTTTCGCCACGTTGAAAGCTAAACACGGTTAGGAAAGGCTGTGGCTAATTTTCCACAAATTGGCCGTGTAAGTCATTTGCATTTTGAGTATTTCTAAGCTACGTTTTGGTCTTGGTTTGATAACGTTTCATGGCCACCTGCCGTTTTAACTCCGGGATCTGATTTCACTAAAAAATCCCAGAGCAGTTCTTTCATTTCTTTCAGCAACTGTGGTTTTAATTATTTTTCTCTTTCCTGTTTCATCACTTTTTCAGAACATATTTTAAATCTTGTAATTTTTCCGATTTTTTTTTTTTTTCTTAGTTAGATGAAAACCAAGCTCCGTTTGAATCGTTTTTATCAGCACTTGTTCTTCTGACCGTTGTTACTGAAAGGCAGAAGCCTCATGCAGGATGTGGTTCCGGTTGCCTCTGTTTTATTTCTGCCATAATGATCATATTTTTAAAAAGAGTTTTTCGGTTGGATTCACAAAACATGTTAGTCCAGAATCCCTGTCTTGCTTTCAGAGTTAAAGCTCCCTTTGGTTTTCCCTGGGTTCAGCCCTCATAGCCCAGTAGCTAATATCCCTATAAGCACCGAGCGATCTCTGACCCGACGCTCGCCGGCTGAAATGCTTAATATTCCTGTTTCATTTTCTGCTAATTCTCCTCCACCCTCTCCCTCCCCGTTCTTTCTTTCTCACTCTGCTCTCGTTAGATGCATGTAATTGCCTAATTCAACATGCATTAGAAATGTAGTGTTTAAGTAATCATTGCCGATAAGATGGGGATAACATTTCAATTACCTTGACTTTGCATTATCTCTGCTGCAGCGTACATAACAATTAAATATTCTGCATGACTTGACAACAGCAGCTGGTTTCATGTACAAACTGTCTTCACACGTTCATAAATGTCACTTTACATAATGACACTTTTTTTTTTTTAAAGCTGCTCAAAAGACATTTTCTGGAAAATGAGTCAGATGCATGTTAGTCATTGTTTCTAATTGCTAAATCATTGTTAAATTTTATGTAGTCGGACGTAAATAATTTCTTAATGTCTTCAAATGTGATCCTTGCACAAGAACTCTGAATGGATTACTGTAAATTAATGCAAAAATAAAACACAGGGAAGCAGTTTGTGAAGAGAACCAGGACTGCAACTTTCACACTATATTACTGAAGCTCATTAGCAGTAAGTTTTTAAAGCCAGATGGTTAAAAATACAAACAAATAAAAGTATTGAGTCAGGCCAGATGGATTACATTGGAATAATTTGAAAGTCCCAATGACGTTTCCTGCACAAGCTAAGGCTGGAGTACGATAAGCTGGATTACTATGAGTTGCAATATCTCTTTCCTGGCAAATAATGTAAATATCTCAGGTGAAACAAGCTATGAAGTTGCAAACAACTTTCATAACTTTGTTAGCTGATATTCTTGATTCTGTACCTGTGATATTACCAACCTAGTTGCACATAAAGATCAACTTTAAACTTTAATTTACTAGAAGTATCTTAATTTTTACTGTGCATCTATAAGAGAACCAATACACCACTGAACAAGAAGAAATAAACTGCAGAAACCGTCCAAGGCAGAATGATTTCGCAGAGTCGTATTTCGTTGCCTGCTGATAAATTTGTGCAATTTCAGGCAGAAGGGACAAATCGGTTAGATTTTCTTTTCAAACACCGACGCCATTACCTGTAATGTCCCTGAAATTTTCTTCAAATTTGAACTTCCTCAGCGAAAGTTTCACATATGACTCTTAGGAGCACCGCCAGATGTTTTCTATCAGAAACAGGTCGGTTGCCACTAAATGAGCCCGGATCGCCACTTTAACACTTTCCCTTCCCGGGCTGCACATTTTCTCAAAGGCCATGCCAGGAATGCTGGCTAATGACTTCCTCGTCAAGTCTTGTGGTTTCTCGTTGGATGGTACATGTGGAACCTTGTTTTTTAAACGGATTGCCGCTTTTTTCTTTACGCACAAGTCATCAACAGCTGCAGTGAACTTGCAGCTAAGCCCTTATCTGCTCCCCCTGGCAGGCGCCGCTCGTTTCCCCTATGTGACTCAGAGGTAGAAAAAGGTTGGACGAGACAAATGGAGAGACAGCAGGAGATGGTACAACAGATGGGATGATAGAAAATTAGATAAAACCTGCACATATTGTGTAAAAAGTGTCTGTGTGGCTTGTGAGCCGGGGCAGTTACAGCCGGATATGCTTCACTGCCTGGAGGCAGATAGCAATCTTGCAACTTTGAAGTAGCAGAGTTCGAATGAGATCGGTGATGTTTATCCTTTCCGAAAAGTTCAGTCACGTCGTCCTTTAGTGCGACTGGAAAATCAAGACAAAATACCAAGAGAAGACAAACTCGCTTTTGCTGCAAAGCGGCTCTGTTGGGAGGTTTTTTTGTTTCGTTTTGATGAATTGGTGAACAGCCAGTTATGTTCTCCCACCGTTCTATTTATGGATCGAATGTTTTGTGCCGATTACACAACAAAAGCCCTTTAAAAGCAGCATGGTGCTGCGATCCGAATAAAATAAGTGGATATTCAGTTAGAACGCGACACTGAGGTTGACATGAACGTTTGTTCTGCAGGATGAGACAGTTGGTCTCATTAGATGCATCTGGTTCTTTTAGAGCCAAATGAAGAATCTGTAATGGAGAGTTTGGATTGATTTTTTTTTTAAAAAGGAATTATGTGCAAATAATCAGGGAAGTACACTAAGATAAATAGAAATGCTGACATTTTTTTTTCACTGATGGGAAGTTTGTCTGACAAAGCGCGATCCATGTTGCTGCATTAGTTTAGACTATTATTAAGAGCCCTCAGGGTGCAGGTCATCTTTGACCCTTTAGGATCATTCTGTACCAACTCATACTTGTTAGGGCAATATTTTTCACCCACTCTGGCAACCAGTGATTTTAAGTAATCTATTTTACTATATTTTCTTACATTGGCTCCTGTAAGAAAATGTAGTTCTGCCACAGATAGAATAGCAGTCTTTTGCAACGTGCTTAGCCCTCTATGGCCTAAGTTTCAAATGTCCGCCTGGATATTTTTGCTTTTTTTTTAATTGTACGCAGCTCTTTAAATGTCCGGTGAGTAAATACATTTTCCCGTTTTATAACAACCGGAACTTTCAATATCTAGCAAGTCATTTTGGCAATTTACTGTGTATTAAAAGATCGATTTCACTCCCGGCTACGGTGAGGGTGACGTTACCATAACAACCCCATACTGGCTGGAAAGCTCAACGTCTCCCCTTTTAGAAACTGTTCCAATTTTTCAGATAGTGCAAAGTGCGGCTGGATCCTCACCGCTACGTTCGGTCTGGAAGGGTTGAATAATAATTCACAAGGGCTTATTCTTTGACTTGAGATTCACCTTTTTCCTGGAATCTGGAATGATTTGATTCCTTGCTAGTTGAAAATCTGAGTTGAATCGTTCTACACTGAACAGATGTTCTTTAACGCAGGTCCTTTTGGTCATCGCAAACCAGATGTTCCCTCAGGGTTTTGTGGTTTTTGTCCATCCTCCTGCTAGGCTCACATGCTTGTCTTCCTGCTGCCTTTTGTTCTGTACATTAATACTCCCCAAGTACACCAGTGAACTCTTCTTTTTAAAAAATAAAGCCACTTGCAGACTGGTCAGTACTGCAGAAATTACCTCACAGATTCTCTAAGTGCTATGCAGCCATGTATTGTTTGATCCAGGGGTGACAAAGAATCCCTGCTTCAAAATGTAGTGTTTAGATTTAATCTGTTTGTGAAAACACAAACACACACAAGCGAAACCATCAGTGAATCTGTCTAAACTGAATGCAGAGCTTTTACCCCACTTGTTAAAACAAAACGCATGAAGTTTTGGTTTCCCCAAAATGTAAACTGATCGATGAATCGTGCGTCACCACGTCCCCATCATCACACCCATATAAACTGTATTTATTGTGGAGACAACATCACTTTGAGGTAAAGACAGAACTCATCAATTGCACTTTTTGTCCTCCAGTTGGAATTGTTTAATTTTTCTGGCCTGCACAGTAATCTAAAAACTTTCCTGTACAATTTGGTGAATTTGAGGATTCACACCATCACTCGTCTCAGTTATTGATGTTTTACTTCTTTTTTTTTTTTCTTCTTTTTTTCCCTTTTGTATAGTGTATTTAATTTTTTTGCATTTTTCAATTAGGGCACAAAAAAAAATTCCAATTTGAACAGAAATGGCAAAAATAAGTCTAATTTTCAAGTTGCTCGTACAAGTTCTGAATATCTGTGACCTCTGACCTGCTTATAACAAGGCACGTAGAAATATGCAAAAGAGCGACGGATGTATTGTGAAATCCTTTACTTTACTTTTCTTTAATTCTTTTTTTTTTTTTTTTTACAGTTTTTAAACTGTATGCATAAAAAATGTGAGGACATTGCAGTGAGATCTCATGACAGTTAAACAGAAACCTCATGCTGGTTCTAAAATTTGCTATTTGTGATACTTTATGAGTGTCAGGCGCTTAAAAGAAACTCACACAGCAGTTAGTGGGTTCAACCACATATTTATATTTAGATCAGGGAAACCGCAATGTCTTGTTTCTCAACCGTCTCTTCTTCCCTCACATGCAACATGGAAAGAAGTGTCGCTGCCTCACTTTGACTTTTTTTACTATAATTTTCCTCCATGGGTATTATTCCGTCACTTTTACTCTCTCACCTTTTAAACTTTCTTCATTCATATTGTTTTGGGTTTTTTTTTTGGAGGTCATATTTCTTCTAAAATCCTTGCATTCCCCCTCCCATCAGGTCACAATATTGTTCCTCTTCATCTGCAGCTGAGGTACAATTGAGCTGAGCATATATCCCCCCCAGAGAAACCTTTAAAAAGAGCGAGAGCAACCCCCCACAACGCCCTCACAAACCTCAGAGCTCAGGAGCTGCTGCCCCTCAGGGTTCATCAGGAACTAGACAGCAAGCATGACGGACTCTCCTTCACCTTCCAACCTATTGTTCTCAACCCTTTCTATGGGGAAAGGCAAGAGCAGCCTTATTATAAAATGAAGGAAAATAGAATCAGCTGACGTAAAAACGCATGTTTTTTGTTTGTTTTTGTTTTGTAATCCTTACGTGTTTTGCTATTTTGAGCATCTTCTCTCCTCGGTTGCACGTCTCTGAAGTTTGTGGCTGGAGAGCCGCGATAAAACTCCCCGACGTTCTGGTTTTTAAACGGGACAGGGCATGGAGAGAGGAAGGCCTGGATGGGGGAGTGAGGGAGGAATGCATATCCAGTGATCCCATGATTTGCTCGCAGACAGGCTCTCTATAGCTCTTTTCAGCGCCAGCACAATGAGCACTCTATCGAGGAGCTAACCAGCCATGTCAAGCCATCGCCTGTTTGATTAAAGGGCAAGAAAGAGAGGCTTTATCTGCTAATGATTGGAGGGAGAACAAAACTTATTCTGTTTTTCGATTGGCATGACTGGGAGGGGGGGGGAACTCCTCTGCGTGGACTTCTCTGGTCATGCGTAAGAGAAAAAAATGTCAATGTTTGACTCAATGTTTGGGTGGAAGGATACCTCCGCTTGTCCAGGCCGAGGGCAGCGAGTCGCAAAGCAACATAGAGAAACAACAATCCAATTTCTCTTAGTTATGCAGAACTTCAGGTTTAAAAAAATATATATTCTAATACAAAACACAGTTTGATTATTATGAAACGATCTGTGTTAATTTGCGTCTTGTGAAGGGAGACTATCTCGTAAACCTTTGAAAGCGTAATAGATTTTTTTTTTTCCCCCTTATAACAAATAGTTCATTCTCTCCCTGAAATTAAGATTTTGCCATGTTTCAAACCTCAAAGCTTAGAGTACATCCAGAGGTACGATAATATTCATTTGTTAGAAAAATATTTACCTACATGCATAAAGTTGATTGAAAGTTGCTTCAAAAGACTTGCATCTGTAATTGCAGCAAAAGGCCTCAACACAAATCAAGCCACACTTTTCAGATTTTCATACCTAAATAACTTGTAGTTTTTTCGTCCCGGTTTATGATAAATTACGCTGCATTTTCTTGGTATTTCATATAAAATCTACCCCAAAATTACTTATGTTTTGTTTTACATACAGTGAAACATTTCAGAGGGTGTTAATACTTAAATCTGAAGATTAATGTCTGCAAAGAATTTGAGGAAGTTCTCCGCAGCGTGCTTATCATGTAGGTATTGCAGATAAAGCCAAATTACTTTTAAACATTTAAAGAGAATCTACATTCATTAAAACTGCAGCCAAAACAATCAATACGTGTAAAGATTGGAATCCTCTTTCTCTAAAATGTTTTAATTCTCTACGCTCCAGCTTCCCAAACAAACACGAAGGCAAACTGAATCGCGACAAAGTTTTAAGTTTTTGAGTTATGTCTAACCATAAACAACTCTTTCAAAATAACAAGGCTGGCCGGTCTTAAAAAAAGTCTTAAATTATATATATTTTTTTCCAACATCTTTTTGAGGTATTTCTGTCTTATTCTGAAAAGACCGTGGAGTTTACCTGGCCATGTCTGCATCTGCATTTGAGTAGCTAATAACTGCCAGCTCTCTGCTCCTAATAGCCGCTTTAATTAGTTCCTCATTAAAGCGCGACGCACCGTAAAGGTCAAAAACAGCTGACACCGGTTGTCAGACAAACATCCAATATGTTTGACTGCTGCTGCAGGTGTTTAATGGGTGATCGGGATCTCGGCCGCTCTTGATTAAATACAGGTCATTTTCATTAAAGCGACACCTCGCCGCCGTTTGCTGCAGCCTTCCCTCCGGCTCCACGGAGCAGCTCGGGTTGGAGCAGAAAGCGAGGTGTTTTGTCTGCATCTCGCAGAGACACTAAATGGCTGAAAATAAATATGTAACGCAGACACGTAGGCCCTCCAAGAACAGCCCTGAAGAGCACTGAGATTAAAGCGCCTCAGTGACCGAGCTGCGAGCTATATTAAAACCGCTCTTCACATAATGAGACCCTTTGCTCTGCAGCGAGGCGGCAGATTTGCTCCTCTCGTCATTTGTCGCCGACTAAAATGCCACCTCCTCAGTGTGCTTCTTGCGGATTTAGACCTCCAGCACTCCTGCTCCTCCTACAAACAATTCACTCAGCTATTAAGTTTCCCACTCCTAAAGGAAAAGCACCGTTCGCAGTCCTGTGTTAAATGTTCAAATATCAACGCGCACATGAACTAGAATGACATTGTTTCCTAGAAAGCTGCTCATGTCTCTAATTCAGACTTTGCTGCTTTATATCAAGTCAATTTTTGGTATGCAGCTCAATAAATAAAGTAGAATAGAGTTGAAAAGTTCATTTATTTCTGCAGCACAACTCGAAGCATAAAATTGACAATATAGTATTACACAAGACTAAGAAAAAAACATCTTGGATACGGAAATGTGGGGTTAAGTAAAAGTGTTTCTTACCTGTTTTAACATTGTTTTCGAAAAAAATCACTTTTAATGTAACAAAAGAGCCTCATTAGAATGTCTTTTCTGATTTACTGAGATGCGTACACATTCATTTATACACATTCATTTTGATGGCGTTTCTTCTCCAAAACTATATTTGACTATTTGCACTTGGCATATGGCTCCAAGAAGCTCGTTGCTAGAAAAGTCAACATAACCCATAAAGCACAGAGAAAACCATGTGACGTTTTAAGTTTAAATCTATTACTCCTGAATACTCTGCTGACTAAACTGCGTGAGACAGCATGTTTACGACACATGAAGCACGGAGTAATAACCAAACTCCAGTTTCATCCCCGCTAAGTTCAGAAGTTTTGCAGAACTTAAACATCTTAGATGTTAAATTCCGAAAAGTGTAGCAGATCTGTCCACAGACTGTAAAAACAAAACGAAGCTCAGCACAGAGGTGGAGGAGTGGTGACGGGGGTTTAATTGGTGCTGAACTGTGAGGTTCATTAACGCTTTCCACAGTGTGACGCTTCTTTACCTCCATCCATATCAGTTTTAGGCTGAACTGAAAGGCCTGGGCTTGTTTTATTTCTTTCTTTGACGGCTCAGATCACATCTGCCTGCAGTTTGCGTGTCACAGGCTGGGGTGACACGTTAAAAACGCAAAAAAAAATAATAAAATAAAAAATGTGCTTACCATTAGCCTGTCAGCAGATTCTTAAATTCTTAGAATCTAAAGGGTGCAAAAAAAAAATCTTCTGAGGAAGAGATTAAAAGTTTATAGAACAATGAACTTTTCTGCCTTGAGTAGTAACAACTTGGAACAGATTAACGAAGCCTGCGTTTGTGTTTGTTTTATTTGATTGCGTTAATTCGAACAGGTTTAAGTCACTCAGTGAAAAATGTGCCGTCTGCAAGAACACAGTTCTTTTTCTGACACATGGCACTCAGTCTTTACTCATGTTTTTGCCCCTTGTGGCAATAAATAATAAAAATGTATGTTGTGTCAAGTGACTGCCTTGACTGCCAAAATCAAACAACAAATGCATTCCTGTAACATAAATCACACTGGCCAGCCAAAAACAAATGGCGCATTCAAAACAAGTTTAGAGGAGAAAAACCGAGTCGCTGGAAGCACAACTGAGAAAGAGTGACTTTTCTTTATGACGTGGTTGAGTGGCTTCAGGGACCCATGTGGTTCTGTGGCCCCTGGTTAGTGGGTGTATCTTTTGAATGAAGCCATAGGGTGCCGCATTTTACAAGCTGTGCCACTGGAGAAAGTTTTTTGTGAGGAACAGAGCAGACATTTGCATTTGAAGCGGCTAGGCCCTGCCCCTTTTTGTGCTCCCCACCCTGCCTCCGTGGCCTCGGGGTAATGCTCTCTTTTCCGTCAGGAACAGACCCGTGCACCTGTGGATTAAACACACCGAAAGACACACACACACACACACACACCACGATCCAACTGTGGGCTAGAGTGGACTGCAGGGTTTATCTGAGAGCCTTGTCTTCGTGGACCTAATGATGCACGACCGGCCATCTGTGAGCCCCTCGCTCAGACGGAACGACTTCTCCTCCGGTCAACTTCAAACGGCCGAGAACGGAACCGCCATCTTAAATAAAGCCAGTTTCACAATGACAAGATGAATCAATGTCAGCATTGATTTTTGCTCTTTGTGGTCTTATGGCAATAAGGTAGATGTATCGGTTTAATGGGATTTTTTTTTTTTTTTTTACTTTACACATCAAAGTAGGGTGATAGTTTTGTGTTAAACCCTGTTTTTGGTCTCTGTTCTTCAGCACAGTCACTTATTTCAAATTGTTCTGCAGCTCTCTCAATCATTTCTGTTTATTTAACATCCCTCCCTATGTGGACAGAGGTCAGATTAAATTAGGGCCTTTGTCCAGTCTTGTTTATTGCAGGTCTGACAGGTCTGTGTTTTAAAATGACTCTGGACATGGGAATGTTAGTGTGATTCTCTATTTTCATGCAAACATTTCATCTGCTGTACCTGAATGGCATGTTCTCTTGTCTTTCCCATTTTGAAGAGTGTCCTTTAAGAATTGGGCCCGATTTTAACGTCACGTACCCTCAAGGAAGAGGAAGCGCTGGATTATTTTATCAAAAAAGAAAGAAAGGATATTCTCAATCACTACATCGTGTGGCATAACACGGATCTGAAACATTTCTTAAATTTCAAAATAAAATAAACTTTGCATGAATATTTCGAACTGATAGAAAATCATTTTAATGTCGCATTTGTGAGAGTCCTACTTTCATGTCGCTGATTTGTTGTTGCTGCTTGTTCCTGTCAAGGTGTCACATTTAATGGAGGTAACCACAAAGATAAACAAATGTATGGCATTAGATGCCTTGTTACCAACTCTGCATTGAAACTCTGGAGTTATTCATCTTTCAACAGGGGGTTTAACATGTCAGACATTAAGTGGCATTGAGTTGACATCGTGACTCTATAAGCAGAGTCTGGTGGGCTTAAAGGGCCAAATATCTCCTTTAGGCACTGGAATGTATTCACTCTCCGCAAATTTTATTTTCACATCCTGAAATCCGATGTGAAGGATGTGGGGAAATATCACATTTAATGGCGACTCAAACTGAATAAACAGTTATTAGTTTTGTGTTTCAGCCTTTGCAATATGTGACGGCAGAAACTGAGGAAGACAACTGAGAGAAATTGCTCCCAGCATTTATCCAACGACCTCAAACCACGTCGTCCGCCACACTCCTTTGATTTGACTTCAGTTTTAGAAATTCAATATTAGTGAAAATGACCAGCACTGTCCGCCGCCTGTTTAATTTTCCTTTTATGTTTTAAAAGTGCCCAGTTTCGGCAGGCCATTGATTTATCAGGATCATTTGACAAGATTTTTTTTTTTTTTTTCCTGTCCGCGCCGTCGCACTGAAAGCACTAATTTGAATGGAAGGTCCCTTTACTCGCAGACACTAATGTGATTCATGGGGACCACCTCGCTGCGCCAGCTGTCCAAGTGCCAGGCAGAATGGCACTTGGGGCACTTAACCATTTAGGGCATTGGCATGGCACCTGTACAAGGGCCTCTCATCTATACATCTTGGCGTTAGCTACTCCTTGATGAAGCCAAAACACACAAGGCACCTTCTCAAGATGGTGCTTGTGCTCCGACCCATTTAAGGAGAGATTCATCAAAGCTTTCGCTGCAAAGCTGGAGAAAGGAGCTCCAGATCTGGAGGTCTTCCACATATTGTGCTGCAATCTGGAAACTTCATGCTAAGTGTTTGGATATTTCATTGGCTGAGCTCTTTCGCTTGAAAAGACAAGTGCCATTATATGTTAGGACAATTAAAATATACATTGAAAATAGAAGTAATAATGCAAATAAATAGAAAATGACCTTTACATTTGTACTTACATTGAAGTCTGTCTTGGCTGCAGGTGCTGTCGCCTGTTTGTAACCAATGGACACTTTTGTTTCAAAGATCATCTTTTTAGGAATTGTGGATTAGCTCCATTAAAATAAACAGACATTTATCAAAAACACCTGGATGTGATTTGCAGGGCAACTGTGGTGGCTGCAGATCAACATTTAAATGCCTCCTCGAGGTGCCGGTTTGTTTGCTCTCCAAGATGATGCAGCTTTTCTCCTGACTTTGCCCTGTGGTCCTTCACTAGATGATCGATTGTATGAATTTTCACTTGAACTCATATTCAAGAAACTATTTTATCTTGGTTAGACATTGTTTTTTTTTTTTTTTGCATCATGGTTGAGTTTGGCCTTCCAAGTCTTCTGCCGTCACAGTTTCTTTTACCTTCATGTTTGTTTCTTACTAAAAGTAAAATGGATCCTGTTGGACTTTTGCAAAAAAATGTATTTGATGTAATTTAATTGTTTGAGATGAATGTCTCTTTCTTACTTTGTCATCATTTGTTATGTTTGTGATTGTTCAAAATCAACGCCAGTTGACGGAGAGCCAGAAAAGCTGTGGAGTGTTTTACAGAAAAACAATGCAGCCTTTGATGCGGAGTCGAAAGAGGTCAACTTGTTTCCATGTATGGCATGATCACTGACTTCTGGTTTCCTGTAATACGCAGGAAGCAGCTAGCTCTGCCTTTTAAAAAGTCATGTAAATCTCTAGATGGAGATCTGTCTATCCGTCCCGTCTAGTCCATCTTATTTATGTATTCATTCTATAGTCTGGTATTTAGCACATTCTGGTGAATGATGGAAAACGCAGAGAGAAGTCTGAGAAAGAGTCCCTGAGCGGAAGTTGGCTCACTGCAGGGGGCAAGGCAGGAATCTGCTGGTGCTTTTTTTTTGTGAGAGGGTTAAAACCTAAGCCTTTGACCCCAACCTCGTGTTTTCCGATTAGTCCAAACTTAAAATTTTGAGGATGTTTTATTATTTTCTTTTCTTTTTTTTTTTTGCAAACCAATGCAATCGATTCCAGGAGATTTTCCTTGATGAATTATCCTGAAGAAATCCATGTATAAATTTAGATGACGTGTCTTCTTTTTAAAAAAAAAAAAAGAGATCTGGGACTTTGGGACCAGTTTGTGTGGAAATAAATGTTCAAATAAAGCAAACAGGCTAGCATATGAAGTTATGGTCTCGCTAATCATGCCATCTGCAGTGAAATATTAAGCCAGCAAAAAGACAAGTGGACGAGCTCACTGCTATAACTACATCTGTCATCGTTTTGTTTTTTTTTGTTTTTTTTGTTCCCCCCCTCTCATCTTCTCCGGTGTTGTTGAGGAACACTTATCCGGTGATGCTGGGTGTGTAATAGCACTACAGTTTAAACTGCCATCAATCAGCAAGTCCTAATCTGTTGAGTCTCGCTCAGTATTCCACTGGGAGGGAAAATCTATTAGATTTCACTCGTTTTGAGATATCATTGTAACAGATGCGCCAAACAGTGAGCTGGGAGTCCCCTCCTCCTCCTCCTCCTCCCCCCAGCCCCTCCACCCCCAAAAGACACGTCTCTCTAACGCATTAAAGCTGAGAAATCTCAGACACATGTATGAGGTCTTCCACACCTGGACTTGTTTATGCATTTTTGGATTTGTTCAGACCTTCTGTGAACGATGAACAGCTGTTCTGCAGAGGCTTTTACAAGTGATTTTCAGGATCAGAATTCACGCCGAAGGGATTACTCCAGTTTAAATGATCCGAGAGTGTGTGTGTGTGTGTGTGTGTGTGTGCGTGTGTGTGTGTGTGGGTGTGTGTGTGTGTGTGTGCGTGCGTGCGTGCGTGCGTGCGTGTGTGAAGCGTGGAACCCTTTCTGTGATCACGCATGAAAAGTCGTTGCTTCAGATCTGAAAGTGTATCGACTTACACTTCCTGCCTTCTGCCCAGCAGTCATCCAACCCCCCAAACCTAATCCCGAACCCAGAAAAACCCTCTCCCGCTCCGCTTTGTGGAGGGTAACAGGTCAGGAATCGTTCATGCAGGAGACCCGAGAATTTCAGCCACTTCAAGATCTGCAAAGTCTTTCACGTCCGTTAAGAACTGTTTCACAAAGAAACGATGATATTAAAAGCAACAGAAGTCTGGCAGAGGGTGAGCTTTTAAACTGATTCCCCTCTTCTCTGAATGCGCCGTCGCATTTGCATCGCTTCACCAGTGACCTGTCACAGAGACCAATGAAACTGAATGCTGGCGTGTCAGGAAGACAATGCAGACCGCAGTCCATTTATCTCCATACGTCAACAGGACTGGTAGAAAAGAGGCTTTCAGCCGCCGACATTCTGGTCAGTTTAAAGAGTCTGCTCTCCCAGACATAAGTTAATAGGCTCCTGATGGACATTCAAAGGCAGGTGCTGCTTTTATTGGCTAATGGTTTGGACAGGGAGTTAAAGGCTTAAAGTTGTTGCGGTTCCACAGGAGCATGAACTGTGCTGAGTGTTGTTCCTTTTAATTCAGGTCATTTCCACCCTAAAAAATATGTTTTTTTTATGCTACAACAGGTAAAACTTGCTACAGAAACCAATAATTCACTTATTTTTCTTCACGTCTTTAATTCCCTGTGTGTGCATTGTCCTCAAACTATGCTGCAAATAGCGCTGCTGGCACCCGACAGCCTTTTTATACACGCTCAAAAAGTGCAAAAATATTTCATAAATACCAGCCGAAACTGAAGTGGATGGGAGACAAACGGAAACAAGTTCCTTCTCGGCTGCTTTTGTAGTCGCAGCAGACTGTTGCCAACTTACCGACTTTGTCTTTATATTTAGCAACTTTTCAGACCTATTTTCGACTTTCCTCCCCTCCCCAAGAACAACCAGCAACAAATCTAGCAACTTTTTCTCCGCGTTGTCGTCGACTTTTGGTGCTTTCACGTGTTGTCTCCAGTCTTCTGCAGCTACAACCAGCAGCAAGTGTTGCTAAACGTCGAGAGGAGGTCAGTTTCACGACGCCGTCGTCGTCGTGCAGCAAACCCTGCTTGCAGTCAGAGCAGAGAGGAGACCCGTTGCCCTCAGTTTCCGCATTGCAGTTAAATCGCACAAGTGCAAAGCTGCTGCTGAAAAAACAGGATGACTCTTTGATGTAGCCTGCTGCACATACAAATTACTGTATTTAATTCACGCCGTCAAAAGATTTACCTCCGCTGTGTGTGCCTCTGGCTAAATTTGATTTTATGCAAAACTGAGCTATGCAGTGCAGGTTCAGGCAAATGCCAGTATTGTTAAATTTACTTCATGAAGTTCATTTGTAGCTCTAAGCATTGAATATTTTTCAACACTTTTTGTCTCACCGACATCGATGCTCTTTAAGCAAAGACGTCCTCTGGGAACTTCGAGCGACTTTTAGGATAGTTGCTGCTCAAAACTACTGATCGCTGCGCTGTACTTTTTCTTTAGGTCTCTTTTTCTGATAACAGTTCTTAGAACATTTTCTTTGCTGCTCCGCTTTCAAAATATTCCAATCTTTGCCGCTGCTTTGAAATGTCCAAGGTGTCTGTCGAGTTAAGTCGCTTCGGCCCTCAGCCTGACGTCTGAAACAAAATAAAATAACAAAGTGTGAATAATTCCCCAGATTTCCTGATTGCACGCCACAGTCATCGTAGTCAATCACACAGCCAAGGCGGGGAAACTCAATCCAAGAGGAAAAGAGGATACCGCTAAGACAATTTGCCAACAAAGACCTGGGGAGACCAACAGACACTGATTTACAACAGAGAGAACAATTAGCGCTGAAAAGACTCCAATTAAAACGACTCCTCTTCATGTGCAGAGGGAACTGAGCTTCAGCGCACACTCCATCTGCTACGGCACAGTCACATCAATCTGAAATGAAATAATTATGGCAAATTAATGGGTGTAACAGTCACCAATTGATCTGGCGGGGATGATTTCATATGTCTAATTGGTGGAGGGAGGCGCGTGTGAGACATGTCGCACACGGCCGAGCTGAGAGAGCGGAGAAAACTTTAGGAAGACCTGATGAAAGCTAAAGATTACAGAAAAGCTAAATGGATACGGAATACCAAAACAGCAGCTTTGGCCTCATCGTTCTACATTTGCAAGGAATACGAGTCCTTCCGCCGTGGCGATGCATGCATGAAGGTGGCGCGAATTCATAATGGATCCGGGAAAGTCTGAAACGCATTAAAATCCTCCCCGGCACAGACATGATGAAAACCAACAGCGGCAAATTTAATTTGGGGGTGAGATAACTGTCAGGTGTAATAGATTAATAAAAGCAATACAATTCCTTAGACGGGGTGAAGTGACGAACGAAATGGAAGTTAACGGTGCAAAAACGGGAAATCCTTTTGGAGGCGGGAAGACAAAAGAAGAAAATAAAAATGCATCATCTGCCAGGCGTTATTGGGTTGTATATTTCTGCTTCTGCGCTCACCTGAAAGCCGTGTGACAGTCCTGGTCGATATTCAAATGTAGACACTCAAGCATTCTGCGGGGAAGGAAGAAAAAAAAAAAAAAAACAGAATAACTGAATATTTAATGCACCTGACAATAGTGTTGACTTGTTTTGTTGCCTGATTTAGACAGAAGAGAACCCTCATGAATAGAAATAAAAGTAAAAAAAAAAAAACAAGAAACACACACACACACATGGAAAACATTGGAATTAGGGGAGAAAAAAAAATCTAATTATGTCTATTTAGTGTGTTTGTGATCAGATCATTTCGATGTCGGATTCAAATGAATTCAGTTTCTCTTGCAGAATGGAACAACCTGCTAACCGAACAGGTGTGACAATCTTCTGGGAGAGAAAAAAGGGGAGGGGGGGAAAAGAGACTAGAAAGGAAAAGACTGATTCCCACTGAGGAAATCCAAACATTGTGAGTAACTGAGGTGTTAATTAAAAAGAAAAGGTAGACTGTTACAACAGTAAGGAAAAAAAAAATCAAAAGCAACCCAGCTTCCCCGGCAAGTTCAGCTTGGCGAGGCAGACGGCTGAGCCGGGACGGGAGGTTCATGCTAATTGTCGTGGCCTTTCATTTCAGGGAAGGCTTGTCAGAATCCTCCAAGGAGGCTAATTTGTAAGTTTCCCTCTGAGTATATTTAGTCTGTCTCGTCAAATATGCTTGGCTTCTTTCGCCAGCCCCCCCCTTACAGTAAGAGCTCAAAGAGAGCCTTCCTGTATATCATAAAAACAAGTCCTGACTGGGGAACAGCGGACCAGATCTTTAACCCTGGTGGCTTCCTGAGTGGGTCGTGGGAGCGTGCTTGACCAGCCCACATTGTGTTTTGTTGATCTGGAGAAGACCAACAATCACGGCAGACTGCAGGTGATGCTGAGGGAATTCTGGACATCAGAGATGCCTTTAAGGTCCATCTGCTCCTTGTAAGACGAAGGAACAGCTGCGTTCTTAGTTTTGGGATAAAGGCAAACTTTTCTTCTGGTGTGGAGTTGGACTCCTCTGTAAAGGCCGGTCCTTTTCACAAATCCTGGTTGTGGCGGATCAGATCTCAAATCTGCCAATGTCCAATCATCAACCGGTTTGAAAATAAATACAAAGCTATGCTACTCACATTGTACAGGGAACCTTAGCTGTATGCCAGGTTGTTAATTACAATTGTGTACTATTGGTGTAATCCATACATTTTCTTGTCTCATGACAGTTAATATGTAATATAATTTATTGTCGGCTCTTTTGCCCAGTGTATTGGACAGGCACGTGAATATTACAACATGGTTTTATTTACAAATTTTGATCATTATTGCATCAGTATGTCGTGTATTTCGTTAAATTGAGATAAGAGGTGGAATTAGATAAGTGGGCTAGTAGTGGTAAAAAAAAAAAAACTTTGTTCTGTTCTTGGTTATGTAAGCACATGTTTTTCTCTGTCCCACTGATTGATTTTTTTTTTTAAAAACCTGTTTGAAATAAATCAAAAAGTGTAGTTCACATTTGGGTTCTGATCTGTGCTTTACGTGGATAATTTGGTTTTATTGGCGTCTTCATAACCATGATTTAGAGCGTGAGGAATAGCTCTAAATCAGAAAAACAAAGACTCCATACAGGGGGTCCGTGCATGCACCACGGATTGTCCCACTTTTATCTTTTAGCTAATCTTTGGAATTGTTTCAAGTCATCCAGTTGTGTGAAAAATATATGCACCGAATAATCGAAAGTGTCTCTTCCGGAAATTATGAGCACCTTAGTAAAGTCCCTAATTCGTCCTATTAGCTTCTTTTGTTTTGTTTTTTCAGCTGCATCCTTTTGATGAATCACCTCAGTGCAGAGGCGTCAAGAAAGAAAGTGGAGCTTGTGCATATGCCTTAGTGGAAAAACTGAATTGTGCTCAGACCAACAAAGTCCTGTGGAGCTCTCAGATCATTTGTTGCACCAAGTGGGTTGTTAAAGTTGAAAAACGTGGATCCGATTTAGACAAATCCTTGACTGCTTGGGAGGTATTGCAGCACCAGGGGGATGCGCACATGTTTTGGCTGAGGTCCCCTGTTGATTATTGCCAACGCCGGCTGAACGGGAGACGCAGGACGGATTGGGCATCGTCGTCCCTTCCCGTGTCTCACTATTTCACCGATGTCAGTGCTCTGATGAAGGCTGCAGAGCAGGCCTGCGAGCGCGGCGTCTCTTAAGCAGCTTTCACCGGCAACGTGGGAAGGTGATGTGTGCATGTGTGTGAGTGGGTTTGCAGCAGCAGCAGCAGGACGCTGACTCATGATACGTGGTTATATGGAGGCAGGTACCACACATGTATATAAACAACCACATTAAGCAACTTCCGTAGTTTTTATTGTTCAACTACGCCTTTCTTTGTTGGCCCTTCAGCTGAGTTTTTCATTCGCCACCGTTGATCAGTCGTATCTTTGTGTGGATACGTTGGCCTGATTCAGGGCGCCGACTTTATGCTAAAGGAGTTGAGCACATTTGAATTCCTCTTTGAAGAGGAGTTGAACCGAACTGCCCAGTCTTGATATCTATCTTTATTTCTGTAAATATTCACAGTGCATTCACACATCGTGTTACACATCCACTGTATTTCACAGCTAAGAAACAGACATTCCTGTGAAAGCAGCTCACTCCACCTCGTAAAGCCCTCCAAAATCAAACGCCTAACAGTTGACCCCCCTTTAATATGTGCTGATATTTAGACTGTTGATTTTTTAAAGCCATATACCTCAAGATGATGCTCAAAATAGAAGCATTCTTCAATCCAACAAAAACAGAGAAGTGTTTTTGTTCCCAAAAACATATTAAACTGTTTGAGACGATTGCACATGTGAGGGTGCCAAACTTGGGTATAAAAGAAAAGGACATTATTTTTCCCAAGCACAAACTATTGACATTTGAAGTTGCAAGTAGTTGATGTCTTGCTTTGTTTAAAATAATAGAGAAAATTTTCCAAAATATCATCTGACTTCAAATGCAAACCCTGATGCCAAAGAAATAAAAAATAAATTCAAACTTTTATCTCTCTGTGAAACACAGGATAATTAACAAGTTTCCTGAAATCCACCTTTAGTAAAAGTTTAACCTAAAGTCTCATTGTTATTGTATTTTGATTTGTAAAAGCAACACCAAGGGATTGTTGAATTTATATTCCACCTTGTTAATTTTGAGCATGTGATCCCTTTACTAACTTATGAAGATCCACCTTGGACTGTTTTCCTGTCTTTCCCATGTTGAAGAATATCTAAATATGGAATATCACAGAACTCCTTAAAATTTTCCTTGACTCGCTGCTTAACTATCAGCTGTTAAAAAGTAAAACATAAATTCAAAAATTTGACATTTGCTTTTAATTCCTTTGCTTTCTATCAAACTGAAAATGATACAGACATTATGAAGAATGAAGTCAGACAAGCCACATATTGCAATATGTTGCTTGCAAGCCTTTGAAGGTAAACAAGTTGTCCCATTTGGGTTATCTAGGCGCTTCACTCATGTGGAATAGAAACAGGTGTTACGTGTTGACTGTAATTACAGTGTATTTTGCTTCCTTGATTGAATCTGTGTGTGTGTGTGTGTGTGTGTGTGTGCTGCGTGCGTGTGTGTGTGTGTGTGTGTGTGTGTGTGTGCGTGTGCGTGATCCCATATGGTTTTGATGGGTATTTGGACAGGTGACAACATGTTAAAACACTTGAAAAGAAAACAACTTACCTGACAAATTTCCTCGTGGGGCTGAACTTGTGAGGGAATTTTCCATGTAGCCCGAAATGCGGAGAAAGGAAACATTTTGGGGTTTTGATTAGGATTGTGGTGGTTGTGCATCAGGATAGAGAAACAATGTGTTTTTTGTTGTTAATGACTGACAGCAGGATTAATGGAAAGACCTGTTTATGTAACCTAATCAAAGGTGTTGTGAAAAAGTGTTTGCCGTCATTTACATATTAAACTTAAACTTAGAATTAAGTCTAATATGTTTAATTAGTCGGGTCAACGAAAACCCAACTGAATGCAGGAAGAAATTTGATCATGAAAGCCATATCTCATGACCTAAACAAAGCTTTGGGTTCAGACTTGAAGTAGGCCGCTCCAAACTTGACTTTTATCCCACCAAGCCAATCAGACGAATGTGAGTTAAGTCTCTGTGTTGTTTTTGCCTTCAAAAATCTAACATGGACGCCATTTCTGCCCACTCACCTTCTTGTTGAATCATAAACACTGAGCTCAACTTAAGACATTGAGGCCTGCAGAGCTTTAGCTGCTCTCCATTGCTCCTTTGTGGTCTCTTTTTGGGAGATTTGCCATTCCTGCGATGGCTCACCACTGTTCCTGGCTCTCTCTCTATTTGCATGGTTCACTGGAGTCCCAAGGCCTTAGAAATAGCATTTTGACCCTTTCCAGATTGACAGATGTCAATGAGTTGGTTCCTCATCTGTTCATGAATTTCTCCCATTGTCGTGTTGCTCTTTGAGATCTTTTATTTTATTTTGTCAAGCATCTCTTGGTTCCACAGGCCAGGCAATAACCAAGGCTAGTCAACCAAAACTAAGATTTCAAAGAGAAAACTTTTGTTTTCACCTTCTTGTTGAATCATAAACACTGAGCTTTACTTTACTTGGTGATCTGAAACAAAAAAAAAGCTAAACTAAGATGTAACGTTTCCTAATATTCATTCTTAACTGGTGAACAAACTTTATCACAACTTTGTCTGACTGAAACTCAACAAGGAGCCTGGAAGCAAAAGTGTCCTCCACGAGTGCAGCACAAGCATCCCAAAGTGACCCCAAAGCCCTGAAAGTTGTCCTTTGAACTGAATTGCAGCTTCTTTATGGTTTTGCATTGTGCCTCGGCGCTCCGACATCCTGTACGAGTCTCGCCAAAACAAAGGCAACAATGCTCTGCTGCTACTATTCCACCTCCGCCTTCCACGTGTAACAAATACTTCCCCCGGCGGACTCTCCCCCGGTGAACACAATCAAATAAACAATACGGCTGCTTTTACTGAAAACCAGAGTGCCTATTAGAGAGAGCAAACGACCTGATTGTTGATTGTGTTAGCATGTCTGAGTGCCTCGCTAAATTGCCCACAAGGGTTGAACGCAGGAGAAAAGAGGAGGAGGAGGAGGAGGAAGGAGGAGCGACTTTAAAAAAAAAAAAAAACAGAAGAGAAAAAAGCAAAAAAACAAAAAACAAACAAGAAAAAAACTCTTGACTTCTTGATGAGAGGGAATAAAAATAAGAGCTCGTTTTGAGACATGGAAATAGATTAGCCGGAGTTCTGGGGTAGGGGTGTGATTACACAGCTATTGTTGTTTTTGGAATATATCATATCGCAGCGTCTCCTGCAGCCTCGGCTAAATAAATCTGTCGTAATCCCCCCGGTGAGCCCCTACGGCTTCGTGAGCTCCTACTTAACCAGGCTAATTAAAACTCTTCCTTGTCTTGCTCTGCACAAATTTACATGCCAGCTTCTGCGTACTAAGTGTGTGTGTGTGTGTGTGTGTGTGTGTGTGTGTGTGTGTGTGTGTGGTGTATGTGTGTGTGTGTGTGTGTGGTGTGTGTGTGTGTGTGGTGTGTGTGGTGTGGGCGCTTTTTATAAACAGAAATTTAACAAAAACAATGTTAAAAATTTGCTAGGTAAAACGTACACGATGTTAATGTGGGTCTTTTTTTTTTTTTGATGACCCACTTTAAACACATGAGACACGTGAGGAAAACTAAAAAGACGTGACTTGGAGCACTCGGCTTTATCAGCGCCACCATTACGGTCTCTGGCCTAATTATGAAAGGCAATTAGTACTGCTTACACGGCAAAGAACGACCGAGAGACAGAGAGAGGCATGTTTTTGTTTTTTATTTTTTTTTTTTTTTCTCCCCTTTCTCATACTGCAACATTTCTATATTTGCATCTTGAAAATTAGACGGCAGGGGAAACGTTTGGGGGTTTCCTGGGAAATAAAGCAACCTCACGTGGGAGTGCTTGTCACTTAATCATCTGGATTTGTTCAAGGTGACATGGAGATGCACTTGGGAGCGTGCGGTCCAATTTCTCCTCTGGGTAGGAGGGGACCTAATGAATGGATGTGTCCTCGGGCGACCCGAGGATTCCACTCTTTGTGGCCCGAAAAGATGGATGAGGAATTTTATGGCATTTTTTTTTTTTTTTTTTCCCCACTTATTGCATTACATAGAGCGGAGGGAGATGAGGGCGACGGGTAAATACGGATGAAGACTCTCGGTCAAGGTTGGGATTAAGTTTTAAACCCATTCAGCCGAGCGGGAAAACCTGTACGTCTTTCATTTTGGAACAACATTCGCAGCAATAACAGCTTTGCAGAGAGTTTATTGATCGTTTTGGAGAAGAAAAAAAAAATAAATCATCGGTTTTGAAAGGCGGCCCCGTGTTGTCGAAAGATTACAGAAATAACTTTTTATCTTGGCGCTGCTCGGTAGCTAAAGGACAGAGCGACTCGACGAAAGCATGTTTGCAAGTGCGTTTCCGTCCATTCATCCCTCTCTGCAGCGGCGCACGCTGGAGGTCGTGACCCGGCGAAATAGAAAAAGTGCCACAAACAACAAATATTAGAACGGAAGCGACAAATCGGATTTTTTTTTTTTTAATTTCCCCTTTCATCTATTGCAACACCGCAGCGTAACTGAGCCGAAATGAATTTCAAATGAAACATTTCGGCAGCGTTAATCGGACAAAAAGGACCCGGCGCGTCAGCAGAGCGCCTCGCTTCATAAATGTCGCAGCAGATGCTGATTTATCCTGGAAGGTCTCTGCTTCTCGTCGGTGCTTAAATGTAAACTTTTAACAGAGCGTGAACGCAAAAGAGCCTCATGACACTGACGCGCGCGTGACAATGGTTAGAGATGATCCATCAGGATGTGATGTAGAGTCACTTCCTTTTGCTCTTCTCTTTTAATCCTTGGTGGTCTGAAGGCAGCAACAGACACACACACAGAGAGCTGCAGCGGCAACTCGCAGAGGCAACGTTAGACGTGCTACTCTTATGTAAATGAGGAGGATATGGCAGAATACAGTTAGGACTGTGTTTTTTCATCCTTTGGATAAAAAAATAATCAGATGTAGCTCCCCTTTGCTGAAAGACAAAAAACCCCCAAAACATGACATTCTTGAGTTATTAAGTCTCTAGTATCCGTGTGGCGTTGTGAGCGCCCGCTCCCCGTCGCGCTGAAAACCCCTCATGAATTGACACAGCACTGCTGTATTTCACCAGAGCTCCATGTTTGATTGGAACAGCCTGAGATCAACTCTGTCCGCCATCCATCGCAGCTTCTCACCTGCGTTCAGCGAACGAGGAAGGAAACCAAAAAGTGAAGAGGGCGTGTGGATTTTGCTGGGTATTTTCTGAGTCGACATGAATCAACGGGGCTTTGCAGACTGGCCAGGGAAGGGTTAAGGGCCAAAGCTTGTGTGTGTGTGAGATGTCGGCGTTTGGGGGGGGGGCGCTCAGTTTTTATCATCTGTAAATGAGGAGTGTGGGTCTGTCTCGGTTTGGTGGGGTATCTGGTTTTACACAGAAAGGTAAAAAAGCCAGCCTCCGCCTCAGATGTTTTAGAGGTGCATGTGGCGTTGCACGTTTTGTCTTGGGACGACCATAAACCTCAGTGTGTTTTATTGGGATTTTACGGGACAGACCAGTTTAAAGTACGGCATAATTGTGAAGTGGCAGTAAAATGCTTCAAGGATTTCACCTTTACTTAGAGATAACAATCTGAAGAACAGAACATGCATTTATTTTCAACCCCTCAATGATTAATAAACAGATGAAAGATGATTGTTTGATGGGCTCTGTGAGGAAAGCATTAATCAGAGAAACAACCAACACTAAGTGAGCTTAAATATTATTTTATCAGTCACATCAGTGCAGTTTTCATCTGTTTACTGTCAAATCATATCAATCAGTCCCTCCAGTTTTTTAAGAATTATTGTGGAAATTTACGCAAAATCAACACATCCCTGCACTTTTTTTTAATTTTAGGAATTCATCGACATTTTAATAGTTTGTGAACAGGTTTTATCAATATATCCTGGCACAACCGGCCCTTTAAGAGCGTCGGTGATCTCGATTTGGCCCAAAATGAAAATGAGTTTGACAATCCTGGTGTCGACCCAGAAGGCCTGAGGCTACAAAAACAAAACAAAAACAAAAAAACATGAGAACCATGCATCATTTTCATTTTATTTTATACTCTCATTGCATTTCATGATTATTAGATTGCTTTACAAAGACGCTACAAATGACTCAAACCAAAACAGGCGGATTATATTAAAAAGTAATATGTTAAAAAAGCTCTATTTTTTTTTAAACATTGATCTATATAATGGGAATAGAAAACCTTCAGATAGAGTTCAGCCGTTTTTATTTTTCTCTGGGGGTTGAGGTTCCCATCTCTCATCCCACATATGCTCCACTCCTCTGCTGTTATGGGACAGTGAAAGTATGAAACTGAAGCTAAAGATTTCCCACACATGAAAGCTCTCAGCTTTTATTGTGGAATCCCAGAAACACAACCGCCGGCTTCTTCTCCAAATACGGTGGGATTTCATGTAGCTTCCTTCTGCGCGTGCAGCTTACCGCGACTCTAGTAGGTGTTTATGACTGTTTGGATGTGGGTGCTTAAAGTTACCAGGTATCTGCTGATTCACTGATCCTCTGGGTTTTATTATGCACACGTTTTATAGAGGCTTACAGTGCTCTTTAAAAATGTTTTCACTTTTTTTTTGTTTCCCAACCTGAAACCATCAAAATTCAGTGTTTTATTGGAAATTTGTGTGATAGATCAACACAAAGTACCTGTGATGTGAGATAAAGCAACATATGGTTTTATGATTTTTGTGAATTTACGAACGCAGATCTGAAAAGGGAATTTGTGAGCTGGCATTTTTTTTATTTGCAGCTGTGTCTCTAGAGAAGACATCTATTTTGTCTTCTCTACAAAATAGACGCAGCTCAGTCAGATTGGAATGGAAAATCTCATCAACAGACTCCCTATTGAATTTAAGTGTGGACTTAAATTCACACTTAAATTTAAACACATGAATCCATTTCGATCTAAACTTTGGCAATGTGGCTCTAGCTGTATTTTTAAAGTCGTGAACCTCCAGACTTTTACAGGTTTAGCCAAGCTTTCCCCACCACCGTGTTTTACTGTGGAGATGCTGTGTTCAGATGGATTTTATTTAGAGGTATCAAAGTAAAAGAGGGTGAATACCCTCCACGCTTCTTAGGTTTTCATTTGTAAAACAAAAAGTAGTTGAAACTGCTGAAAACAGTTACGTTATTTTCATTTTTTTCCCCGTGTTTACGAAGGGCTATGTATGCTGACTGAAATTTGTGCTCTTCCTACCTTTACCCCGGGGCTTCTGTCACCGGCGTCCAATGAAGAACTAACAAAACAGAGCTGAGTTGGATTTATTTTGGTGTAATCATTGGGATTAAGTCAGTGCAGAAACACATTAATTCCTAATCCTTCCCATGTCCCCTTTCCCTATCCCATCCTCTGCCTTGTTACCCTCTGTGTGTCCCCCCACCCCGTCTCTCCGCCATGCTCTACAGGACCAAACGTTTTTAATTTGTAAGTGAGGGGTGGGGAATGTGTGTGTGTGCTGGGAGGGGGTGGAGGGGCTGAAGCTGTCTGTTTTGAGCTTTGAGTCTCTGCCAAGCTCTCGTTGGTATTGTGCTGCTTACAGCTGGCCTTGCCCTTCTTCCCTTCTCTCTTTCTGCTCCCTGTTCTCAGCAACTCCCTTTTTGTCTTCCAGTCTGTGCAGCACTGTCTGCTTTTCTCCATGCTCTCTGCTACAGGGAGTTTGGGAGAAGGGGGTCAGTTGTCAGGGGGCCAGCTTTTGGGGGTTTCCCCCTGCACACGGACGCACACACACAAACACACGCATGCAGTCACGCACAGAGAGGAGGGTGTAGGAGCATGGAGGCCGACAGAAAGAAGAGGCGAAGAGAGAGGTGAAGGTTGCTGCATGACACGCTCTTTCAAAGAAACCTCACAGGTTTGATTCCCCCTGTAGCTCCCCTTTTTCTCAATCTTTCCTATTGAATTCCTCTTTGAGCTTTTCAAATCCAAAGCGAAGCCCCACAACAACAACAACAACGAAAAATACACATTTTGTTTAGTTTAGACACATACAGTGAGGGAATTGATCAGTGTGCGAAATACGGTGAGAAAAGAAATAAAAGCAGCAGCCTCGGTGATAAGAAACTTGAGAGATAGAGAGATCGCGGGGGGAGACATGCGATATAAGAGAGATAAAGATGGGCGAAGTGAGAAATGGAGGCAGCAGAGAAACTCCAATAAAGACACAGATCAGATAAAGGATCCTCTAAGGACTTCCAAATGTCCTTTTGTCAAGGCGTACAGTGGCGATATTAAAAAGTGGGGGGAAAAAAAAGAAGAGAAAAAGATGCTGAGTTATTTCTGCAAACTGAATCAGAAAAAAGAAGAAAAAAAAACAAAACACATCGAGCCTCATCCCCGACAGACGCCGTGACTAAAGTTTCCTCTTCCGACGACTCATCCCACCACTTGACAGCTTATTGTAGCCGCTGAAAAGATGAGAGGCGCGCTGCGTTAGTTTTACCACACAATTAGTCAGGGATCAGTGAGTCATCCTGTGGGTTGGCTACATGGTCAGCTAATCCTGCTGTGTCAGGTGCCATCTTTGTTGGACGGCGGATGTTGCCCACAGGCATTCGATTCACTCAGCTCTTCATGTTTGGTGGTAAATTTCCCCGTGTGAAATCGAACATAACTGTTTTTGTGGCGACGGTTTGCGAATAATGTAAGCTGTAAAAAGTAGAGATTACATTTGTGGGGAAAAAAAACATCAAGTGTGCTTTTAACCCAAGTGTTTTATGTATGGCAACATTACACATAATGATCGAGTTCCCACCGGATTTTAAATCAGGTGAACGTCCCATTCACAAAAAAAAAAAAATCACTGCAAGGTTGAACTACGATCAAACTCGGTTCACCTCCAATCAGTGACTGTGAAAAACCTTTGACCTAATAGCGTTGCTGTAAAGCTCAGTTAAAGTTATAGTGAAAAGCAGCTCTAAAGTATGTAAATACTGTTAATGTTAGACCTGTACATATTTATTTGTAACAAATGGGATTCTTCTTAGATGTTCATATTCAGCTCTGAGTCTTGGCAGAAGTAAATGTGGCCTAGAGGGTTAAAAATGAGTCTCCTTGATAAACTCGAGAAGTATGCAGATATTTTTAATGCATCTCATCGGAGCTTTGAGCAGTTTGGCCTTCTCCTGCTTTCTCCGCGCTCTTCTAACGTGAAGGAGGAAACATGACCCGGCCGTGACTCCCTCAGGCTTACACTTCACTTTAATCGCCTGGGAAAACAGGAAACTGTGGTCTTGGAAAACGAAATGTTTATGCTTTGCTCAAATTTACATGGAAGCCGTCCACCTTCCCTCCTCTGGCTTTTATTTGATTCTCTGAATGTTCATTTTCTGAATCTTTAGTACTGCAGACCTGGATTTCTGCAGTTTCAGAAAATCTAAAACACAAACATTTGAGGAATTGATTCTGAGGTGTGAAAGAGTCGCATGTTTTTTCTCTCGTCTTGATCATGCCAGCTCAGGATCTGCCTGCAAGCATCAAAATGAATACCCGGCGAACGTATTTTACACCTCTGAAAGTGCGGCAGCTGCCCCGGTCACAGCCGGCAGGTTCCCTGCAGAGCACTTCCTCTTTTTCTGTCACTCCACCCGGCGTTCGTCACTTCTTCTTTCACCACTATCTGCCTCTAATTTACTAAAACTGACTGATCGCTAACTCATTTCTCCCTTTTTGTCGTCACGCAAGCCATTTTCTCTTTACTCCCTGCGTCTAATGCCCGTCCTCGTGGGCAGGATCTCATCCCACGTCCCGAGGCTACCTGTAACACTAACTGCCCAACTTCCTGAGCGCAGCCATCAGTCACGTCGCTCCCTTCCTCTCCACAGCTATCGCTCAAGCCTCAAGCTCCTAGTCTGCATTTCATGGATCACAGACTTCCTGCATACTTTCATGCGGCGTTTGGTGGGTGGGTGCATGAGGATGTCTTTGCGTGACTGATGAACAGAGACGCAGAAGGGTAATATAATCTCTGGACGTCTTGAGTGCCTGAACTTTGGCTTTTTATATTTTGAAGGGAGGAAAATGGCAAACAGTTGGATGCACCTGGAGCCCTGAGGAGCCACCGGCAGCAATACGTGACGCTCTGAGTTTATTTCTAAATCTGATCTAATGCCTCTCTTGGAGCACAAAACTTGGTCTGTAAGCTTTTCTGGAATCCTTTTTTTTTTAAAAAGTGCTGACAGCTCCGTGCTAAATTAAGGCCAAAGGACTTAATCGTTGTGTTTTATTTGTGCGGAGGGGGGTTTCTGTCAACTTATTTCTATATTTTGATCCCACGCATGCTGGAAATAAGACACAACGCAGATGTAATATCCTTTAGGACGAAGAGACTTTGTGAAAAATCCTCAAACAAAATGGTGCAACAATAAACCTGTGCAGTCGGTGATGTGTATAAACGCTCTCAAGTTAATTGCAGAATTCATGAAAATGTGACTTTTTAGCTGAAGGTGTAGTTTTACACGTAGGAGTGAAGTAGTGCTAAAAATAGTGCCCTCGCTAAAATGTTCATACTTTTTGAGCTTCTGAAGCAAAGTGACCACAAACCTCTATGTGTTTTATGCGGGGGACCAACACAAAGTGAACTGTGAATGTGAACTGGAATGAGAAACTTTGCAGAATCACCTTTAATAATGACTGTACTGGTCTGACACATTAACATGCTGTGTGTTAAACTATTCCAGACTCAAAGAGAGGCGACGACTCGAAATCTTAGAAACCGATGTGCCTTCGACCTGGGAGACACGGTGAGCGTGGAGGTTGAGTAACTCAGAGAAATACTTCAGACGCCACAAAGGGACGACCTCGACTCCACAGGAGGAGACACTGATGTATCTGAAGGAGAGCACAGAAAGCTCGGCTTTAACACAGAGGTTAATCATTGTGTGAGGAGCAGTCATCCAGCAGATCCTTATATCCACAGAAGAGATGATGATGGAATTGCAGGGAGGCGACAGGATGTCATCCACTCTTGCTTCGCTCCAAAATCATGACGTGGTGGAAGTTGACCTTCAACTCCAGCCTGCAGGCTTTCGCAGCCTCTTAAAGGTCTGATTCCATGATCGCCCTGCATTTAGCTCCATCAACAGCGACCAGCTTCCCCTGCGTCTGTCAGGTTTTTTTAATGGGGTGGATGTGTTCAGAGTAACATAGTGTTCTTTTCCTGACCTGAATGACACATGGTGGTTTTCATGTTGACCAAATAGTTGCGTGTTGTTTTTTTTTTTAATCATCTGCGTCCTCCTGGCTGGAGGCAAACTGCTCACTTAGCTTCTCGTGGTTTTCTCCCAAGAATAACTGTCTTTATTTTGTGAAGTGCACCACTAATATCTGTTCTCGTGACAGATTCTTCCACCTATAAATATCAGCCGCTACACATCTTTTGGCTGCATCTCTGATTGGTAGGTTTGATGCTGTACTTCCTGATTTCTGAAGATGGATCTAACAAAGATTTTGAGAGGTTTGTTGTTTTGCAACCGAACAATTTTTTAAACTTTGATCAAAATCACCTCTGACCTGTTTGCTATGTTCATGGTTGAACCTCTAAGGCCTGACGTTGGTTGCATCGGATTAATCGTAGGTGTGCCAGAGAAAAGGGGTTGGATACATATGCTTATTCCATGTATCATTTTCCTCCCACGCCTTGACCTTTTGACCCTGCAAGAATAAGTGAATACAGACAATCATAGAATGGATGAATGCTGGTTGGCTACACAGATCTATGCACTGAAAAGAGGTGAGACAAATGAATCAAGGCACAGGTTATAACATCCCAATATTCAACAGTTTTTTTTTTTTTTTAAGAAAAAAGAAAAGATATTACCTCATGCGAAATCAGCAGCTGAACGTCTTCATTCGGGGCAGTAAATTTTGATGAGTTTTTTTTTTTTTTTCATGTTGGGAAAACAACCTTTAGTCTGTGGCAAAGGGAGAACCACTAATTAATTTGTATGCATTTGTATAAAAGAAACGAGAGCCGATTCGGGTCGCACAAAACTGTTTAAAACTGATGGGTTACGATCATTAGATATTTTCGGGCTTGTCGCTGCTGTCAAGTGAATGGTGCGAAAACAAGATAGTCCTGTGACTCTCTGAGATTTGCATACAAATACAGGAACATATTTTATTTTATTTTTTTCTTTAGCTCGGCGTGGGGGAGGAGCAGATGAGGGTTAAGTGGTTGCACCAAGTTGGTTTATGTAGCAGGTCTTGATTTTAGTCTGTGGCAAAGGGAAAAGCTATCATTAGGAGCTTAACTGGCTCATGGCCTCTGCACACTGACGACACGCCAGTCTGCTACGGTCTGCTGCAAAGAAGCAGCTCACTAAGTTTGTTTCTGGGCAGAAAATACAACCTCAACATCTTCTATTAGTTCTCCTTTGGAAATATTGTATGATTACTTGTTTTCAGCTTTGCAAATAAAAAAAACAAAATACTCCCATCTGTTGAATTAAAACAAGTCACAGAAACACGGGATTTGTGAACCTGCATTGCATAAACAAAACATGTGAAATGTTTGCAAATGCAACAAATAAAACTGACTCATAATATTATGCTTAAAATCTAGTTTAAAATCTATAAATTTTTCAAATTTTACACATTGCAAAAACGTTACATTTGTCTGTTTATGTCTTAGGAATACCATGGCAGTTTGAACAGTCACAAAATGAATCTGATTATTCTTATTTAAACTATCTTGGGTTGCAACTGGGATGAATTGGTGAAATGCATAATTATGAGACAATAAGGCCCAAATAAAACACTGAAGGAAAAACAAACACAGAGTGAGTCAAATTTAAAGGCACACTGTCAAAAAATACAACTAAAACACAAGAGTATGAGTGTTGACAGAGTTTGGTGGAAAAAAAAACAAAACATCTGAAGGTCTGACGTAGATAAAACTATACACATAAAACTAATCACAAGACGGGTCACACTGTGAGGTCATGACGGAACCAAAACCAGAAGTAACATTGAACCACCGTTGCTTGAAAAAAGAAACTGAAATGAACAATAACACATTACAGGAATTTTAACAGTAGGTAAAATAAAAACAACCAACACGGCAGTCTTCCAAGTTTTTGAATGTTGAGTCTATTGAGAGTCAACATTACAGTTAAGTTGGGTAAGTTATAAATCTACTCATATTTGTGTAAATAACTTAGTTGCACAGCAAAGCTGTGGCCATGAGTATCACATCGAAACTTGGTCGTTTTGTCAGAACTTGTGTAATTTCCCTAAAGGAGGTTTCTGTAATCCCCACCATCAGTTTCAGCCTTGTGACAAATAAAAAGCTCTGATGAGTTTGATCAGTTTTTTTTTAGAGTTTAACGGATGCAGGTTAGCTTTTTTTTTGTACAGACTAGTTCACATACCCAATAGAGTCATCCTGAATAATGATTTGAACCTGGAATGCATATCTTGGCAAATCAAGTCAGAAGTAATTAGTCACGGATCCTTGCAACATGATCTCACCGAGGACTTTTTGCCTGAAGCTATTTTCTGAGCTAATCTGCAAACTCTTGTAAAATGCTAAGTACAAACAATAAGAATGCTTGCACACGCTGCTTCCACTCCATGCTTTTTGACAGAATGACAAATACACTTTGCTTTTGAACTGCAGTCCAAGCTGCAAGGACCGTCTTGCAGCTTGGATGTGTGGGTGCCGTTCTCGTCTTTTAGAGAAAAGCCCGACGCGTGGTCATTAAATGTAAGGCGGCCTGAACATGCTAGCATAGATTGTATCATTTGTTTAAATATGCTCGTGTCACGATGTGAGCATGCGTTTGTAAGGTTGCGTGCTAAAGGAAGTGGACCAGTAGGTTGTTTCCTGTCCCCTTTGCACTTCTAGTCCTTTTGTGTTTTCTATTGGAAGAGAGGAGTAACCTCATTGTTGGAAATAAACATCACAATAAGGTCTCTACTGTGCACCTTTCATGGTTTAACCTCATGCACACCCTGAACCCAATATAGAGCCATTTGAATTTAAATAATAATGTCCAGTATTGTGAGCGGGGTCAGTAAAGATCCATTAGGAAGGGCTTCCTTATGTCTCCTTTAATTATCATTTTGTTCCGTCTTACCTGCTTGCTGGCCCCCTTTCAAGTCTCTCATTGCTTAGTGAAGAATTTTTTTCTCACTGAGTATTACATTGTATTGAAATCAATTACATGGATATATTTGCCTAACTACATTTTCATTTAAAAAAAACAAACACCACAAGTTATTATAAGAAAACTTTTAATTAAAAGATCCCACTTAGTGTTCATCAGGTGTGTATTCACATCAAATCAGAAATAAAAAATCAAAAAAATCAGTCATTTTCTAAATCATTAAAGCATAACTAAGTTATTCTGGTGAAAATATTTTATAATATCAACATTTTTACATCATGATCTTTTAAAAGAAAGATGTAGAGGAAACTGAGGCACGGTAGTATTTCAGCTAACAGGTGACACAGGAAGACAGTCGGTCTGGACACATGTGGTTTGTTATTAAGACCAACTTAAGCCAATTCTGATGTCTGAAGAACTATAATAGGATTATTTTCTTTTTTGCAAAAAAGAGGAGTTGTGACTAAACAGGATTTTGCTCATTTTTAACAATAACAAGAGGTTCACAATGTTATTTCATCACTTTATACTTACAGATTATGTTGATCCTGGTTTGCGTTACTGAAACAGCAGTCTTTGTGTGAGTTCCTTCAGAGTTTAACTCCCTGCGTTGGCAGTGAGATTTCCAAAAGGCCGCTAACATTTGCATGTTCCTTGAGATCTGCTGAATGTTTTGCTTTCTGTTCCTCCATGACTGCCTGAATAAGCCACTAAACGTGTCCCTGCGTGTTGTAGAAAGCTACTTTTAAGTACCTTCTTGCATTTCCAGTTTTATTTGGCATTATTTTTAATTGCCTGACTGATCATAAAAACGGAAACCATTGATTTGGTTCACATAAAAACATTCCTTCCTTATACTGCGGCTAGCTCAACCTGCTAGCGTGTAGGCATGGTACGTTCACTGCTTGGAAAAGTACTGGATCAGCGTTTCCAGCTTGTCAGTCAATGCCGATGGAGCTAAAAATCTGCGGATTTAATTCATGTCTAAAAGATAAAAAAAAAAAAAGCCCTGACATGCTTTTATCATAAGACGGCGACAAAAGTCACTTCTCACTTAAGTCAAACTTAGGTCTCAGAATTTCACTCTCTGCTGAAACAGATCTCTGTGCCCTTGAGCAAATTCTGCTGTTGATCCCTGATGTGCAATTTTCTTCCAGGAAACCATGTTAACCATTTACTGTTTACTCTTTCCACAAATGTACTTGTACACCCAGCTTTGTGCTTCCACGCGCCGTTTGGCCAAATTCACTCGAGAACCAGTTTTAGGGGGGTTATTTTTAACGACTCAGTTTCGACACCAACAATAAAACAACATAAAACTGCTTGCTTAATCACTTTTAGAAGTCAATAGTTTGGAAACACTTGACATGAGAGTGAAAATATAATATATTATTTGGAGCAGTTGAAGGGAAAAAGTTTCAGTTCAACAGGAAGAGGACAGCTGGCTTGTGAATGTAATAGATGAGCTTGAAAAGCAGCGTGAGTTTTCACCCCCAAAAACCTAAAACACATGTACAGTTTGTTAAGCGAACAGTTGCTTTAAATAACAGCAACGCTCGGGAAAGATGCATTCCAGATTCTGAGAATTTGTCACCCCCCCCAGAAAAACAAAAAACTCAGCAGTTTTCAAAACGACATAAATATAATTTACACAGCCACTTGTAGCCTGTTTGTTGCAGAGACGTTCTCCAGGTAGATTAACAGTGGACGAGTTATTTCCCTTAAGGACTCGGGGATGAACAGAAGTGGCAGAAGGCGTCACCGCTACGTGAATTGCAGTTGATGACACGTATATTTGACGACCAGCAACGGTTTGAACTACGGGGCTGACACTTCAAAGAGATCGGCTTTCCTCGCTCGTTTATTCCCAGTTCCTCCCTGCAATGAGTTTTTAGTGGTGTGAGGTTGACTGAAGAAGGAGGGGAGGAAGGAGGACTCGCGCACACACACACACGCACACACACACGCACACGCACGTAGTGAGCATTTAGTCAGAGTGCTTGCACTTCAAACAAATGGGACTTCATCAGTGAACATCAGTAATGGTTCCAGGCTGCCCCAACAGCTCTAATCATTTCCAGAGGGAGACCCAGAGAGAGACAGACAGAAACGGAGCTTTTTATTTATTTTGTTGTTTTATCTAAAGGCTCTCTTGCAAAAATAAAACACTACATGTCCAATAACAGAATACATTTCTGAAGAAACACAAACACCCTATAAAGGACATGTTTTTACAAATGCCACACAATGTGCAACAGCAACACTACTTATTCTTCATTTTTCATTTATCTTGACACAGAGTTTCTGTACCACAATCATGACCTCTGATTCTCCTGAGCCGACCTTAATATGATGGGTGTAAATAAAACTCAGTGCAACTGCTCCACAACATGAGTGCTGTTCGGTCCATCAACCGTGGCTGTCCAATAAAACTAGACAATCAGCCAGAAGACTCTTTGTAGCTCTGGAGGAGCTGCAGAGATTCACAGTCCCTGGATGGTACAGCCGTTGGAGATAAAGTTGTTAAAGATTTGAAGCTGCATCTGTGTTAAAAGGTTCTGATGCGAAACACATTTTTCAGGCTTTCAGATTCATATATATATATATATATATATATATATATATATATATATATATATATATATATATATATATATATATATATATATATATAAGCATGGACAGAATCACTTGTCATTTTGAACATTTGAAAAAGGCCAACGCACTTCCTCTTTTGAGACCCAAAATATGTGGGTGTATTTAACGATACCTCAACACTTATCAGTGCATGAGATCAAATCCATTTATGCAGCGGAAGCAAAGATATAGAGAACTGAAAATGTAACACGTTATCGCTCTCAAATGTTGACCGATTAAATGTCCCCCAGGCTGTTCAGAGAGTATGAGGAAGTGGGCTGGGTTCTGTAATATGAGCAGTCGGTTTCGGGGCATTTATTGCGCTGGTCTCACTGGATGAAACACGGCCTGGTGAGTTGGTTAATTTCCTCCTGATGAGCTTGTAGATCACGTCAGCGCCGCACCACCGGGATATGAAGAATGGCTGGAGCATCAATTAAGAGGCACTTTGGCGAGGGTTTTATCTGTTGTGGCCTCCCCCCCCCTCTGCAGCTAATAGCTTCTGATTGATAGCAACAAACTTGAGCGTGAGAGGTGTGCATTTCAGATGGACAGATAGAGCATTACAAGGGATTGTTCACTAAAGTGCTTTACTGAAGCCCATGCATTTGTGGTTGTGATGGAGAGCTTAGAGTCTCACAAGGTTGTGAGTATATATTATTAATCCGTCGGGCTTTGCTGTATAGCACAAAAAATATGGGGAATGCTCTTGTGGGGCTGTAATCTGTTTCTCGTCTCCACCACTCGTCTCCGTCTCTATCCTCTCCTCTGTCTTTATCACTCATTTCCTCAGAGGTCTGAGTGAGAAGAGAGCAAGAAGAGGGCAGGAGATGATCAGATCAATATGGCTCTGAGGAAATGGCCTTCAACTGTCTGTCTGACTCCTGTCTTTCATATAGCCAGGGGTCTGACCATATCATTAAAAGTGCTGTGGCCAATATCCCAAGCAAGCAGGAAGCTTGGCAGAAATAGAAAAATATACAATAGTTGTCTGAGAAAGGAGTTGTTTGGCCACATACCCATGAAGAACAACCCAAAACATAGCCAGGACTGCAATGGAGTGGGTTCAGATCAAAGTCTATTTTGAAAAGAAGAATCTGTAAAAACGTCAGTCTCTCTGTGTGAAAACTCAGTGGAAAGGAACCCCTAAAGACTTGCAGCTGGAAGTGCAGCGCGAGCTGGTTTAACAAAAAAAACCCGAAAAAAAAAACTCACTCAGAAATGCTGACTATGAATGCACGCCACTCTTCAGTTTTTATTGTCAAAAACATTGCACTGTATATATACTGTGGAGGTTTGTGGTAGCAATGCGAAGAAAATGTGAAAAGGTGTAAGAAACGAACCCTTGTGAAAGGTATCCTAACTTTGACATGCAGTTTGCAGTTCAGCTTGATGGGAGTTTTCTGATCGAATTGTCCTGAAGTCTTCCCAAAGCGTTATAGTCTGTCATTTCTCTCTGGACGCAGAAAGTTTTCCACATTCCAAGGCAAGCATCAATTTTCCGTCAAGAACACTTCTAAGGTTTGATTGTGGAGGAGATAAAACTGGAACCACAAATTATACGTCATCTGGAAAGGCTTCCCGGTGTCATGGTTCGGAAACTGTTGGGATTGTATCACGGATGTATTTTGTCAGATGTTTGTGGTGGAAGGTCACAGCGAAGTGACCAAAATGATCACAGGGAATCTCGGTATTGGATTATTTCCCACATCGCTGCTCATCGTCACCGTTTCAGTGTGTCTGTGAGATACTAGTGCGATACTAGTGAGAGCAAGTCAGCATTCAGAGGTGTCACAAGGAATTACATCTTTGTGTGTTTATGTTTTTTTTTTTTTAAATATTGCAAACACGCATTCACCAGAAACTCCTCTAAACCCTATCTTCCCTCTTTGTAAAGCTGCAACCTAAAGATTAGCTTCCATACAAAGAGGTGTGACTCTGCCGTTGTCCACTGTCCAATCCAGGGTGACCTGGCAAAGAGAGCCAGCCAACCACGACTCCCGGATCCCAGCAGTTTGGAAGCAGGACCTCATATGACTGGACCAACTGTCACCACACATGCTCTCCCTCTTTCTCAAATCTGCCCGTTTGTGTCAGAGAAACATTTAATCCGTTGATTCTCATCATCTGAGAGGAAGAAGACGCTCCTGTTGTTATAACTGGCTTTGCCCAGAATTCTCTGCTGCATTTGTTTTTACTACAGAGCAAAGATAAGCTTTGTGTCCTTTTGATGGTAAAGCAGATCTATCCACAGCTTGCTGAGTGTCACATGGTCTCAAGACGTTTTTTTTTTTTGCTGAAGCCTTACACGCCTGTTTCTGGGTTCTATTTAGATGAAAGCAAAAATAATTCTATCTTTACTCAAAAAAAAAAACAAAACACAAACTTTCCACTTCTCACAAAAGATTTCCCACAGGTGCACAAACATCACCGTCCTCTGTGCTGCAGGCTTGCGCTGACCCGACTGATGGCTTTGTGTTTTACATCGACAGCACCTGGCCGTTTTCAGCTTCATTTGTTTCTAAATACAGCGATCTCGCTCTGGATATTCACACTACATTAACCTCCCGAGGAATGGAAAGCAGCCTGTTTGTTTTGGACATAAAGTAAAGAACATCTTGGCTTCAGTCGGATCACTTCTGATGAAACATCGCTATTCAGCCCAGACCTGACCTGCAAGTGTTTTCGTTCCAAGTTGCATGCATGCATGCACGCAGATGCCTGGGTGTATATATATATATATATATATATATATATATATATATATGACCAGCCATAGCCCCACAAACACAAATTCCCATTTGTAATATTCTTCTTTAGGACACCATTTATTGTAACATTTAATCATATATTTTGGTATTTATTTATATTTATTTGTTTTTATTTATCTCCTTGAACAATCCTTACAATACGGCCTGCCTTTTAAACCCGTCATTAATTAAAATTCATCATAATAATGATAAATCAAAATTCTAATCATGATTGCAATTTATCACCATAAACAATAAAAGGTACAATATATGCCTAACCCTAATTTACATCCCACATTTAAAGAGACTTTATTTATTTATTTATATCCATCCATCCATCCATCCATCCATCCATCCATCCATCCATCCATCCATCCATCCATCCATCCATCCATCCATCCATCCATCCATCCATCCATCCATCCATCCATCCATCCATCCATCCATCCATCCATCCATCCATCCATCCATCCATCCATCCATCCATCCTATGAGGTACTGTGTTTTCTCATTCAAAAAGCATTGCTCATTGAACAACACTGAATATCATAAGCTCTCCATACTGATTAAATGTGAAACAAATGTTCTCCCTCTGGGGATCAATGAAGTGTTATGTTATCTTATCTGAAATGCCTCACCTGCATTGAGCTACCTGCAGTGGAATCAATCTAAACCGGTTATTCAAGCCTCAGAATCCTGGACGTAAGTTCTGACCTGTCTTTGACTTTGGACGGTTTATCTACTTCAGCTTTCCTGAAAACACGAGTGTGTTCTCCTGCTGCCACAGGCATACACACTTCTTACCTGTAAACAATTTATGAGAGCCCGCTTTATATTTCATGGGGTGGAAATGGATGTTTCTCTTCAGGTGGGAGCAAAGGTTGAAACGGGAAGGACGAGGCAAATGGAGTAATCACTAGTCTTTGGATACGAACTGATACAGATGTAACGCATGGAAAAAAAAAAAAAATCCGGAAGAGATGCAAGAATCAGTGCAGTCTGTGTCTCTGACATCTGACATCTTACTGCACTTTGTAAATTTGATGCTCTGGATAGTTTCTTGGACTTTGATGCTGCAAGAAGATGAAATGAAATCTGGGAGATGATCCAAGATGGCGAAAAGAAGCGTTGGAGTGACGGATGGTGTCTTCTCTGCAGGGACCTGCTTCCCCTTAACCAACAGTGCTTTGCCTGGTGTAGTAATTGAAAGTAATGATAATTAATATCTTCCCCAAAAGCACCATGTGTTACACCAGAAACAGGCCTGTTGCAAAATGTGCTCAGAAAAAGTTAATCCCATTAGCCTTTTAGTTGTTCTAATCTGGATTAATTTTCAGAAAAGAGGACAAACGATTCCCGGGAAGCGCAGTGAAGATTTTTATTTCAATAAAAATAATCATATCCTGGTACTTTTTCCCTTCACTGAGCTGAGAATTGATCTCAAATCGAGATAAATTGAATTTGATGTCAAGGGTAACAAATTAGGATCAAAAAAGCAAAGACTCCTTATAAAAATCAGCCGGTAACAATCATACGGTGGAACATTTGCGAGGCAAATGAGGGTAGTCAAATGTACGGCAGGAGATAAGCGGAGGGCTATGACCAGGAACAAAGTAGGCCCTCAATTTATGGCCGGGAATGTGCGGCGATGCGTCGAACCTTGCTGATATTTTCTGACTTTCAGTGGAGTGGTAAGAAAGGTGTCAAACTTGGAATAAGCGGATGCATATCATGAATATATTTCCATCTGATTGAGAGGGATGTATTCTTCTTTAACAGAAGAAACATGCACACATATTAGTAACATTATGGATAACGGGGAGCAAATTGGCAAAGTCAAGCGATGAGGTTGACCTCACGTCCCTGCATGCTGCGCGTTTCACTGTATCAGAGCAGGACCTCGGTAAACATGGAGAAGTTGGCCCCTCAGGGACGACCGGCTCAGCAGAAAACCACCGTTCACCTTCACACACCTTCTCAGGCAAGAAAAAAAAACACACACACACAAAAAAAACCTATAGTTATTCACTTAGTTCAAATACAATTACATGCTTTTCAATTGCAAATCAGAGCAGAGCCGTGAATCCGAACAGACAATCAAGTGAGGTCGTTTCCATAAACACAAGCTTCACGTTAAAGCAACTCCAGCCTATTAGGGAAAGGACATATGTAACCAAATTACAGCGAGCACCCAGGGGACATGCAAATGTGATGGACCTCTCGCATGGCTCACCTTCGTTTTATTTATTTATTTATTTTTTTTATCATGGAAAAAACGTTGGTGCGATAAGATTTGTGAGAAAATGCAAAGGGACGCTGGCTGCAGTGTTTGCGTCTCTTTTGTTGAGGGGGTTATCGAAAGCCTCCCTTTAATAACCTGCACTCTTAACTTCGGCAACGACAAAAGGATTAATTAAATCGTCCTGATAACGCCGTCTGGACTGGAGCAACTTTAAAGTGGACATGACGAAAGTGGAAAAAGATTCAGTGGAATGCTCTAATTGTTCGTCGCTTTTGCTCAGTTTACAGCTGCTGGGGATAGAAGGTCAAACTCATTAGAAATTGTATTCTGTCTCGTGCCGCTTATCATTGGTGAGGAGTTTGTTTATGTGCAGACGTAGCCACTACACAACCTTGAAAAGCACGGCTCCTATTTGTCCAAGAGGCTCTTGGCTAATTAGAATTACCACATTTGAAAAGGCAAAAAGGAAAGTCAGGAAGCAAAATAATTTATACCTCTAAAATGTGTCTGAGTTGGTGGTACACCAACACAAAGTACTGCTTGATTGTGAAGTGAAAGTAGAATAATAGATGGTTCTTAAACATTATTAATTGCAGAAAATCTGAAAAGTGTGGTGTGCATTTGTATATGAAAATCTCTTTTCATCTGATACCCCTTTATAAAATCCAGTGAAAGTCGCTTGTTTCAGAAGTTTAAAGAAGGGTTGCATTATAATACAATAACTTAACTTGACAAAGAAGGTGAATACAAACATATGCTTTTGCTTCACTTACCAACCTCCAGGAAAACTGCCAATACACATCATCCTAAACATATAAAACATGATGATCATCAAGCCGTGTCGATACTTTTTCACAAGACTAATCAGAGTTGATGGGAAGATAGAGCTAAATGTCAAAATAAAGCCACAGCTGCAATGTAATGATTCAGATTGAGATGTAAAGATGTGTTAGAATGGTCCAGTCAAAGTCTAGACCTACAGTATATCTTATTTAGTGTCTTGGGAAAGACTTGATGTTAGATTTTCATGCACACTCTCAATCCAGTCTGAGTTTGAGCTGTTTCCTTGATCTATACATGTTCTATGCATGATGCACCTTTTTTTTTTTATATATTAAATTATTTTTTAAAATATAATATTTTTCCTTTCATATCATAATTCTGGTTACTTTGTGCTTGTCTAAGCAATGCAGGCCCCAAAAACACTGCAGTTCTCCTTGTCACCTTTCTCTTTAAAAGCTTCAGTTTTCAACATCTCTAACCCAAACTCTCTCTGCATCCTTCATTCTCACTTCTTCTCTCTTGCCAGCTCACACCCTTTCTTTTCTGTCTGTTTTGGACCACCCAACAAGCCATAACCCCCTGCACTCCAGCTGTTTCCCTGCTGTGGGTTGAGTTTGTGTTACTTTGTTTCCGCATGGCTGTGATTGAGGCAACCCCCCACCTCAGCCCTTCCAGCTTTATTTCTTTTTCACTTGCGCCGTCCTTCACAGTGTGTTTTTTTTGCATCTCACTGCACGGGCTGTGAAAGAATCGAAGGGGGACTGCTTTTGTATCCAGTGCAGGTGTCTTTGGTGGGTGAAAGAGGACTGCAGAGTCCGTGGCCGTCTACCATCGGGGGGCAAGCTTATTCAGCCTCGGATCCTCCCCCTCGCACCCCCCCCCTCACACCTGTGGCAGGTCTTGACCCGCACGAGTAAGCCAGTCATTCCTGAACTGAAGCATCTTTGTGTCTGACTGGTATTGTTCCCTGCAGGGCTACACGCACACACAAAAATCTGTGGCACTACTACAAGAGTTCTTCCTGGTTATGAGACATTCATGGCCCATTACTCATCCACCACAAACTTCAGTTCACACCAGTATGGCGTGAGAATGGGGAACAAGATTGCAGAACGCTGTCAGATTGAATGGGAATAATGGATTTGTTGCCAAGACAAAACACAGATGCACTTTTTCTTCAGACTCAAGGCTTTATGTCTCAGAACAAAGAATTAATCCCATGTAATTCTGGAGTTTTACTGTTAAGGAAATATAGTCTTATAGCAAATATGACATGTTTAGGGTCTTTTCAAAGTAACCAGAATGAAAAAGCCAAATAAGTGACACTAAAAATGGTTTTGGAGCAACAACACAGAGAACTAAAATAAAAATTCAAAGGGACTAAAAGATATTTCTGGATCTGCTGTATGACTTAAAATGACAAAATGCTTCTTTTCAGGGTAAAACTTTTCTGGTGAAATAAATCAAATCCATTGTGTCCATTTTTAAAAGGTGTGTGCGTCAAGACTGACACCCTTTTATGTTTATGACTCTTATTTTGAAGTTTGAAAGGAAGTTTGTTTGGTGCTAACTCGGGTTCTAAAAGCTTAAGAACATGTAAGCACTGAAGAAGTCACCGGAAACATGAAGGGCTACAAGAATAAATCTTCATATAGACTCTGAAACCTGGTATGAGGGCTCTAAGAAAGAGCTTTCCTCCGTCATTGAACCTTTTTAAAATATGCTTTCCTTTTTTTAAAACTGCCCTTGGCCAGGTTAAATTCAGATCAGCTTCAGAAGCCAGGTGAACTCGGATGAACCTAGAAAGACAGAAGATCATTAGTGAAACACAACATGAGCCTCGAGGGCGAAAATTAGGACGGGCCATTCCGTGACTGATCCTCAGACAGTTTTGCATTTAGCTTCCAGGTGGGTGAACTTGGGGCATGGTTGGTAACATGCCCTCAGGAGCCTCAGAGTGCGTATATATATTTTTTTTTATTCATCGCTATTTTACTGTTGCGCAACACCTGCCCAGGGACGGAGATTTGCACCGAATGTGGACAGAATCAGAAAGACTATGTCAAACATGCATTGTGCAACTTTCAAGTCAAACTGGTTTAAGATTTCGCCAGGCTCTTGTCTGTCCCAGTCTCATCTCCACTGTTTGATAAACCCGATAGGAGTGTACACAGCTGGTACCTACCTTGTTGCAGCTGGGGATTTCTCTAGCTGAAGGTGTCCAATTATCCACGGTGGTAGATTGGGGACTCTCAAAGTCCCTTCAGAAAGGGGAGGTGTGTGTCTGTGTGTGTTGGAGGGGCCTCTGAACAATAAATTGTGTTTGTGATCCCAACGAGCCCCTGAGAAGAGGGAGAGGGCGAGGTGGGAGACGTGGGGGAGGTTAACTTTACTTTAATGAGTGCTTCGAAGATTCAAATTTCAGCTGGGGTTTCCTAAAGCCGGCGCAACCTCTGAGGTGTCTGTCATCATCCACACCAAGGCACACAACTCTACAGATCCATTTCAAAGACTGAGACATTCTACAATTTCAAAATGCTAAAAAAATAAATTAGAACTAGGCTAAAGAATATCTCAGAACTGCTTTTCTGGACGTACGTTGTTTAATTTGCATTATATAGCTGCATTATTCCTCACAAGTGTCTTTTAGACATGAGCAGTTAAATGTTTCGAGTGCTTGAAAATGTAAGGTTTAACAAAGTTATCTCTTTCGTTGGATTTTAAACTCATGAGTTGCATTTACAGCAAAACAGTCCAGCAATGGCAGCTACCTGTGCCTGATGGGGGCGACAAAAAGGTGATAGAGAGATACCTAACCCTATTCATTCACCATCTGAGCATTTTTCTTCAAGTGCCAACCCTTTGTTTCTGCCCTCAAGGACTTCCAGATGGCCCTTCGAAATACACCGTATTGTGTTTCAGGTTAGTCATGCGGTGAAATACCTCACCAGATTTTTGTCCTTGAATCCTGAGTTTGATTCTTCAGCAACACGGCAGAATGTGCGGATCATTTGGTCTGGACTTCCCTGGAGTTCCTGTTCACATATTACCTTTATGGTGGCGATTCTCAGAATAGGGATAACTCTAGGAAACGCAACTCTGCCGAAGTCTCTTTCCGCCCTCTAGCTACCAGGTAATAATCCAGGAAACAGTACCTGGTGAGGCTGATTGGTCGTTCAGTGACGTGTCTCTGGTTTTATGCAGAATGGTATATGGCACTGTTGGGTACAAAGGATAGCTAACAGGGGCCCATTGTGTGAACACAGCAAGAAGCAAGTAGAAGCATTTTTGTCAACGTTTTGTTAACTTCGCTGCTTTTTGGTTTCGAAAATGCTTCCTTAAAATGAGCCTGTCATCCTATACTTCCTCTTCAAATAAACTATTTTTACCACAGCTGCAGTTAGTTATCTCATAGTAGTTTTTTGAAGTTCAGGGTGTAAACCTACTGCATTGTAGAGATAAAAAAAAAATATGCATCACAATTTTATATCACAACCCCTTTTTTTCAAGAAACATTCGTGTTTAATTAGAGCTTTGAGGTTTTTCTGTGACTGGTCAAAACGCTCATAATGAGTGTTTTTTACTTCGATTTCTTCCTCTTTTTTTTTCTTTTGCGTATTTCATTTTCAGTATGCCACACTTCAGTTTCTTTGTTGATTTAATAGTCTGCACTAAAAGAATTGTGAGAGTTTTATGACTCGTCTATCCACCCACAGCATCATAACATAAGCATTTTTATGAACCCCGTCTACAGCAAGTGCAAAAGAATACGATGACGTTAAGACCGGCGTTCGTTTTGTGACAGACGAGGAGCAACGCGTTCTAGGTTAGCCGGTGCACCCCAACGTGGCACCACTTCATTTAGAGCAAAGTCTCGGGATGTTTATTTATGGCTCTGCTGTGAAAAACATTTAGACCAAATTCTGTCAAGACATTAAGCCACTGCGTGAAATAAATTTTCCTGCTCAACATCTTTTCGAAAAAAAAGATTGTATTGTTTCACAAAAAGTCAATAAAATGAAAGCGTGTCACATGCAGTATCTAAAAATGTGTTGCCACTCTTAAGGAATTAGATGTTAAATTATTAGTACTGATAATTAGTGGGAAGCCATTTGGTGTTCATGCTTGCCTCTGCGTATTTGTCCCCCACACCTGCAGCAATATTTCGTTCAAATTTCACCACTTACACGTCAGTTTATTTTATTTTATTTTATTTTATTTATTTTCCCAGCTAAGCCAGTTCTCTAATTATTCAACACGTGTAAAAATCATGTGATGTGTTGTAGAGGGATGCACTGTGGTCGGGTCCGAGAGCTCCACACGGAGACTATCATTTTCAAAAAAGTAGAGTCAAACTGAGAAGAAATGAAAATATCAGGACATTGTACTCCAGAGCTCCAAATCCTGCGACTCCAAAATGAAACAAGAGGCGACATTGTTCTTTGTTTAAATTAATTTTTGGTGCTTCCTCTATTATTTTCAACAGATATGTCGACATATGTAGCATATCTTTTTTTTAAGGATTTTCCTTTGGGTTGTTTTCAGCATTTGTGTACAATATTTAACCAGTCAGTCTTTCAACATTAATTTAGGATTTATGTTTTTTTGCCAGTACCCCACCCTCCCACAAGCCTAAATACACATGCACACAAAATCACATCCTGACTCCCCCTCTTCTTGGCTATCGGACATCAATCTAGCCAGCACCGTCTGCTAAGCCTCACTGGGCAATTAACCACATTGAGAGTGAAAGCTCTAATCAATCCCTGGCCTTCCTCGTCACACACACAAAGCACACGCATACATACACACGCACCTTAAATGGTGCAAATTATTCTGGCATTTATGTAGTCCAAACAGCACTTTCAAAAAACTGCTGCCACTTTAAGGAGGGACTCAAACAACCCAGACATAAATACAATCTGTCTGCTGTGCTGTAGCCGACAAGAATTATAAATAAACTCTGATCGGCAGCATAAGGTCTGACTTGCTTGAGACCAACAAGTTTACAGCTCCTCCTATGTCCGTCATCAAACATGCGTTCGTCAATAACACAAAAGTGTTACAGATACGGATCGATAATAAAAGCTTTTCTACTCGAGTTTGAACGTATTGAACGTTTGACTGATTAAAATATGATGGCGTCTTTTAAAAAAAAGCCGGAAAAGATTTTTTTCAGGCAATTATTCTGCCTGTGTATAGTGTGGGCTAAATGCGAACCATGTGGGGGGGCTGCTGCAAAATCAGGCACCCCACCACATCTTGTCTCATTGATTCATGTGGACCTAAATGTCAGCAGCAGCAGGGCAGAAGGCCCCTCGAGAGCACAGGGTGATGGGGGCCAAAGGCGGTGTGCTCTGTAGCCTCATCATAAAACAGCACTCCTCTGACTCTGTTAAAATAGTGTACGATTACTGATCAAGGACAATAAATTTTAACATTTATGTGAAAAATTCTAGATTCACCAGAATCCAAGAGTTGACTTCAGAGAATGTTGTCTTCCCTGCCACTAAAACTTGTTTTTCTAATTCGGTTTGTCTATTACTCGCAGGCTAAACAAACATGCGTGATAGATGCGCGGAATTATTGACCTGTGAACTATTGATTTGACATTTTTGTTCATGCATTCGTGAGGAAGTTTGGTGCTTTGATCATTCGGTTGGGTTATGCTAAATCTGCATCAAACACAGAAAATAAATCAATAGCTGCTCGTAACATGAATGAGAATGAAATCAGCATGATTAAAACATGGATGGTTGGTGATTATCGCTTAGATGCTGATTCTTCCTTTTCCATTTCTTACTGACTTTTGTGCAGTGGTTTCCTCCGAAGCAGTTAATCTCGCAATCAAAATTTATGTCTCTGCGACATTTCTGCTCTCGCTTAAATCGTGCTCCTCCTGCTAAGGCTTCCTTCTCGGGAGGTAAAACCTGTGCTCTCAGAACCGTTCTCTTTGCTGATGGATGTCTCCACAAAGAACTCAATAGGTACGATGGGCACGCCGCAAAAAGAGAACGATATGAAAATCACACTGTCTTTCTGCAGTCCGAGAGAGAGCAGAGAACATCTCTCAGCAGAGAAAACACATTTGAAGGCTTAGTTTTCAGAAAGTTGAAGCGTGAGGTGCAGGAGTCAAAGCCCCCCCCAAAATAAAACAAAACAAAAAAACAACTGAGAGACAAATTTATGTCAGCTGTCTTCAAGAGCTGCCATAGACATTTTAATACTCATAGAAACCTTTTGCTTCCCCTAAATTTTTTTCTTTCCACATCAGTTTTATGATGCAGGTTGGGGACATTGAATTCACTGTTGATCTGCAACGGAAAGTCACAGAGCTGATTTCCCGACTAGGCGTGAAATGGGGTGAGCGTTTAACCAGAGGTCCTTCTTTCACTTTGCTGATCTTGTCATGATATCATTGGTTAAGCACATGTTTATCTGTGAGCTTAAAGTGTTGCCATGTGAACAACCAAACATCGTTTAAAGACAAAGAAATAGACGTGAGAATGGATTTAGTTACTGATAAAGCACAACAAATGAAATACTTAAGAACTGAAGAGAGGGTAGGCGACTTTTATCACAATATGCTTAAAATCCTTTATTACAAAGGTGTTAAAACAAACCCCCAACCCAGGTCTGTATATTCTGGGAGGTTCTTAAAGTGTGCTCTGTTCACTCAGAGGTCAGATTTTTTTTTCGAGTTTCCAGTCTGGAAAATAATAGCTGTGCCCTATGCAGGTCACCAAGCAGCCCTGAGTTCAGTATCTGCAATGAACATAAAATGAACTAATATATTTTTTACATTTTGCTCAAACTCTATGACAGAATAACATTTAACATACTTTTTTCCCCCTAAATTCTAAAATAGGTATATCAGAAACACATGTTTGTTATCATGAAGATAACAGATATGAAATTACAATGTATGTATAAATGATATATATAACACATTAACATATCTGGCGACAGGACAACATCCTCGGCGCTTCAGATTTTCATTCTATGAACTCCAGCAACAGGCGAAGTGTTTTGGGAAGTCTGACCTGTGTCTGCTGGCGTGGAAGGGAATCGTGGAGATCTCCATCTTTTCAAATCGGAACTACAACTTGAGGGAAGTGTTCCCCAAGGCCTCTAACTTTCCAAGCAAGAAGTCCAACTATATGAGGCCATTCTCTCGGAACATTAGATTTTCCAGGTTATTACTCCAACGTCAGATGAGCTTGCCTATTTTTGCACCTGTGTCTAAATGTGATCACAGGAAAATCTGACTGCTGATGCCGCATTATGGTTTGATCACAACTGAGATGCTCTCCCTTGTCTCCCGTTTCATAGATTTAAACAGTAAATGAACATGCTCACATGTAGCAATCAAACAACACTGGCCATTCCACTGATTTAATTGAATATTTTCTACCAGAATACCAAAAATGTATCTTTCCCAGCATTTGCCCCACCTAACCTGTGGCAGGTGACTCAGGAGGTGCCGTGACTAGCTGCCACAGCTACAAACTCAGCTGGCTCTGCTGTGGGAAGCTTGAAAGCTGCAGCTCGGAGGAGGAGCTTCGTCCTGGAGGGCGGGGCTTGGCCCCACTAAGCATTTTACACTGAATGGCTGCCACGGGAGAATAAAGGTTTTATAAAACATGCATATATGTTTTTGATATAAATAAATAAACAAAACACATAAATATTAACATTACAACATAATATAAAGCAAAAAAAATTTACATTACACTGCCCCTTTAAAAAATGTCTTTGTGGACAAAGTGTTTTGTGGATGTCTTCTGGATTATTTACTTAAAGTTGATTTTTGTATCGTCCAGCGAAGCCACCGTGCCTAGAGCTCTTGCCACTTTTTTTTTTTTTTTTTTGCCCCCCCACCTCGCCATGTAAAACGTTGTGGAGCTGCCACCGGGTAGGGGGGCTGTGATAGGCTGATAGGCTGAGGCAAGGAAGAAAGGAGCTGCTCTCAGTAGGCAGAGCAGTTGCCGCTGGAGAGCTCTCTCGACGACCGCAGGCTCCGGCTTAGAAAAGACGCGACGAAAAAAAACAAAAACAAAATACGTTTTGTTTGTTTTCATTTTTTTTCATTTTTTTTTTATTTATTCGTTTCCTCTCCCCCCCCCGCCCCCTCCCACCCCTGTTGCTGTTACACGTTTGAATGAAGATGTGACTCGGTGACATTTAAACCCCTTCAGCGGTATTCATGTGCGTGAAGACAGAGAGAGAGAAAGAGAGAAAGAGCGAGAGACGAGAAGCAGAGCCGTTCGGGCGAATGGAACTTATTGTTGTGCGTTTGTTTTCTTTTTTTTGTCCTCTTTATTTTTTATTTTTGTTTGTTTGACTATGTTATCCTTGAATGAGTTCGGGTCCGGTCCGTCTCTGCTCGTCGCCGAAGCCTGAATCCTGGGATTTATGTGTAAAAACCCATCAGGAAACACCGAAAGGAAGGATTCTGCAAAGAGCTAGCGAGCTTTTCCCTCACAGAGCCGGGGATTTAAATCGTCAGTTGTCGGCGGAGCCCCGGAGAGGCGAGAGCGAAGGAAAAGAAATTCATGTGGCCATTCTCTCTATAGCCAAACATTTCACTTTTGGAGGATTGCATAATGAGCAAGGAAAGACCTAAGAGGAATATCATCCAGAAGAAATACGTAAGTAGAACCGCGTTCGCCTGAGACGCTCGCCGACATCTATTCAAGTTTGCCTTTGTGAAAAACGCATAAACTTTTTCGTCGGGGGGGCTGCGAAGGTTACAATGATGCACCGTCTGGGTCTTAATGTCCTCTAAAATGCAACGAATAGAAGTTTAAACAGTGACACGGCTGTGCTGTGAAGAGACCGTGGTGTTTATTTAGTGTCTGAGCTCCAGCGGGTTCTTCGACATCAGACATGTTTTCGGGCTTTCTGCTTTGCTTCAAGGTGGACTGTTTAGCTCATTTTGCTCCGTTTTCCCGGTGCCGAAGGGATGCCCTGTGCGTCCGTGCTGTGACGTAAGGGTGGGAAATGTTTTAAATAGTAACAATCTTGCAAACACGTTTCAGGAAAGGCTTCCCCCCCACCCCCTCTGTCGTTTTTTGTTCGCTCCTCGCTTCTTGCTGCTCGGAGAAGACGAGCCTGTCGGCCATAGCTCTGCTCCATTTCGTCCCATGCTGAGCGTTTCTATCTCCACAGCGAATTATTTCACAATTAACCTCGCTCTCATGTAAGGAGACCGTGTTGTGGAGGCTGTGTTTGGTTATTATTATGTTGTTGTTGTTGTTTTGGGGTTTTTTTTCGCTGCAGGGGCGACACGTTTCGCCGGACTGCTGTGGCTCTTTAATTTTTCCCCCATAAAGAGTCAGGCAGAGCAGCAGGAAAAGAGGGTCACGCTTTTCTGCGCATTCACCCAATTTCCAACACTTCCACGCGACAAATGGACGCGGTTATATGTGCTCATGACGTCCATTGGTCCGTTTTAACGCCTAAACTCCACCACGCTCTGTATTTTTTCTTCCCCGTGTGACCTCTGCGAAGGAGTAGATGTATATTGCAGCAGCGCAACTCCATTTTTTCCCCCTGTAATGCTACAGAGAGGTGCTTAGCTCACCGGTGTTTGGCCTCATAATTTACGTTTTAACGCCGCTGTGGACGGCCTGTGGCGTTTGAACACCGTGTTCTTAAACGACCCGGTCTTTTTATTAAAAAAAAAAAATGAGGCTGTGTTCAGTTCAGTCGCATTGCAGAGGCTTATGCACGAAGCGACCATTTTCTTTCTGGTGAATTTATGGGAAAGGGGGCCTGTGAAACGGAACTATTCCGCCTGGCGTTTGGCTTTTTAACTCGCGTCCTTGCGCGTTTTGGACCGATACCTGCCTCCGTCTTTCGTTGCTTTATGCCTCGCAAAGCGTGAATGGCGTCTTTGTGCGGTTTGTTTCGAGTTGGTTCCCCGGCGAGGTGACCGAGGATGTAAAAGTTTGTTGCACTTCTGCTCTCAAATTGTCCTAAACCTCCATAGCTGGCATCTCAGTCCCAGAGCGACATGATTTGAAGCGTTTTTTTTTTTTTAAAGTGTTTCCTCTTGTTGGCAAGGTCGGACTAAGCAGGATGCAGGCCCCTGGGCAACAGACAGTTCTGGTTTCACATCAACTAGACATGGCCACAAAATTTCATCACCTTTTTTTTTTTGTTTGTTTGTGGTGTTTATTCCCCGTTGTGAAACTGTTCTAATCAGAAAGCCACTAGATAGGACAAATTCATTTCATTAATTCACATTTAGCAAACATTCAGCTGTTTACCTTTTAGTATTATTGTAGCATGTATCACACATGACACACATTCATACATACAAATATTTACTAAGTCAATCGCTTAGAAAACAAAAATAATCTGTTACAATCACCATGGCTACTGGAGGAACTACCATAGGCTGAAGTTCTGTGATTTGTTCAATCAATTCACACGTTACGATGTGTTCATAGGTCGTAATGCAAAGAAATGTTGTGTCTGAACCAAAAGCCGACTTTGGCGAGGCGTAAAAAAAAGTGAACATTCCACAAATACCAGGCGTTGTATTGCAAGCACTTTGCCACCATCTCACAACACCTTTGACTGATTAGCATACTGTGAGCTTTATTATCCAATGCATTTCTCATGTTTAGTTTAGCAATCTCGATTTAGTTCAGTATTTGCTTGACTGCGAAACACAACTTGTTGTAAATGTAAATTAACTCAGGTAAAAATTTTCCACCGGTTGGGAACACAGACTAAGTTCACTACATCACCCACTGGTGAAAGGAAGCCTGTTTAAGGCATCAGTCTGTTTAAGGCATCAGCCTGTTTAAGGCATCAGCGTGTTTAAGGCATCAGCGAGCTCACCTGGCAGTTTTGAGTCTTAAGTCCTATTTTCAGTGAACATACAACCCTTTCCAAAACAGTACAGAACAAACAAAACCAAAGATGTACATGTTGTGTTCAAAGATTTAGTGAGACGTAGGGCTCACTGTTTTCAAATTGTTTCAGATTAATTAGATTTGACAGATTGAAACACCTTACTTGATAAGATATTTTCAAAATATCCATTCATTAAAAGATAATGGCGTAACCTCAAAACGTTGAGATTCTGGGCTGCTGACCCTGTTAGCCTATTCTAAGCTTTGGCCTTGCTGTCGGCCAACAGTATACCCACAATAAACCCAAAAAGTTAACAATATTACGAAATAGGTTGCTAAATTGAGCAACAGTTTTATATGAGCAAGATTGTGTCTGAAAGTAGAAACATTAATGCTTCATCGCAGCCAGAGTAATATTTTCTTGAAGTCTGTTTTTCAGTTTATGGGCACATGACTCTACCTCATAAGCGTCACATTAAAATACTGAATTAATAGCTTATAGTTGGCATTACCCTAAGAATTTACCACTTCTTGTTTTTTTTTTTTGTTTTTTTTAGGAAAGTGTAAAAAAAACAACAACAAAAAAAAACACAGTCTCTTTTTAAGGGATTTAACACATCTGCATGCATGACCTCTTATGGCCACCAGATGTTTTTTGTTTCCTTTCAGCACCTCGGTGTCAGTAACACAATGTGCTGATGTATCAGCCTTTATTGGAAAGCAGCGCAAATGTGGGGCGACTTGAAGGAGACAGATGTTTGGAAAGGCTGACAGAAGAACAGCTTGATCTTTGTTCCTATTTTTTTGGGTCGTAGCACAGTTACTTGATACACTCTGATGTGAGCGAGCAGTTTCAGTCGCAATAATTGACATTAATTAAAACTGGCTGCTGTTTGTCGAAGGAGGAGTTTGATTGTGGATGGCAAATATAGGATGTATAAGTAGGTCATGTAGGTAACTCTTCCCCTGCATTAATGGGATGTTTGAGGAAATGATGAGTCACTTGAATCCAAATTTAAGCTAGATCCAGAATAGAACAGCTTTTGTAAACCTTTCTGAAATGACACGTCTTTCTTTAAGGTCTGGACATTTTTTCTTTTCTTAGATGTGGTTAATGTGCAAAACTCTGGCTTAGATCAAAATAAGCCTTAAAAAAAAAAAACTTTTTAATTGTTTTTTTTCTTTCCCACCAAGCGTGTAGACTCCTGCTCCAGGAGTTCCTCTCCAGGCTTTCAGACGGGACTCCTGGCCCATGCGGATCACTCCACCCCTCCTCCCTTTCTTTGCCTCCCCCTAATTAGCGTAAGACAATTATACATGCTTGGCTTAACCATTTCCCCTGAAACACAAGTGTGAGTTGTTGCCCCTTAACCCCCACCTTGTGCTCCCAACAAACACTCGCTGCCTGCGACTGATATTAAAATTTAGAATGATTTAAAATATAATTAAGGCAAACAGGGCTTGGCTATGATTATGATTAGACACATTAATACCTCCTGAAGTAAAATACACTGCCAATTTTTTTGTTGTTGTTGTTGTTTTTAATGTAGATTTGCAAGTGTTACTCTTAGGTGGAAAACTGCATATGGTGGAGGTTTGTTTTATTATTTTTACTCTACAAAGCCTGTCATTAAATGGTAAAAACTTTGTCATGACTGAGGTATCAAAGACTGACGCAGGGCGGTGTTGTTCTGTCTAACAAAACATGACACATATTGTGTGGATGGTTATCCGTGTTAGCGAGAGTCGCAGCGGAGTGCAGCTCAGTGCAGCTCAGTGCGGCCAGGGCCATTTTGTGCAGAGTCGGCTCTTCCTGTTGGGCCAAGCTTGGGCGAGGCCTCAGATTCAAATCCTTTAGGTGTGTGTGTGTGTGTGTGTGTGTGTGTGTGTGTGTGTGTGTGTGTGACAAGCCCAGCTGCTGCAGGGGCCTTTACAAATGTAAAGAGGCTGTCAGTGTTCGTTTCATCAGGCCCACAACTGATGAGGACCAAGTTGAAAATCCTCTGCGCTGCGCGAGTGTGTGCGCCAGAGCTCGCACAAAAAGAGGAAACAAAAATAGAGGGCCGGGGAGTGCAAAGGCACAGACTCAAACCCCCTCTTCTCTTCTCCTCCTTTTCCTCTTTTTATCTCCGAGTCCCTCTGTCTCGCTCCGGCGTTCTTTGGCCTGTCCAAATGAAATGTGGGCCCCATGCGGGCCCACGAAGGAGAGGGTCGCGGGGTTGTTTTCTCGCCGTGCTCGGGCCTCGGCGCGCTTCATTTAACCTTATGTTTCAATGCAAATTCTTCTTTCACAATCTCTCTCCTCCTCACGTGTGCAACATGGCAGGGTTCACTTTGCAACCCCTTTGTCACTATGGCTACCAGGGCAACGCTGAGTGCACTTTGGCAGAAGAGGTGCTTTACAGCCTGTTTATTTTACTACCATACATTCACTATGTTTGCACTCCACGTGGCACACGTGAAAGGCAGTTATGAAATGGGTGTCATCCTCAGAGGCGTGTTTTTGCTTAGTCAGTTTTCCCATGACCGTGCTGTATTTATCAGCATGAGAGAGAATCGGTTTCCAGCAAGACAAGAATCCATCATTTTGATTTCCAAAGAGCTAAAAAAAAAAAAAAAGAGCAAAACAAACCTCAGATGTAGGGAAACACAGAACGCATAATCAGACCTAGTCGGTCTCATCTTTTCCTCTTATTTAGCGACACATGCTAAATAATTAAATTTGGCAGAACCACAACATCACTTGTTGTGGTTCATGTGAGGAAGCAGCCTTCCCACGCTGCAGGCCCAGCTTCGCATCACTCTGGCCTTGCTCAGTTGCTGCTGCCAGAGACATTTCTGAGGAGTAAAGTTGGCTTGCCCACTCAGTGCTCCCATCCAGCCTTGAAAAGTAAGGAATTATTATTTTCCACGAGGAGATGAGCAGGGGAAATAATTGAGGTTCCAGGATTCTTTCCTCACTCCATAGACACAGATCAGATTTACTGAAGGACAGAGGCTTTTCTGGAGACTTTCAATCAGAATTTGTCTTTTGTCTTTAACTTGCCACATTGAAACTTATGTTTTCAACTTGGTGATAAGAGTATATAAGTAGACACTCATTCAAATAATAAAAATGGGACCATCTGACTGCTGCTTTTGGTCGCTAGACCACGTATGATTTTCCCCAAATAGCTTCATTAGCAACTATGAGAAGCAGAACCAAGTTTTGAAGCAAGATAATACAGTGCAATTTTTTTTTCTTCCTCTGTATACATATGACTGAACAATAAAATTGGACTCACTGGACAAAATAAATCTCTAAAATTTAATCAAAGTCATGAGTGTTTAGACTTATAATTTAATTAGCCCCTTAGCTGTCACCCCCAAAACACTTACATGTAAGTCAACACTGGTGACCTCATGACAGGTAATTTCCTGAGAATAGGTCGGATATTAGTTCTCATAAATTGTGCTCACCTTCCTTTGACTTAAATGCTTCGAAATAAAATATTGTCTTGTTTAAAGCTCCACATTTTGTATCGGTCTTTCTGTTTTTAGCATCAGCTAGCCTGTGTAGACTTTGCTGAAAAAGGCAGAGCGCTCAAGGGTGATATTAGAATATAGCCTGTAGTGACTGTAGCAGCTTAATGATATAAAGCTGATTACGTAGTTACTCTAACCTCGTGGTGGTGACGAGGGTGAGTTGTATGACGAAGCTCACATAGTTACCGTAGCTCCTCAGTGCTGTACGACCGGGTGCTACAAGGATGCTTGATAGGTACCGAAATAATAAAACGAGACAACTCACTTTATTTTTTTTTAAACTATCGTATTGGGATTTAAATGTGGTTTTAAACAACTTGCCTCCGTTTTTCTTTCTTTAACATTAAAACAACGGAATCATAATTGACTGCGAGATGTTTTGAGATTTTTCAAAGCATTGCGTTATCAGACGCTAGCTTCAGTGTCTGTAAAAATGTAATTTTGAAAGCAGGGAAGACTCTTATGGGAAAATGATCTACAAGGCGTGCCTCTGCCAGGACGGTGGACTTCCTCCCTGCTGGTGCCCGGAGGCCAGCAGTTTCAGTTCGGACGACCAAAGGAAGGTTCATCAAAACATGAGCAACCTTTACTCTCTTAAGTTTTCCACATTATGTAATGCAGAGCCCAGTCTCTTGTGATGCAATACAACCTTCTTCTTATCAGGTGCTCGCACCAAGCTTGATCTCTTGGTCTCTCTCTCACTCGCACACACCCACACCCACACACACAAACGCATGCACAGGTATTTAAGCGTACACCTAGAGTCAGTAGGTGAGATAAATTGACTTTGAGGCCAACTCTGCTCTGTATCTTGCGCACATAAACCGTGTGAGCTATTTGCATGCGTAATGCCATAAACTGGGCGTGACTTTCTTTGTTATACAAAGTGCGTGTAAAAGCTCGCGTAGGTGTGTTTGGCTGCATATGCGCTAGTAGATAATGCAAGGCGAGTTTGGACCGAGCGCTGTAGGTTTGTGTGTGTCACGTACACCACTCGCGTTCCCTCTGTGCACGTCTTCGTCCGAGTGATTTATATCCTCCGGCCTCCTGTAGGTTTGGATGGAGATGGGGATGGGAATGGGAGGGTGTGAGGGGTAGGACAGCTGGTCAGGCTCTGAAAGGCTGCTTGCATGTGTTTGTATGTCTGCGGACACACATGCTCACTCATCCATGTGTGCGTGCGCGCGGCGATGGTTGCCGCTGCTTATCCGTTCAGTATCCCCATGAAGCTGAATCAACACTTTAGCTTTGTCTTTGCTTTGGCCTTGTGGACTTTACATAGGCCCTTGAAGGACAATTCAGCATTTCTGGGGTCAAAGGAGACAAGTTTCTTTTTTTTATTATATTTCTTAAAGCACTATGTGTATTTTATTCCTACTTACGATATTATCAGTCTCATAGTGTTCATGTTTGTTTCTCAAAATTCAGGTTTCATTCCCATGCTTTAAAGCTTAAAGAGGAGGTATTAGCTTGTTTTGCAGCCTTTCTGTATCACCAGGCGATTGCAGCTCAGACGGGCATTAGCTGTTAATAACCATTACGGGTGTCTCTTGGACAACCTCTTGAACGATCCCGGCTCACCTTCACCCACCGCTCCTAGTCTCGGCGACATCGGTTTAATAAACACGCCTCGCATTTTCATCCCGTGGTCAATCCCATCTGATCCCCTATTGTGAATCGCTCGTCTTTAAACATCCAGCGAATTAAGCCTCGGGGGATGAGGCAGCAGAGCAGAGGCTCAGTCAAGTATTGATCCCCCTCTCTTACACGCTTTTCTCTGTGCCTAAAATGTCAGATTTGCTGTCAAACCCACGCGCCTGCGTAACGTAAAAAAAAAAAAAAAAAAAAATTAACCGTGCTTCTAAGATCAGGAAATCCCAACAAAGTTCTGGCTTTGGTAAATGCTGACATGTTATATTTTCCATGAAGATGGCTGATTAGACAGAATCATGAGTTCAGTGCAGGGATCATAATAATCTAACTATTTAGAGTGCACTCATAAAGGCTCTTGTTATGTGTTACAATCTGACAAGCTTTCCACCAAGAGCAGTAATCTATAAATAATTTCTTTTACGACTGAGCAGTTTTTCTCTTACCGCTAATAAGCTGTTGGATATTTAGTTCAGTTCCTTTTTGGCACCGTCGCGCTTTGGCTGATGAATCAGGTTCTGCTTTATTATTTCTTAAGATATTGTGTTTTTGCCATGAAACTTTTAACTACAATTTCTAGGGTTGTTAAGATTCTTCCAGCTCACGAGGAAGGCAGTGTGAGAACAAGATGAAATTACCACAATATTTTGGGAAAACTGTTAATCACTTTTCTGCTTTTTTTTGTTTGTTTGTTTTTCTCTTTGGTCCTCAATACAGAAATTCACAAAACTATTTTCTTCGTAGTTGCTAGCTGAGAAGCACTGGTTAGTCATAACATGCTGATGTAAGGTTCGCATATCGTCTGACTTACTGTGCATTTTCTGTGAGCTCCGGACACTCAGACGGTTGAGATTTCATCGACGAGCGTATCGATTACGTACGCAATTCCTTAATTTCCCTCTTTCCAAGAGGATACTGGCGAGTTTGATGAGACAATTTGTGCAGCGAGGCCACCTGTTAGAGAGCGACACAAAATGGCAGTCTGGCTTCTGCCTATACTTGTGACTTGTGAGCTTGGGGTTGCGTACAAAACAGTTTGAAGTGAACACTTTTTTTTTTTACCTCGCAACACAGCTTATGATTGTAAAATTTTACCTTTGTGTGGTCATGTCTGGCAGACATTCGCTTCAAGTACGCACAGACATTTGCAGAGTGAAATGCACTCGAGTGTCTGGGAGACTTACGTTTCATCCAGCTGCCTGGCAGTCAGAACATCATGACGGTGCTGAGCCGGTGGTTCGGGACGGAGGGATCAGTGAACCCTCACTCCATCATTTGCTGCGTCGGTAATAGGTGTTGGCTGGATGTTTTATTAGTATTCAGATTCTCTTTGCCTGTGTTATGTTTGGTGACACTTCTTGCTCTCAGGCAGCATAAAAAGTATACAACTTAATTGCAAATTGCATGATTTTCTAAAATCGTTTGGCTGTATTAATGTTTTACACTTTAACGTCTTGTGCTCGTCCATCATTTTTAATGATCTGCCCAAATTGTTTTGACACTTATTTTCGCTATTAATCGTCATTGGTGCTGTAACGTTTGCATTTATTAAATTGTTAGGCTTTTGTTTTACTTGTTGAAATATTTTAATCCTGTAGGTGGAAAGTATTTTTAAAAGGTGTGAATCGGTAAGTCAGTAACACAGCATTGATTCTCTTTCTTCCCTTTTTTGCGTATTGATTTTTTTTTTTTTTTTTTTTCTCAAAGCAATAGGTACTTCTTAAGCATTTTCCACAGAGAGAAGTCGGCTGGGTGTAAAATGTATTGTTCCCCTCCCTTTAACCCCCACTCAATAGATAAGAGCCTTTTTTTTGTCGTTTTTTTTTTTACAATTCTGTAGGCAGTGTGATTTCCTCCAGGCCTCACAGCAGGGGAGCTATAGTGCAAGCTGCACTGAGGGAAGGGCGTCAGGGGCTCGGGCTTGAATGTCTGGCTGGCCTTCTCTGGCCCCGGATCAAACATCACACGGCCCCGGGGGGCTGGGGGGTTTGCGGACCAGGCCTGGAATTTGCAGATCGTTGAGAAGTACACCTTTTGAGGACGGCGGTAATCTAATTAAGCACACTGTTGTGTGAAATACCTGCAGCGACAGCATTCGGTGTAAAGCATTTGTCCAAGATGAGCCTTTGACGGTCACTTCAAGGAGTGATGTAATGTTTGCGTCAATTGTTTTAGGAACTAGACAGGAAATGAGCTTATTGACGCTAAACCTGTCCGACTACTACACATGTATATATGTCAACATAGAAACTCATAAGGCGGGTAAAAGTTTGTGTGCTTCTTACAAAAAGAATGACTGCTTTGATGTTTAACGGTAACAGTGTACCACTGCCTACCGTATAAACGAGTGCTTGTGTCAGAAAGGGGACTTGTTTATCCCCCCACCCACCTCCTCACCCACAGGTTTGAATGGAAACCGATACTTTGACGAGATTTCTGAACGAGGAAAACATCCTTCGGGTCACGCACAACGTTTTTGTTATAAAATGAAAAGGAATTCCAACGAACTCTTCCAGAAGACAAAAAAGCTGGTAGAAAACAAAATACGTTAGAAATGAGTAAGTCATCCTCTTTCAGAGAATAGGAAACATAGCTTTTTGCCAATACAGGCTCTTCATTTAGTCATCGCTTTTCCTCGTATCGCCCAGATGTTGTGACGAATTTTGAAATAAAACAATTAGTCATAAGAAGCTTGTTACTTTCGTAGTTCGTGACGGCGGACTGTTTCCTGACAGCGAGCCCTTTTTATTTAATTTGTCATTGTTGACAATAAATTTCATTCTGAACAAGCCGCCGTTGTTCAGACGCAGAAATTGAGAGTGGAATTTCAGATTAGTCATAGCGCAAAGTCACACATGAGGTTTTCAATTCTCGTCATGTTCCATTGGCTGGAAAAGCAATATGTACAGTTAGATCTATTGATCGAAACATAAATAAGCCGCGTTTAAAATGTGGAAATTAAACGGTGGTGGATGGAGCCTCTCGATGATGAATTTCTGTGTTCTTGTGACTGACTTGATCCAAAGGGTGGATTTCCTGTTGTCGGTAAACTATTTAAATAAGCCAGCGTGACTTTTATCTGTTTTGACTCAAAACATCTTGTGCGTGTTACTTGCCGCCTTACAAGTTGAAACAAAATGAGGAGAAAAAGCCCCATACGATAAATGCTGAGTTTCGCGTTTATCTCTTGAGAATTTTGGAGGACTAGTCCCTTCGTGGCTTCTGTGTTTTGATGTTTTAAAAAACAGAAAACCCCACGATTTCCTCTCGTTCAGTGAATCACTTCAGATGCAGTGGTGCTGTTTGTAAGAAGCCTGGGTCTTTGCGAGCGTTTACGCACCAGACGATCCATTTAATCCAGAAAAACGCACACGGTGATGAAGTTATCCAATTAATTGACAGCTGTTAGCAGGCCACGTGACTTAAAGTCAAACGAAGTGTCGGCCGGGTCTATCATAATCAATTGGCTGCGCATTGACTGTAGCTTTTGTAGTTTACGCTGGTGTAATATTGACATTTTCATGAGATTCCTCTCTGTCTTAGCCTGAAAATAATTCAATTTACTTCCCGTTTCTTGCTTCGTCTTTGGTCGTCATCCCCCAAGCGTCAGTAGCTGCTGTAAAACTGGGAGTGCATCGGTCTTGTGTAGCTCCACGGATGCCATCTAATTGCCCCTCATGCATCAACTTCATTCTTTGTCCCCACTGTATCAGGGCTGTTATTAATTACCTCTCTTTTTATCCTCCTTTTCTTTCTGCTCTTCCCTTGCTGCTCACTTCTTTCTTTATTTAATTTTTTTTTTTTATTTCGTTTTACGATTTGCTTTTCTTTGATTCTTAAAGCAATGGAGCGTTTCTGTTTTAATGAACAAGAATTCCAAGTGCAGAAATTCAGATTTGGTCCAAACTACAAGTTGAAATCATTTAATTACTTCTTTGCCTATTTTCTTTGAGCAGACTCTTAACAGTTGTCATGATCTCAGTGTAAGCCCTCGTGCTCAAGGCCTCTCTTGTGATATCACTGGCTTTGTTTCCTAATCTTTCTTTACTGGACTGAAATCTGCATTTGTAGATGAGACACAGATTCTTTTCACGCAGAAGAGGTGGATTTTCTGTGTGCTTTGGAAGCACTTGGATATGCATATTCAGGTTTTTAAGCTTCCAGTTGGCTGGTCATGGGTCAGGACTGGTCATACTGGATCTGAGCTGATTCCAGTCTGCAGACTGTTTTTCTGTTTCGATTCAGAAATTCAAACTCTTGGTGGGCATGTCCCTGTTTTTTTGTTTTGTTTGTTTTTTTTGGTGTAAATTCCTTCACCATCCTCCTTGTGTGTATTTTATTTCTTTTTTTTATATTTATGAAAAGTTTTCTGGAAAGTTAGTTTTACAAACTAAGTATAATCACTACACTGTGATTCAGGTGAAAATTCATTTTTTTAAATTTTTTATCTCTGTCAATATTTTTCTTTTAATTTATAAATGAGCTGTGAGAAATGTCACAATTGTGTTGACTCACAAAATGACTAATCATTTTCAATGCCTTTCTGACAGTGTGAGCTTTTTTTTTCTCCTTTTGACTGAAAAAAACAACAACAAAAAAAAAAAACGAGCTTGGTCTTTTTTGGAGTGAGGCATATTGATGTTCTTTTAGTGACCTGACCCAAACAGCGTGGGTGCTTGTATCTAACCAACATGGCTGAAAATAATAAAACAACAAAAAAAAAAAAAAAAAAAAAAAAAGAAAAATCAGTGCACTAACATAACCTGGCCGATTGCTAATTGTCCCTCTTTGGGCTCCTGGTCGAATGTTCTGTTGTCTGTTTTAGCTTCCATTAACCATTGCACTTAATGGTAGTCTTATCTCCTTTTCACATCAGCCTGCTTCCTGTTGACCTTCAGAACACTACTCTGGGTTTTCTTTAACATTTGAAATTGCATTTTTAGGTTACTTTATACGTTCACTCAGAAATATAAATAATGCACATATAGTGCTTCCTATTATTTGCAGGCTGCCTCTCCCAGCAGCACATTTGGAGACAGTCAAACATGCTTGCAGGCTCTGATTATCTCCATGAAATCAGCCGCCCTCCCCCTGTCTGTCTCGCTCCCACTCCCCTTTAATTTTACGTGGCCGCAATATCCTACCTAGAACCCTGATTGTTGTTTTTCTGTGAGCGGGAATGGTGTTGTTGGAACATAATCATTTAGTCTCCCTCCCGTGGTTCTGGCAGGCTGCACGCTGAAATCCATCCACTGCTCATTTTCATGGAGGGACGAATTTGTCAGAGCCGAGACTGCCGCTGGCGCGCCTTTAACGTCGCGTTTTGCTGCAGTAGATGGAAATCTATGTGGCAGGGATTTGAGAAATGGCACACGTCGCACACACTCTGGGGTCATGCTTGTGACATTGATTAGCTTGATCGGAATATAATTGGTTTACGCTGGCTTTTTTAATGGTGGCGTCAGCATGAGTTTACGCAGCAGCCTCCCTCCCGATCAGCTGCCTGATCACAAGTCAAAGTGATTGTTGAAGCTTCGCACTGAAACTCAGACTGTGTGCAGGATTCAGCAAAGCGATGAAACATTCTGACATCAAATGCAGCTATGAGCCACGGTGATAGAAAATAAACCAGGCTTCCTCCACCTCATTCCTCTCCTTTGCCATTGTTGTTTCCAAACTCAGTCTATTCATTTTTACTTGGATTGTTGTAGCTTTTTTTTTTTTTTTCTTTGTTTTTCAGATATTTTCCTCTTGCTGCAGCGAGGGTCACCTACATGGGGGATACCCTGATTGATTTATTGGGTCCAGAGGTGCACACTGGCCCCGTTACATGACAGGGATTAGATATTTATTGTTCCAGATCCAGAGTCAGCTGCTAACATGAGGCCCAGAATTCCTAGCTGTACTCGCCACCCCCGGCTCCTTCCAGCTGCTGCTATTTGTATAATAGTCAGTTGATTCTTGTCTTCGTGTTAAACTAATGGCAACAGCATTTCACTGTTTTTCACTTTTTCACATAATGTGGTCTGGAACGCATTGGCGTGTTTACTCAAAATTTTAAACCTTGAAGCTACAACAGCACGGATTCTTATGTTCGAAGGGGAGGAAGGCTATATTGGAAAAATGGACCTTTTTTGAGCATTATATCATGTTTTAATGTTATTCTCTCATCAAAACATACATGGAGTGCTGCTTTGATTCTTTCATGCATGTTTGAGCAATCCTTCTCCTCTAGCATTCAACCTACATTTAGTTGCTTAGCAGACATATTATAAAGCATTTCTAACCAAACAAACTCTTGGGACTCTCCAGAAAAGCTGCAGATCCTCGCTGCGGTGATGAAACTCTCAGATAAGCGACATAACAATTGATGGATGGATAAGAGGTGGAATAGTTTGACACCAGCAACTGGTCCATTCTCAACCGCCTCCACTTTCCAAGATCTCCCGGCTTGTGCATTTCCTCGTTCTCGGCAAGCGTTCCATAAACAAGCGATCTCATTGCTTTGTGTTGCAATGAGAAAGCGGCAAAAAAATAATCATGCGTAGGGAAATGAATTTCGTCCAAGCCTTGTAGATGCGTCTAGAGCTTGACAGCCAGTTTGCATGTGATTTCCATAAATGAATGAGTTGATGTATGAGAAACTTGTCAGATGGATTGATGTTTGAAGTCGGCTGTCGTTCGCTGGCAGAGTTTATTGTGACTGTTCCCAACTTTGACCCATCATGATATGACTCACTAACTATATGAATGACAGATATCCAGCAGCATCGTGATTATTTCTCATTCAGTGCGTCTCATAAAACATTTCCTTCTAATTGCGAAATTGCAAGGACGATGGTCGTTCAAAACTTATGACAGTTTCTCAGTTTTTTTTCTTTTTCTTTTTCTTATTATGCCTTCAGCCTCCCTTCAGTTTCTTTCTTGCTGGCAGGTGCGATCAGTGCAGTACTGTCACACTTTGAAGAGCGCAGGGGGTTTTGAGAGTCTTCTAAGAATGGTCAGATGCTCCCCCCCCGTCTCTGTGGGCTTCCTGTGTCGTCTGTGTTTGTTGGAAGCCTTTGTACATCTGGGAAGCACCTCTCCTTCCTCACGGATATTCTGCCATTTCCACTTCAGGGACCGTTAAGACGAGCAAGCGCAATCATAGCCAACCTCAACATTGCTTATAATTAAACCCCAGCTGCGCCATGGTAACACTATCCTCATGGGATAGTGTTGGGCTTTATCTGGAAACTACCTGCAACTACTCAGTTGAAACTCAGTAAGAAATATCTTCATGTTTTGGCACAAAAGTCAGGATTTTACAGTTGTTTGTTTTGTAGTAAATGATTTAGTCACATTTAGAGACGGTGGTTTATTATTTATTGTTGTACAGTTTTTTTTGTCTTGTTGTAGACTTACCGCTGCTCCAAGCCATGATTAAAATGGTGCGATTTCCTGCGTAGCATGTCAAGTTCGGCAGCAACCTTTTTTAAAATTCAGTTGTTCAGATTTGGGTGTACCTTTACAACGTGCTGAATATTGACCTTCGGACTGAATTAGGAAGCCACTTCAAGATGCGACTTTCCTTAGACCGGCAGTTTGATATGATGCAAGCATTAGTTGGCATTCGCTGTAGGAACTTGAACCTTTTTATTGCGTTTTGAATCATCAAAATATGGACTTTGTCCCTCTGTTAAGAAGTTTTATTAGTTTGCTGAATCCGAGCTTAAGAAGCAATAATTTTTTGTGTGTCCTGTTGGACATAAACGTTTGCAAATATCCTTCAGCTGAAGGTGTTTCCTCCATGTCTTTGGCCTGGATTTCTTTTTAACGAAAAGGCCTGAAAATGTGCTGCACACTGCTGGTCAGCTGCTCTCCTTCAACGTGCTTGAAAGACACTTGAATTTAGCAGGTGCCTCAAACCGACAGCTGTAAAAACTGTAAGCGGCATTGACCAATGTTATTTGTTTTGGCAGGAGTAGGAATTCATTTTCTTGTGTAAAGAACTTAATGTTTTTCTCATCTTAGTTGTTCGGTTAGAATAATACAAACTTTTTGTTTTTTGGAAATTAAATTGCAATAAAGTTAAAATATTTTGCAGTGTGTTCTTTTTCCTTGGAAAAAAAAAAAAAAGACAAGCCAGTTTTTCAGGGCGTAATACCTTCATTTTGCTTGTATCATTTAATCATTGGATGAATAAACCAAGAAAGCTTGTCATGATTCTTTTCACACCAACTGCTTTTTAAGATAAAGGTAGCATAAGCTAGATTGTTTTCAATATATTAATACTCTTAAAGTTTAAAAAGTGTGAGATCGATAATGAAACAAGCTCTTCTTCCTCTTTCATTCATGCGCTCATTATTTGCTTATCCTTCACACATTCAGACAAGATGGCTGCTTGAGGCTGGAGCTGGTTGGTAACACCTCCAGCCTGCACAAGGGGCACCTTTTTGTTTTGTAGCCGTTTCCCCTGCTACCAGGGGGAAGAAAGTGAGGGGGGGAACGGTGAGGTTAGGGGTCCCTCCTTGTCCCTGAACACTCGCATTGTGCAGCCGAGCAGCAGCCTTCACGGCCCTGCTCTCTTGCAGAGTTTATGCGAAGCGCAAGCGGACTCTGCATTTGCCTCTTAGTGACAATAAAGAAGTAGGTCAGCGAAGAGACCCTGCTCAACCCGAGCTGAGCTGCTAATGCGTGTATAAGTGCATACGTGTGCGTGCATGTTTTCCACTTGTGTGTGTGTGTGTGTGTGTGTGTGTGTGGCACAGTGTGTCACTTGCTTCCTTCCGGCTGCAGCCAGCTCGACCCACCCGGCTTCGGCGACAGCGAGCTTGGGTGACAGCTGTAGCACTGGCAGAGCTCCGTCCGCAGTCAGCAGTCGTACACAGACTGACAGGCGAGCGGAGCAGGAAGAGGAAGGGGGTGGGGTGTGTTGGATATGGAAAGCACTTTCTGAGATGGAACAAGTGTGCAGGAGAAATGCAGAGGGAAAACAGGAGGGCTCTGGCACGAGCCGTAAGTCCGAAGCGAGTGTAGAGGAAGAGGGAAAAACTAAACGCTGCAGAGGACGAAACTGGATGAGTGAATTCTCCCCATCTCTTAGACTCATTTCACAGCTCACTGCTGTTGTTAGGGGATGGCTTTAGCTGCTCCACCCTTTCCACCCAAAGAGCCAATCTACTATCTCCTCCTCGTCGTGCTGTCTCCTTATTGGTGGGCTCTCTGAGCCAAAGAGAATGAAATGGGATTGATGGGTAATCTGGGACTGGGGCAGAGCGGTGGAAGCTCTGGTTTTAAGGTTAGCCTAACATGAACATTGAGTTAATGTTCAAGGGTAAAATATGGGGAAAAAAAAAAACAACAAAAGTTTTAGTATAATTTATTCCATTTTCTCTTTAAAAATGCTGTTTTCAATTCAAGGAGCACACTAAAGCATGCAACATTTCTTTCATGTTCTTCCTTTGATATTTTCCACAATCAAATTCCCCAAATTTTTAGTTGTTTAACTTTCGCTTTAAAGAATAAAGCACAAACGCTTTATGGACTGCAGCATAAATGCTTTAAATTCGGAGCGTGTACAGACAAATTGAAAGAAAGGACACAAGGAAGGAAAAGAAGTAATGCAATGAACAAGGTAAATAAGAAATTAAAAGCACCCGAGGGAAAGAGAAGAGGGTAGGACTGAAAGGAACGGATAGGAGGGAAGGAAGGAAGGAAGAGGAAAATGTAACACGGAAGGAAAGTAGAAAGCGGGAGAGATGGGATGATGCGAGGAAGAAAGGAAAGCCACAAAGAAGTGTGAAAAGATAAAATGTTGCACAGACACAGTCGAAGACAGTCAACATTTAGACGCTGGAACACAGAAAAAGTCTGGAAGAGCAAATTGTTCCATACTTTTCCAGACTAGAGGAACCTGGACTCCATTCTTGTTCCTGAATACTTTTAAGATTCACAATAAGCCACATCTGTTCCGACATGGAATACGTCGCATAAATAATGGGAAACGCGTTCATAACACACATACTTATTTAGTTGATTCTGTTCACAATCAACGTTATATTGTAAAAACGACATGGTAAAAGAGGAGAACTGTGCAACTGGAAAACAAAGTACTGATGGCTGTCTGGACCCTTTCAGACATGGCTGCACAGTTGGGCCCCCATGGGCATTGTCATGGTTCTGAATGGCTAATGGGAAGTGAAACCAGAGCTTGAGATTGCTCTGTAATGGCTTCTGAGAAATTTCCTCTGGTATACTATTCAGCATTTAGGAGCCACATTTGTTGTGGCTTTGTTATAAAGCCTGAAAAAACAGATTGACGTATGCATGTGTATATACAACACGGAATTTAGGGCTTTCTACTAAAAAGTAGAACAACTTCAAACAACTGAATTTGTCTTCGTCGTACAAATAAGAAAGTGTAACGGCTTGCTTTCAGCCAGCTGACAGTCAGGCTGCTCTCTCTCCGTGTCAGGAGGGTGAACTGCTACAGGATTACTCTATGATTCTTTAATTGCTTTTATTTAGAACATAAAAGCATTAATCATTTCTTCTGCTGTTAAAATAATGTTACATAGATTATTCATTCCTGCTTTTTATGGCTGCTCTACTCTGTTCCATACAGCTGCAGCCACCGATAGTTAATCTGGCATCTCATCAAAAGCACTTGGTGCAATAGAAACGGTGGCGGAACATTTCTGTGGGTTTGAAATATGCTTTTTAAAAATCCTTTTAAAAGACCTGAAAAAGGCCCGTGCCTATTTTAAGGACAAGGACTGATGCTCATCCGATGCGACAGTTTTTCTAGTGAAGACGGCTTAGTCTAAGCAGTGTTTCTCTTCCTTTCACTTGATACCATCGGCTACCTTGAACATTTCAGTGTGGGCTGTCAAAAAATCTCATCTGTGCTCTTAGAGTTCAGAGGACTCACAGAACCCATTTACTGTAACCCTTTTCTGATGTTTCCCATTAGAGCAGCATCTGCTCTGAGCATTTCTCATCATTTCTGTGTTTTGTCTCCTCTTACCCCGTCACGGAGACTCAAAAAATGCGTACATAATTAGCAGAAATCCCCATGTTTTTGAGTATCCAGGAACAGATCAGAGACGCTGTGCATCATTCTTTCATACTGAAATGACATGGTCGCCACAAACCACAAAGACTTTCACTCTCCGGAGGAGAGGAGAAAGTGTGCGGCACGTCTTCACACAGCCCCGGCGTTAGCGCCCTGCTTTCAGACGAAATCGGGAGGATTTAAAAGGAGCGAGACTACGGTCGACCTGCTCCGAATAAGGCTGGAGCATAAACAGATCAAGAGTTAATTATTCAGACCAGCGTGAGAGACGCTGAGGGTTTCCCCAGAGATCGTGTCGGGGCCTCTCGCTCAGCATCCTGCAAGTGTGAAGATTGCGGAGTTGGAACCTATTAAAACTGCTCTTACACATTAACGCAAGTTGCTTAAGCGTAATGTGTTTTTTAAAGCACTCCACAGATAGGGCTTAAATCCTTGTCATCTTTACACTTTCCCCTGCGCCACCCCCTCCTCCTCGTTAGCTGCACTGACAGGAAGGATACCTGATTTCAAAAGAGTTTCAAGATGACGCAGCTGGCAAGAAAAGGCCTCCATCAACAAAGAGTATCGAAAGCTCACAGAAGGGGAAACTTATGACGATGCCGCCTGTTTTCCAAAAAGCAAGTTGCGTCTGAAACCTTTGGCATCGTCCTCCCTGAATGGTGCGCGAAACGAAATTCTGCTCGGTTTGCTTAGTAACCAGCTAATTGGCTTTAAGCAAATAGGTTTTCAGCATGTGACGCAGTGCTTTCAAGGAACACTTAAGAACAAAACCTGACATTTCCCCCCCGTGTGGCTCTACTGATTCCGATCCCACTAATGCGTGGCTTAAAAAAAAAAAAAAAGGGAGAAATGCCACCACGCCGTGCCTATGTAGCGAGTCACGTCATTATTTCATGTGGATAGTAATTTCAGAGGGCTTGTGTTTGTGTGTGTGAGATGGAGTGAGTGACAGGGCGCGTAGGTGTGCTCGAGCAGGGGGAGCGGTGTTTGTTTGAAGCTGTGTTTGCCCTCGCCGTATAGGTTTTCCGTCGGCCCAGCAGCTCGTTCGCCGTGCCGGGAAAGTAGCAGGTGCGACCTGGGAGTGTGAGTGGAGGTGTGGAAAAGGAGAAGCGGCGTAGTGGGTCTGATCGTAAATGCAGCGACACGCACTCCCGTCTTTGTGACGAGCAAAGCCGAGATGATGTAAAGCCACGCGCTGTCACAAGTACTCCTCCACTCCTCTGAGGTGAACTGTTAAAGTGGGCGGGTGTGTTTTGTGTTGGCTGATGTGATTAAAAAGCCCGTTTTCATATTCAAAGCCTACAGCAACTACACCCAATAAGATGTCCTCTGAGTTTTTAGTAATCTTGGTCTGATGATTGTTTAAGAATATAATTTCCTTGGTAATTTGGTTAAGGTTATGGAAGCAGATGAACCGTCTTCACTCCTGGAGAAAATCGGTTTACTTTGAAATAAGTCAGAACTTTAGTATTAAGAGAACCTTATGCAAATTGTTTATATATTTTCTAGATTTGACTTTCAATGTCTTGGTTTAAGTATCTGTGTTGTTGCTGTGATATAGACGTTGTTGTTGTTATAAACTATTCCAAATATTGTGCTGTTATGGTTCCTCTTCCTCTTGTGCCAAGTCCTACACTCATCGTCACGTCACCTTTTTGTCTTTGCTGGCTTCAGATGCAGGCGTGTGTGGATTCTCTCTGGGTACTCTCACGGTCCAAAAACAGGACTGTAGGGCTAATAGGTCTCTCTAAATTGTCCAGGGTGTACCCTTGTATCAAACATTTAAAAGTAGAAAGATAAAAAAAAAAAATGGTGGTCTGGAAAATGACCAGCTTCAAATTAGAAGTCAAGACAAAAAGACGAACAAGGGTGAAAAACGGCTTGTTTTTCATGTGGCTTCTTTTGAAGAAAACAATAGTGTTCTTGTACTAAGTGGGCCTCTGCAGATACGCTGCAAACAGAAACATCTGGATTGTACTTATCACCAAACTGTCCTTTTTGAATGTTAGCTGTTGGCGTGAAGGGAGCCGAAAATGTCCACTTTAGAAAACATGCCTTGTCTAAACTTCTACTACATCGGAAGTTCATTTTCATACCATTTAACTTGGTAAACGTGGAAACACAAGGGCATCCTTTCTTGAGGCCTGAATGGTATTCCTTGGTTTTGAGAAGAACAATCCCAATTTTCATCAAATATTTAGAATTTTTTTTAGCCAGACCTTCATATTTTCCTGTTCCAGAAAAACATAGCTTGGTTGTTATTCATTTACAAGAAGCCTGTTATGTCCAGGGACTGGTTGTAACTAAATTGTTGACTTGTAGAGTGTGTTTTGGATGAACATATCGAAGGAAACTGTCTAGGCTGGAAAAACTGGACAATTTGAACCTTTAAATTGTAAGCCTGGAAAATGTGTGTAAATGTCTCTTTCCATTATTATGTTTGGTTGTTTTTTTGCTGCAGAATGAAAAGGTAAAGTTAATTTTGTTGACCTTTTGCAGGTTTTGTACTGTGTGGGTGCCTGACTTTTTCTCACAAAGGCCTCAGTGTCTATCCTTCCTTTTCACTACTCACATAGAGAATTACTGGATCTTTGTGACAGGACGACACCATGCAATGGAGTTCATATGCAGTTATGAACAGAAGAGGGGAACCTTGACAGTCTGCAGTTTACTGGTTTTGTGTCCAGGAAAACAATCTCACAAGGGGCCTTGTGAGATCTGCATCATGCAGCAGGAGTTCAAGAAAACTTTGTGACTGTGTGTGGGAAAGTAGTCTTGGGGGGGGGGAATGGAAAAAAAAAGATCTGAAGGAGGCATTTTCATGTTGTTTGCATGCTCACCATCAAGTCAAATAAGCTTAACCGCCACGCTAACCATAAACTTACACAGAGCAGAAACAGAACCTCAGTGGTAGAGCTGCTGACTGGAGTGGTGTGTCAAAGAAAGATGGGATTAAAAAGAGCTAGAACAGAGACTCGAGGTTGGAGGTGGGGTCAAGAAGGAGCAGGTGAAGAGAAAAAGCCAATATGAGACAAGGGAAGGAAAGAGGAGGGAGATCAATGGCTTTTCTCTAAATAAAGGATGTTTGGGGCGGCAGCTCTTTGGCTGAACTTCCGCTATGTGCAGACACTGGCACTTAACCTGTCTCCAGCGCACAGCAGCATTTGTCTGGGCAAAGCGAACGCACATGAGAGACTCCCCTGTGGCCTTTCCCTGTACTAATTCTGCTTCTTTTCCCAATGGATCTGGTTAGACACTTCGTTAACTCCAGACTCCCTGACTCCCCCTGCGGTCAATAAATCCCCAAGCACCTCCTGGGAGTGAACGCCCCCCCCCAACCCCACCCTCACCCTTTCTTGCAGAATGTCAGAGTTGCAGTACCCCAGTTCAGCAAGTGTGGATTTCACACCTAGCTTTACAATACTACCTCAAGCACAGTGTCACAATACTGAAACCAAAGTGTGACAGTGTCTGTGTGCCATTAATTACCTTCGTGTCTTTGTGACGCATTGAAACACCTTTTTATCTGGTTTTCTTCCTCCAATGATATTACTGAGGCCAGCTAAATTTCTTAGCTGTGGGAATTCCTGGAATGTTTGAACTCACACATAGGACTACGTCATTGTTTTTGAAAAAAAAATGTATCATTCATGGCTTAACTATTTATAACGCTTCGCTCTTTAACTGTCTTTTATTTGTCAAAGATGGGCAAAAAATCTATTCTGGTTGGCAGATTGCAAAAAAATTAAAACATTTTTTTTTTTTTGGACCTTTTTAACTTGTATTGACTTTTGGGGCAGGATAAATGTGATGCGAATTCTTTTGAACAGAATCTAAACAGTTCTGTTCTCGTGATTGCACTGTCTTCCTCGTTTATTGGCCTTCTAAAGGGTCAGACCAGGAACTAGCATACAAAGGTGTTGTCTGACCGTGTAAATGTGCTTAATATTACTGAGAAGGTCACGTCGACTTGTAATCTTTGGCACTTTTCCAGCTTGCGTGTGTGACGGATGGAAAAGGGAGAAACTGCCTGGTGATAACGAGGAAAAGAAATCCAGAAAGATGTTTCCTTGTCGGATAAGAAGTATTCATTAGGTAAACAATTCACTGACAAGTCAAAGCAAGTGGTGGAGCAATATGAACTAAGAGAGAAAAGGCTTTGCAGTGGTTAAGGCTTTAAAAATATTGTCAATAGGGCGCACAACCAAAGAAAGCGATCAGTCATTCTTAGTGGTCATGGAAACATATTCTGTAACAATCACAAAAGGTTTTTCCCTGGCTCCCTTGAAACTGCTCCATTCTTGCTGATTCTCACACACAGTTCTTCACAGCTGCATAAAAGTCTTGGCTCATGGGGGAAACTTCCTCTCGGCTGGATTCAATAACGACAGTGACATGAACGGCAGATTCAGGGGATTCTGACCTGGATTCGCCATGCCTTTGCTTTCCCCTCATCTCTTCCCCCACATAAGTAATTTGCTCCGTAACTTTCACAAGCGTAATGGGTCAGCGTTTGTTGCATTGAGTGAGCGTAATGATGAAGTTCTCAGGCTTTGTTGCGGTAATTTTTTTCCGGAGGCAAACACAAGTAAAGGTATTTCCAACAACGGGGCAACAATGTTGTAAAGGTTACGGCTGTGACGTGACCTCTAATTACGTTCCTTACAGATAAACTTGATAAATATGAAACCAATGCTTTGGTTAAAATGTGTTCTCTGGTTTCGATATTATAAGCCCTGTGGTTTGACATTGTGGCTTAAACCGTCCTCTTGAGTATTCCCAGCTCAAGACGAGTAGCAATTATGGTAAGAGGGGGGGAAAAAAACTCCTGTTGGGTGCATTTAAATAGACAAACCAGTATATAGACCCGTAGAGAAGATTAAGCACATCCTTAGTTTTTTGTTGACATCAAGCTGCTCTGTGGTAAATATCAAAATCTCTTTTGCGGTTGCGAGTGCTTCTGTCTCTTGCAGCTTGTCTGAGTCACAGAAACTTTTTTTCGTTCAGATTTGACAGCAGAAACACCACCAACTATTAGTCACTCTAATGGATTACTTGACAAAATGACAATGATGGAGGAATAAAGCAATGAAGGGGGTTGGTTCCAGGTACCTTTTGCTCTGCACAGCACATCAACATCTCAGTTGATGTGCTGTGCTTGTAGACCAGACGACTCCCTCAATGTTGAGTCAAAGCCGACCTCAGTTTCCACTTATCTCAGACCTGCGAAAAGTGGACGTTACTAGTGCAGCTGCATACATTTCAGCGGTGCGTCAGACCGGGTTTCCTTGCTTCATTAAGAGCCCCTTTGGCTATGAAGCCCAATAACGAGCTCTATAAATTGAATGAGCATCCACATGTGGAGCTCTATAAATCGAACGAAGGGGTTTAATGTGTGTTGAGTGTGCTTTCATGATTGTTTTGGTTTTGTCTTTGAGGTTGCCTTAATTTTTCTGTGATAACTCTTCCACCACAATTTCCACATGGTCAACGATGACGTAAAAGCCTCCAGACTCAGTGACTTATTGTGGTGCCTGTGCATTACCTTGATGGTGTTTGGTTTTTGACGTCTAGCTAAACCGATATTGAGATAGATGCTTTTCATGAAGCCACAGTAAAGAAAAAAGGCGGCTCCTCAGATTCCACAGCAGAGAGATGGATGGCTAGAGCTGGAGACGGAGCGTCTTGTCAGTGTTTTAAATTTTGGGACGCAGCGTGGGGGAGTGCTGGAATGCAGTCGACACAATGATGCAGAAATCCTGATGCGAAGCGCTCATATGGATTTATAGCAGGCAGCACAGCTTTAAGCGCACTTATGGAGGATTATGTTAAGGCTTCCTGTTGGCTACGGGAATGTAAAACAATCAGTCGCGGGGGAATGTACGTTAATTCCCTTAAACTTTATTGAATCGCAGTTATTAGGAATAGCTGCAACGTGGATACAATGAAGAGGCACTGGTTCTGCAAAACCAGTCCCCCAAGTTTGATTGATTAAATAAATAGTTCATCCAGAGCGAGCTAAGTAAGATCCAAGTAATTGTTGGTTAGTACGTCTAATACATAACATTTTGCCTGGCCATGCATTCTATTTGATAGGTATGGGCCTTACTGCAATTCTCAGCACCGTTCCTTTGCAGAAAGGTTATTCTCTGTTTGTGTCCTGCCAAGAATCTTTCTGTGTTAAATTTAGATGTTTAGTCATGTGCATCTTTGGGTTCTTATTAGGTGCTTCGACCGCCTCCGACAAGCCAATCAGGTGCATGCTAGCTTACGTGGAGATTCTAAATTGTCCTTAAAGACGAGTCAGAGGGTTTTACCCTGTGATGGACGAGCAAAGTGTTCAGGATGTACTTCTCATTTTTCTATTGCCTTCTGGAAATGCACACCAGAAACCCTGTAAGGATTAAGCAAATGCTCAAAATAGACAGATATTAAAACTGCCGCTTGCCTGCTAAAGGAATTAAGACAGCAAGTCCTATAAACCAGTGCAAGACACGGAAGAAAAGGAGAAGGGAAGGAACGCGGGCATTGTCCCACAGAGCAAAAGCACAGCCAGTAATTGGAAGATTAAAACATACACTCGTTTTATTGATTTTTTTTGCTTGACCTTCTGCTATTGTACTCTGTGTTTTTGTGCATGCCTCAGTGAGCATATCTGTCTGACAAGTTATGTACTTGGTGCGATGAAGCCACATTTGCTGGCTGCACATCAAGATCACTTTTCCCTAACTCGAGCCGGATTCCTCTCTTTGTGCCTGCTCGTCATCCCGTCAGCCTGGATCACACAGGTCTCCAGCACAGATGCCTTGGCTGGCTTTCCCATGCGTGTTCGTGCGAGTGTGTGTAGGTGTGTGTGCGTGTGTGTGTGTGAGTGTGTGCACCGCCTGCTACCCCTCAGCAGGACTGCCAGTCAGTTTGTGACTTCACTCCCACACAACTCGGTCTCTCCTGCTTCCTCACCAGTTGTCTCCTTCCCTTGCTCGTTTATTTTTTTCTTCTGCTTTTGCTATCTTTTGAATCTTTCATGTTCCAGACCAGACTGCGAAGGCATTACGACATTCACCATCCTTTCATCGTTTATGTTAAATACACACGAGAATTTGAACATCTATCCACATCCACTGCAGTTTGGTAGATCAGAAAGTTGGTGTGGCCTCAGAAATAAGTGGGCTGCTCTTCCTTGAGTTGGTATCATATTAATAATTTGAAAACCACGCAGGGTACAAATGACAAAGTACTGGCCAAACTGAGTTATAAAATATAGGAAATGTTGGAAATGTCCTCTATATGATTACAAACTTTATATGACCGCCTCTTGTATAAAACTGTGTTTACTGCAAAGACAAACAATTTGTGTATTTTCAACTGTTTGTCTTATTAAACATGCTGTCAACCACAGTACCTTACAATATGTGATAGTGGTGGTAGTTGTATTAGTGCTTAATACAATATAGAGTTCAATACAATGTCTAATATGCACAATGCACAAAATGTAGACAAATGCATTATTACTAAATGTAGCACATGTATTAGTTCATGATTTGCTGTTCTGGTTGGCCTGGTTACCAAACAACATGAGTGAGTAATGTGTTGGTTTACCAAGTCACAACTAGAATATGTTGTTCAATGTGATGTCATTCCCAGATGTGAATCATGACTTGTGAGTCTTTTTTGTCAACTTTTCAGAGCAACAAGAAAACTCAATTCTGTTTTTTATTGGTTCCCGTCATCATTTTTAAAAAGTCTTAACAGAACCACCCAGAAGTTGAGCCTATAATGGTTTAGTTGTATAACTAAACCATTGCACTGACAAATGCACTAATAGGACCAAGTGACTGGATTGAGCAAAACCTTGACTCGTGCTAATTGGAGGCAACCTGCAGTGTCAACATCTGTACCACAGTCAACTCAAAACAACTGGCATGTGTTGTAACATAAAGGAAGGCCTCCTACCAGTCGAATTGCTAACCGGGGACAAAAGAAGCTGCTAGCTTCATCATTCCTTAGTCCCATCTCTGAAATCTTGTCTATAGAGGTTTTGGGCCACTGCAAAGTTGTTTTTTTTTAATAAATAGTTGAAAGCTCGTGAAGCTTGTACTCTACTCAGCGGAGGTTGGGATTGATGCAGATGAACCTTTTCATTTAAGCTCTTTCCAGGCTGTGCAAGGTGTTATCAGTTTAAGGCCCTTTCTCATGATGTAATGCCTGCCAAAGGGGTGGAAAAAAAGAAAATCAGAAAACCAAATAAGCTGCCAGATAGGTATATTTATCTTAAGGGTACGGAAGCTGTCCCTAGTTATTTATGGGTCTCCTTGAAACTCTTGAAGACAGCTGCTTAGCTTGTCCCATCCTGCAGCACAACACAAGCAGACAGACAGGACTTTGTACACACACAACAGCAGGCTATTTTCTTTCCCTTCCTCAGTAATGCACTATCGACCTCCTCTACTTTGCAGACCTTGGCCTGGCCAGAGGCCCCAGCCTGCTAAGTACACCCACATATATACACACATGCAGACTGTGGCCACACTGACCTTTTTAGATCACGAAACGAGACTTGATTTCCAATATGGCTTTGTCTTCCAGCCGTCTGCTCCATCCTTCCTTCCTTCCTTTCTGCATCCTTCCTCCAGTCAGTGTTAATGTGATTAAGCTTGTGTGCCTGCTTCCCGCATGCTGTTTTCTTTTGTCTGTCTTTCTCTCTGCTTTTTTCCCCACTCTCTCTTCGGCCCACCTTCCTCTGCGTGCTGTTGAAGCTGAGGTAATGCCTCGCTGGGGTTCTTTCCTGTGGACCTCTGCGGTGTGCCAATTCACTAATTCATTTGATCAAACCTCCGTCTTTATAATTTTGCCGTAGACCTTTTCTGTCGGTCCTAAATCTAATCTTTAGCCTCAGCACTGCTCCCTCCTCTGTGAACACAGTGTCATTCTCTGTCTAAATTGGGTAAATGTAGCAGGGTTGAGGGAATCGCGGCGTGCTCAGTGAATCATGAAGGCAACTTTACCTGCAGGTTCTCAGTGTGTTGATGCGCATACAAACACGTCATTTTATGACATCGGGCTTATTTTCCGATAAGACGATTTCCCTTGAAGTGAAAATTTATGTCAAACCCAGACAAGATTATTGGTGTTAACATTGTTTACCAACTTGCCACTCGTGATTTGGCCATACAGTCGACCTAACCTTTAAAAGTCCACCACCGACAGGCCTGAACCTGCCGATTTTCTTTCTTTTCACTCCTCCATAGAAGGAAAGGCCACCAGCGGCTTCTTGACACTTCATTTATTAAGAACCTAAGGCCAAAATTTTCAAAAGCGAAACAAGTTTATTGAAATAAAAATGGCTGATCGCTTCAGCTGCACTGCTCAGTCGTCCCCTCCAGCATTCCCAAATCTCATTAAGCGGTGGAGGGCCCCGCAGGGTTTTTGGTGCTGGTCTTTGCAGCTCTGGAAAGGAAGAGAAGAAAAAAAAAAAAAAAAAAAAAGGAGCTCATTTTAAATTGCCTTAGCTTATATTTATCTGCCATCGCCCTGGATAGAGAGCGGTGCAGGGATTGTGGCGATGACTGAGGTGTCCATAAAAATGACAACTTACTTGTTTTGTAGAGAGGAATTTCGTGTGTTAATTTTGCTCACTCTCTTCCTTCAATATCTTACTGCTACCTCTGGCAGCAGACACTGAGCTCTGTTCATCGGTGGAAGTGTGAAACGCCACACATATTCAGGCCATTAATTCAAAGAACAGGAGACTGTGGACAGATATGAAGGCAGGAGGTTGGAAAATGGTGGAAATGTCTCGGTTTCATTCGAATTCCTGGTGTCTTCGGGTGTGTGGACTGTTTCCTCATTAAGAGTCTGCAGTGGAAAACGGCACATTTTAGGGCTGATGAGGACGAGGAGAAAACAGCCATACGCTCAGGCCTCTTTGGCCCAACAGCTTCAAGTTTGTCCTGCAGCCAGCTCTGGCTGCCTGCAACAATATTTACAGCTGTTTTTTTGGCAGGTGCGAGTCACTGAACAAGCGATTTGTTATTTGGCAAACAAGTCTCTGCCGCCTTGGCTGTAGGGCTGAACGAATGCTCCTCATGTTTCGTTTTTAACGCTTCGCTAATTGGACGACATTAAAACAGGGGTTGTAATACGTTTCATATGATTTTTGGTACTTATCAGTTTGTGTTGCTCGTGATGCTGGGATTTATATTCATATTGAGAGCAGGAGCAAAGGCGCACTGTGTGTTGGAGAGAAAGGAGACTGTGTGGTCCACATCTGCAGTAGGGCATAATTTTTCCGATCATAAAGGGTTCATCTCGGTTTGAATCGGCTGTCTCTGTAAAATCTCCAAAGATCTTTTTCTTTACTCTTGAGATTTCCCAAAGGCTGCCGACATTTGCAAATGTTTAATCAGAGGGGTTGAAAGCACAAAACGACAACTCGGAATGTTGGAATAGCTTTAGCCATGTCACAAAAGTCTTCTGAATAGCTTTCTACATCTTTTGTACCCTAACCGACTTTTTAGTATCTTAGTGACACTGAAAAGTCTTGACTTAGTAACAATGCCCACATTGAAATTTGTTGCTGTTAGCACTCAAACGTGATCCATTAGCTGGTTGGGAAACATATCCGTGAGGCTTTGACTGGGTCGTCCAGTGAACATGCCTTGAAGCTGAAAACATCTTTCTCTGGCTACCCGAGACGTCATTTCTTAAGTGATTTGTTCCTGAAGGTGATCCTTACTTCAGCTGAACTTTGTGAAAGTATCCAAAAATAGGCAGATGCAGCATAGACCTGAGCTGCTTCAGAGACTCTATGATATGAGAATGATAGTCTGTTTTTAATTTCTATTCTAATTTTAATACCTTGGAGGACAACTCACTGGTGCAAGCACAAAATGCCACCACAGCGAAACAGTTTGAATAAACAAATGTTTCTTTTTCAGTTTCCACAGCTCTACTTTCCCCTGCTTTATTCTTGCCTTGACGTAAAAATCTTAATGATGATGTAGTCTTTTTGTAATTCCCCCAATATGCTCTATGAGAGATTCGGTTCCATATTCCTGACGTCTTTAGCACACCTTTTCTGGCTTCCCTTTTAAGCTGCACAAAAGCAGAATTCATGTTAATTGCGAGCACCAATTACATTTGCGTCCACAGATTTCCTCTGTTTCTGCTCATTCCCACCTTTCTTTTTCCAGTTCAGTCTTATAAACGCCAACGAAGAAATAAGACCCCTGACAGTTTCTTGCTGAGCTGCTACAGTGGAGTGATTGTGAGGGTTTGCTTGCAGAACATCAGCTTAAATTAAATGGCACATTTTATAGCAGTGGTGTAAATCACCCAACTCTGGTCAAGGTTTTTAAAGACACAGGCTTTAAGTTTAAATGATGCGTTGGGTGCAATTAAAGCTACTTTAAGCTGCGTTTTTTGCAGGTAGGCGGCGTCTGGGGGGGGGTCGGTGTTAATAATTAATAATTACCTTAGCTAGTCAGCTAGTAGTCTTTGACTCAGCAGGTTGCTTGAGGGAGTCAGGCTTCTCCTGAGTCCTTTCATGGCGAAACGAAGCGTTTTGTTGAAACCTGTGTCCCGGAGACAAAGGGAAATGAGGACAGGGTGTCACTGTGCCATGAAGCCAAGAGGCAGTACGAGCGAACCGGGCCAAAAGCAACAGCTGACCCACACTGCTCACAAAGAGCGACACATTCTCTCTCTGCTAGCAGCACAGAGAGCACGCTTTTCTGCTGACTGACTTTTCACATGTGCATTTACATCAGCTGCAACTGTCGGCTCCTCAACCCACACAGCGTGTTCTGTTCTTTTGCTGCATGTGTGCGAGTCCTGGAAGCTGTGGGACCTAAAAAAAAAAAAACCCAAGTTGTTTAGCACAGCTCATCTGCTGATTTTTATATCACTGCTGGTGCTGATGCCCAAAACTCGAGTTTCTTTTTTTCCCCCCTGTTAATAAAAATTTAGGAATCAGCGAGATGCCGAAATTGTGATGACACAATCACAAGTGCGTGAAGGTAAAGAGCCAGTGTAAATAATAAGCTCAGCAACGTCAGCTGGAATTAAAACCAAGGGTGTGCCATGCATGGATGGGTGTCGGTTACCAGGCCGTCTGGTGATAAGTGAGACAGTTGAGTTGATAAGTGTGGGTCTGTGTCACACATGCAGCTTGGTGAGCTGAACGGGTGGAACTGGAAGGTCTTGTTTTTATGCACGGCTCCTATCTATTCAGGAGTCACGGTGGGTTTCCACCGGATCTGTCTTCTAGGTCAAAAGCGAAGACATGTCTGCTCAGTTGGTAATTAGAGCTGCGGTTACCACAGTAGAGTAATAATAATATGTCAGGTGAGAAAAGGGTTGTGTATTAAAACAATGTCAGGAGTTTGATTAGGATATTTCTGGGTTTGGGTAAATATCAGAAAAGAAAATATAGAATGAAATAATATTTGCGTTTCTACACTTAATTTTATATCCTGCTCTCCGAAAGTGTTTCCTAATCCATCCATCCCTCCACTTTTTCATCTGTCTGTTGCTGTAGATCTGTTTCTCCTTCCTTCTTTCCTTTCTCATTCCCTCCTTTGTTCCTTCTGTCCTTCATTCCTTCTTTCCTTCCTTCCTTTTACATGGAATATACTGATTAGTTAATGAATCCTGACCACCATAGAAGTATTTGACATAAATTTGTAGTAGTTTTTTTGTAAACTAAGAAGAAATAAACTTTGGAAATTAGATTCTGGAGAAGTCTGGAATCTGGACTTTTACACATGTTGTGTTATATATATTTTTTTTATTTAAATAGTCTGCCGATTTCTAGCCGTTCTTGGTGTTTTTCATCAAGCCTTTCGCACTGAACAAGGGAGGATGATGCCCTTTTAACCAAGCAACGAACACAGATTGTCATACAAAAGATTCGGCGCACACACATCGAGGTCTTCCTCTCCCCCGATTCACCCCCTCCTCCCTGTAGACTCTGTGGCAGGTTAATAAAATAAACATACATCCACCGGTGGCAGAGGAAGGCATGTCAGGCTCCCTTAGCTGTCATCAGCTGGCTGTTATTTGATGCATGTGTGCGAGTCTATTTCCAACACGGTCTGTCACTTTCAGCCGAGGGTTGTCTGTCAACCCCTCCCTAACTTACCTCCTCCCCCCCTCCTCTGTTAGCACCACCCCCTCAGGACACGTCGGAGCACATATGCGACTGCATTAGCGCAACGAGCTCCGTATCGGTTAATAGGTGTTCATCACAGTGGTAGGATTGTGTAATTCTACCCTATCTGGTTAACGGAGACCTCTTCCTGTGCCGGTGTTATATGATAGCTGTTATTGGTGTGAATTGGGTTTCAGTTTTATCATTGAGCAGAGAAACGCGGCATATAACTCTCTTTTTGTTTTGGGTCTTTTTGTGACGGTAAAGTTAATGTTTGGGATGTTGGGGGGTGGGGGGGTATGTAGTGAAAGTGCAAAGGGCATATGATTTATTTTGGCAGATATTTCCCATGCATCGAGCCAAATTCATGGTGAATTGATCCGTTTTTTTTTTTTTTTTCCACTACTCTTAGTTACATTCTTTAGAGATCAAGTACTGCCTCGAAGTAGCTGTGTGTGTGTTTGTTTGTGTGTGTGTGTGTGTGTGTGTGTGTGGGCCCTTGTCCTCTAAAAGCTTTGTGGTATAGGCCAAGCACAACACAGCTGCCCACCCATCCAATCTGTCTCTCTCTTTCGCTCTCCCACACACACTTGCGCGCACACACACACACACACCGTCTTTGAAGTTTGTCCCAGTCCAGTAGAGTGGTACAGGGTCAGGATGGAGAGGAGGATTAACGAGGCCCCTGGTATAGAGGGATGAAAGGATGGTTGGATGAATGGTCTTTATGAAGTGTTAGATGAGAGGAGGGAAGGCCAGGTGATGATGGAGAGTAGACTTTGGGCCTAAAGCAGACATGGTGATAAGAGAGCCCAGATCTAAGGTTCAGATTAGAGATGGGATCAGTTTTTGATATCAGCAGAGGCTTTAAAGCGCCGCTCGGTCACAGTGTTTTAATGCTGCTGTTCCATGTCTGTCTACATGTGTAACGGTTCTCTCTGAGGCAACAAAAGTAAGATTTAGGCATAGGCTGGTCACTAGAATCAAGGTGCACTTCAAGTTAGGGTTTAAAAACCGCTAGAAGTTTGTCATCAGGCCGTTCTTTTGGCTTAAATGGACAACAGCCTTAGTGACCAGACTTTTCTATGGTAGCATGGAGGATTAAACTGTGAAGTGGTACCCGTCTCCTACTCGTTGCCATGAAATGTAAAACATGGATTATAAACATGGGACAAATTTGCCTTCATGGAAATACGGCGGGTCAGAAAGCAGTCATCGGAGTCACGTTATGCTTACTAAGGATTTAATTAAACCTACTGTTCTGAACCTGTGAGCTGGCTGGCAACCTGTTTCTGTGTTTACTCCATGAAACTGTAGTATTTTTTTATTTGAGGTTGTCATACTGTGAGAATCTCATACGGTCTATCTCCAGTGTTAATGTATCCCCATCAGAGGATGAACTCACTGCTTAGTTTGTGGGCAGAGAATTGGACATAATCCAAAGAACTATATATATATATATATATATATATATATATATATATTCCTTTTTTGTTCCTCTTTTAAGATAAATATATCCTCGTTTGCTGAAGTAGGTGGTGTGTAGACTCTTGCTTTGACTCATACATTTCTGAAAGCCTGAAACCGAAATATTCTGATACTTGGTAGAATTTTCTTGACAGTGACATTGTTTCAGCATTTCTTAATGTATAGAACAATAAACAGCAAAAAAAACTTTTGTGTTACCATTTCTTTTAAACAGGGTCATATATAATTGCAATCAATGCGTTTCCTTATTTGCTCTTCGTCTCGCTTTTGTGTTTGGAATAAGGTTAGGTTGTTTGTGTCATTCCCACAACAAAAGAAATGACAAGGGGGGGGGGGTGCATCGTTGCACCAGAAGAGACTGAAAACAATCCGCATATTGAGCGCACACTGCTGTGAATATATGTGAGCACACATCCCACTGTGTTAAGCCTCCGCCCCTCGCCGCGTCTGCGCTGTTCAGCATTAAACAGACAGTGATTGATCTACGGTGTGATTGTTTACTCTGCCTTGCTGTTGGTGATGGATGACGACTTGCGCACGTTTGAATCGTCGGTGTGAAATACGGTGGTGAGGAGGACCGAGGTTCTCCTTTAAGCGGAAACGCCTTTAGGACTGTGGGCCGACCTTCGCACGTAGCTTAGTCTCTTATATTAAATGCCCTCCTCTAGTCCTGCAGAAACGCTGTGATTTCCACCGCTCTGTGAGATTCTAGACAATCACTTGGCATTTCTTAAATACGGTGAAGCTGGGTAAGTGTGTGTGTGTTGCATTCATAAATACAAAAGGCCTACATTCAGCCTCAAACGTGACACACCTCTTTCAAGAGCCGGAGCTTTAATTCAGCGGGCTCTTTGTCCTTCGAGATGCCAGCTGACTGAATTCCTTCATCATTACAAAGCTCCGGTGTTCAGAGCTTCCTTCTGTCCACGGATGACAGCGGAGAGACATTTCTAACACCCTCTTCAGTTACCATCTTCCCAAGAGGCCAAAAATGAGTCGTGGCGAGTGAATAGAGAGGGAAACGGGAGACACAATACCTACCTGTTCTCTCTTTCTCCTATCAACTCTCTGGTGACATCCCTTCATTTCTTTATTTATTTATTTTTTTTTTCCTTTTTTTTGCTTCCAGAAACCGTCTAGCTCTTAGATTTGCTTTCACACGGACAGATGGCTCCAACTCTGGCTCAGGCTTTAAACAAAAACCAAAACCCAAATCCTCAATCTTCTTCGTGCTGATACGTCCCCCCCCCCCACACACACACACACACACACACACACACACACACACACACTTTTTTTTTTCTTTTTCTGTTCTTTCAAAATGTTACTCATAGGAATGGATGCTTTGTTGGTGTGCCAGTGTTTGTAAAGCTAAATCTTGTTTCTCCATTTCATAAATGCTTCTTTTCATGTGCCAAAAAAACATCTCTGTGAGGCTGGGCTCATTTGAAGACAATAGGAGGCGTTTTATCCCATCCTCTTGTCGCCGAGCTCGCAGCTGCAAGCTAAAGTCTTCGTGTGTGCTGTACAGTAGCTCAGAGTTCAAAGCAGCTAATCAAATCTGTCTATACGCTGATCCAGTGTGCAGAATGTTTGGTTACATAATGGTACAAGTGGCTCAAACTCTGCGGTTATTTTAAGGTTCACAGCTAAAACCTTTCAGAGTTGTAATTCAGAGATGATAAGCAGCATTCCTGCTTTAACGCCAAGAGCATTCAAGCTGCTTTTACATTCAGAAACTGCATATCAAAGAATCTAAAAGTCCCATTTCACCTTTTCAGTTTTAAATAAGAATCATGTGACCACAAACTCTTGCAGGAAAGGGGATTTGCTCCACATTGGCAGTTGAAAGGACGGCCTTTCTTTCCCTCTCCCCTGTGCTTCCATGGCACTTTGTCATGTAAAGAAGCCCTTATCTGGCTCCGGTTGGGGGTTAAAGGAGCCAGAGAGAAATGGCTCGCTGGCTCCCCGGGGGACAGCAGAAATCAGCTCGCGGTAAATAAGTGACTGTGACTGACGGGTCCTTTTGAGAAGAGCGACTCAGGCCTGCCCACCAATGTGCCCGTCAGGAGGTCAACTTTGACCCCCTTCCCGACCACCTGCCCTCCCCAATCTTTGACCTTTTTTTTTTTTTTTAAGCTGGACTTTTCTGCTAAAAGGTCGATAGATGCTACACTTTTCAGCCAAAATGAATGAGGGGGTGTGGGCCAGGGCCAGCAGTGTTCACGCTGTCACTTCTTCCAAGGAAGTGTGAATCAATGTCTCTTCACGGGGTGAGGGGCTTTTGGCCCGATAGAATCCCCTCGGTCCAAACAAGGCAGAGATTTCTTTTTTTGTAGTGCAGAAATGGATGCAAGTACAAAAGCACTGGGCTGAGTGATTACCAAAGACATTTATTATGGGCAGGCTAAAACAGGGCAGATGCCAGATTAAGTTATTGTTTTTTTATGCCCAATCCAGCTTGACAGTGTTTATTCTTGTGAGATAATTAGCTCAATATAGCTGAAAGACTAAATCCAATAAAAGACGCTCGCTGTAATACTTTTATCCGATACTGAGGTGTGTGGAGCAGCATGGAGTGTGAGGAAAGTGCTTCCAGGTCAAATCTCCACTTTGTCAGTTTACACCCTATTTTGTACCCACACATTGCTGTTCTGGGGATGCTGTTTTTTGGGGGGTTTTTTACCCTCTAGAGGAGTCGTCGATGTAATTTTTAGTAACACACATTAAGATATGAAGTAAAGCAGAAAAAAAGATCAACCTTTTGCATAAGGATAATGAAAGCATGGCTTTAGCCCATGTAAATTGAAAGTGATGCGTTGTATGTGAATTGTTAGTTTGAAACGTGTATGCGTAACTTTATCTTAACAGCAATAAAAGAGTAAGCATTAAGTCATTGTGCGAATAAGAGTCTGCACAAATTGTTTTCTGTTCTCCCATGAATAATTATTGAGTAATAGCAGGGAGCTGGTCGTTTTGTGTGTGGACCACCCTATGCCCCCGAGGCCTGTGTTTTAGATAAGGACTGCACTAATGCTGAAAAAATGTGCCGTTTATTGTTTAAGCTAAACATAGACTGTAGTATCCACATTTTATTTATCTGAGCAATGTAGGTGGAGATGAATATTTACTTTTTGAGAGATTGAATTCATTTGCAGCACAGCTATCGTTTTCGATTATAATTGTAAACACAAATATTTCCATTTGGTGGCTGATTCTCAGGCACCCCGAGTATCTAGCTGGGATTGTGGAAACCACTGAACCAGCATTTTGTTTAAGAAAACACTTGGTCGGGTGCGTGCGTGTGCATGTGCGTGTGTGTGTGTGTGTGCGCGTGTGTGTGCATGCGTGGTTACACAGTGAAGTGTTTACACATGTACATCCAGCAGGAAGCCCCACTTGCTCTGCAGTCTGTCATGTCTGACACATGTTTTCTGCAACTCCAGTTGTTCTCAATTAATGCATCTTAGCACATGTGGGTTTAGGATTAAAACGGCAGACTTCATGATGCTGTGTGCACACTCGGTTGAGGTGAATGTCATGAACGAGAGGCGCAAGTTCAGACAACTGTGCTTCTTAGGTAGGTGTCCCAACAGGCAAGTGATTACTTGCTTGTTAAATTCAGTAATTAACTTGTCAATGTGGCAGTTGTAGTAGGTTGTTCACTTCAGGTTGATTCGTTTATTGTTTTAATATGTAGAAATGGAACAAGGCAAGATGTTTGCATTTTATTGAAATAATAATTTTATGGCCTTTAGCATTGATTTGTTTGAATGCTTCCACTACTGTGAGAAATAGGATAAAATGTGTTTATTCAGCCACACATCCAGATCTTTGTAGTCACTGAACATTAATGAGTGTTGACAAGTTCTGTGAACTTTCTTCAATGTTCACGAGGAAGACTAAAATGTAATATTTTAGCTACAGACAAGTGATAGAATAAGACAGCAGAGTATACATCTCACTATTTTTATAGACAGTGAGACATGATCCTACGATAAAATCACTTTATAATGTAGTTATTGTATGGGATCTGTTTGTCTGGAGAACTGTCTCGGATATAAAAGCTTTGAGGTTTTCCATGAATCATCATATCTGTTTCTTTTTTTATAGGAAGAGAAATTTGATGCACTTTCCAATGAGATGGTGGAGCCACTTTCCCAGTTTAGAGGCTAATTACATTTTGCCTGTGGATCACTGCAGTCATCATTAATGTCTTCTTTCTGTTAGCCAACCACAATGTCTACTGACCTCCCACCACCTTAAAGATCTCTGCCCTTTCCATTTCATCTATTTTTATGTGAATATTTTATGTTCTTGCTATGCATAGATTAATAGATTGATATCCAAACAGGATCCATGTTGTGACGAATATATCTGAGCTGGATCTGTCCTTTTTACAAGCAAGCTGAAGGTTATATTAGCCTTCTTTCAGCTAAGTGAGAGTGGACAACAGTAGTTGCTGGTCTTTTGAATGTATTTTGTTTCCAAAACATCTGGAGAAAACATTTTTTTCTGGGATATTATTGAAAGGACTTTAAATTGTAGAAACTGTAGGACAGCAAATTATTTGTGGTTTGAGGCGGTAACCTCCTTTAAATCCTTGGTTATACCTTGATACCAATTAGGGCTGTATAATTATATCGATTCTGCAATATTTATTGATTTTTTTTCACCCTCAGAAGGTATCGATTTTTCATCCGCGAGTATCGATACGTTAAACCATAGGGCTCCATAGGTTTATACCGTCTTTTTAAGATGTCTGGTTTGTGGCGGCGTAGCAGCAAGACTCCGCCTCCCCCACTCTCACTTTTAAGCTGTGCTTAAAGTGCACATTATAAACTGCACGCCAGTTTTTAAATTGTGTTAATAGGCCAAGTAAAACCGGAGTAATGCTAAAATAAGTAAACCATATTTTTCCGAATGTCAGAGAAATGTCAAAAACCGGCTTTTCCGGTTATGTGAAAGGGAGCTGGAAAATGAAGAGGGGGAACTCGCTGCCGCAGCCTGGGCGCAGTGAGGACTGCCATGATGACAATGGCAGATTGATCATTCTTATTAGCAACTAACAAAGAGTATCAGAGACTGCGAGCACGATGAGATCCTATCTGTCTGAGGGGGAGATACTCAGAGATCCAAGCAGGGGAATGGCGGCGCTGCGCAGCTGCAAGGAGTCGATCACTACGGGGTGAGGCAGAGCCACTCCCCCAGCTGCTAGTAGTAAGCAGCTTACAGCCACGACTAACTCCGGGAGCCTTTTCTCTGTAGTCCAAAACATTTTTTTTCACCCCAAAGTGCAGCCACAGTATGTCCAAAAGAAAAACATAAGTGCAATCATTTGATTTGAGAGTCTACGCAGGCTGATAATCTCCCCACTCAGCTCCTGGATCACTGTGGAAACTTTGAGTTTCATGTCAAATCCACTTGAGTTAAATGACAAGAACTAACTTTCTCACTGCGACTTTGATTCATTTTGTCCAGCTGTAAACTGTCAGTGCAATCAGAGTCAGGTATTGTGTAGTTGATGCTTCTAATCAGTTTTCAATTAATTAAATCCAAGTCTATGAAACAGAAAATGTCACTAAAATCACTCTGTTCATCTGAAGCCTTTCAAAAAAATTGTTAAAGTGCATGGAATCGTATCGAATTGTATCGTTTGCCAAATATTGTGATATATATTGTATCATGATGAAAATATCGTAAATTGTATTGCATCATGAGATTATTGTATCGTTGCATCCCTAATACCAATAATGAGCCAGATCCCAGTGTGAACATGCTTATTTGTGGTATTGTTACCTTGTGCTTTGTTAAAGGAATGAATTTCTGCAAAGTCACTGACTTGGTCTGAGGATTTATTACACAATGGATTGAATTTGACTGCTTTGTATTATGACCAGGATTTAATTGGAATTAAATTTGAATCTATTTGATTGGATTAATTTGATGATATATTCCAAGATATGACTTTTGACCAGTTCTTCTTGCAAAGTGTGTAAAGATGACGTCCATTGTCGACTGTTGCTGGATCAAACTCACCTTCATTCGATGCTAGAGCCCAGGTGTTGTTCCCTTTGCAAATTTAGGATATGAACCTCTGCCTCGCTTTGTTTGCATATGGTGTGGATCATCGCAACATCTACCAGTGCCCACAGTTTTATCTAGATCACAGGCACACACCCAGGGCTTGTGTGGAAACGTGCCTGCACAAAGTCGGACTAACCCTCAAGTGACTTAACCACAAGTGCGGACATGCTGCCTGGCCAAAGGGGAGCAAGGCAGGACATGCCACATCATCCACAGAGCAGCGCCGCAGCGCCGGCCTGGTTAGGTGTTTCCCTCCGTGTGCCTGCCAGTCTGCCAACAGTTGGGTTAGTATTGCCGCCAGCTGCAGAGAAGGCGATGCCAACAGTTGCCAAGCGGCACCCATCCCAAAGTGGCCACACAAGGCTCCTCTCTTCTCTTTGGGGAATTTACATCTAAAATCTCTCAGCCTGTGTGTATGCACTCTGAGTCCTGGCCACGTCTGGGCACGTTTCCATATCTGTGGACAATTCTGGTCATTTGCTGGATTAATGTGGGCAGAAAGAGGCAGGATGGATCCAGATATTTCATGGTGAATTATAAGCCACCGCTTATCCTTTTTTATTGGTCAATTGTCGATTATTATTTTTCCTGATATGTTCCTGTCTTTTTTTTTTTTTTACTTCAATAATTCTCTATGTGTGAGTAAATTCACTTTTTCATGTGGCATCTCTTTGTGGTGTAAAAGCTGCAGTCGAGGTCATGTACACAACACTAATTAATTCCTCCGTTTAAGGGGAGGTTAATGTGTTTACATCAGGATGTGGAAACAGATTTCAAGGTGAACATCACTCTGGGAATTGTTAAGGGATCGCAAGCGGTTCAATTCATGTCTGATCTTTATTTGGACGGAGAAAATAGGAAGACAAAGGCACAGAATGTTAAATAGCCAACAGTAGAATCTCTCGCTGAACATTTTTGGGAAATACAACCTCTTATTTTGAGTCACTAAGGAAAAACTGACTTTTTCAACTTTCAAGAAAGAGGGCCATCTTTGACTATTGTTTTCCACAGACTCACTCGACCATCCAGTCTTGTAGGTCCTCTTATGCATTTTTTTTTCTCTTTTTCGCCCCACAAGTTTATATTTATTTAGTTCTGGGGTTTACGGTGGCCTTCACAGAAGGTTGACTTTGTGTCTGTATGATGTCTAGATAGTTTTGTCCATATGGTTCGGATCTCCTCCTAGTTAGGAATAAACACGCAACAAGAGGGAAAAAAATCCCACAGCATCACAGATCCTCCACATAACTCACTGTGGGTACAGGATTTCACATGTTCATTCTTTGTATTTCATACAAGTCCTGCCTGGACTGAAGCATGTGGTTCTATTTAAAGGGGCACTGGAGTTTAGCAAGCTGCTCACATTTCTGTTTTTTATGGCTGTATCACAAGCAGAAATGTTTCTATTATCGCTAGTAGAAACTTTTGTTTTTAAGTCCGGTTCGGAGAAAATAATGGTTTATGAATTGAAAGCTGCTTGAAACTTGAATCAACTCCAACAGTAAATTTTACTCTTTCAAAAGTAGCAAAAGCTATTAACATGGGCTCTCTACCGACTCCCTCTCCAATTGTGTAATTGTTCTTAAATTATACTTTTCTTAAATCTGGAGTGATATTGTGCTTATTGGGTTTATTGACGTTTTACAGTTTTTTGTATTTCCTTCAAAAACACATAAGTGACCAGACTTACGCAAAGAGCTGGCTGAATGAAGTAAAAGGAGTGGTGCTTATGTAAAATTATTCATGTTCTTTATTATTCAGCTGATTTCCCCCCCCATTACCGCTTTGCTGCATTTAAGCCAATGAGGTGCGCTCACTCTGTGAAAAGCCCTACACGCTATGCAGCCTCATTGATTTATTGTCCAGACCAGATGAGGCGGCAGCTACAGTGCAGCGGCAGCGCACACGAACACATACAAGGCTGCTCATTGACCTTTAAAGAACTAATTGACTCACACTCTTTTGAGCATTTCTAATTATAAGACTGGACATATTTTGGTTGTTAGGAGCGTAGGAAGAGCTGAAGAGATCAGGGTGAAAAGCATAGAGGCTATCTGTCTTTTTTTGAAGCATTTTCTAAAACATGCAAGTTGAATACGAAATCATTTGTGGGGTTGCTAAAAGCACGCAACAAATGCTTTCTAACTGGCTTGTTGGCTTATGGTTGTAGTCATTTGGGGCTGCTTGTTTTTGTGCTTTCCTTCTCTTCAGAGGACAATGAATGTCGCTTTTTCACAATACCTCTTCAGTGCTCCGGTTGTAAAAAGAGGACTTAATGAGGTATTCTAGTAAAGCAGCTCAGACTGTATGGGGTTCTGCAGGATGTGTTGGGATTAAATGAGCTGGTAGCCTCAGGCTAGGAGTTGTTGGGCTTATTGTTATAGTAGTTATTGTTGTATAAGTGGGCCTGATTTTGATGCTGCTTGTGTACCTTTTCCTGACTGATTGTTTACACCCTCACCTTAACCTGATTCCAGATAGAAATGTGCAGTCTGCCTATTCAAGGCTAACGTCAAGACTTGGCAGAGCCCTCCCTCAGGTGATACCTCCACCCCAGCTCGCTTCCATGCAAACAGCTTCTTTCCCTTAGCAGCAAACAGATGCCGTATAAACTGACCAGAGGCCGTTAGCTTTCAGTGGGTTCTTGCAGGCCTGCAGGCTGTTCCTGACAGACAAGGCACGAGGGTAACGAGGTTACTCCATTTCCCCTTTCGGCCTTCCTGTTCCTTCCGTCTGTTTGTGTGTGGGGGAGGCTTCAGCTTTGCGGCTTTATGCAGTTTGTAACATAGTGTCTTCCATATGTGTGTGCACTTTAAAAAGAAATGTCACGTAGGAAGTTGTTTGTGAAAAAAAAAAAAAAAAACGATCGTGATCTTCCAGTCTATGCAGGCAGAGGTCTTAAAGGGAAACACTTTTAATGTTCACAGAAAGCACTAATTTGCCAGGTCTTTCATTTTGAAACGTGACCCGGCAAGCTGTGCAAAAATCTTATATAGCATTATATTTTAGTAAAGTCCAGTTTTTGAGTGAGATTTTGCTTTATTCTTGACTTTGATTTTGCTTTAAGTAATGTGCTGCATATGTTTTTAATTCTTGTATGTATAAAGTTTGTATTAGAGAACTCTCCGTTGGTGACTCAAATGTAAGTACTTTGATAAGTTATGTGTCCAAACAGCTGAATTATTAAGTCATTATCATTATTTTGGTTGGAAATGGATTCAAAATGACAATATTATCATTTATTGCAGTAATTTCTGGGACAGTTTATAATCCAGGAATACAATAAAAGCCCAGCTTGTGGGTACATTTTCAATTTTTCTGTTAAGTAGCTTGGCATTTTCTGCTTGATTTTGTTTTTAGTTTATAATTCAGACATCAACATATTAAAATGGACCTGACCCGGCAAGATGTTGCATGTTTTGGATGTGTTAATATAATAATGAAATCCCATCTTGTAAGTTTTTGGTTTTTGATGGATTGCCCTCGACGTGACATTATTGTGCCAGGTGTGCTTTTCAATCTGCATGCAGTTTGCTATACAATACTCCTTTGGTGATTCAAATAGATTAAAATAGACCTGACCTTGAAAGCTTTCCGGTGATTTAGTTGTAAGAATACATCACTGGAATCCAATAAAAGTCCAGTTGTTGAATGGATCTTCTTTCTTTTACTGATCACCGATGTGCTATTAATTCTAAATGCAGTGTTTTTATTACAGACGCTCCTTTGGCAATTCATGTAGATCTCACTTGGCAAGCTGACAGATTGCAACTGTGAATCACTGAAGTCCAATAAAAGTCAAATCTTTGTGTGAATTCCCTTTTTTCTGATTACGTGTGATGTGGCATTAACTCTGGTGCCAGGTGTGCTTTTGATTCTTCGTGTAATGGCACGCTCCTTCGGTTTCGGCTTTCTGAATGACTGAAATTTGACTGCAATCTTTGCAAACAAAAGGATGTCTTGTCGCAAATACAAACGAAAGCATCAGATGCAAAGCGTCTGCTGTCGGAAATCCTGCGCCACACACTGCTGGAGCAGAATCTACGATATAAATTTTCTCTGTGAGCAAACCACTGTTGTGTGAAAGTGAGATTTAGTTTTGTTAAGTAGGGTTTTGCAGCATCTTTCAGGGGACCCCATGGGAGGAGTGAGGGGGATTCAGCAGTAGATGCTGCAGTTGCTATGATGAATAACAGCATGTCCCGGTCCACCGTCAATCACATTTAGCAGTCCATGTGAGCACAGCACGGAAGAACTGTGTGTGCGCACAGATGCAGGCACAGAGTCAAGCGTCTGCTCTGCGACACGAAGCCAAAGTAAAAATGATCTTGTGACGGAGTCGGAGGGGTAAGTGTGTTGAACAAGGCAGTTTATTATTGAAGGGGAGCCATTTGTTATGCAACCTGTCTGCGGAGAGAGGGGCTGCTTTATAGCATATTTTAGCACACGGCTCTACCATGAGGCCCGTATTTCAGCCCACTGTAAGACCAGACGTGGCTCAGCTCCCTGAACCTGCCAAATGCAACTTCGCCGTGTGAGGAATTTTTCTCAGCTGAGCCCTAAAAACCATGGCAACAAGGCTCTAAAAACCGAGACACCACCGCAAAGTCGATGCCGTACGATCGCTGTAATGTTCCGCTTTATGAGGAGCATTTAAAATCCCCGCAGCAACGATTCTGTGAAGCTGTCCTGGCTGCGTGGCACTGAATAAATGGGAAACTGTTGCTTTGAGCCCACTGTTTTGTGATAGGGTTCTTTTGGTGACGTGTGCCATGCAATAAGACATATTCTTCTATAAACACTGCTTGTGCTCTATTCTGTGTAACATAATTAGCAGTACAAATTGGATGGCTGGGCGAATATTTCTAATAACTAGTTAGAGTACATTTAGTACAATACGAAATATGAAGACAGCTTTGTACTGAGATTTGTAGAGATTTGTAAAAATTTAACTCTGAAAGGAAATCTGATGGCTTATGTTTGGATTTCCAGTTTTTTTGTGTGAGATTTAGTTTATTAAGGCTCAACTTGGTTTTATATTTCAGCCAACTGTCTGTTACTTATTTTACACATAGATATTATTCTGACGAAATTTTTAATTTTTGTTTTATCTAAAGCTTTTTGATCTGCCAGTACCATCAATTTTGACTCGTTAAAAACAACAAGACAGTAAAAAAAACAGTGTGCGAGCAATCCTGCTATGATAGATCTTCAATTTATGATAAAAGCTAAATCATAATCAACATTCTCTAAAGATCTACATTAGAGAATGTAGATCTTTGTCCTGACTCTGACACTTCCAAAAGACTGTAAATAAAAATCCAGCATGTTCTGTAACAGAGCATGGAAACAAACAGATAAACTTTGTTGCACTATCCTCAGCCTTCCTGGAGTTAGCTATATTTGAGCACTGATCAATTTGTCCCTTATCGGTTGGATAAAACATTCCCAACAGAGTATTCCTTCCCCTCTGAAAAAATTGGCGACTATTTTATTCCGTCATGATCTTTGAATTCAAAACTACTACCTCTATCAATTAACCTTTTTTATGACTTGCAGCAAACTAGTGCAAAAGCTTTAGATTCCCGTAACTCCGTTTCTTCTTATTGTGGTCTGGAATGCTTGCAGAAGTTTCAAAGAACGGTGATGGTGTCGGTGTTCTCTGCAGTAAAAGTGCTGTGTGTTGCAGATTGTTTTCCTTTCCAATCAGAATAGTTGTTTGTTAGAAGCCTTTTACGAAACTGACTGTGTGGTAGGACTGCTAGTATACCTTTGTGTACTAGCAAAGTTGTAGTCCGTCCTTCTTAGCTTGGTGGCAAATGTCTAACATTTAATTGCACTAACGCAGGTTTTCTGAGCACACTATTGTTTTGCAGTGAAATAGTTGGCTGCGTAAAAACATGTGGTTCATCTTGTTGGATCCATCGCAGCAGAGGACACCCCCCCCGGTCAGTCAAGCTTTACCCTCCTTGCGTCTCCCACTCATGGAAAAAGTTCTGCAAGACTTTGGGCACTTCCAGTACAAGTAGTGTAAATAGATGGCCATGTAGCTGCACACATTCCTTTGCAGTGAGCTTTGAGTGTAATGAGGAGATTGTATAGGGCCTCTCGTCCCCTGCAACCTTAAAAGAACTTGTTCCGTTTGCTTATTCCCTGAGCTCCGAGCTGAGCTAAGCATCCGGTCTACTTGATGCTGTGAGAGCTGGGAGGACCAGGATGTAGTTAGGAGTGGAATGTAAATTTCTGGGGTAAACGTGCGCACCGTGTCGGGGGAAGTTGGCCTTGCTTTTCGCAACTACCTCAGATTATGCTGATGCAAGGTTCTGGATCCTCAGGTTTTACACGATGAGTCAGTCCCTCTTCCAGAAGGACAATAAAGAGGTGATCTTAGCTCATCTAACTTGAATGAAGAACAAAGTAAACGGTGGTTAATGTCGAGGCTGACATAGTAAAGAGTTAAGACTTGGAGCATTAGTTTGCACGTGTTTTAGTTTTTCCACTGAGTCATAATCAAGATGCAACAAATGTTTCTAATCTGCGAACGCTTTGGTCGCGACCTTTACAGTGATCTCCTTGGGAATTAAGTAATTAACATCTTGCCATCATCTGCTCCGGTTGTGAACTCCAAGCACTCATATCCCCAAAGCCAGTCATATGGGGCCCATGTGTTGCTGAAAAGTGTGCAGCAGAGACCGAGATGTGAAGGAAGATGTGTGGGTGATGTGACCGTCATGGCTACTGGATATAATAACGCCCACAGCTGGCTAAAATAATATTTCTGCTCCATCTATCGATTCCTCCACCTTGCTCTCTGTTCCCTCTCCAAGAGGAAATGTGTCTTAGAATAACAGATTTCGCCGCAGTTTTTGTAGAGCAAATCACAGCTGGTGCATGGCCCACATTCCTTTGGTATGACGTCTGTGCAGTCGGCGGCAGCAAGCTTCTATTTTTAGACCATGCTAGTGCATGTGTGCATGCAACTACACACCTTTGGAAACATGAAAAAAAAAAAAAAAAAGCTCTGGATGCTTTATTCACACTTTAATGAAATGCAAATGCGCAGATTACACTTGTCTTGGCCAAATGCGGAGATTTGTTTGTTTTTTCCAGGGATTGCTACTTATCATATATGTTTGATGAAAGAAAATACTGCAGTTAGGTCATATGGTTTATATTGTTTTTTTTGACACAGCTTAAGATGCACCACACAAAGGCTCTGGGCACAATGTGTGGGTTTTCAGAGAAAATTAATTTTACAAATCCAGCAATGTTTAGAAAGTACTGATTAAAATTTGATGAGTGTTTATTGCTATTGTTTTGTAGTTGATTTGATCGTCTAAAAAGGTTAGAAGAATCAAATAAATTTGCCTTCATTTGCTAATGCAGTCACGGGCCAATGTTTTAGTAAAAATTCACATTTCAGATATTTGTATGAGAGAATTTACCATTATCATCAGTCACAATTTTTTTAAATCTAGGACATATTTTGCAAGTTGGAATAATTTTTTGTTCATTATATGTTCAATTGTTGTGTTTTTGTTGCAGAGCAGATGTTGTGGCTGCATACTGTTGACCCATCTATATTGTTCTAGTGTGAAAAAGACCTGCATTGCTTCCAGTGAGCTGCTTGTAAATCTTGATCCACTGGATCTCAAACATATCTACAGTTTTGGCCAAATTTTCAATAAGAAAAAAAATGCCATTTTCTAAAACTCTGCTCCCCATCTCCTATCAGGTGCTTGTCAGAGCTTCCCCGTCTGTTTCAAAGAGTGCTGGTTACAAGGTTGCCGGATGACTGGTGCTCGGCACTCCCAAGGCGCCTCCCGATTGTGAGCTCACGAGCCGCAAAGATCCCCACGCTCATTAGTGGGATTTTCCTCACCTTGTGGGAGCTGGCTCAGGGTGTAGATGCATGTCACTGCCAGGTGGCATTCGATGTGAAAGCTCTCTGTGTGCAGAAAAAGAAATTTGGCAACATTCGACTGGGAAAGCGAGGTGTAACACATTTTGATGCTATTGCTCATTTAAGCAGCTGTTTGCCTTTCTGTCCTGCTTTACTATCTTCTGGCAGGTGGAAGTTTTTTTTATTGGCCCTCCCAAAAAAAAAAAAAAATGTCTCAAACATATAATTGGTGGTTCAAAATCTTCGAAAAGGAAGAGGTATGCATTGAGAAAAAACCCACTTTCACATCACAGGTTGGGCAGCTTTGAAAAGTACTGCAGCTGCTACTATTATGATTTTGTTCCCCTTACTTTTTATCCAACACTCGTTGCTGTGTGTTGCAGTGCAGGAAATATTTGTGGCCGCCTGCCAACAGCTGTAAGGAAACCACAGAGTATGAGAGAAAAAAGAAACCTAGACAAACTTTGAGGTCAATCTATTGACTTTTTTTCTCCTTTCCTTTTATATTCAGCTATGTGGCGTTGGTGTGTATTAACCATCAGCTGCACACCACTGTTTGTAGCCGAGAGATTTATCGACTGCTGTTTGTGTCGGTGTACGTTTGGCCCTGTGCCACACCATGAGAGAAGGAGTGCTAGTGAGCTGTCTAGGTAATTGGTGCTTACCTGGCAGGCTTTTGCACATACAAAGAATGGATTAGATGACATTAACTACAGGGGGAAATGGCATAATTGAAGTCTTGCTCTGCCTCTCCCACTGGCGAGCATGTATGCACGCACACTCGCATGTGACGGCGTAATAAGGGGCCGCTTATTACGCTAAAAACATACCTCTCCATGTCTTGGTTGGAGGCTAAGAAGCGTTGTCGTGCTGAGTGGTTTTACTTGTGTCCACATGTCTGCTGGGAGTCTGTATTCATCCAGACAAGGCCGCTACCGGATCTGGTGTTACGCTGTAGGTTTGATCTGATTTAATAGGGTTCGGGTCAGTGAATACAAACAATAACACTTTTTAGATTTCACACATTTTTTCCCAAGTTGTTCTGTCCCCTTATTCAAACTTAACACCAATGTTTTGGAGCCAGGATCCTGACTTAAATCTTAAAAAGGTTTTAATGAAAAACCTGCTTCTGACCGACGCCTCAAACATCAAACGTTTCTTTATGACTTAACCTCCTTCACCTCCTGTGACAAGTGTGACCAGATTGATTTCTGGCGCAGACTGCCTCAATGCTTTGCATGAAAAATAATTAGCTCACATTTCTTGCTGTTTTGGAAGTTCTTTGTGATGCTGTGATCATAAATCGGTGACTAAGTTGTTTGCAGCCCAGCTGATACTGACCATTGCACATCTCGCAACTGAAACAGCTGTTGGAGACAAAGATGAGAAAGCTCAGGCACAGTGGTGTGGATTTTTTGTTGATAGAAAAGTTGAGAAATGTGTGTTTATTATAATCAATGTCATTGGATTACAATGAATAAAACAATTCACTCTTGACCATTAAAAACAGTCCTCCTCAGTATTTTTGACAAATATTTTCATTGAATGAAGTTCCATCTTATCTGTCCTCTCTCAACAATTTGACGCAACTCTTCAGACATCATATATGTGTCAAACACACTGACACACTTGTACACACCCTGTGGCGATGCTGCTATAATTAGCAGTGGCTTGTCTGCATAGATCAGATTTTTTGAGTGTGAAAAGATTATCAGCAGCCTTACCAGAAAGGTGCATGAGAGACAGTCATTTGTCTCGGCATTGTGGTTGTTGGAGACAACATAATATCATACTGTGTTTTTGCTGAACACGCTTAGTTACGTGATCTAATAATGTTGTAGTTCAGTGTCATTGTATGTCACAAAGTTTTTGGGAATTTTCTCAAATAGAGTGCCAGGATCCACCTTCATAAACTATGTAAACAAATATATTTTTTTTCTTGTAATGAATATAGCTTTCATCGCCGAGGAAAGATGGCTAGATGGAAAGAAGGAAGTTAATTTTCCAAAAGAAGAATTCACAAACATTTCTGTCTTTAGATGTGAAAAAGATTTGCAGCCATTGTCTGAGTACAAACGCTCACCATGCCACACTTTTCATGTTATTAAAAGAAATGTGAACCATGTTTCCTTTTCTTTCTACTTTACATTCATGCTCTATTTTGTGTAGGTCTGTCAAATGTAACTGAAATTAACTGCATCCAAGTTTGTGGCAGCAACAAGACTAAATGTCTGTTTTGTTCTCTGTTACTGTAACATTATATCTTCTTACATCTGCTGGAAGTTCTCATTTGAGTTATAGGTCTCGAATGCATTTAGTCAGTTCTGATGTCGCCCCGATATCTGGAAGCTTTTCAGCTGAGCCAATACCAGAGATTTGAGTCAACCGTACCATCAGACGGCTGTTTTGTTTCTTCACATCTGCCTCTTGCATCACATTTGACTCACGCAGAAGACGTGTTTGGAGAAATGAGTTGGCATTATCAGAATTTGCGTCGATTTCAAATAAACCGTTTGAGAGCTAATGCGCAGTTTGAGTGCATTAGCTCTCAAAATGTGTTCTCTACTCAATGTTACGAGAAGCGCACGCAAGACGCGCCCTGCGTCTTGTTTTGGGAAAATGTGCTTCGGATCTCAATTTGTTTTTTGCTAAGAACTCTTTGTTGCATGTGTCCGAATATAATTTCCTTTAGTCATTAGTGTCGTTAAACACCAAACAAATCAAGAGTTGTAGAATTGGGAATAAGCAGCAAAGGGAGAACAGAAATATCGTCATTGCTGTTTGATGCTCTCCGAAGACCCTTTTGCAGCTGAGCTCGCTCTCGCTGGATAGTTTTCTAATGAGCTGTTTAAAACTCAATAAAACACGAAGGTTTTTTTTTTTTTTTTTTAAATAACTTGCAGCATTTTAAATGCTTTGCTGTTCAGTCTGTTTGATTCAAACTGGGATAAAAAAAAAGTGACGTCTTCAAAGTTGCGTCATGCATTTTTCATTTGCTTTCTAACTTTTTGTCATTGCAGCACACAGCAATCATTGCATTTTGGAGGGGATGTAATCCTTTATACCTTACACTAATGCATTACTCTGTCATGTTATGCTAATGTACCACTCTATAGTCAGAAATGAGGAATCATATATAAAGGCATTCTCTGGCAGACTCAAACTTTGTATTTTAATCTTCTGCAAAGCTTTCATAATGGCTTCTTTATGATATCTTTATGTGCCCCATATTTTATTCCTTTCTTGGCAGACTAATGCATAATGCAATTTCCACATTGCTTCTAACTGGCTGCAGTCCTTGTAAGCAAATATTTTTCTCTTCTCATTATATTGTTTACAGAGTGTATAGTAGCTGCATTTCTGCACAGCTTTGTTGGCACTGAGCTGGATTCTTGCAGCCTGGGTTATTTTGTCAAAGCCTCGGTTGGCCTGTGAGCATTTCCTGACCTTCACCTCGAGTCACATTTTTCCTGCAGCCCAGCAGCAAAACAAGAGAGATGTGCTGTTTTTTTTTTTTTTTTTTAGAGTGATCCATATCCATTGTAACAAGCGGTCTTTATGCATGCAGAAACTTGTGTAATGCTGATGTAAATAAATAAGAAGCTTAAGATTGTGGCTTTCAGTTCTTTTAATCATTCATACTTTCCATACGTTCACAGGATGACAGCGATGGGATCCCGTGGTCGGAAGAACGGATGATGCGAAAGGTGCTTTACCTCTCCCTGAAGGAATTTAGGACTGCACAGAAACGGCAGCTGGATGGCGATGGAACCACCAACCTTAATGGTGAGTTTAGAGTCATTAATAAAACTATGGTTATTTTTTGGGGGGGGTTGTTTTTTTTATTCTGTTTTATTTAGATGGATGGAGATGGTGGCAGAGACTCTGTGAAGCCTCGGCTCATTTATAACGATGGTCACAAATGGCTCTCTTTCCATTTCATTCCTTCTTTCTCCCCTTTCACGAATGACTTACACCGTTGCTTTTCAGTGTATTTTTCTCACAAATTAAAGTTTTGATGAGCTATTTGGACAAATATTTCTAAAAGCGCTCAAATCTTTTATGTAATAATAAATATTGTTCTGAGGGTTTTATAGCCCTTTGATGGCATTTCAATTAAATATGTTTCTGATTCACTTTGGGCCAGTCAGCCTGTAAAACATGGGATTATAGCTTCTAACCAAAACAAACAATTCCATTGGAGTCAAACAACCACATTTCACTGATGTCTTCTAAAAGTACAAATTGTTCCCGAATGAAAGCAGTATCCTAGGTGACACCGATAGTTCCCCACCAGGAACTATTTAATTACTGCTCGCAGGAAAAAAAATGCTCTGCCTTTTTTATGCAGCATTCCTTCCTCTGAAGCATTAAACTGCTGCTTTTCTAGTTTCCTTCAGCAGCTAGCTGTGCTCCTGAACTATGGTAGCTTTGCGTTTAATCCAGAAAAAGCTTACATTCAGTCCCAGCCGTTTAAATATCCAAATAACCCATTTTCCATGCACTAAGCTTTAAGTAGGTTAAAAAATATGTTTTAAATCTCCAGTTCACAAAGTGAAAATAACACAAAGCAACCAAAGTATGAAAGATTTCATTTTTCGTCTTTTATTTCCGATGAAAGATGGGAAAATGACCAGCCCCCTATGCAAACTTGCTCAAAACAAGATGCTTCTTGCAGCTTGCAAGAACTCAGAGCAAAGAAACATGCGGTGCAGGGCAGAACGATGAGCCTCAGTGACGCTTATTTATAGATGAGAGCTTTGATTGGCCAGCCAGCTGGAGACGGGCAGGACCCAGACTGTCGTCAGAAGTGATTAAATCTAGGAACAGTAATTTTTATGCTCTCAGTAATGGACAATGCCTAAAATCTACTCATGTGCTGTAGCATAGCTAAAGCCATTGACACACACTCCCTCCAAGTTAAATTTGTAATGAGGTGAAACCCATATTGTGGAGAGCAGAGATAATCTACACACAAAGAGCTGAACTAATATCCAAACATGAGAGTCTTAGATCAAAACTGGAGCAGGAGATTTTAGAGTCTGTCGCTTCCCCCTTAGCCCAGATCCCGCAGATACACAGTCTTCCTTTTCCTTGGAGTCAAATGAGGACTTGAAACAATAAAATTCAATTATGAAATGTAACTAACCCAAAGCTGGAAACTTGCCCTTTACTCTGACAAAAACCAAACACTCTGCAGAAGGATTTTGGGAAGTAAATGTTAGGTTTTGGTTCGATGTTCTTGGAACACACGATTGAGAAATCTTACCCACCTTTTATTGTGGGGGGGATTGGGTTGGAAAGTTGCAGTCTTTACTGGTACAACGTGTTATCCTCAAAGGACCCTCTGAGCTCAAACTGTTTTAAGGTTGTTTTTTTTTAATGTTGTTTTCTCATCAGCTAGAAACTCTGTTCAGTGCCACAGACATGAAAGCATGCGTCTACGTGGTGTTAATCCTTTCCAGCTTGGACATTTACACTCACTCCAGGGACAAGACTTATTAAAACGTGCGCTCACAGGAACTTAGACAAGAGTTTAATATTTAAAATTGCTTACATAGTCAGGAACCCAGCTCCAGGTGGAGGCCTGCTGCTTTCACTCTTTCGTGGGGGGAGGGATTCAGTGTGTTTTGGTGTGTAAACCTGAAACGGTTCAGAAATAGCGAGAGCGCAAGAAGAAAGAGCTTTCTTTGAAACAAGCAGCCGAGATGACTTTGTTGTTTTTGTTCTTTGTTGACCTTGTTGTTTCTGTACCAAAAATCCCTCTGTCAGTCAGCAGCAGAGATTTGAACTTAGTCTTTTAGCTATTCTTCGCAAGTCGGATGCAGAAAGAAAGAAACGAGGAGGAAAAAGGAATTGCTGACAGATGGCACCGAGTCTTCCAGCTATTCCATTAGCAGACATGGAAACAGATGGATAAGAAGGGGTTTTTTTAAAAATATGTCAGAATTCTTTTTATTTACTGTTTTTATAACTCTAGCTTCCTTTTTCTTCCCATATTTTATTTTTCACACCTTCATTTATTCACCATGTACCCATGCCGGCTGCCCTCCTCCCTTTCTCGCGACAGCTAACTCTCATATTTGCCATTCAGGGCCTTTTAAGCCTCTGCGGGTGGCTGACCTTATCGCCTGAATAAAAATGACTCATTAAAAAGCGTTGGCGGCCCGTCGCACCGAGGGGTAACGACAGCAGCCCCACGCCGACACAAAAGGGGGAGCTGGTGCTGAATAGACGGGAGCCCCGCTGCTTTAGAGCACCCTGGGTTAGCGTGGCTTCAGGAGGCAGCGTGAGCAGCGCAGTTTCTCCATCTCTCATGCACATTGTGGTGAAACTGTCAGCCATTTTGGAGGATCATGCTCAGCATGCTCTACATCCTGAATTGGCATCTCCTGCTGTTTTAGAGGACTGCGGGTTAGAGTGTCTGGACTCGTGTTGAGGCCAAACATGTGTTGCGGGTTTTAGTCTCGCACAGATATAACGGCAGAAACTAATAGTCATTCAGATCTCGCTTGATTCTACATAATAAACCTCAATCAGAACTTATTTCATTTTGCTGTATCATGTGATCTCACAGATACATTTTGTGTGTAAAAAAAACAACAACAAAAAAAACAACCTTTTGGATGCATAAAGTAATGTATGAATGATAGAGACAGTTAAAGTGATGTTGTGTTAGTTTCTGTTTAAACAGTTATTGGAAAACTTGTCCAAACAATATCATGAGTAAGAGAAACCAAGCCATATGTTGATCATACAAAATACTGATTTTAATACTTTGAATCAGACAGGAAGTTAGAAAATCACCTAGTCCCTTTATATCTGTTTTTAATTTTTTTTTTTTTTTGAAAGATTTGTGATTTTATGATTTCGTGGTTTAAAAAATGCTGTTTGAAACCAAATTCAGCTTCATAATAGTCCAGGATATTCTGTCAAAGCTAATTTGTTTTTATGCTTCATCGATGAAAGCTTTCAAAGAATATTAATTTAAGGATCAAGAAATGTGACTTGCTCTACAAATAACCATAATCCTTGCATAACCTTGCTTTTTGTCACTGAGGTTTGCTTGTGAAATTTGTCTGCCGTTTTTATGCATCAGTCTCCCCACCCACCCATCTTTCTCTTTGTCTACAGCTAGCAATCACACCATCTTCCCAGCCTCCTCACCTTTTCCTGTTGGCAGCTATCCATCTCCATCACACTTCCTGCCACTCATGCTCATTCCCTGCATTATTTAACAAATGACATTACGCCCTTTTTGCATCCCATCTTATACTAATTCGCCCGAGCATCCTCTCTCCCATCCACATGGCTCCGCTCCTTTTCTCCTCCTCTATTTTCCTCTTTTCGTTTGTCCTTCCGTTTTTCTCTCCCCTGATACGGGGTTTCATTACACATCAATAGGACTCCGGTTACCGCTATCTCTGCCAGCTCCTGTCTCCTCGCAGTCTCCTCGATTATGTATATCCAAAACCTCATTCTCTTCTCCATAGCCTCTTCTGCCTCCTGCTTCCTTCATCCGTCTATGTCCCGTTTTTTTTTCTCCCCCGTCCTGTTTTGTCCTTTCCATCCTGTGCCCCATCTGTCTTAACTATCGTTAGTGTCATCCAAACCGTCCCTCCCTCTCTCCCCATTTGTTCTCCATCTTCACTGTTCTTTCCCTCCGTTTGTTTTTTAACTCTTCCTCTCGTGTTTCTCCAGCCGTTTGCATCTTTTTAAGTAGCGACGTCCCCACCTCTCCGTGTCTTCCTTTTTCCTGACATATCCTCTCCAATCCTTCCCTCCCTCTCCATTTTCCTAAGTGCTATTGATGGAGGAGCTGGCTGTTGGCCAAACACAAGGAGGTGCTGAGGAGAAGGCTCTCCATTCGCCCATTTCTCTGGCTTGTCTTCTTCCGTTCTTTTCCTGTCTGTCTGCACGTCTCCGTTCTTGCTGTTCTGACCATTTTTAGGCACTCCATTCCCATTCCCTTCATCAGTCAGTCTGCTCTGTTTCTCTGCATTTCCTGTCCCGCCAGCTTGCACGGCCAAAGTGGCAGCTGCGGCAGCTAAAACTCTGTGTTGGACCACTATTCCTCTTTCTGGTGATGGCATCACAGTACAGAGGACAGATAAAGGTATGCTAGCACAGACGGGACATTGGGGGAAAAAAAAAAAATAACTGTAACATAATACCTGAGTGAGGGCGAGTTTTGCTAATTTATCATGCAGGAGAGGGAGATTGCATCTGTTCCGTCTTTGCTTGTTCTGTCAATGAAAAATAATAATAATTTAAAAAAAAGCGTCAAGGCTTTGCAGGAACCCATCTTTGCCTTTGATGCTTCAGATTTAGCTTTGAACTGGTGCAAAACAGATGTCATGTTTCTGAACTCCACTGCCAGGCTTCGGTAAATTGTCGTACTTTGTTGTCCTCCGATCTTGTAAGAAACAGCAATGTATTTTAGTTTGAGCTTCTGCTTTGAGAATGTGTGGGAAAGGATTCTGTGCAGGGCTCTTTCTCTGAATTACTCCACTCCTTATGTGTCATTTTAACAATATGCTGGCTTGAAGAATCACTTGAACCAAGAGCACACTCGAGAGTTTTGGATGCACTTGTTTGGTAAAGGGGGAACTGGGGATGAAAGTGTTGTTTGAGTGTGAATTATACAGAACATGCATTAACATTTTATTAATCAAAGAATAGTAAAATGTTGTTATATTAAATCGCATGCATTGTCTGTAGTTTACACCTGCTAATGAGGCCTATTCACTCAAGTGGTGAATGTTTGAACAGGAACACATTGATGTTTTCTTTCTTTGTTTTGCTTCTCCCTTTGCGGTTCCAACTGGGAGGTTTGGTATTTTCACCTTTCTTTGATGTTTTTCAAGAAAATTGCCATTTGAAAATTAAAGAGTAAATCTTTCTTAATTTAGAGCAAATTATTCTCTGGGTTGAATATTTTGTGGGAGAGCAGAGATCTGTGGGAAGAGCAAATCAAAAAAATCTGGGGGTTGCTGAAATTCGCTGCGTTGAAAGTTTCTTCATTCAGATTCGATGTCTCTTATTCAAATTATGCTCTTCGTATCTTAACATCCTCTGCTTACATTCTTTGCATTCTTTGCTATGTTTTGTGTGTGCAACTGGCAGTAGTGTGAAAAATGACTGACATTCTTTGTATCCAAGAGAGCGCAAAGAAAACCAGTGACAAAAGGAGCAGGAGTAAAGTCAGATGAAAAGATAGCTTCGTGGGAAACCTTAGATATGAACTTAGAAAAATATTTCTCAGAAGGAGGAGGCAGGGCATATTTTTAAGAAAGAGAAATGTTTTGAGTGAAAATTGGTGGTAGGCGATAAAACGTTTACAATAATTTGTCCAAATAATGATAACAATGACAAGCCTTAAAATGCAGCAAAACTGATAATAAATGTGATAAACCCGGTTAGTGTTTTTGTACATAAACTGAAACATGTTTGCACTTTAAATAGAGCTTCAAAAAGGTTTCAGTTTACAATCAATAACTTGTTAGTTGAGAAAGTATTTTTTCTGCCTGTAATCCATAACCTCCCACGATGCTTAAGGGCGTTTTATATTTAGTTTATGCAAGGTTATAAAAATGTAATTCTGAATATTTCTTGAAGGGTTTTCATATTGTTCCTTAGAAACCGGGTTTTGAAAGTTATCAAAACCAGTCACCAGAGAAGGAATGTTTCGTCCACATTACCCATTCTGTTTCTTTTTCAAAATAAAAAAAAATTGCAAGCATGATTTTTAGATGAATCCAGAAATGTATTGACTTGAAATGCTTGACATAATGTTACAACAATTATATTGTAACATTATATACATATAAGAGCATTAAAGGACCAAAAAGTCACATTCTGCACCTAATTAATGTGTATTCACTCCCTTAACAAACCAGTTTTAGTTCTGGTTATTACTGTGCCTCACAGAAATGGAGGACTCTCAGCCTGGCTCTGCTATGTACCCTGGTTAACCTCCTCTTGCTCTCTTGAGACAGATGTGAATATAACAAAGTGATGGGCTTAGTTAAGCACACCTAAATCTGAGTCTGATTAGCCCCTGCTTCTTGGATTGCTCCAGGAAGCAAAAGGTTGGAACCAGGCTCTCCCTACCCTCAACTATCCCCAGTTCTCTGCTTTCCCAGGATTTCCAGGTCTGCCTCTCAAATGGGCACTCATGTGCGACCAGCATATGTCAAACAACTCTTTGGAGAATGGGAGGAAATGGATGGACGGATGTCGAGGATGGAAGAGAAGAGCGGGCTGCTGAAATGGGCCAATTCTTGTTTGTTTGTGTTCTCTCGGGACGCCATGTGTCAGTCATTTTGTGAGCACAATTAAACTTAATGAGCTGTTTTGCTTTTGCTCTGATGTATATTGGCAAAACACTGTCCAGAGGCAGAGGGGAGACTGTTTACACCATGATCCGATGAGTTTTAATGATACACCTCAAAATTTTGTATGAAATTTCCTACTTATTAAATAGCTTTTATGTTTTCCTTTATTTGGCTGGCACATTGGATCACTGTATAAAATTTACTTCGATGCAAACAAATAACCTTTGGGGTCCAAGGATGGTCTGTTTGATAGTTTCCTCACTTAATTGGTTGGCTCGCAAGCCTTTTTTGCAGCATGCGCTCTCTTTTTATTTGTGGGCATCACATTAAATGACATTTACATAATATCTGCATAGAAATTTTTATCTGGACAGCTTCCAACTCTGACCTTTTTGACTGTCATGTCATTTTATAAAGAGAGTTTTGGTTCTTTAAATAAAGCAGCTACTAATGTATCTATATTTTAATATTTTATAATTGCCTTGTCTTGTCTGGCGGGTAATGAAACATATGCTTCATTAGGCACTCTACACATTTACTCTATATATTTGTAAACTATAGCATTGTTAATCGCTTGTCACAGTCAGCAAAATGTTTACTCTGTCACTAGTTTTGAGAGTAACATAGTACTTTTTATTCATCTCATAGTATGCATATCTAAAGCCATATGTTAATTTCTTTTGGCCGAGTCGTCACTGTTTAAAAAGGGTCAACTATGGCAAGCCATTATCTGTTTTCTGCATCCATTTTTTTTGCCGTCCAGTCTTAAACTTCTCGTTAAACTTAACTTGAGCGCAGGCAGTTTATTTTAGCTCGAATTCCACGTTGGCATTTGATGAAAATATCATTTTTCAGTTGTCAAATCCCTTTGAACAACATTAATCGAAACTGTTGATTCATAAAAGGTTAGTGAACCTTTTGTGTCAAGTGCCGAATTGTAGAGGGATGATTCACCTTGACGTATAGACTTAGTGGCTCTTTGGCGCAAACATAAAACATTCCAAGCGATGCAATAAACTTACTCATCACCCTGGCTCTTCTTAACACTCTGACCGCAGCGATGTATCTGATGACTATACCTCCGCTTTCAGGTACTGACCTGCCCTGCATGCGTGTGAGCAAACCAAATGGAGTTTATGCAGTAATGAGAAAAGTGTGTGAGTTCATTCAGCCCAAACCGGAGATATAACTGTTAAATCATACGTCTCAGATGTTTTTACACTCTCCACAATCATTCATCTTCCTTCTGTCGCCTGCTGTCATTTGATCTCACTGCTCCCCTTCCCATCTATCAGCTGAAACAATGCCCAGGCTTGTTCACCGATCGCAGCTCTGACAAGACATCATATAAGTCATACTTATCCTGACCTTTGCCTTTCTGTTAGTGAGAGCTGAATTAGTATTAGTTAGGAGTAGAGCGTTAGAGACCTGATGAAACATTAATCTATTAAATGGAATTAAGTGGGCATCTTGGTGGTAACCTCTCGTGCCAAGTATTTACTAAAAACAAGACGCCTTCAATTATTGAGGTGTTGGTGATCAAACAAGATTGAGTTTCAAGGGTGGGAGCCAGTGAATCATTGCTGGTCTTTGCTAAACGAACACTGCCTTAGTCAAGACAGACACATTTTCTGCAGAGAGAGAGAGCTTGTATGTAACTTAATACCTTCCTGTTGCAGGTACAGTAAAGTTCCTGATTCTTAACATGTTGAGGTTCCAGCATTTCTAACATCAAGGCTCGTTTTTCTGTAAATCCCCCTCATAAAAAAAAGAAAAAACATTTCTCAGAATAACAATTTTGCCTCTGACTTGTTGGGTGAAAGCTTTTACCTGGACACAGGTGACATGCTAGGTGAGTTTTAAACTTCCAGCAGAACCTCGTATTTTTGATTCTCAACCATGACTACAGAGTGACCATATGTTAGAATATCTCTTATTTGAATATCTCTTATTTTGATGTCACGCCTCTAAGATCCCACAATCTGAAACCTTTTCCGATTTTCTCTCTATGTCCTGTCCAGTTGTTGCATGCACAAAGGAAAAGCTGTCATGCGTCTCTTCAGGTTTATAAATGTAGATGGAATAATAAATATAAAAAATTGAAACAACCTATCAGTGTAGTTTGTGTGTAGGGTCAGTGGAAGTGGTTGGTATGAGGCGAGTTATAAAAGTGTAGGCATCAGGGCAGGTTGGGAAACGTTTTAGGAAATGGAAAAGGACTCATTGAAGCCATTCATACCAGATGTCTGAAACCAGTTCAGTATAGGACTTTTTATTAGGAGGTATTCTCCACTGTCGGGAGTATCTGGGGTGTCATTTTGAAGGCGATGATGGTATCTCATGTCCATAGCTGAGCTGTTGAAGTACAGGCATCCCGGCATTTTAAGAGTGTAATCTTTTGACTTAGTACGGAACCAGTCTTTCCTAGTCAATCTATCCATTCAGCAGTTTCTGTCATGGCTCAAGAAATTAATAAACTCCTATACTTGAGTCACACGCTGACCTCCAAATGAAAGCCTTGACCTTAGACATATGGAGTATGACGTATCCTGGGTACGTCATACTTAGCTGTAAACCATTCCAGTTAATTGAAGGCGCAAACACAACTACATCTCCTCCATAAAACAAAGATGAGACATGAAGATATGCAACAGCTACACCTTTAGATCCCATCCAAGAACACGTCGGCAAGAACCTGAGACCAGAGTTGGTGCTGGGAGTGAAAACCCTGCACTGGGAACAAGCTTGATGGTGTGTTAAGGATATAGTTCATGCTTTGGTGATGCAGGGACCGGGTGGCCTTTATAAATGCATCCATGGGATATTACAACATACTGTAATGCCAACATGTCCTATGTTGTTGTTTTTTCTCACACGGTGTTCCTGAATCAGTCGGGCTTCCTAGACTGACCCATTCCAAGATCTTCCCCAGAGGAAATGACATCTGATTACTATTAACTTCCACTCTGTTCTTTGACCTGATTTAAATTTCCTGTGCCTCTTGTTGCTTTTGATTTCAAAATCTGTCTGGAGCCTTGTTTTGTTTGAGTGAGCTACTTGCTAAATATTTAATCGTGACACTCTCTGTCGGGTTTTCTGAAAATTTCATGTCTGGCAAGAAGCTGTCCTTTTCGCACACTGCCTCTGGCTTGTTTTCTCCTTAATTTATTGTCCTAGGGAGCCTATCACCTCTATTCCACTCTAACAAAAAGGAAGTTGATTTTCCTTTTCTCTAAAATTGATCCCCGAGAAGCTGCAAAACGTATAGCGGGACATGAAATAAAGTGCTTTCAGCTTGCCTCACAAGCTCAGTTTGTTTTGAACTGTTTGGATTATTGGTGCTTTCTTTTCGTTGATCTCTTTCAATCATTGTCATTCCCATGTTCTCTTCTCTGCACTCTCGGCTAAAACAGATTTACCATAATCTCATCAAAAGCAATGTTTACTGCCCCCCTCTCGCATTATTGCATCATTTCAAAGAGTGAAAAAAAAAGAGCTTTATTAACCCTGACAGAGTAAAATGATGAAAATGCAGTTTATTCCACAATGTATCACCCCGGGAAAAAGACTGATAAAGAATTATGTTAGCAATATAAGTTGAAATGATTTAACCAAGTGGATGTTGAGTGTAACTATTTTTATGCGTCTTGTCTCCAGGTTCTCTTGCCAATGGGCAGCTGAATGGCTCGGTATCGAAGGGCTGCCACAAAGAAGATGGGTCCTTGCGCTCTCAGGGCCTCCATGGGAGCAACAAATATGGCGAGGACAGTCCTGCAAAAAAGAGGTTGGTCATTTCTTAATGGTTTTTCTTCTGTTCACACCATAAATGCCGGATAATGCCTGCATTGTCTGGTTTGTTAAAGCTAAGTTTAGATAAATCTTTATTATTACCGTAGAGTTTATTTTTCCAAAATAAAGCAATGCAAAAGCTTGCAGAAAACAAAGTGCATTCCATCACTGATTGACATTGTTGGAGAGGAATTTTGGCTCACTCTTCATTCCAACAATAGTTCAGCTCATTAAGCTTTTCAGATATTAGTCTATGCTCAGATCTCTTAAGCGGCACTTTAATAGACTTGTGAATGGCGACAGCTTGATACTTTCCTTTCCAGCCTCCCTGTTGAAGACATTCTGCGATATTTGTGATCGTTCCTGTTTATCAGCCGATTTAGACAAAGCTCCAACCAATTTGACTCCGCCTTAATTTAGCGTATGGATGATTGATTCATTGACTGCAAGGATGGGTGCTGTGGATTTAAAAGGCTCAGGATTGGTAGGCTGAACTCATCAACACTCTGGCACTGAACTCCATAGTTGCTGACATGGTGTCTGACTTTCACTGAAGATGGTACAGAGAATGAATTTTGTAGTCCCTGGTTCTTGGCCTTTTTCATGAATGTGCAACTCTTATTGCTGGACCTATTTAGCTTAAAACTGACTTCAGTGAAAAACTTGAAACCAGGCTCCCTCACCTTCTCATTATTTTTCTACAAACGCCGCTTATTGTTCTTTTTCCCACCTCCCAGCCACACTTTCTGCATGCAATTTATTATCCCCTTCCCATCCTAACTCCTGTAAATCCTATGTTGCAACATCCCCGGCAAAATCGATGCAAAATGTTTTACTGCTACGCCGATCATTTCACTGATTTATAAACCAATCCTGCGCACTCTCCTTGTCATCTCTATTTCTCTCTTTCTCGCTTGATTTGTGTCTTTTCTTCTTTCTTCATCAGTGTTTTAAATTAAAATGTTTTGAAAAACCACTTTCTACTGAACAGCAGAGTGAGGGAGTTGACCCAGAAGGGTAAATAGCTCAAACAGAATCAAAAGAGCTGTGAGCTGATGTTTAAGAGCAGATTCATTTCAATCATTTATAATTAGCCTCTTAAAAGATTGTTGCCAAGTGTTGGCGAATAAATAATTTAAAAACTGAAGTAGCTTGCTGCCACAGTACAATATGCTGTTAATTTCCAGCCTGCATATTTGTATTAATGCATTTTGTTTTTAATGGTAGTCATGCGATGCGTAAATAATTGAAATTGGCTGTGAAAGGTAGTGATTTTTCAAAGAGATTTGCAGGAAAACACAGCTTTGTTTGACAAACATCACTGAGAAATTATGTAAATCTGTGGAAAATTTGAAGCTTTCAGCTTGACGATGACAATCTGAGAAATAGGATTTACTGTAAATTATGTTTTAAAGGATGCAAAACAGAGTTAAAACAAATACTGTTCCTTAATGCTCGTGTTTCCCTTCACATTCATCTCGCCATGCGACCTGATTTTTCTACTGTTTACCCCTCAACAAGACTGCATACAGTGAGTGGAGTGTGTGGGTGTGTTAACGTCGACGATGTGCGGGTGTGTGTGGCGCGGTCCCTCCTGCACATTGACGGGGCATCCAAACATCAGGGTAAACCTGGACGGGGGCAGAAGGGGGAGGGTGGGACTTGTGGGCGAGGAGGGGGCTGGACTGCAGCAGATGTCTCTGTGTAATGAGCATACAGGCTCCATTCACTGCGTGTCAAGCACCTGCTCGCGTCCTCTGAGCTGTCATTTGATAGCGAAGCTTCGAAATCTCAGCGTGGTCATTACAACTCGCAGGTCTTACCTGGCTGCGAAACAGGTGTCCGCAGGGCTGGCCGGTGATGCGCTTCAGGAGGAAACTGAAATAAAAAGGCCCTTTTGGGGTTTTGAATTCATAAAAGTGATTACCTTAATGACTGAATGAATTAAAGAGAGAAGGAAGGCATAAAAGTAGAGAAATTATTTAAGGTTCATACAGCAAGATGGTAAGAGAGATGTATTGTTTACCGGCGTCCCATAAAACTCATTAATTTTGAGCCTTTTCGACGATTTATTCTTTTTCCAGGAGGAAAACATAGACCACTCAGAGTCAAATCAACCTGCTTTAGTCAACATTAGCAAGCTTTTAGCATCTATGTGCCTAGAAATTGAATCTCTCTACTGGACATGCTTGTTGTTTTTTGTTGCTTGTCCACAGTTTTGGCTCTGTAGCCGGTGATTATAGGTCACATCAGGGAATTTGGAGTCTTTATTATTCCAACACTTTGTGGAATCCAACTGTAACACCGGCAGTGAAGCAGACCCACAGCATGGCACTAAAACCAACAGGCTTGCACCAAAATGAGTGTGTGTGTAAATATTTGACTGAGTTTTGACCATGTATGGATAAAATTAATCTACTGATATCGTTCAGAAATGGTTTTATTTGTTTGTTTGTTTGGCCATCGAAATGATTAGCAGGAAATAAAGATGTCTGTGTCTGAACGCAAGATCACCGACTACAGCAACTTGAGTTTTTTTAAAGTAATTGTTGGGCTTAAATGACAGTAAGGGTAAAATTAGGCCTATTTTTACTCGGGAAGGAAAATTATTTTCTCTGATTCTGAAAGCCGGTATTGCTCTGCTTTGTGAGGGTTCAGCTGCAGACCAGCTCGTTGGGTAATTTACTTTGCTTGACACAAACACATGAAAAAAGGGCAGAATAGAAAGGCTTCCTATCTCCATACAAAACACAAGTCTGGTTAGACATTGGTATTGCCTTATGCCCTCTTTAAAAAGCTTTATTCAGGCCTTGTGTATGAAGGATGACTCCGCTGCTGTGGTATAGGGACTGCTTCTGAACAGGACTAACTGTGATGATGCCAGGGGCTTATTCATCTGGCAGTGGCCTATCTGTGGCTTATCTGTGTCCAGCTCTGAGTGAAAAAGAAAAACTTTTATTTTTTTTTGTGTGGGTAAGATGAAGGGATCAAGAGTAGACTGCTGGGTGGGGCAGCATGTAGAGACAGAGGAACAGGTGCGAGTGATTTTTGGCAGGAAGCACCCCCCTCCCCTTTTATAAGTCTTTGAGATCAACTTTGTGTTTGCCTTCCCATGCTCCAAAAAAGACTGGCGGCAGTCACTCTTAGACATGCCAGCCTATTGTAGCCCTCTCACCACCATCACTTTATTCTCCAAACAGGGTTTTCCTGCCAAGCTTTGGCCCTCCAAACACATATCCATCAGCTAACACCATATTTCTCCATGGTTTACTGACCCAGTTAAAGCCCAGCTCGAATTCCCCCCACCAGTATTAAAATTAAGTTGGAATCTGTCAGTGAAATGACCTTCTTTTATTTAAAATGTATTTTATTGGCATTCCTCACAGAATGCACAACTTTTAAAGGAAATGCTTCTCCAAATAGGAGTCATAAATTTCACACTTAGTCATCATCTGAGAAATAAAATGAGTCAGTTTTCATCTATATTTATTGGTAGCTTAATTACATCTCACTGCTCTCATAGGATACAGCAAAATATAGTTTCAGCTGAATTGATTGAAGATCTGAAAACATCTATGTGGTTTAATTTCTTGTAAAGAATTGTGGTTTGAATGTTGAGTGAAGCGGCCAAAGCTTTGGCAGATTTGGAATAAACAAGTCTCTCTCAGGTTTCAGGTCTGCTGCAATTAATCAAACAGTTTTAAGTCGACTGTCTTTAACCATTGACTGAAAGGTCAAATATTGCAAAAAAATATATGTTTCCTGTTCTTAAATGCATCGAAGCTGAAATCTCCCACTTCTACCTCATACTTAAACGCCTCAGACAAAACATCCTGTTCTTCTCCAGACCAGAATCAAATAAGTGTGTGAGACATCCTTTCAGTTTCTGTTTGTCTTAAAATTGATACATTTACATAAAAACCTGCAGCACTTTTTTTTTTTTTTTTTTACTTCCTGTCTTGGTTGCATATAATTGCTGAATTTAAACGTAGTATGCACAACAGGTTTGTGTTGGAGATCCAACGATCAGACGTTTCCCAACCAAAAATCTAAAATCATTTTAAAATGTATTTATTTTTATTTTTCAGGTTTTTTTTCTTTTAAATAAAGCTTTGATCTTCTGTGTTCTGTGTGTTTAACCATTAATTAAAAATAAAAAAAACTAATTGGTGCCAGGGTTGACATTTTATTCACTTCATAACAGGTTTTAATAACAGGTGCAGTGCATCTTCTAAGAAAAGATTCATCTTCACCTCAACTGAGACTTCTGAAAGGTTGTCTGCCGTTCCCCATGAAATCTCTTATCTACTTAAGGCCTTGCTGTCTCATGCATCCTATATGCATTGTAATCATCAGAACAACATTGTGTTGTTCCGCTTATTCCTTTTTAGCAGTTTAGGGTTCATCAAATCCCGGTTTAGAGGAGCAGCGCCATTTTAAAGCAACTTGTCTAATTTTAAAGAAGGATTTCAGACTTTTTTGAGGAACGGTAAAAGTGTGCCTGGAGTGTGATTGTGCAGATCACAAGTTGAGTGGCCCTCTTAGACTTCTTAACTTGTTTGCTGCATTGCCTCACTCTTTTTCTTTCCCTTCTCACTTCACTGAACCCCAATTTTGGCTCTCTTTGAATCTCTTCTCTCTGTTGTCTGTGCCAAGACACACACTCAGCTGCTGCGGCTTGTTTTGTTTCAACTTAATGAATGCCAAGAGCGAGTGTGCGGATACACACACATGCACGCACACACGCACGCGCACACGCATACGCACACTTGTCTAGCATAACCAATGACTCTTGTCAGTGATGCATAATCACCGTTTCCATTTGTGAAGGATTACGTGCATATACCGGGTATGGACGCACACAAACACACACTGTGAGTGTGTTTTAAGGCCAGTAATGGCCTTAATGCAACTATTGATTTCTTTTAGCTGGCATTGCATGAAAAGTATATACAACACAACCTCGCTGTAGTACCAACACCTAATGGATAAAAGAATACAAAGCAGGTAGATGATGTAAAACACAAACACTAACACTAATGTGTTTCATACAGATTGGTTCTTCATATATCCGGTGATGGATATATAGAACAAAGTAGAATCACACGTGAATTCATCTTCCCGGGCAATTAAAACACTTGGGTTTCTTTCTGAAAATGGAATCACCAACAAATACTGTCTCTGCTTATTCCACAGCAGTTTTTAAAAAGGCTTTTGTTAGTTGTTTGTTTACTCCTTTACTCTCCCAATGATTTGCACATTTATGTTTGTCTCCAAAACCTCAAACCAAAGAACACTTTAGAAGAAAAACTAAAAAAAACAAAACAAAAACCAAGTTGTGTAATGCGCCACTTAATCTAAGCCCCATATACTGTAGTTTTTCTGTTTTTTGAGTGTACTAATGTAATAGCAGAGACTTTAGGTGGTAAAATCAAAGTTGCAAAATCACAGGTTTGCTTCACAGTTGGGCATTTGTGTAATTATCTGTACAGCTCATTTTAAATTTTTCAGTGTTTTTCCTCCTCATACACTCTGCTGTGGATTTCTTCTATTTGCACAAATGACCTTCATTTGAATTGCGTGGCAGGCTTGTTCCCCTTTGAAACAATAGCAGCGTTTGCTGACACACGCATGCTTGAATTTATTTTCATTTTGGGTTAGCTACACAACATTTAGCTTCTCAGTTTGTACTTTCCTCAAAGCAAACTTTAATGTGGTTTTCCATCCTGTTTAATGCAGGGTCGTGCAATCAGAGTGGTCACAAAATTTGGGGCTGCTTGCAGTCACCTGCAGATGGATGCAGAGAGCATACAGAGGCTTGGTCTAGGATTCAGCAAAGACTTTTAGTAACTTAATTTTTGTCCCTCATACTAAACATTTTCAGTAAATTTGTTGAAAATGCTCGGACTGTCATCTTGAAAGTCCGCAATGATATTTTTTCCCCAATTTAGGCAGCAAAAAAAGCAAAAAATAAGTTATTTTTTTCTTATTTCCCTGGAGACGTCAAGCTTGAACCTCTGCATTTTTCCCTTTAGGGTTGTTCTGGTCACGGCATTTATCAGAAGTGCAGGACATTAGCATTTGTGACAATAAGAACAATGCTGAACTTCCATCTGACCTAATATAGCATTTATATATTCAGACATCAGCTTAATCTGTTTTCAAGATGTCTTTTCTCTTCATCTCCTTATCTGCTCTCATCATTTACTTCAGTCATAGTGGGAGTGGGGGGGTGGGCAAGGTTACATTTACATACACAGACCTGCTTGTACCTTTTATTTGCAGTGAATGTCAACATATTGATGCTTCCACATATTCAAGTCTACAGTTAGGCAACAAAAGCAATCAACAATAAATCCTTTACATTTTTATGTACATCATTACCGCTGGCAGTGTGGAGCATCTTTGTAAACTCATTTTGGTCATTTCTTTGAACCAAAGTTTTAGCCAGAAATTTGAAAACTACATCTGAAGATGAATCCCTCTAATTTTTGGAGGAAGGAATAATGTCATTTCAGACCGATTTTTTGAATAATAAGCTAATTCTAAGTTATAGCATTTTGAAAACAACAAAAGAAAAACAAAAACAGCTTTCAATTATTAAACATTTAGAGAGTATATGGGGCAATTATAGGTGAACACAAGTAGATCACCATGACATGTATACATTTCCTCTTAAAATTCAGATTTATACCTTTTTCTTTGTTATTCCAATTTCTGTAGTTTTGTAAAGGTGTAATTGTATGTTCACAGTAACATGTGTAATATGAGCATTTCATCATGGTTGATGGACACAAAACCACCAGTTGAAAAATGTATACAAATATTTAAAAAGTACCAAGAGCTGAAATTATTGTCAATCGGAGACAATAATAAGAAAAATGCAAATAAATGTATTCACCGTTTTCCACAATTTTTCTTTTTAAAATTCAAATCTAAACAATCAATAGAAATAACAATAATGAGTGTTTTAAATTAATTTTCACTTTAGGTAATTTTTATGCTAATGATTTTGGCAGCATTTTCTTTTTCTTTGTTTCACTCTGTTTGTTGTCACATTGTTCACCATCTTGACCTCAAAGCAGCCTGGAATCGCTGACTAACTGTTTATTTGTTTCCGATGTGCATATGCTCAGTGTATATTTGAGTCAGGTCTATAGGTCAGCTCTTTGCATGTGTGATGGGCGCAGGGGTTGCCGGGTCAATTCACTGCAGCACTATTTATCCCTTTTTAATCTATAGGGACAGAAGAGCAAGAAACATGTTGAAATAATGCGCCTGTCATGCTCATTGTGCACATTTTGTAATACCTTCATTCGTAATTGTTACCCCGAAACAATATTTGCATATTTTTGCCAATTTACCCACATTAAGATTCTCTTGTAAACACTGTCTTCTCTAAAAACACAGCAAGCTTAAGAAAACTCATGTTTCGCCCTGGTTTATGTATGGGTTTGATCTGCAGAGAGACAGCAATATAAATTTACATAAAACAGCTGAGTAAACGGTGGCTTTGGTTAAACAGATGCGTCTTGTCAAGATTAATACTCCCTTATAAACATACATGCACTCTTGTCCACATAAACACATGCGTTTGTGAGGCCCTTGTGGGGATGAAATGAATCCAGGCACATACACGCTCATGCTTGTACGGAGCCAGCTGAAGTGAGGTAGCATTTTATCAGGACCATGTGGGCCATCTGGAGCCAATTAATACACCCCCTAAGGTACGGACTCTGGATCAGTGCTCCTCTCATCAAACTTTAACCTTTACCATGAGAGGGAATACAAAGTCTGATTGTAGTTCAGGCTCATGCCAGTATAAATCATATGGTTGGAAGCTTAAGACTCTTCTTAAGTCATGTGGATCAGGTTTCTGTGACAGACTTTAAAATACACAGAAGACATTTTTATTCTATAGCATAGCTTAAAGATTAGATGGGCTGTTTTAGATTCTATTGGCTGAGCAACCAACACGGCTTTTCTATGTTTGGCTTGTACCTACTCAAGATCAGCCTGCTGTTTCTGCCCCATTGAAGGTGCATTGAGAGCGCTTTAAAAGTGCCACAAATTGACACGGGGGCAAGTAGCTCATGTTCCCCCTTGCCGCCCTTATCCGAATATCTGGTTACAGTGGTACAGCAAAGGTTTGAAACCAAACCACACAGACTGACACACATGACCGCCAGCTCTGTGCAGCTGAGGCTGCAGGCCATGCCTATCTGGGACGTGGTGTTTCTGTAAACCGTAACGAAATATCAGGTATTTAAGAGAAATGTCTTCAACGTGTTAAAATGAGGTAGAGTCCTGAGCCATCATTTAACGAGCAGGCGTTTGGCAGTATATCGTCCCATCTGCTGCATAATTAAAGTCAATGCCATGTAAATGCCTGAAAGCTCAGTAGCTTTGGTGTTGGATGGTGTACATTGGTATTATGACTGCCTACATTTCACGCTCACCAAAGATGTTCAGAAAATTGCAGTTGCTCGTTTTTAAAAAATTTTTTCTTGGCAATGACTGATTGTTTATCCTAGATACAACGGAGCAGCTTTACATTTTAGTGCATATATCTAAGTCAACCTAATTGGTGAAACATTTTGGCAAAATTTGTGTCTTGCTGTTGCTGATTTACTTCTGTGAAGTGTTGTCGTGTGCTAAGTTAATGCTAGCATTTTTTGCTCTCTGTCTTAATATAACTTGCCTGTAAAATCTTTGTGCCCTTCCAGTTGTCAAAACAGATTGTATAGAAAAACTTGTTCTGCTCCAGAGACTTAGCATTTTGCTTCAAAGATCAGAAAATGTATTACTTTAGCTGCTTTTAGCATAGATCTCTTTCACGGGGGAAATAATAAGGTTACGTGACACAACCAGACAGAGCTGCAGCAGCCAACACTGTCTCTCCTTCAGTAAGAATATTATTTCAAAGAGTTAAGATGTTTTTTAAGCAGTGGGAGATGAAGGTCAGTATGATTTTGAGAACCAGCTACATTATAAAAGGGTTTGGGGGCATTCTCAGTTAAAACAAACCACTTGAGGGATTCTTTCTTCACAAGTATGTTCTTGATTTCAATAAACTTACCGCTTTATTCACTGGATAGTGCAGTAGCCATTATTTGATACTTTAAGTGTATATTGTTTTTATATCACATTACATATTAGCTCTTCAGCAATAGCCCTAACAATATGCAGAACCTGAAAAAAAACATGTTCAGGGGTTTTCTACCTCTTCTTTAATAAACTTTCACATGATCAGTACAAGCTAATCGGATATACTTAGCAAACAATGGCTTATAAAACAGAAGCATGAGCCTCTTTTAGGTCATCAGTAGGTTTCACCTGCATCATTTTGTTTATTTCTCAGATCAGCTGCTGCTGCATATTTTCTTTTTACAATATCACTACTTCACGCAATCACATATTAGCCCTCACAGTCCTCCTGAGTTTAATCGGGGCTGAAATATTGGTGGGTGGACTTCATGTATCCAATGACTTTTTTTCTATCCTTCCTAAATTTACTAGTGAGTCTCCCATGAGGGTTATATGTCATGTGGTTTATTAAATCGTTTGTCAGTTGTAGCAACAACCGAACTCAAATTTATTTCTCAGTCGTCCAGTTTTACACACACTGAATTTTGCTGATATGCTCTGGCAGACCGGGAGACATCAGCTCTTTGTTTACGATGCTGCTTCTCACGCTGAGGATTAGGGGTGTGCAACTGCAACTCTGCTTTTGTTAGTCGCAGAAATCTGCAGTGATTGTCGGCCACCTTTTTAGAAAAGAAGCTCTGCAAAGTGTTGCAATCTGACCATCTGTGAGGAGGTCACGTCCTCTTAGTAATTTCTTCAGAAGTGGTTGGGGAAAAAAACTGATCTAGAGGCTTTACTAATCAAGTGTTACTCACAGCTTTCTTCAATTTTCATTAGTCATTCATTAGTGTTACAAATTTCAAGTCTTCTGTCTTTGTTCTGCCATTGTTTGCAGGGATTGTTTGCTGGTCGGATCATCAATTCTTCAGCTTTTATCCCAACTGGGAGTATGTGTATATTATTAGATACGAGGACAGGAAAAATGGAAAGAGGAAGGGGTGGAAGATGAGTGGATTAGAAAGGCATAAGTATGGACATCCTCCAGTAATCTCTTTCTTTCTCAATGGATTGAATTTCCGTTTCCTCTTCTCTCTGCCTTTTGTCCCGTTTTCTTCTAAATCAATGCGATCAGTCTAATTTTAACCCACACGTGTGCCTGACCTTCCTTCTATGGTGTCTTACCAATAAGTACAGCATAGATCATCATGCTCGGGAAGGGGACGTTCCCTGACTGAGACATACACAAGCAGAGGTTGCCAGGGCACACAGTGGGGCTGAGTCCCCACTCTGTGTGAGATTATGTTGTCACCTGACTCTTGGCACTACTTACACAAAAAAAAAGCCCTGTCACTGCAAACTGTCCGTGCTGATTTCTGAGCGCTCACTTGGACTTTGCATTCAATGTGTTTGCAAATCAGATGCAGCTGAGCAGTGATTTATGTGCTGTACTTAAAAAAAAACCCAACCCACATAGCTAATGGATTTTAAGGTGTTAAATAGATGTTACTGGTGTTTTTATTCTCCACTTTTCGTCGCACATTAATTTTTTACCTCGGTGTCTGATATTTTCATCCAAGAGCTGTCACCTTTTAAATAATTACTTGTTGCCAGAGTTGTAGTCTCAATGATATGAAGCGCTACGGCTTTATTTATCTAATCAGCTGCTTTTATATTCTCCGTAAACCCTCGTATTATCACATCATCAGCAAAGCAGATCCCTTTTTATTACCTTTTCTTCAGCCGGCTTCTCTGCCGCCAGCATATCATTAAAAGGAAGAGATGAAGTGAGAACTGACGCTGCATATAAACAATGTGCAAGAATCGAATCCAGTCCAGTTTCTGGAGAATTACCTGGATGTGCTGCAAGCGAAACAAGGACTTTTTTGGAACAAATCTGACACTCTCTTGTACAAGCCGGTGTTGGGTGTTTTGACAGGATGCAGTAATCTCATTATTGCTTTATTAGCACCTCTGTTTCAGTTCTGATTTTCTTCCTTCTTACAATTCCCGTGTATGTTTATGTTGTCATATTCTCTGGTTTGCTTTATTTATTTATTTTTTTTGTTTGTGTCAAATGTTCTCCTCCCTTCACCAATCCTCCCTTTCTCTTTTAAGCTGATAAATCCTGTTCATCTTCCACTGAAGCCATAAAACTACCCAAAGAGGATTTTATACACAGCTGAGTCCAGCCTCTGCTTTAGTCACTAGGAGCACTGTGGATTCATTTTGATACATGCTGTGCCTTTTATGTCTGCATTACGTGCATGGTGATTTAAAAAGATTGATATTTTATATGTATGTGCAAACAAACACAGCCATATAATTACATGCAGACACAAACAGCAGGCAGCAGCTAGGACATTTCAAAAGGGGCAGGGCTGCAAATGCATAGGACACATTTAGTTGTTCATATTGATGTGCTTTGTCATTACCTCTTTATAATTACTCTGACCTGTTGTGCAAAAATAATTATAAATTCAATTGTGTAAGAATAAAACTATGCAATTTTTAACCATTGTTATTGAGCAGACCTGCTACTGACGGTGTAAAGTGAGCCTACGCTGCCAAAGCAGGAGACAGAAAATGTTTTTTATTGAGCTAGTATTTTGTAAACAAGACGATGAAGGTTTAATTAATGCATAAAAACCCAAAGGAAAAAAACAAATCCTCAGTTGCATAATCCTCTGCGCAAGCTAAATAAGCAGGTCCAGTGTTTGTTGACGTTGCGTTCCTATCGAGATCCAAAGTGTTTTGCATGAAAGTGAACAAAAAAATATATTTTGCAGTGGCTGGGGAGGGAAAAAAGACGTCTGATGTATTGACGTCTTTAGTTTCCCCATGTTTGTGGGAAACTATTATCACATATCTTGGTTTAACTGTGTGTAATTCCCTCTCTGTCTATTTCCTCTCCTTCCTCCTCATTTATCTTTAGTGAACACTCTCTGACCCCATTCTTACAGTCACGCAAACCTCCGCGCTCCTAACTTCCTGTCTGCCTGTCTTACCACCCCCCAGCTTGTACTGCTCTTCTCTCCTGTTGAAGGCTCTCATCTTATGTTATTAGTTTCTGTCTGTTTCGCTTTGTAGTTCAGGATTTTGCTTATTTTCCCAGGCTGTGTGGTTAGTAGCATTGTTGCTGTTTACAACAAGAAGGTTCTAGGTTTGAATTCCAACTGAGGCTGCTCTGTAATAAACTTTGGGATTTTTTCCTTTTTTTTTTATCATAACCTTGTTTGTGTTCAAATATTAAAGACGTTGGTATAGACAAAGTACAAACAATTGTCTGGCCCTCCTACTGTTGAGGTTCGGGCAATGTTTGAGCAATCATTTCTCAATTTCTCACATATTGAGCCCATGTCAGGGCAGGAAATTGACACGTTTTAACTCAGCACTGTTCTCTGATTGGAGTGTAATCGGAGCTCTGAACCTCTCAGCGGCTGCTCCAAATGCACCACGAGTGTTCTCCAGACACGATCCTATCTCCTGTTACCTTGGACTGCTCCGCAGCAAATTGACAAATAACACCAGGATATCATATTGCTTTTATCGCTACTCCTCAACATTTATAGTATAGCTCACGCACTCGCTCACTCACCCACCCACCCACCCACTCACACATACACACATTGAAGCAGCACTAATCGATTGAGGCTTGCTCGCTGGTCTGTGTGGCCCCTGATCATCTGGGACGTCTGTACTTTGTGTGTAACCGCGTCCACGTCCAGGTGTGGGAAGGAGACATTGCTTTTGTTTTCCAGGCACATGCTTTTTTTTTTTTTTAATAGTCTGCTCTCACTCTTGCCTCGGCTGACATGTACTGAGGAATAAAGTGAGAAGAAACCAGCAGAGACATTTTGAAGGCTTTGCGTGCCAAGAACAATGTAGAGGCAGAAAAGAGTAAGTAGGTGGAAACAGATAAAAAGACACAAGGAAGGAGATGCTTTCACCTTCACCACAAAGTAAATCAAAACGGACAGAAGCAAAAGAAAAAGAATACGTATAAAAAATTCTGAGTGTTAAAGTGTGAGCATCAGAAAATGGTAATGTCAGTCATCTGAGATGCGTTTAGCGTCATTGTCACATTGTTTGCAACATTAGGTGCTGAGGGATGTAAACTTTTTGTCTGAGCTTTTAGTAAGATTTGTTTTGCTGTAGACCTTCTGTTTCATCATCCACTTCAAAGCAGGGTAACTACGGGAGGAAAGGGGGTTGCTATAGTCAGGCAAATATCAACACACAGATTTGCCTTAACTTCTGTAATACAGTTGTCATTCAGTAGATGGATCAGTGGCATAGTTTTTAAATTCAAACCACCCTATTTCTCTAAATATACCAAAATTATATCCATCTGGGTTAGCTAGTGATGCTCATTACTTGGCCGGGAAAGTAGCCAATGGTTTCCTGAAAGTTGGTCAATGACATCATCAGCAAATCACTGAAAAATCATTGGTGCAATTAGCCTGCAATTGAAATACTCATTGGAGGACAAAATGAATGATGTGAGGAAAAAGTAACTGTAAATATGCTGAGACCCACTAACTTTCTTCTATTTATTTTTTTTTTATGTCATAATTTCAACTTTCCTCTTTTATCCAAGTTTGGTTTAGTTTGCATTTATTCAGTTTTATGGTTAATTAGAATTTTTTTAAACTAAATGGTCTACATAGGAGCCATAACACGTCTCAAAAATACTAACATTTTTAACTACAGTTTTACAGTTTTTGTATACAGTCTACTTTATCAGTCTAGATCGATTAAAGATGAAAAATTAAAGCACATTGATTGCAGAAATTTGACAAAGAAAACATGAAAATTAAATCCCATATTGACTGTTTGGGGATCGGTCAGAAGTGGCTTTGCACTTTCAAAATACATCAGAATGTTTTTACATATCAGATTCTCTAGACGTCTCTATCTAATAACAGGCGAAAATCTCTGATTTGTGGGTCTTTGGTAAGATTTGCCGATGAAGTCAAAATGCTTTCTGAATAAAAAGAAAACGTCACTAAGTTTGCAACATGGCTTTGCTGGCTAATCAAGCAGCTGTTGCAAAATAAATACCATCTAAGTTCATCTATTGTCACTGTTTTCCACAGTCACTTGCTATGACTGAACACAGGTTAAATAGAGTGAGAAAATGAATAATAAGGAAGCGAGCAACACACAAGTATTTCACAACCCTCTGATCTGCTGGGAGTTTCACCTATAATTATCAATCTGGCAGACCAGATGTCAAACTTTATAATAAATGGGCTCAAAAAAAAAACAACAAAAACAAAACAAATCAAGTTCTATCATGTTTCTGAATGAAATGATTTATGATCAGCCTCCATTCTCACCACAATCTCTATGTCTAAGTCTTGCATGGCAGTAATCGAACGAAACTACATGCCTGAGACTGTGCTCCTGTAATTATGTGCGTCAGTGATAAACAAACACCCACTCAATATGTTAATGACAGCTGGTGAGAGTCTGTGTCTTCAAGTTATCACAATGGACTCAAGCTCATTTGATGAGCAGATATGGGAATATTATCAATATTTTTTTTCACAAACTGAACATTGGATGTGATTGTGTTATAAATGCATTGTTTTCACTACTTTCAACTAAATAGGTTGGGATAAATGATTAACTTAATGTGAATTTGTACAAAAATTCCTCAAAAACTTGTATCTTCCCACCTCATCTTGCTTTTCCCTCCTCTTAGGCCTCGACTTCAGGCTCAGCGGAAGTTCGCCCAGTCGCAGCCCAATTCGCCCAGCACTACGCCGGTCAAAGTGGCCGAAACAGGCAACATGAACGGCAACCTGTCCACCGCTCCGTCAACGTCCCTCTCATCGCTCTCCTCGTCCTCCCTGTCCTCCTCTATCCAGGACCTCTCCCGGCGCAAGCCCAAGACGGAGGACTTCCTCACTTTCCTCTGCCTCCGAGGTAGGCCTCTGCACAGGGAAGCAGATGGAGACATGGTTGCATGCACGCTCACGACCAGCAGCAAAATAGCAAAAACGCTGCAGATACAGCTTATCCTAATATTTCACACCGTTCCAAGTTACAAGTGTTCATTAGACGGGAGGCGTGTGTTACATCTGAGAGTTGTTGGCTGGGATGAGTGTGCAAACAAATAAGATGCAACAAATAAGATTTAATTCAACTTTTGATCACATTCAACCAAGCATGTACACCCCCCCCCTACACACACACACACACCACAGATCCATGCATGTAGATATACTAACCTCGCTCTTGCCTAAGGCTCAGATTATCCTGCATTTCATCAGCTTACACATCTCCCCCTCCTACTTTTCAGCAACTGTCTGTCTCTTTAACACCCTGCCTATCACCCTCTACTACTGCAGCTGTTCGTACATGGCGTATTCACACACACCCCGCTCTGCAAACACTACACAGGTTCATTGACACCATGGCACACCTTCAATGTCAAATGAACTGTAAAAGCCACGGCACAGCTATTAGCAGCTGAATTAGTTTTCTCTGTGCGCTGCATACTCTCTCGCAGAGCAGAGTAGCTGATCGAGAACGGTTTTAACAGGAAGAACAATTTGACACCAGAGAACATCAGTCACCCGTATCACAGCAGTGTCAGTCGCCCAGTCCCCACTAGACGATCCTGGTAATTGAAGTCCAGCTCTTATTTTCTTTACAGTTAATGAAGATGTTGTGTTACAGGCAGAGTGAACCAGTCTGTTGTCAGATTTCTGCAAAAACGTTTGCGTATTTTTCTGCAGTTCTCTTTGCAAATGCTTCACTTATATATATTTTTTTCACTTGACATGTAGTCGAGTGAAAAAAATCAAGGCACCTCACAAAAGGTTGCATTTTTCTTATATTTGGATATATTAATATTTAATAAAATCACTAGAATTACACAAAGGCCCGTTTACATCTGATGTGCATGATTTAGAAAATTGTTAATCAGCATTTTGAAGAAGGTTTGCTCTGTTTTGAACATCAGCCATTTAGGTTGTTTTGTTGGGGACATTTCTGTTTAATATGCACAATAGTCTGATACCTCGATAGTCTAATTGCACAATCTTAAAGTTAATTTTACAAAAAGAGAAAGGGAATGCCATGATGCAGAGCTGCCTGAGGCCTTCAGGAAGAAGATTGTAGCAGATAATGAGTCTGAAAAGGGCAGCAGAATAGCAAGAATGCCGTTGGAACAAGACAGCTGCAGATGTGTTATGGCACAACACATCTGTGTCGTGTGTTGCAATAGTAATCCTGCTCAGCTCAGTTTCAAGAAGCTTTGACACAAAGTAGTCCACTGCATGAAAAATAGTGGACATTAAAGTCAACTGCCAATCTGGACATTGTCCAACTGTTCCCAAAAATCCCAGCAGAAGCAACCTTTGCTGGGTGTTGGATTTGAGCAATAAAATTGTTTAAAAAATATCATCTGTAGTTCATCAAATTCTCCCAAAATCACAAAAAGGTTGGAACATTTTTATAATTTCCCCGGATTTCACCTATAACATTTTTTAAATTTTAAAGGGCCCACACAGTAGAGCTGATGAGCTAAATATATAACTTTTTTTATCCTTTAGATGCCCAAATAGATCCTCTTTTTGACACAGAGCATAATCTCAGTCCTATCCAAGATCGTCTTTTTCTCACCTCATTTTAATTGACCTGTCTCTCTTTAACTTACAAAGTGCCCAAAGTGGCGCTGAAGAGGACTCAAAATGCAGGTGAAACTAATTCAGCCTCGTTTCTGCTGAGATGTGTTGCACATATGGTGCTATTCTGAGCTGAATGCTCCCATTACTGGGCGTCATTTAACCTCAGAGGGCTCATTTAAGTACGCGTAATTGGTGGTTGCTAAATCTGACTGAAACCTTTCGGTGCCAAGAACCTTGATTCAGATTTACTGGCCCTGCTTCGTTTTTGAAGAATGTGGGCTCTGTGTGGAAAAGCGATTCTTCAGAATCATTTTTCTTGCTTTCTAAGCTCACTTCTAGTCTGAACAAGCCAGATTCACTCTGTGGCGCTGTGCAGCTAATACTAATGTCGGAGGAAGGCTGCCTGTCTAATAATGCAGCACTTCTCTGCCAAACGTGTAGCTCCCTGCCTAATAATTTTAAGTTTTTATGAGTAGAAGTCTGTTATGTGGGAGTTAGGGGGGTTCTGTTGACATTTCTGTTTGCCATGATTTTTCAGCTCTTTTCCCTTTGACCTCTCTGCTGCCCCACATGCAGAGATCCATACTGAGACACAGGACATGGGAGAATGTCAGCGCAGCCCCTGAGGTTGAGCCTGTGCGTTCAAGCAGGGTTGCAGCTGCAAATGCTTATCTCCACTGTGTTCCTGTGTGCGCTCAGCATATAAGGATATCTGTGTTAATCTTTGCGAAGGGATTCACGTCTTTGATATCGTCAGAAAGCCCTTAAAATCCCCTGAAAGACTGGAGCGATATGCCCGTCACATCTGTTGGCCGTGTTGCAGAAAATGTTCAGCGGTAACGGAGAAATCTAAAAATCCATTTTCATCTTTTTAAAATCTTTTTCCGTTTGATTCTGGCTTACTTTCTTTAATAAGTTGAAACACAAGCGTGCGAGCGACATTTCTGCCGTGAAGCGTCGTCGATAGTGATTTCTGGGATTCCTCTCGGGTCAAACGTTCAAAGCGGTGTGTAAACACTCACCCCCACCCCACCCCCACTCCACTGTTTGCTTATCTTATCTGGCAAACGTTACACATCCACCCAAAAGGCTTCAATCCATCATTGCGGCTGATGGCTATATAAAAGCAGTCAGAATGTGAAGGATTAGTCAGTGATAAAAGTAAGAAGTTAACCTTTTTTTCCCTCTTTTTCCCCAATCTGAGCTTTTAAATGACTATTTTAAGATCTTGTCCAACTCCATGATGTTACTGGTGAAGGTTTAAATATTAAATGACAAAAGAAAAGTAGATTTTCCCTTTTTCGTCACTCTGATGCAATGTGTGGGTAAAACCAAAGAGTATTTTTCTACTATAAAGACTGATGAACATCATGAATGTTCTCCCTTCTGCACTATTCAGGCTCATATTCTGCATTTATCTTGTTTCATTTATTTCTCCTGCAAAAAAAAAAAAAAATCTACATTCTGCACATGGAGTGGAGCTGGTCCCTCCTCCGTGCGCTCAGGAGGGTGTTTATGTGTGGTCCTCGCCTGTAGCCGGCCTGTTTATAACCATGGAGAAAGCCATTTGGGCAGTAGCCAGACAGTCTGCCTCTGGCCCTTTTGGCCTCTGGTTAAAGCAAAGGTGCAGCGCTGCTGACGACACAGCGGGGGCAGCACTGAGGAGGGTGGAGGGAGTTTATTTGACATTAGACCAATTTAAACATGACCGGTGAGGGATGCAGTAGTATTTTGGATCATTTTGTAATAATTCAAACTGAATAATTGTAGAAAATCTCACACAAAGGTTTAAAGGTCAGAATGAAAACAGAGCTCCCTTGTTGGTGTTGCGGGTGCAATTTCCCTTGTACAGTGTGTGGTGTTGTGTATGTGCGTCTCGATAGTGTTTATCCCTGTGCCCCCTGGGCTGCCTGCTCAGCCTGCCAACCCTAGAGAGGTGCCTCTCAGGTTCAGGGAGGCCAATCCTGCTGCACTGCTTACATAACCTCCTAGGACTGACCTAGTGAACCAAAGACCTCGGATTCCCAGGATGCGATTACGCGTGCAACGCAAATGTGAACATATAACCATATACGTTCACGTATCACTATGCTTCTTCTTGCACATCTGAAGCATAGTGATAGACAGTACCAAGAATAGAGATACTGGTATTTAAATAATTCAGAGATTTAAATCCTCTGAGTTACAACAGTATTCTCAAAATATTCCTAGCTCTGAATTGTTTTTCACAATTTTTTTTTATCAAACTACCTCTACAATTCAGTTTACTTTGCATGTGTTTGTGATAAACCAACGTGACCTGTGTTGGTCTAACACATGGGAAGAAAATAACTTATGACAAAATGTAAATAGCATGAATATTTTGCACACCATAAATGTGAGGTTCACATTCTATGAACATATGTTTTTTTTTATTTCTTTATGGACGCTTTATTTAACCATGCGAATTACTGAGAACAAATTCTTATTTACATTAACGACCTGGTGGGGAGGGAAGAACAGAAGTACGTTTTCACTCCCAGGAATAGCGCCACCCATTGAAACATGTGTTGCTGTTTTGTCGGCCTAATTCTCCCAGGTATAAACTTCTTCCCCTGTGCTTCAATATTTGGATACTTTTAGGTTAGCACCTGGAAGCTGCATGTTTGCATGCAGTAATGGCGCTGTGTTATTATTCAGTACAGCACTGACTGATTCTGGCTTGTCCTCGAAAGCATGGCCATTGTCTGTGTAACTAATGGCGTTGCTAACAATAAGGAGTTTATTTTGGTTAACTCCCATTCTTCTAAAAATGATGAAGAGTTTCTCTTTTCCTGCCAGAATTTCTGTTCTTGTTGTCACTCTTACATTCCCCCCAGAGAGCGTCCTTTCTTCTTGCACATGAACGTGGTTCTTATTTGTAAGTCATCACATCTACTTGTTCCCATGGTGGCTAAACCAACCTGATTGACTATTAAAATTGTCCTCATTGTTTCACTTCCAGTTAAGGGGACAAAGGAAGGGTGGCTAGAAAAAGGAAGGGATTGTAATTATGCCACCCCACCCAAGAGCCCCGTTAAAAATGACAATCCTAATAGACTCTTTCAGACCTAATTATGACTTGTCTGGCCGGAATGAGGTGGATGAAAGCCGATTTAATTGGGGGATTGTGTTCAAGCTTTGCTTGAGATCTTGAAGTAAAAATGAGCAATTTTAACTTTTGTTTCTTACATGCAGTCTTCTGTATGTGTTTTCTGATGACTAAAATCAGTTCAGAAAAAAAGGAGTTGAACATTTTAGGCGATGACCAGGTTTATATTGCACCTGCCCCCTTCCTGACTGTAGTCAGTATCAAACTATAAAAGTAAGCTGAGTTGCCCAGATGAAACCCCTGCATGGACGGGGACTATTGGGTAAATTGGTCTCTCTAAGTTGCCCTTAGAGTGAGTATGGGTGCATGGTTTTCTGGTGAGTGTCCATATTTTATTCCGCCTCTCACCCAATGACTGCTAACGTTGGGGACTGTTTGTATTTCCATTCATTTCTGTTTAATATGCACAACAGTCTTATACCTCGATAGTCTGATTGTACAATCTTAAAGTTAATAGTTTACACAATTTGTACATTTTTACAAAAAGAGTAATTAATCTTCTATTGTGAACATTTTCATCTGAGCACCTTTGCAACCTGTAACCCCAAACACCCCATGTTTTACCTCAGGTTGCCTTCCAGTCTGTTTTCATGACCTGCTGACTTCTTCTCAGAACAGTAAATTACAACCATTTAGTTTATGAATCCACTCATTAAAAGTTGATTGCACTTTTCACTCCCAGGAACAGTGAAAAGTTTGCTGTTTGCCTTTGATGATTTGTACTGCTATCCAGGCTGTGTGTGCTGTCGTTTGCACCTTCTGGTTAGATTTAGCTGTAATCCTGGTAAAACGTGAAGCAAGTTACCTGTAGAGAAACTATAAAGGAAGTACATGAAGAACCTCTGTTGGCATGTTGTCTTGCTGTAAATAAAAGTGGTGTCATAACAGATAGATGAGTTTAATGAAAACATACAGATGATCTGATCTGATCTTAAGGATAGACGCGAGTTACTGGTCAAAGTTTTTGTTGTAATCATATTGAGGTCCTCGACAAAACTCAACTCCTGTTGCTATTGTGTTTTGCAATGCATTTATTTTTTGAGATTCTCCTTTTAAGATGAGCTTTCACTTTTTATGACACAGGGATGGCTTAAAAACAGTAGTATAAGCTTTGCACCTTTCTTTGTTTATCTTATGAGTTCAGGTTTTCTTTAATCTCATTTAAAATCTATTTTTGTACCATTTTACGTTGATGTTCACGTTGGATGAGCTGCAGCTCCCAATTTTTCTGCCACCTGATTATCTTTACTGGCCGAACTGGATATCCCCAATGTGATTTTACAATTTTCAGATGAAGGCACGCATTTTCTTAATTAACCAGAGGAAAAACTTTTCTGTAAGTTTTGTGCAGACAGGATTAATTGGAACCGCAACTGAATGTGTTAAATGTGATCTGAACCCACCAGTGGGTGGGGTCAAGTGGCACAGCTTAATCACAGCAGAGGGTTGATCATTTTTCTCCTCTGTCCCAGCAACCTGCCTCAGGGATGTTCTTTTCTATTTTGTTTATTTGAAAAAGCCAGACTAAATTCCTGAAATAACCCCAATTTAAGCGTTTCCAAATAAAATTCTGAATATTGAAATATGAAATGTTCTTTCTAGAAGCTTTGGCTGCCTTACTCATTTTCTACTTCTAATTAGATTTTTAATTAATTCCTCATGTAATTTTTCGACTTATTTCAGGCTTTTTCACATATATTTATGTAAAAGATTTATCTCTTTTGCCAGTCAGATAATTATTCCTGTACCCTCACATTTTTGTTATCTTAATGGGCTTTATATGCATAAAATGTGTAAAATCTAAGGCACACATTTAGTCTATTCCAAAACAAGTATGCTAATTAAATAACTGGCTTAATTCATTATGTTCTATTTTAGATACTCTGTATAGTTTAATACAGGCCAGTTGAATTCAGCTTATTTCTCAGAGGCTTAACAATTATTTTAATTGGCTTATAATCACACATTGCTTTCCATTAATGCGCTTTTAAACACTAAGACCCCCTAAAAGGGTAATAAAAACCACAGTAGTTTCTCCTGCTATGCTATCGATTTAGTCATAAAGGCCTCACAACTTCATAAAATCCACAGTTTCCTGCTCACAGCCAGATTTAATCAAAGCTGCAAGTACGTTGCATAACCATGCATTCTTGTGAAGTGAAGTACAAATCGGCAATTACAAACACCCGATTATAAAATTAGAAAGAGGGGAAGAGTCTGTTCCTTTGCTTTTTTTTTTTCTCTGTAGTGCTTTTCAATAAAAAAGAACAGGGCGTGTTGCTGTTTTTTAATAGGGGATTCTGATTGTGGAAAAATCTTTGAAACTCCTCATAAGTCAAGCATCTTTCCTTTCATTTAGTTTTGAGGCAGTTTCCTGCAGAATTATTTTCATGCAAATGAATCGCGAGATGAGAGATAAACTCAGAAGAAATGAACAGCTTTATCTCTGTACAGTGACGTAAACCAACCTCTATATTTTCACCATATTTTTCCGGAAACATGCGGAAAAACTGTACGCTACACACCAGCACTGTGTTTACAGAAGTAATTATGGATGGTGCAAACTGTGGGTCAGTTCTTTATTTTTTATTTGTTTAAGTTGTTGAGCAATTGGAGCTGACAGCGTTGTGACAAGATGAAGAAGCCTGAGAAAAACGATAAATTTATCCATTATTTGTCTGGATTTATTGCATTTGGGTGCAGAATTATGTGCATGCCTCACTCATTGACGTAAAAGTCGGATAAAATGTGATACGACCATTGTGACTTCAGATGCTTTTCGATTTAGTACCACATATTAATATGTCACAAATCAAATTATTTTCTTTCTTTCATTGTTTTAGGGTGAAACGTTTTTAATTGGGCCATTCAGACTTACAGATGAACAAAAAATAAATTCTCTAAAATATTTATTCCTTATGTAACTCTGGGCCATCAACTATTATTTATTTCCATTTTGTTGTTTGTGTTTTGGGATGGTGGGATGTTGGCTGTGTTGCATTTGTTCAGGCATATGGTAGTGATGCAGTGAAGGATTGTGGAGAGTTCAGCTGAAATGGAGAAGCAATTCCAGCAGCTTGGTTGTTATATCACAATGTCAAAATATATATAATCTTGGTTTTCAGCCATAATAGCAGTATTGACATTGCTGTCAGCCCAAATGTTCACTTCAGTGCATCTCTAGTTGTGCGTATGATGTTACATTTTTTTAATGCAGATTTTTTTTAATTAATACAAATCCTGTAACTACAGGTAGTTTCTGCTTTTTAATAAGTAAAATTATTTAAGTTACCCGTAACAGCTGCAATATATGAAAGTAAAATTTCCCCCCAAAAATGTTTTTTTTTTTCGTCTGTCGGACTACAAAAGTGTTTGACCCACTGATTTATTATTGCAGCTTTATGGGATTTATTAATACTGCTGTTGGCTCTGTGACCTTTTGTTTGGGGCTTATTCAGGTAACGTTAGACGGCAACTGCTGCCAAAAACAGTTCACTTCCTTAGTGCTCATACTAAGCTGCATTTCTGAGAGACGACAGTGAATGTTATGGGCTATGACAGAAAAAGGAAAGAGGGAGAACATCGGCTTTCTTTTCCAATAGGGTCGGTAATTGACTGTAATCCTGTTTGGAAGAGTGAAAGAGACAGATTTGGGATTGGCTTTGCTGCGTGAGACTTTCACAAGTAATGTGAGCACATGTACATAATGTATGTCTCAGAACTGTCAAAAGCTGGAGCCTCTGTGGAAAAAGAGACTGCTTGTTGCACACTGTCAGTTTTCTGGACCCAATCCCAGCTATCAGTGAAAATGCATTCTCCTTTTCCCTCCGCTCTGTGTTGGACTGCTTTCATTGCCGTGCAGTGCCATTAGAAAAACAAGTTGGTTCAACAGAAATGCAGGGAAAACACCAGAAACAATAGGCACCAAGTGTCAAATTAGAAATGTAAATTCTTCAAATGTAGCTTATCAGCAGCAGATTGGAAAATGTTAGTTGTGCTGGCGTGTTCAGAAACAATAGAGCTGTCATCAGTCTAACATTGTGCTGTGCATGTCCTTGATTATGTTTGTGCGTTTAACTGTGAGTGTAACAATGGCGGTACTCCGTTCTGAGCGGCTCGGAGAGCATCAATGGGCCACCAGCTGGGATAATAACAGATTAAAAACAGCAGCACAATCAGCATTACACTCAAACCTCAGAGGGGCTTATTTTTATGGTAATGCTTCAACCCTGATGTTGATCCATTTGGAAGATTTCAGATTACAATCAAAAGAGATACCTTCTTATATACCAACATTGGGTTTAACATAAACTTTTTGACTAAATCTGCGTTCAGGCCCTCGGTTTGAGTTTCACTGGCTCTGACCTTGAATTGGGGTCCTTATGCAGATTTCAAAAGAAAGGAATTTAATTGAAAGAATTTTTTTTTTTTAGCTTTGCTCAAGTATGAGGAAAATAAGTGATTGGAAACATGTTTTGTTCTTCCAGATGTTGTTCAGCGTTTTATTGAAGTCATCCATCCCTCAATCTGTCTCTCCATCTATTAGCTTGTCCATTCATCAGTTCACCTGTCTATCCATCAATCTATTCTTCCATCCTTACATCCATTAGTTTATGCATCCATCTGTTTGCATGTCCTTCTGTCCATCGTCATTTTATCTCTGTATGTCAATTCCTCCACTCATTAGTTTGTCCTACCAGCTACTCTTGTGTCCATCCATCCTTTATTTTGTCCATCCATCCACCCATCTATCAGTTTGTCCAAACATCCCATCCTGCCATCCATTAGCATTTGTGTCCATCTGTCCGTCCGCGCATCCATTTGTCCATCTGTACACTTCTGTGGATACATTTGCCAAAAATTAAAACTACATTTTTGTGTTCATACTGTGATCAGATAAGACTACAAAGAATTCTGAGTTAATCTCATAAATTTTGGATTTTTTTTTTACATAAAAACCTTATAGGAACTCGTCTTATGTTCTTTTCCCAATATTCCCTTTGTGTGCTCAGGTTCTTCTGCCTTGCCCAATAATATGGCCTATTTTGGAAGCTCTCAGGAGGAGGAGGATCTGGAGGAGGAAGTGGATGAGGAGGAAGAGGAGGTGCGGAACAGCGCAGGAGTCCACACACAAGGTGCGGGAGGCAGCAGCCAAGCCTCTGCCTCCTCCTCTTGCAACTCTACACCTCGCAAGGGCAAACTCCCCGCCAGGCAGCCGCTCAATGGGCACGGTAAGGGCCAGAACTGGAGGTCGGAACAAAGCGCGCCATGTGTTTATGACTAGCAAACGTCGAGTTCACACACCAGACTGCATGTTTTTAGTTAGTGTAATGTACCACAAAGATCCCGGTGGGAGAAGTTAATGAAGGAGAGAAAGACAGGAGTGAAGCAAGTGGAGAAGACCTAGAAGAGAAAACAAAGAAAAGAGAACAAAAAAAAGCAGAGAAGGGCACAGGCGAAGGATTACATACCTTTAAGAATAACTAGAGCTGACTTGAAGGTTCAGAAGCTTACCATGGATCATAAACGAACAAAAAAACAGGCGCGTAGTTCTTGCTCTCATTTGTGTGCATATGTTAGTCTGCACATGTAAGCAGATAGCGGTTTGCACTTCTGCTTTGAACCGTGGCAAAAAAGAAGCATGCAGCGTAGAGTTGCAGAGCAGTGCATCAATTCTTTCCACCCCAATTAACACTTATCTTACTAAGCCCTAACAAGGTGTTTATGCACATACTGCAACAGCTGGCCAAGACCCCAGACACACACATGCAACACACTTCCAGCATATGTACGCCCCTAGGGGGCAGCGCAGACATTCAGATGAGTGCACACGTTTGTGCACACGGCGCATGACATTTAGAAAATCCCACACAAGCAAAAACCCAAAGACCACAGCATTATATTGATCTTATTGCATAGACTTAAGCTTATGCATAGAATTAACACTTGATAAATTCATAAGAATCTTAATCTTATTAAATTTGCATTGATAGGGTGTTGCTAGATTCTCATGGTACGATCATTTCAAGTAAAAACATCAGGGTATCACATTATTTACACAGATTTTCCAACATAATCCAACTTCAGCTTAGTTTTCAATTTGATTTGATGAATAGTGTAGACACTGAACTTTATAGGATGTCTTGAATATTAACAAAACATCCAAGTTTTGAAACGATGTTGTCTTAATAATAGCGATAGATGGTGCTCTGCTCGGTTCCACACCTTGAGTGTGCATTTTGCAATGTTAAATATTTACACATAATCAATATATTTTTCTGCAAATGTAAGAATATGTGAACTGACTGGAAGTGCAAACATTTGGAGAAACCTCCAGTGGTTATGTTTTTTGGGGGGGTGAATCCTGTAACCTCAACATGACTTTGATATATACAAATTTAACCCATGGTTTTTCTTCCAATCCAATGTTTTCAATGAAGCAGGGGCTGAGTTTCATATTTCCTCCCCTTTTCGTCCCCGACTTTAACTCCTTTCTTGGTGTGTAAAATGTCTCTCCCCTCAGCCCCCCAATCCCCTGGAATGTAGAGGAGTAAACTGGAGAGAGATTAATGGGATTTAGAACAAGATGAAAACATCTTTTAGATTTGTGTGTTTGAACTCTCACATTGAGAATCGGACTTGTCTCTTAGGAGCACACAGGCTTCCCTTAACTTTTCTAGAACACATGTAGCTAAAACGTTAAACTGTACATGAAGCGCAAACAGAAGGACAGTGAAACCTGTGTGAACAGATCCAGGCTTGCTCTGTGCACGAGGACAGCTTATTCTCCTTTTTCTTATCTGGCACACAAACAGTGTTTGCAAAGCAACTTGGCGCCTTCGCTGTGATATGCTAAATAAATAGATAAGAAAGAAAACGCGCAGATATGCTTTGTATGGGACAATAGAGACAAGTGAGGTTAAGGACACCAAAATGGACATTTGTGTATCCAAGAGCCGGCAGGATTCAAAATTTTTCAAATTAGGATTAGTTTAATATGCATGTTGGGCTCCTGTCCAATAGGAATACTTATATGGGCTCTTGGGGAGAAGAAGAGTGGGAAGCCAAACGGAGAATGAGGGCAATTGAGAAAAAGGAAAAATAAAAATGGTGAAATGTTGAGAGATGTTTTACTCAGGGACGTAGAGGGAGGCAGGAAATGCTTTACATCGTAGGTCATTCATCAGCACTCCCTCTTTCTGCTACTATTTCTCATTTTGGCCATCTGCCATGTTGACTCGGCTGAATTAAACAGTTTTTAATGGGTCCAGTTATTTTGCTGAGCTCACTTCTCATAATGTCAAGAATTTTCTCTTTCAACAGGCCAGAGGCAGCATGAGACCTCCAGATGCTCACAAGTGTTGGAGTGCATACACTCATGTTCTGTATGTCCAGAGCTTCGCATCTAAAGGCTCACAGATTTATGAAGTGAAAGCTGGAAAGAGGCCTATTTAGGATGCATGTGGCATCACCTGCAGGTCTCAAACCCCATTTTGAACCGCTTCATTGACAAGCAGCATAAAGACGTCTTCATCCGCTCTGTAAATCATGCATATTCTAGCGAATTTGCCAAAAGTTTGTCACTCTGCTTATCCAGATTTTTCCACTCGGTCATTGTGGTGAAAACCCTCTGGAGCTTATTGACATTGACAGTAGCCTGAAAAACTCACACTATGACTTTAATAACGGTCCTGCTTTAGAAACTTTCCACATTCCCTATTTAAGACTTTTCATGGATACGATGTTAGCTTGTTGTACACCATTAAAGTTTTTACCTGGGTCTAGAGGGCTAAATATCTTCTCGCTCGTTACTTGGTGAATTGAGCTGTTTAAACTGAATTCAGGCCTGTTGATCTGTTGGCTCCTATATAGAATTAGAATCAGTGTTGGCAGATTACCATTTTAATACACTAATGTAATTCCTCAAATGTAGAGTAAGACGTAGTTCCTTCCCCCACCAAACATCTGTATTGTAGAACCACCTTCCAGCATGTTCTCTGGTACCTTTAAAGCAAGGCTTAAAAGATTCTTTCACCATAAAGGTTATAGTTGATGCTCATTTCTTTAGTTTTGCTGCAACTTTGTTAGAGCGTTAGGAGATCATATCATGATGTGAATTCAGTTTTTTTATATGTATAATGTATTAATAACCTGTTTTTTCTTTCATTAATTTTGTCCTTTTCTTCTAGCAGGTTTCCAAGCCATTGCACGTGTGTGTTTTTTTGTGTCTCTCCTGCTCTCCCAACCCCCAACTGGTCAAAAGCAGATGGCTGCCTACCCTGAGTTTGGTTCTGCTGGAGGTGTCTTCCTGTTAAAAGGGAGTGTTTCCTTTATATTGCCTGTTTCTCAGTGCATGCTCAGGATGGGGGATTGAATCGAATCAAATGTTCGATGCAATCTGTTGGTTTGCTTTGCTACTGCAAGGCTGCTTAAAGAAATGCAATTATATGGAATTGGATTGAAGTAAATGGGTTCAAATTGGGTTATATTGGCTTGAACTGAATTTGACTGGATGGATTTGGCCTCTCATTTAACTTAATCTGAACCTCAGTGCCTTGAGATGACCTTTGTTATGAATTGTAGCCTCAGAAAAATGAACTGAAATGAATTGAAAGAGTTCATCCTGTTGATGCACTTTCAGAAGAGCTCTGGCTAAAATCCGGGTCTCTTCACACAGATATATTTCATTGTGTGTCTCTATTATTATGTGTTGTGCTTCTTGAATAAGTTAAGAATGCTAAAAGCAACACCGCTGAGCCATCTCTCTTTAATTCCTTTCCAGTTTTTAACAACCACAGCAAAGCAGGGACCAGGGAGAGTCCGAGGCCGAAGGCGGGCACACACAGCAGGGACGCACCCGCTCCTCCACTGCCGCCTCCTCCGCCGCCTCCTCCACCTCTACTGAGGGAGCGCAGCGAGCGGGCGGAGGCGCGGGAGCACGCCAGGGAGCTCCAGGCCTTGGCCAGCAGTCGGGGCACCGCCAACGGGTTGCCATCGAGGAGAGCAGCCGAGGAGCTACGGAAGCAGGTACGGTCCAGATTAACCAGATTAAAGCTTTCATGGATCTGCTGCAGACGGCTTTAGCAAGATGTTGATAGGAGAGACAGGATGCAGTTTTACAGAGACATTCCTGTGGTTATGTATTAGTTTTGAATACAAATACTTCTCAGCACATTAGAATATCAACAAAAAGTTGATTTAAGTTGAAAAGTGAAACTCATTCGTTACATAGATCAGTCATGTGCAAAGTGATGTCTTCTAAGTGTTTATTTCAATTCACTTTGATGATTATGGCTTCAAGCTGATAAAGTCACAAAATTCAAAGTCTCAGATAATTACAATATTTCATATGACATGGATTTTTACACATTAAATGGTATTTCCATGTACTTTACACTATATGTAACCAGCCCTCTTTGAAGCATTAATTACTGCAGTTATGGGGTTCTTGAATTCTTACAACACAAAGTATTCATTGCCTAACCCCCTGTCTTGTTTTAATTTAAATTTATAAGTCAAATGGGACCACAAACAACTTGGGTGCATTTGCGACCAAGCAGATTTGGTCACCAAAGCTGTTTGAGCAGGTGATTTAGAAGAGTGACCTATATCATATACCTATACATGATCATCATCAAAAAAAAAAAAAAAAAAAAGAAAATAGGGAAAATTCTTTGATTTTTTTGTGAATATAGCAATAGAGCTTTTACAGATCCTTTTGTTGTTGTTTTTTCACAAACTCAGACTTTGCTCATTTCAGTAAATGTTCCGTGATTACTTTATTGCTGAGCAGGTAAAAATTCCAAGAAAAATTTTAAAACAAAAATAATTTTGTTTTGTTTTTTAGCTGGTGTGTAATATTTGTTTATTGCGAGTACTTTCATCAACAATTTTGTGCTGCGTGGCAGAAACAAAAGCTTGGCAAACATCACTGTATTGAATCTGAATCGTATGCTTTTTCAGTTGTTTGTAATTTTCTAATTCATTAAGATGCACCTGCATCTTCAGAGGTTTGGTTTCTTTTACTGTTAGCATGCTCTTCATTTCTTTTATCCTCCCTTCTGCTATATCTTCCATTCATCTCTCTCTGTTTGATTAATTCCAACTCTTCTTTGCCTCTCTCTCTCTCTGTCTTCCATGCTTTTTCCTTTGCTCTGCATTTCTTTCCTCTCTTTCTGCATGATTCAACCTACCCTCTCTTCTGCCTCCTCTCTTCTTCTCCTGCTCTCCTCCATCCATTGTGTCTGAGAGAGTAATGATTGTGTTTTGGCCTCCCGCGACTGCAGCTATATTTAGTAGCGCTGGCAGAGAGCTGCTAAAATCCTGCCTTCCCTCTTCGTGGCACTTAGCGGGTTTCAAGGAACCCCACAAAGTGAAAACGCAGGAAAAGAAGGCCAGACGAAAGCTTCAGTCCGAAAACGGGCTTTGGTTTGTCACGTTGCACAATTAAAAGCAACTGTCTGCTGATGCTCTTTGTTTTGGCTCGCCTTTTTCTCCTCTCCACCTTCTACATTATGATTCCCAGCCTTTTAAATGCCAGTCTTCATCTTGCGGTACTTACTGTTGCATGGTGCAGCTGCTAATGCACACTTAGACCCATGGTTTATGTTTTAAAGTGGTTGGTATTGTCCACTAAGAGCAGCAACGAATCTTAATGAGACTGACTTCCTGCCAAGACAAACTTTATACTCATTTCCTAGCAGACTGTTGGCACTCTGTGATATTAAGACTTACTTTATGTTATATTCTTCTCTCTTCCTCTCTGTGCACTCATCTTCTCTCTCTCTCTTGTCCTTAATTTCCCCATATATTAGCGTCAATAGTACGTGTTCACCGTATGAACTCAAGACACACAGACACATAAACCTTTATTCACATGACCCACTGAATAAAATACAGGCTCAGTCATACCAAAGGTGAAGTGATCATCCAGGCGAAAAGCAATCCAGAGTTTGTGTATGTTCAACCTGAAGGGCTACAAGCATTATAATTTAAGATCAACAGAATCTGCGCAAATTTAAAGGTGCCTTCAGAAAAAAATGGAAATTACATAAGTCTATGAGATTAGTAAGACAAAATGCAGCCAAATTATGTCTTAATGTTACCACCAAGTTCTGGTATCACACAAATTATGCATTGATATATTTGACTACGACATGAATCTCTGCAGAAGTTTGACTTTGTCATCTGTATCGTTCCTTGCAAAACATATTGATACATTTTAAACTTTTACATCGGATTGAAAGCATCAGTTTTACCAAATTCTGAACTGGATTTATGTCTGGGCTTTGACTGGGCCATTCTAACAGATGAATATGCTTGGTAACCACTGTGTTGCTGTTCAGGCTGCATGTTTAGGGCTGCTATCCAGCTGGAAAGTGACCCTATATTTAAGTCTTGAGTATTTAGAGCCTTGATAACAAATTTTCTTACAGGAATACCCTGTTTTTAGCTCCATCCATCTTCCCTTCAACTCTGACTGGCTTCCCTGTCCCTGCTGGAAAAATTAAAAAAGAAAACAGCATGTAACCACCCAGTTTAATGGTGGGGACGGTGTGTTCAGAGTATTAATTTTCACCACACAAGGGATTTTGCATGTTGGCCAAATTTGGTCTCATTTGACTAGAACACATACTTCTACTTACTTTCCGTGTCCCTTACATGGCTTGTGGTAAACTGCAGATGGAACGTCTTGTGAGTTTCTTTCAATAATTCAACAGTCTGGCCACTTTTCAATAAAAGCCAGATTTGGGGTATGAATAAATTGCAGATGTCCTGTTGATGTCTGTAATTTTGTTGACAGATTTGGCCACCTGGAGCTCTAGATCTCAGCAGCAGCTACTATTTAGGAGGTTGTTTTGTAACCAAACTGACTTGATCTTCGTGCTGCAGTTTGTTCACTATTACTCCTAACAAACCTCTAAGGCCTTCACAGAACAGCTGGGCTTATATTGAAATTAATTAATTGCACACAGGTGCACTCTAATGACTTTGTCTTCACAATTATGTGCCACTTTGTGTTGGTCCATTACATGAATTGACGTTCATGGTTTTAATGTGAAATAATTTTGAAAGTTTAAAGGAGTAATACAGTCGTGGCAGTGATATGAACCACACAATATCCAAAACATCAGAAACATGATGTCATGTCACATCGAAAGGTCCCGATCATCTGCACTGATGTATTTTGTGGAACTTGTATCTTGGAACATGATTTCTTGGTCTTTTTGTTGGCTAGAAATCCTTGATTGACAGAAAACTGTATCATTACAGGAAATTCTGAATGTACAAATGTAATTGTTTCCCCTCGAATGTCACAAACTTGCTATCTACTAGTTTTTGTTGTCACTGTGAGTACATGTAGGAGCAACTGACGAGACCAAATCTCCATGTTGGGCTTCTCTCTCTTTCCCAGGGTTGAATTCCCTCTTTTCTTTTTCTATTCTCTGTCTGGCCTTCTCTCTTCTTCTGTCTCTATGCATCCCCTCCTCCTCTCTGGGCCAACTCCTGCAGATGTTGATTATAAAAAAAAAAAGTCTTCCTGCAAGCCCTCAGCTGGGCTATAGCAACACATGATGTCATCTAGACCCACCTCCCTCTCCTTTCCCTTCCTCTCATGTGCAGGCGAAATCCTTTCTGCTTCTGTTTACTCTTGGCTCTTGTTTTTCTCTCATTTGATCCTATTGTCCCTCTGAGTCCGTTCAGATTTATATTGCTTTGTGTCATTTTTTGTGCTTCTTTCTTTCCCGTTTCATTCCTTCCCCTCTCTTTATTTACCAGACAGAGTAATTGTGGACAGACAACTGGGGAACCTGTTAGTTCTCCCCCGATCAGAGCAGGTCTGCTGAGCCCCCTTGTGGTGGAAAGCGGGATTGGCAGTCTGAGCCGCTTGTTCAGCAAACCGTAGCTGGTTAGATATCAAGTTAGTCTGAACAAAGTTAATTAGTTTTAGTATAAACATCATGAAGAAAAACAAGTTTGGAAGTTTTGGGTCATTCAAAAATCTGTCTTAATTTGTAAGTTCGCCACTCCTTCACAATATTCAACACATGCTGATAAATTCTCTGCTTTATTATTTGGTTTCTTTTCCCTTTATTTCACACCTTTCCAACAGTCCCTCCTTCTTTCCTTTTCAGCCTTTTTTCTCCACCATTGTGTGCATGTGTGTTAGGAGGAGGGGGGAACTGATTGACGGAGGCTGGGTTAGGTTTCAGTGTGCCCTTATCTTTTAATGGCCCGGTCTTTGTGTTGGCCCCTGCCACCTGAGACGAACACAATACAATACAATACAAGTGCACGCACGCACACACACACACACACGCGCTATCACCAGCATGAATATGAGTGTGATGTGAGAGCCTTTCAAAGGAAAACCTGTCAATGGGCCGGCTGTAGCTCACCTCCTGTGGTGCCCCGGCTGTGATTGATAACTCCATCTCTACTTTCTTCTTCTCCTCACCCCCCATTCTTCTGTTCAAGCTCATGTAAACAGAGGAGCAGAAAGACCCCACAGAAAAATTGCAAGAACCCAGAAACATTTCTTATGTCTTTATGAAATTCAAAGAACTCTTGCTGTGCTTTTGAGTGGATAACAGAATCAATCAAAAAAAAATTTATGCGGTACATCATCAGCATAAAATTGGAAATATATTTCAAGTTATTAGTTAATTATAAGTCTTGAGGAAAATATCAATTTGACTAAATAAGGCCTGAAACTGAACCTTGTGTTGCCCCATGGACAAGATCTTGGAGTTCAATACACCAGAAAGGCTTCTTTGTCCATATAAAATGGTTTAGGAGATTGATTTTTCTGCTTAGCCCATTAGCTTTAAAAAACAACAACAAAACAAACCTTTAAATTTACAAGTTTCATAACTCTTTATTCACATAGAATAATCTAGAGGAAGGTGGAGATTCACTAAAGAAAAGACAATCCCCAAGTTGGTGTGAAAGTAAGACATAAAAACAACAGAGATAAGAAAGATAAATCTATGCCGCATTCTGGGTGCACAAATGAGCGTTACTACAGATCCTTCCTACCAGCAGATGTTAGACTATATAACCATCTCTGCTCCCAACAAGCTCAAACTGAGTGTTCCCATATTATTCTAATGTTGTAAGTGGAAGGATAAGCAGAAAAAGAACAAGAGCAGCAGGATGTAACTTGATCAAGGGAAATGAGGTTGAAATTTGCCAGACCCAAAAATGTTCAGCTGTAAATAAACTGGCTGCGGACTCTCTGAACAAGCACCGGGACAACCATGTTTGTTCCTAAAACTCTCACTCGCACACTTCAAAACACACATTCAATAAGAGTCAAGCAAGTAAAAAGGCTATTTTTGTTTAGCCTAATGGGATTTTACCACGTGCCAATGACCCCACCTGCTACCTCATACTGTACAGCCATCTGTTAAAGGAAACCACAGAGCCATCCCTGCTTCTCAGCTCATGTTTTTCATGTTTTTCTTTTGCTCTCTAAACTGTTGTTTATCCCCTCATGTTGTGGTTTTGCTCTTGTATAAATCTCAGGCAAAGTGTTGACAGTAAATGGAAGATTTAAGCAGCCTAGTTGATTTTTTTTTTTCCCAGACTGTACTTGCCGAACACAGCGTTGCACAAATAGCTCAGGATCTGTCTAACCAAACGTTTCAACATGCAGCTAGAAACGGTGTGACCTCTTCATTAGGAAACACCCACGTTCCTACATTCTACGGGTTGCACTTTCTGAAAATTATATCTGTGTGGGCATATTGTGGAAAATTATCTTAATTATTATGTCTGCACAGTTGTATTTATAACTCAGACTTAATTTGAAACACAGCAATGGAACAAAATGTGATCAGAGAATCACCACCTTTTTTTTTTCTAGAAAGAATCCCTAATATTCTGTTAATCTTTTTTGTTTCCCTCTCTATTTATCTCAGGTATCGAAAGTGAATGGGTTGACGCGGGCTGGCTCGGCACAAGCCGTCAGTGGTGCCAAGAAGAGCCACGACTTACGACTGCCGTCCAAAACTGTGAAGAAGTACACAGCCACCGTGTCCAAGGGCCACGTCACCTACACCAAAGCCAAACAGAAAGAACTGGGCAAGAAAACCAAACTCAGCAGCAGTAACAAACACAACAGCGCCGCCTCGGCATCATCGTCAGCGAACAATCACAATCAGCACAGCCAGCCAGCAGCCAGCAATAGGCTGGCCAACTCAGGAAAAGCAGCGGCACCAGCCCACCACAGCAATGCAAAAACCCGCAAACAGGTGCTATTATCAAATGGGCTGCACAAAGCGGCGGTCAACGTGCGACCCAACGGCAGACTAAACGGGCAATGGCACAATGCCTCAGCCAAGGAGGACGGGCAGAAACAGTGCCAGCAAGGCCATGGGGAGTGCCCGGGTCGAGAGGGACTGCGAAACTCCAAGCGGCGTCTGGAGGTGGTGCTTAACTCTGTGAGTACAGGGGTTGGTGTGCAGAAAGCCAAAACAAGTGGCTCCGAGGCCAAAAAGGCCAAGCTTCAGCCCGCACCACTGGAGACGCGCAGCAGCAGCAAAAAGGTGGCCAATGATGAGAAAGCTGTCAAGCAGAACAGCGCCCCTACCACTCCGGTTTCTAATGGACATGATGCAGAGAAGCCCACGCCCCCTAAACAGACTCAACCTGCTACTCCACTTCCACCTTCTAGTCCACCGCCTCAACAAACGCCACCTCCTTCTACACCAGCAGCCAACGTGGAGCCAGTGAACCAGCGACCCAAGCGTGCATCAGCCGGCAAGCTGATGTTGATACGACAAGCACAGCAACAGCAAAGCAGATCGCATGGTCGCAGCTCCTCCTCATCCCCCTCAGTAGGCCACAATAACGCACCAAACCCCAGTCGAGCCAGCACTACCTCAGACCCTCAACAAACCTCTGCCTCCTCTCCCTTGTCCTGCAACAACTCATCCACTCTTCCTTCCACCAACGGCCCAGGCCAGATCAAACCAGCAGCGTTGCGGCTCGCAGACCGCGACAAGGAGTGGGAGCACGAGAAAGAGCTGACGCGGCAAAAGGAACGAGAGCAGGAGAAGGAGCGGGAGCGCCAGCGGAGCAAGCCAGAGGGCTGGGCGGCGCTGGGCGAAGTGCCTGTCTTCCGGCCCGCTCAGAGGGAGTTCCAGGACCCTCTGGTGTACTTGGACGCAGTGAGGGAACAGGCCGAGGTGGCTGGCATGTGCCGGGTGGTGCCGCCGCAAGACTGGCGGCCGGAGTGCAAGCTGAACGAGGAGATGCGCTTTGTTACACAGGTGCAGAGGGTCCACATGCTGGGCCGACGCTGGGGCCCAAATGTGCAGCGGCTGGCTTGCATCCGCAAGCACCTTAAATCTCAGGGCATTACCATGGATGAGCCACCCGTCATTGGTAAGTGAGCCAAATAGGATGACACGTTTGGTTGTGAAGGGGAAAACTACCTTTTTAAAATGATTAAGTGTTAAGCTGCACTCAGATAAACACTGAGAACAAAGCCTCTTGATTGTACAGGAGTGAATTAAACCATGACAACCAGCTTTAAAGCAGTAAGCATTCAGTTTCTTTTAAGGTATAAGGATGGCACACAAAGTAAAACAAAAACTATTTCGAATTTTAGCTGTGTGTTCACTAACATCTATGCATGACAAATACCAATCAGTAAAATGTCACAGTGTTGCTCCTCCTCTTTGCATGTGTTGTGCTTCCAACAGATTTCATGTTGTTTATAGAGGACAGCAACAATGTGCATCGTTTTGGCACAAAACTTGATGGCTAGTAAAGATGAATCTTTCATCCTCCTGTTAGCTTAGAAATGTTTACCAGACTTCCGATTTTTTATTTTTATTTTTTAGAACAATATAGAGAAAAATGTTCATTTTTGATGACCACGTATGCTACCAGGGTGTTGTTTTCATTTTTCCTTCAGCTTGTTTTTGTTGTTTATATAGAGCCTCATTTAAATCAGCTCAGTGTAGCGAGTGCTGTTGCAGCTGTTAGCCAGACAGAGCTGGCATCCAGTCTGCCACAATGGAGTGTATGTCACCAGCCAAAATATCTTTCCTCTCAATGACTTCCTGTAGCATCGCCAGGAAATCAGTTCGGCATTAAGAGCAATTTGCCTCTCTTTTTGCCAGAGTGATTGTCCGGAGAGGGCTTTTTATTTTTTTAAAAGTGCATAATGACCAAATTAAATAATTTAAGATGATGAAAAGGTTTCATCCGGTCTGTAAATGCTCTGCCTGATACTGCTCTGATACAGTTCTCCCGCTGTGAAAATACACATGCAGAATGGGTTATGAAGTGGCTCCAGTGTCACTCCTCTGATTCCTGACATTGTGTGTGTAAATTCAATAAGCAGACCAGTGAAATTTTTCTGTCATATTTAGAGATGTACCAATCTACATTTTGTCAATGTTAGGTAGTAGGGGCACAACCATCATGTTCCATTGAAGAGAGGGAAGATTGTGTAAAAATATCAAAATGGTTTCCCAGTTGATCAGCTGGGAAACCATTTTATAGACTGTTAGAATGATTAGCATGGTTAGCTTCATCAACTGTGAACTGCATCCTCCAAGGTATTCTTTTGGGAATTTGTAATCCTTCACTTTAAAGATAACAAAATCTTTCCTATTCCATGATGGCAGTAGAAAGCTCAAGTGGTTTCCTCAGTCAGTGTTTGCTACTTTTATGGACATGTCTAAGTGAAGAAGAGCTGCTCCTGCAAAAGCAGCATATTTTCTTTCTAGTACCAGTTTTGATATTAACCGTTTGTAAGCTAACCCTCTGTTTGCTTTGTGCAGGTGGCTGTGAAGTGGACCTGTCACGTTTTTTCCAGCTCATCAATGACATGGGCGGCATGCAGCAGGTCATGGACCTGAAGAAGTGGACCAAGCTCGCCGACCTCCTGCGAATCCCCAAGTCAGCACAGGACCGGCTGGCCAAGCTACAGGAGGCGTATCTACAGTACATCCTCTCCTATGACTCTCTTAGCGCCGAGGAGCGCCTCCGGCTTCTGGTCGACGTGCTGCAAGAGAAGAAGAACCTGGAGTCGCGCCAGGGCCCCCTGGAGGGCCTCTCGGATTCTGCTGCACACGCCTTGCCACGCTATGAGCCCAAAAATGGGTTGGTGGGCGGAATAATCGGAGGGACGACCGGGAACCATCGCACCAACGGAGTGTACCACCGTCTGAAATGTCTGAAGGAGCTGGAGGCTCAGGTCAAAGCGGGCCGACGCCGGCTCTTCGCTCAGGAAAAACAAGGCAAAGAGGACAGGCATAACGGAGAGCAGCGAATGGAGGAGGACCGGGGCATTCTCAGTGATCAGTACAAGTGTATTTACAAGGTGAGGATGAAAACAATACTGTCCTTTCATGCCGCACACCAGAGGCATATTGACGAGAGGCATGAAAGGGCATTTATTTCTTCTGTCTTTTCCTTCTGTCAATGAGTGCACATAATAACTCTTTATTGTCATCCAAGGATCGTCTGTTGGTTTATCATCAGAAGTGGCATTGCAGCATGGCATTGCTTCCTTATTGCCTCAGTTTTGTGGTTTCTCTTGTGTAACTTAACCAGCTGAAAGATATTGAGAAAGACATTTGCGTCTTGGCAGCTATTATGCGGTTGGTTTTGGCCTCTCAAACTGAATTCTCTGAGCAGTACAATGCATGTGTACTGTCACAATGAGGCTCACTCTTCAAAAAAACAACAACAACTTTTTACCTCAAGTTTGGGGGCCAAGGTTTCATTGACCCTCCCACTTTTACTACAACCACTCTCGCTTGTGGTCTCGTTCACATCATGACACGTAGCAGAAAAACTGACTGTGATAAAACTATTTCTGTCTGAGTTTTATACTTTACCTGCCTGTCTTTTTGTCTTTATCGAGTTCTTCATGAAAGAGGAGCAGCTGAAGTGCTGCTGTAAACTCAAACCTCTGCATAACTCATCTGAGGTTTGGTTTCGTCAACTGGCAAGAAATGCGATTTACGGGATCATAACACTGTCTATCATTTAAATGCTTTTTAAATGATCTCTGCAAGTTTTTGGACATTAATTCAGTAATGTGGCACAAAATGAGAGGCACTCTTCTCTCAGCCTGACTTGTTACTACATACGCTCATCCTCAGGAAGTGACTTTAATACTTTACTTGAATCCCTCTTTTTGTTGCGTATGGTGCACATTTAACTTAAGTAATTTAGCGGACTGGTTTCACAGATTCAGATTGATAGAGGATGTTCTCTAATTTGCACAATTTTACAAATACAGATGCAGGTTCAACTAATGTTTTAATGTACCTGAGAACTTTCCCAATATAAATGTTGAGTAACTTTTTACATACCTTGCCAGCTTTATGGTATAATTCTGGCTGTATAAATGATTTCACCGTTTCATTTAATGCTTTCACCTACTATTCTACTATTGGCTACAAAACAGCCTAATGCCGCCACTGTTCTTGTCAGCTGGTCCAATGTTCTTGGATCTAAGTTTTCATCCAAGAACTCCTTGTTCTTGTGGACAAACAGGTCGGTCTTGGTCTCATCTGAGCCTTACTTTTTATCTGAAGTGGACAATTTTCCATGCACATATGTGTCCCCAGTGGGGGATGGGCCCCAGATGGGATTGATTAGTTACATAAAGGCCCCTGCTAGTTGCTGTCACAGGTGGAAAAACTGCTCACGAAGTCAGGGACGTTTTCTTGAACACCCTTTCGAGATCCAACTAAAATTTACATAGAGTTCCCAATGGTTTAGATGATGAGCATAAGCAGTTAGGACCACAAATGAGTTCCATATAAGATTCTTATTACAAGTCCAAATTTACTTAGTTCTCATTGAGCCTAACCGATATCCATATGAGGCCCATATGTTGGATACTATTGGGTGTTCTGACAGAGAATTGGTTTTGGAATGGAAAACAAGGGCTAATTTTAAGCTTCTGGAATGGCTCAGAACCCACCAATCGAAAACATATGGACTGTTTTAATGCTGAGCTTGTACCACAAAACAATGTAATTTAAATTTCAGATAGTTGAGCTTGCATGTATAATTTTGACCTTGTGCAGGTGAGAGGAAATCTACAATCTACAACTTGTGCACCTATTTCTTAATGGGTCTTATTGCATCTTGTCATCTCAAAAACGAAAGATTCAAATGTGTCATTAAGTTATCGCATTCATGCCGACAGAGAGTGTATGTAAACTTTTGAGCGGACCATATTTTTTGCTCGATCGACGGAAACTTCAACTTGTCGTTTTTGTGCCTTCTACATCTTCTGAGCGAAATATTTTTTTTCTGCACGGTACTCTGCAGGCCTTATTATGTGCACATGGATTCACATGCACAATATTCCCACCACTATTTCCTCTTGGCTGCTTTGCTGATCTGGCTGGTTGAAATGTAGGTCAGGAAAAAAAAAAAACCCCAAACAAACAAACAAAAAAACAAAAAAAAAAAGTCAAGCTACTGTTCTTTAGCTCTAAACATCACTGTTCATCTTCAGCAGGACTGATTTGTGTGTGCACATTTGTTGTTGGGTTGAAGGTAATTCAGCAAAGATAACTTTGGTAACTTTATCGCACGTTCACTTTGACTCTGAAGCAAACTTTAATCATCTCAAGTCTGGATCTCATTTGATTTATTTTTTTTATTTAATTTTTTTTAATTTCCCCCCTCTCACTCCCAGTCTCCCATGGTAACTGACTCCCTCCCTATCTGACCTTGCTTTTAAGAGCTGAGATCCTGCCAACAGACTTGACCCAGAACAATCAATGACTCCGTCACAACATGCTCAGCTTAGATTTGTGGGCAGTTTTTGATTATAAGTGGCCTCTAAGAAGGAGGTCAGATTTCACTTGTCCTGTCAAGGAACAAAGTGCTTGGCAGGAGTATAATTATGGCCTCTAAATGATTTAGAAGTATTTGAACTGTCAGGAAAAATAACCAAGTATATTTGATTTAACTTTATTATACTTCTTTGGATTAAATTTGAAAAATCTCATCTAAATTTTGAGCTTAAAGATTTGGCAAGGTTAAGTGAGCCGATACAGTGAGCAGATTTGTAGATGTGGGACTCCCATAAAATAGGATAAATGTACATTTGTCTGTAAACATGTCATTTTATCCAGTCTTTGACTTTTACTTTGAAGTTTGGAGGGGAAAAAATATTCTTTTTACTAATTTTCTCTTCACATCCTTCCTTTTAGTTTGCATCTCCTTGATTTCTTTTTCCAATCATGACACGTAGTCTCTTCCGATGGATAATTGATTGGTTTTTTTTTGCAGGGGAAATCGGTTTCCTTGACCAACTTCTTCAGGATAGCCCGGAACACCATGACCATGTGCTTTAATAAGGAACCTGGAGCTGCTGAGGTTGAGGTAAGCCTCCAAAAACATCCCATCAAACAAGAAAAGGAAAGTAAACAACTTTTAGTGGCTGGATTTATTCTGCAACTGTGGGTAAAATGAGAATGTCAAGCTGCTGAAGGAAACCATTCATCACTTCAGTACAACACCTGGAATACGCTTCATGCATTTCTAAGTCAACAGTTTTTCCCTTTTTTTCCCCTCTTTTTACAGCAAGAATACTGGAGGACAGTGGAGCAGAGAGACGCCCACGTGGCCGTCCACTGTGGAAAGGTGGACACCAGTACACACGGCAGTGGTTTCCCAACAGGAAAATCAGAGCCATTTTCAAAGTAAGGGCCTCGTATTTAATATTCTAAACATTTAGTTGAACGAACCTGAGCTGCAAAATGAGTTTTCACCGCTTGCTTTTGAAACTTCAGCTCAGATGTTACCTTAGTGACGTGGCAATGACGCTGCTTAAGCTCATGTCTTGCCATGCGGATGCTCTGCCTGCACCGACAAAGAATCTCTCACCTCGACATGACAAATGCATGGAGTGGTTCTAACTGGTACCCATTGACCTACTTTCAGACTAATTCAGCTAATGAGCGTTTCACCTCTTTCAGCCCCTTATAAGATTTGGTTAGAGCTTTGAAATTTCAGCTTCGGCGCTGTAGGAACCAAATTGTGTTGGACGTTGAACATTATTCAATATCCGAGTCTCACTTGAGTGTCAAACAGAAATCTTTATAGAGCAATCTGTAGGAGGATTCACAGGGATCTCATTGAAGATGTTTGTTAAATATTATTTTCCTCTCTCTCCTCAGACATGGATGGAACCTCACTGTCCTCCCAAATAATTCTGGATCCATACTGAGGCATCTGGGTGCTGTGCCTGGTAAGACATTACGGTATTTCTATATTTGTACAGACCAATGAGCTTTATTAGGTGCATGTTGTCAAATGTTGTGCTTTACTCTGCCTATGGTAAACTCAGCCGTCATTAATGCCTCCTTCTTCTTCTCCCATCCCATTTTTTTCAGGGGTGACCATTCCCTGGCTAAATATTGGCATGGTCTTTTCTACCTCATGCTGGTCTCGAGACCAAAATCGCCTTCCATATATTGATTACTTACACACTGGTGCTGACTGCATTTGGTAAGTGCCACTGACCTGCATTTGAGATCTGCCACATCGCGGTCGCACGTAAACCTTAGATTAATGGGATGAAACCTCTGTTCTCTGGCAGGTATTCTGTCCCTGCTGAGGAGAAAGCTAAGCTGGACAAGGTGGTCCATACACTGCTTCAAGCCAATGGCACCCCAGGACTAGAAATGCTGGAGAAGAATATTATGGTGAGTTGAGTCTGTGGATGTCCAGGTTCTCGTGTAGGAATTGTCATTCCTCAAAAAGAACCCTTTTCAAACCTAGAAAGTCTGGAATTGTGTATAACATTTTGTCAAATTATTTGGGAACTCTTCCGTTGTGACCTTTACCCTCTCGCTCTCTTTGTCAACCCGCCAGATCTCTCCAGAGGTGCTGTGCCGTGAAGGCATCAAGGTTTACCGTACGGTCCAGCGGAGTGGCCAGTTTGTGGTCTGCTTTCCCGGTGCCTTTGTCTCTAAAGTGTGCTGTGGCTACAGCGTGTCAGAGACGGTACACTTTGCCACGCCACACTGGATGAACCTGGGTTACCAGGCTGCAAAGGTCAGTACATGACACCAGGCGAACATAACAGTTGCGCTAAATATGAGTAGATGTACCCAGCAGTAACTTTGCTGATATTAAGCAACAAAAATGACCACAAGGACGTTGGGCCAAATACGCAGACTCGGATGTTTTTTCATTCTTTTTTAGAATTTAATTCAACTCTTTAACTCCGCAAGTAAAAAAATATCTACTTGTGCAAAAGTGATATTTGGAAAGAAAAGTCGACTGTTTATATCAGTTCACTAAAAGAAATGAATTGCATCTGTAAAATGTGATTCATGCTTGTTTTGTTTTTGGCCAGGACCTGAAATTTCGTTGCATAGCCAAGCCCTTCTCCATGGAGAAGCTACTGTATCAGATCGCCACCGCTGAGTCCAAGAGGGACAACGGCCTTCTCCTCACCACCATCTCCACCCTACTCAAAGACCTCAGGCAGGATGCCACACCACACAAAAACACTTAATTACAATGTCACACATCTAAAAATACAGTTAAATCTTGATTTAAAATGTTCATTTGTCCATGTTGTATTTGGAATACATATAAACATTTTTGTAAATATTACCAGAGAAACTTTACTCCTGTTTGCCTTAGTTACAATCAAACATCGACAGATTCTGCTCTGTGCTTCCTGGAAACGGGTTTTCTGTCTCTTTCTGAACCTTCTTCTCTCTCGTCCTTCAGGAACATGGAGTTGCACCAACGTCAGGAACTTTATAACGCAGGTTTGCTGTCCTCTGCCCGGTACGGCACGCATGACGGCAACCTCGGCCCCACTGACGGGCGCAAGAAGCCCCGTGGGAAATGGCTGGCACTGGAGTCCTTGGAGAGACGCTGCCAAATCTGTCAACACCTCTGCTACCTGTCCATGGTGAGAGAGCAGAGCGTTTAAACTTAACCTTTCCACAGTAATCCAGTGAGAAAAATGATCTAAAAGTGGAGCACATTCAAAGGGGTTGCAAACATTCCTTTTGCTCTTTGATCAATATTGTTGCAAGTGATAATATTGCTCGTTTTCACATATATGCAGGTGGTTCAGGAGACGGACAACGTGGTTTTCTGTCTGGAGTGTGCACTACGCTACGTGGAGAAGCACAAGTCCTGCAGGGGCCTTAAGATGATGTATCGATATGACGAGGTAAGATGTTCTCTCTGTGTCCAGAAGGGGGCGACGTCAACTTAGAAATAAAACTGAACGCCCTTCCAGAATGCTTTTATCAGATTATAAATAAATGATTAACTCTGGCTGCTGAAAGCATAACTACATTTATTTACATTTAAACTATTCTCGTATTGTCTTTGTTTTTTTTCTCTATTTATATAATGCACATTTGCAAATGCATATCCTTCAGCTGCTGGTTAAAAACAATATTATGAAAGTTGATCTACTCGCTCTGATGCAATTCAAAAAGTGAACTTCATGTATTGGCTAAATTTTGTTCATACAGAAGCATGTATTTTTGATTAATGTCAATGAGTATTACTTAAAGAAAATTTAATCTCCCGGAAGATTAAAAGTTTACATAAAACCAAAATAATATATGTATTCATACAGAAATGTTAGCCTTCAGAAAACTGGGTCGGTGTACGGTACATGCCGTCACAAGCTGATCCGGGCACATTGTGCATGAACAGCGTCGAGTGTGGCCTATTACTGGCTCCAGATCCTCTCCTCTGTCTCTGTCCATCTTCTTCCTGAAAATCCTCCATAGATTCTCTGTGAGGGTCAGGACAGTTTGCACAGCGACACACCTATAAGGTCCTTAACATATCACAACGTGGATTTTGTGTCTTTGCCCTCTTCCTTGAGATTCTGAGACCTTCATTTCCACCAGAAATCCAGAATTTAGTTTCAGGCGTTGCTTTTAAACCCCTCTCTGCTGTAGTTTTTCCTTCCACTTAGTTTTCCATTCCACAGAGTGCTTAGAAAAAGCACTGTGAACAGTTAGCATCTTGTTTTTAACAATGACCTGACCTGGTTTACCAGACTCTGCAGATCATGACATATCTGCATTCAACATATTTATTGGTATGTAATAGTAAGAGCATTTTAATTTGGGGTTTTTATTTACTTTGAACCAATTGCTAAAGTAAATGTTTTTACATGTTTGTGTGGTGAAATGCGCCCGTGCTTGTGCTCATCACATGTTCTGCAATATTGTTCCTGTACAGGAGCAAATCAACAGCTTGGTGAACCAGGTGTGCGGTAGGGCCATGTTAAAGAACGGAGTCGGCGTCGGAGGAGGAGCCGTCATCGTCAGCGGAGGAGGGGGAGACTCTTGCCACACTCTAAGCCCCGCCAAAGCATCGCCAGCCAAGCGGGGCCCCCGGAAGCGCGCCACTGTGGAGGTGTCCCTGGCCCGCCTGTCGTCCATCCACATGCCGAAGGCGGCGGCCGTGTCCTGAAGCGGACGAGCGGGATCTTCTCCCACTTCTGTTTTGTTTCTACATTAAGCAGGATCACTATCCCCCACTGCCCTCACCCGAGCTCGGTCTCCATTTCGCTCACCTCTCCTTTAGCGACAGCTTGTTTCTGAAAAAACAGAAAAGTAAACGCAAAGCAAGATGTCTTTTTTGCACTAGTGTGAAAGAAGAATTAGTTTTTATCTTGAGTGATATTTTCTATGATTTTTAGTTCTCCCCCGCCCCCGACCTGCTCTGAATCAACAGTACAAGCATTAACATTCAGAGGAAGACTTGACAGGGCCCCATTTTTTACACCTCCATCCTTTCTGACTCGGAATGGGTTACATTTGTTACCTTTTTCTTGCATCACTCACTCCTGAGACTGAATCCCCCCATTCCTGTTAAGGCTTGGAACGAATAAAATGGATCCCCCCCCACCCACCATGTTTAATTTTTTTTTTCCCCCCTTCCAGATGATGTTAAGTAGTTACCCAAAGTTTCTCTCTGTCCTTGATTGTAAGGAAGAAGAGTCCTTTTTTTATTGAATTTTATGCGTTTGTGATGCATTTCCTGCAGAGTTTCTTTAAAGGAGGTGATGCAAGATTTAAAAACTTGAAAGACGATGTTGGTTGGCTACATTATTTTTGAGTTCTGTTTTGAATCGTTAGCTTTGTTTTCTGCTAGGTTTGGTTTTGGTTTTTCTTGTCTTTTGTTTTGCTTTGTCCGGTCAGCGGACGTGAGCGAAAGCAGAGCCTCACTTCCGCGTCAACACGGAGGGATCTCTCGCCAGAAACCGGTGCCTGACACTCGGCGAGGAGATCCGTTTTATTGGTGCTGTTGGTTATAATTACTGTATAACAACACAAAAATGGAAAAAAAAAAAAAAAATAAATAAATAAAATGTTTGAGGGGGGCGTTTGGCGCCTGCTTCACGCCCCGCAGGTCAGAAAGGCTTTCAGGCTTTTCTGGTTCTAGATGTGCAATCGTGTTAACATTCCATTCTTCCAGTCCTCTTATTTCATCTGTACCAGTAAACATTAATTATTATATTATTATTTTTGGGTTTTTGTTTCCCATTTGTTGAGCTGATGTGTTATCTCAAGTAGAGCCACTAGTTAATGAGTGTAAAATGTGAAAATATCAATTTTTCTTTTCTTTTGCTTTTTGCTCTTTTGTCCTCCCCCCCTCCTTTTTTTCCAGATATATTATGAGTCGTTTTTACAGAGGAAAAAAGTCCAACACAAGACAAACAAACATCAACTTTTTTGTACATATATCCTGTAAATTTCTTTAAATACTTGAGCCTTTTTCCGGGGTTTAAGTAAGAAAGAAAAGGAAGGAAAAGAATGCAGAAGAGAGAGTTTTCCAGAGAGGAGAGTGCTTGATGAAGAAAAAGCCTTACAATTCCCTTTCTTCATCTGTGTGAGTTAGATGCTTACAGGGTTTTGCTCTGGTAAATGTGTATAAAAATTTTTAAGTGCTGCTTATATCACTAAGAAAGAAGATATTGAGTAGCCGATGATTGCCCCCCCCTCCCCCCTCCTCCCTCTTACCCCAGACACCCCCCACCCTTTTTTTCCTCCAGCCTAGTTTTGTTTGTTTAGCTTTACTTTTTTAAAGAAAAGGGGAAAAAAAAGGATTTGTTGACAAAAAATGGGTTTTTACATTTTCATTACTGAAAATTCAACAAAAATGTAGTAGCTACTCATGTTGCACTGAGCTTGCCAGTGGTGACTGTCAAGGAAAAAAAAAAAAAAATCCTATAATCCAGTTTGTTGGTATTTGTCCCTCGCAGAAGACTGAACTGTTTTAGGACTATTTAAAGAAATACCAAGGTGTTTTCAGCTTCATAAAAAGTGGTTGTCAAGTTTTTATGGCCTTACAATATATTTTATTCTTACGGGATTTTTTTTTTTTTTCCTTTCAGTTTTTGTTTTATTGCTTAGTTCTCTCATTTGTTTTTGTTTTTGTTTTTTTTCTTCCATTTTCTACAGTATAAACTACTTGCTCACAATGGGATCTCTGGTGACTTAATTTATTAAAGCCGCGCGTCGGCCTTTCCTTTCATTGGGAAAGAGTTTCATGTTGGTTATATTTACAGTTTTTTACTTTTGCAGTTTGTACTTAAGGTTTAATAAAAACTTACAGACAATTCACTGTCAGTCCTTTCCAACCTACTCGTGTCTTGTTTCTTTGTGTCGAGTTTTCAGTTGATTACAGGAGGAAATCACTTTCTGCTGCCTCAGCAGTATTTCATCTGCACGTTATTACGCGTCAGTAATATTTAAGTTTCCACAATCAAACTTCACTGAAATCTGTTTCCAAATCATTAAATACAAAAATGTGAAAATCAAAACGGTTTAATTAGTTTGATTTAAAAGCCACAATTGTTTTAAGCAGTTATGTCAAAAAGCCATGAGTGCTGCTATCAAATTCAGCTAGAAAAAATGAGCATTTCCCGTGAAAAATGCAGTGTGAATTCTTTAATTGAACATTTTTTAGTGAGAATTGCATTTGAAGTCATCTGTGGGAAAACTTGAAGAAACGTATGAAACGGGCAGAAGCAGCAGGATAAAGCAAAACGCAAATAGAAAAACTTCAGAAGAGTAAAAACGTCCCGCTACGTTTTTACTCTCACCTGAAAGCGTGAGAGTAAAAACTTCCTCATTTCTAAAGAGCATTAGAAATTTGTGCGGAACACCATTTACAAAGCTAAACTGTAAGGTCAGCTTACAAGTGAAAATGAGCTAAAAATATAATAAAAAATAGTTAAATCATGTATTATGCTAATGGTTGTGGGTCACTACTGTGTTTCACAACATTAAATTGGTCCATCCAGTTAGTGTGATAACAGCAAAGTATAAGATGCAAGCTAAAAAGCGATAAGCTATTAGACTATCACTAACATGTTGAATAAATTTAGTAGGCGTTCATAAAAGGTCGTCAAAAACAGGCTTGAAAGGAGGATCAGGTGACTGAGTGGTAAATACTGACAGCGCTGGATTCCTTAAACACATGATTTACCCTACAATGTTTATTTGTTCTACATAACATGCTGTCACTGTGAGGTACAAAGACTGAAGAAAACGGGATTGGAAAAGATAGACAGAAGTAACTCCAGCCCAAAGAAAGACTTCGTCTAAAACAGCCGCATTAACCTAAAGAAGGCAAATAACTCAAAATGTGGAGAGTTGGCCAAAAAGTACGAAAACAACAAAACACACTGAGATTTGAATTAACTAAACCAAATTAGGATGAAAATGTAAAACCATTACAAAACAAACAGCCAGCTTTGCAGCTTGTTCTCCTACAAGCTGCAAAGTAAACAGAAACCCACTCACTCCATTTGCATCCAGTGTTTCTGAGCTGCCCTAGCAGCTCTTAAAACTTTAAAGTGCAGTGAAACGACTGTTGTACATCAGTGCTGTTTACTATGCAAAATAAACCCACACAGCAACTTTGAGCCTTGAAAAGACATTTACTCTCGATGTTGCAGTGGTGATGCCTTATATCGCTCGGGGAAAAAAAACAAAAAAACAACCCAGAATTAATGCACACACAGAGAAAAGTGATTCCTAGTTTCAGAGACACTTTTCTTTCCAAACATGCCAAACAACTCGGTAATGAACAAACAGTGCGTTTTCACTCACACTTTTAATCTTGCTCACATTTCTTGTTTCTCAAAATGCTCAGAGGGAAATCAATTCGCTCTTGAGCAGAAACATTAACAAGTCGAGAAAATTAAACAAAGGGTAAGAAAATGAAGGAAAAAATGCATTTACACTGCACAAATATTAACAATCTCCGACCCCAAAGAAACAAAACTAAATCAAAATTTGGACAAGGGTTAGCCTTCAGGCCGATGTCCAATGCATAGCACGCTCCAAGATGGGGATTTGGTCCTGGTTCAGAAGAGATCTGTCCAAACTGTGCAGGTCATAGACAAGGTTCATGTTTGTTTGTGTGAGCAAATGTTTCTAAAACCACTGAAACCTGCAGCATGTCAGCAGTTCAGTCAGTTTTGACAGGAATAAAGTCAGAAATTTGGCACATGAGAGCTGGTTGTCACATTTATCCATAATGAAAGTAAGAACAGTTTGTGCCCTCTGCACGTCATTAATCGGCTCGATTAATCGAAATCACGCCAAAAATCTAATTTATTCTGGCACAGAAACAGCTTTCAGTACATCTGTTTAAACAATGCATTTTACTCAATCAGGACGATCATCCTGCAGTGAGAAGCTGCACTGGCTGTGTGTTTTTTTCCCACTTTATCAGAAAAACTTTAGCTTCGTCTTAAAAAAAATGTGGATGAGCCAAATTAAAAAAGATATCCAATAACAGGAAATGAATTTGGTTTGATTTGAATACGTACTTTTGTTCCGTGAAAGGAAGGTTAGGATCGCAGTCCTGATGGAGCTGTAGGTAGTTTCCTTTTTCATTCTCAACATAGGAGAGGTTTAAAAACACCATTACATGTTCAATTAAAGTTCCAACGATCAGAAAACAGGTTTAGGATTTATGCACAATACATTTCACTATAAAGCATGAACAGAATTAGACCGATGGTTTATCTGTGACCTCATTTCCTTTATCAGGAACAGGCTTTGCTCAGCCTCAACATGCAGAGCTGTAGAGACGGAACGTCAGGATTTCCACAATGTTTCTTATTTTCACATTTTTCTATTAGATTTCTGGATGTTTTTCAACAGTTTTTGTCAGTCATTTACCATCACGATGCTTCACACTCTGAATGTTTCACAAATCCTAAGATAATACAATAATTGTTTTGATTAAGCTGCTTCTCTGCTCTTTCTGGATTCTTCTGTCATGCTTAAGCTTAATCTAAAGTAAAGTGTGTTCTTCTTAATGCGCAATTTATTACTGATTCCTTTATTGTTATTTTTTGGTGAATGCTTCTCTCTTTTTTTTTTCCAAGAAAAAAAACATGGCTTTAAGGTTTGCTGATTGACACTTACTGAGATTCGCATGTAAATAATGTCGTCTTATGCCTGGAGTATAATTATAGCAACTTTCATACAGCAAGAAGCCTGTAATACTGAGTCTGACTCTCAGAAATAACCTGAAGCTATTTCAGTTCATTCTGAGCCAAAAACGGGTCACAAACATCTTGAAAAACATTTGATCAGACTGAACTTAACATCACTGGTCTTAAGGCAAGTTTATGTGGCAGTTAGTGCAACCTCGGTGTCATCTCTCTGATGAAAGGAAAGGTTTTTGGGAATAAAAGCCAATAAATAGAATAGAATAGAATAAATACAATAGAATAGAATATATATCTAAGTTTGATTTGGCAGCTCTTGAGCGTTTTCACTCTTTAAATCAAGTCCAGCTGTTCTCAAACCTGCTGCCTCCTCTCCTCACAGTCTCGACTGCTCTGATCATCCTGGTCCTCTCTGTCCGCCAGCGCGGTGTCCAGGTGGACGTCCTCTTCGTCCAGGGTCACCACCACCGGGGGCCTTCGTCTCCTTCCTCCTCCTCCTCCTCCTCCTCCGACGACGACAACGCCGCCGCTTCCTCCTTGCTCGGCTTCCTCCTCGTCCTCATCGTCCTCCCCGGCCTCAGTGTCCTGGCTGGCCGAATCCGTGCAGGTGGAGGACAGGGACGAAAGCTTGTGTCGGAGCTCGGCCTGGGTGGGGACCTGGAGGCTGATCTCGTTTGTAAAGGACTCGATGTCTGGAGCTTTTAGATATCAGAAGGACTTAATTAGGCGCATTGTCAAATGAACAGAGAATGCTGCAGGAGTGACGGCGTCTTGCAGATTCTCATGCTGCTAGAACATCTGCTGTCTAGTGAAAACAATAGACACATATAGAAGGCAAAATTGATAAGATCCTTACCCGGGGGTTTCTGACTACAAATGCGCACAAATCTAAGATTAGTTGTGCCAACCCATTTTACTTTCATCTCACAAATAAGCACTACTTCCTGTGGATCCCTCTTGCTTTACACTTTTAAAAAACATAAACGTTTTTTTAAAAGTCTCTTTTACAAATTGTGAAACAGATCATGGCAATGTGATATATGAGAAAAAAGACGGGGGGGTTTGCATTATGTCTAAATGACGTGAACTAGAGTTCACTGAACTGACAGGTTGCAGTGTGATTTTTCTGGACGTAGCGTTTACCTGTGACAGGTGAGGCGGCGCTGTTGTCCTCTCCCCCAGAGTGCAGGAAGACGTCCAGGGCCTCGTGGTCGGACATGTCCATCAGATCCATCTGCTCCAGCATGTCCACGTTGACCTCCATGGAGGACATGCTTCCTATTGGCTCTGGACAGATCACAGTCAGATATCAGGAAGTGCCAAAGCGTGGAAAAAGGCAGCAGCAAGGAGCTGAGTCCAGGAAGGAAGGCGCTTTGCTCTAAGTCGGAATCGTTACTCAGCGATACAAATGCATAAGCCAATGAGAAAACACAAGACGGATGGTGTTTGAGATGTTAAAGCAGGTATGAGCAAAAAATAAAAATAAGAAACAAATGAAGTGCAAAAACTATGTGGCTTCAACATGACAGGAAATAAACTTACACACCATTTTCTTCTTATTATTATTATTATTATTTAACCAGACCTGAAAAATGACTTAAATTCAAGACTTTCTAGACTGCTTAAGAACCCTGAGAGCTGGTCTTGGTCTTCAGTGGTGAATGAATACAGCAAATATCTAATGCAAAAGCCACTGAAGGGTAAAAGCAAAAAAAAAAAAAAAAAAGTCCTGCACTTTGCAGGAATCCGTGTTTCAGCCAAACGTAACGAGGGAGAAAAATGACTGAATATCTGCAACAGTATTTAGAGTGAAACTTCTTGACTCGTACATGAAGTAGACGGCGTGTATAGATTGTGTTCATGTGAGAGAAAAAAAACAAAAACAATGTTTTTCTCTGAGTTACTACTGTTACACAACATCAACTGTTCCCACATAGTGAGTTTAATGTTGGACTCTTTATGTTCATTAAATATGACGTAGCCAAATCTTGCACATACCGACAGGAAACGCTCCCAAGTCAGTCAGTTTTAGCATTTGCACTGCAGATTACTCAGCTCTTCAGACACATTATGACAAAGAGCTGAATTATTAGAAGCTGTGACTTTGGCAGATTAGACGAGTCATTCATTTTATAAGCGTGTACAGAGGATTGTACATCCTCGTAAAGCAGGACGTGTACACAACAAAACTCTCCAACGAAAACAAAAAAACGTATTTCCAATTTTAGATGAAATCTTTCTCATGAACCGACACACTCCTGGATTCACCACCTTGCGGGGCTGCAGAGCCCCACGGTTTGCCATAATGGTTTTGCTGCATGCATCACAGACGGCCAGTCCTGGCACCGACAGGGTGGAGGGTGGGAGTGGGTTAGCAGGGCAGGGTGGAGCGGGGGGGGGGGCAGCAGAGTTGTAAGCACATGAGGAAGAAGCGACGTGATTGGTTGTTAGCGCAGGAGTGCTGGAAGGTGCTTTTGCTACCATACCTCAAGGAAAATGAGGAGGAGTAGAAGAGGGCGGCACAGGGAAGGAGAGCAGAGTGAAGAGTCACAGAAGAGGAAAGAAAGAGAGAAAGAAAGAAAAAAAAAGGGGGATGTTATTTCCAATACAGGCTGCCTTAAAGTCTCCCTGCCCTTTAAGCTGCAACACAAACACATACAGATTATACACGACAGAATGTCACACCGGGATTAATTCGGGCCGTTCTTGCATGCGTTTCTCACCATTAGGCCGTTTCTTACCCAGCATTTTTAATGGAAACAGATCTAATTTGTGCTAATGGGATGCAGACTCCTTCAAGTGCGTATCCATACGGCCTTTCTCGTCAACGCCATGTGAGACATGGGACGGATGACAGATTGCACCCTATGCAGAGCGGCGTCTCCAGGACAGGAACATGAATAAAACAGTGATGCTTGGTAATGTTGAAAAGGCTTTTTGGTCTTCTCGACTAAAAACATCCTCTCCCATCAGACAGCTTCTGACATGCTCCTCTGTTTGCCTTGGTGTGACCTTGCCTAAAAGGGTACCCCTGCTGGGAGGGCTCTTATTGCCTGCAGTGAAATTACACAGAATAAATGCCTGTGTGTGTGTGTGTGTGTGTGTGTGTGTGTGTGTGTGTGGGGGTGGGGTGTGTGTGTGTGTGTGTGTGTGTGTGTGTGTGTGTGTGTGTGTGTGTGTGTGCGTGTGTGTGTGTGTGTATGCGTATAAGAAACATAAAACAAAAAGTAAAGTCTAAGACTCTTGAGATCAGTTTGTGATTATTACTGGATTATGACGTTCACTTTGTATTTCCTGTTCATGACAAACTTCCAGACTATTCTCCAGACTCGAGTCCAAGCAGCAAAATGTCGTGGCCACCATGCATTACAGCGCATTTAGGGTCACATCCAGTCTTAGGTTTGTAACACTTGAGCCAAAAGTTCTGTTCTGGTCTTAACGGTCCAAAGCACGTTCTTCCACATGTTTGTGGCAAGAAGGACTTTTCCTGACTTGCACCATATGCAAAGGGCTTCTTGACCGCTTCTCACATTAAGCCACTCATCTCTCCATTTTCAGATGAGGCATTGAACAGTTTGGTGAGATGTGGGATTGATTTATAACCTCTAGATAATCCTGCCTAACCCGTCTTCTGTGTTCCTTGGTCTTCGTTGCGGTTTTTTGTTCTCTAATGTTCCCTACCAAACCTCTCATTCAGTGTTTGTGCAGCATTTTGTCAACTAACCTTTGGGATAATCTTCCCTTAGATATTTTTGTTAGAAAGCCCACCATGATTCAACAGTTTCATTTTACTTTGTTTTTAGATTTTACTTTAGGGAAAAAAAGAAGAAAAAAAAACAAAAAACATTTCATTAACTACAAGCAGTTTTGACTGACAATAGAAACACAAACCCCACACATTTTCTCCATTCTTCATCCTTAAATCTCTTCCCTCTAGCTCCATCTCTCTCTCTGTCCCCACTGCTCCACAATCTTCTTTCATAAACTGGTTCCAGGGGATTAACGGAGGAGGATGGATGAGTAAAAGAGAGAGAGAGGGAAGAAAAATAAATCACATCCCCAAACCCCAACAGAGCCTGCAACGTCTTTTAACACCGAGTCTTTGCAGCTCCACGTTTCAGGACATGCTTTTGGGAATTTGTGCTGACTTTTGGAAGCAAAATTGGGCGTAAACCACAGCAGGGACTCTATTGCAGCCGCATTGCAAGAATATATCTTTATCTATATGGCCTGATGACATTATTCATAGTAAAGGTTTGAAGGACAGAACCTCGTTACAGAGCGACAGTGTTATCATATGCAACATGAGGTCTGGATGAGGTCTCTGCTGGGAGCAACGGGACTCAAACATTAAACTCAATAACATGTGGCTTTGTATTCTGCCAAGAATAAGATAGACAGAGATAAACTCATTAGTTCATACTTCCTAAATCATCAAAAGAGACATTTTCTTCTTCTTACCTCTCCTCTCGGTGATCTGAAGGTATCCAGTGGACAGGTACTGCTCCATGTCTTGTTGAAAAGCCTCCTCGAAGAACTTCTGCCTCTCTTTCAGCTTCACCTGGGGTGCCGGGACCCCTGCTGGCTCGGCTCCGGGGACTTTCTGCGAGTGCTCCGCGTCAAGCTCCACTGGAAGCGCAAGACAAGCGAATGCAAGTTAACTTTTTATTTCTAACAAGCGACAACCGTGCGCTACAAAAAAAAATAAAATAAAATAACGACGAAGCGGTGCATCTCGGTGAAACGGGGAGCAAAAGAAGCGAGGCTTATTTCATCCATCACATTTCTGTCTTTTCCAGGAGGAAGATTCGGGAGGCCAGACTCAACCCCCTGACAGGTCGAGGTCAGCGGCTACCGAAGCAGAACGATGTGGAGCTCTGCGCTTTGAGGCGTTCGGTTTTTCTCTGATTCACCCCGGTGTTTGTAACTCAATACTCTGTCCGTCTGCTGCGGGCTGCACAGGAGAGACCAGCACACTAATGTCTCGAGTGAATAATCGCCACTGCTGCAAACACATCAGGAAACCAAGAACCAGCCTCCTGCTGTGTGCGTCCCCTCTGAGGCTCTGAAGCTTAACAGACGAGTTTCAGGAGAGAGATTTATTTGTGTTGTTGAGAAGCACAGAACTCTGCTGTGACGGATGGGAGACTCAGGACTCTCAGCCTTCAGATTAGAAGTTTCTACAGTACTAAACTCTGCACTTTGGTCTGGACTTTGACTGGGACATTCTAACATGTGAACATGTTTTGACATAAATTATGAATCTGGCCATTTAGAGTTGTTGTCCTACCAAGAGATGAATCTTCACCACAGTCTCAACCATCTTCAGGTTCTTCCAGGATTTTGCGTTGCATGTTGCTTCATTAACCACCAGTAACTTTAACCAGCTTTCCCATCTGTGTGGGGGGAAAAAGCCCCAATCCCACAGTGTGATGACGTCACTGCCGTGTTATATTTACACAGAGAGACTATTTTTTTTATCTGAAATGCAATATGTATACATTTTTGTACATTTTTGGCTTATTTAGTGCCTTTTCTGAGTCTGCATACTCTAGTTAAAGATTAATCAAGTACTAAATTAGTTGAAAATTATTTCAATAATGGATTCTTTGCGATGAATCATTGTATCCCTTCATATTCGCGTTGAGCCTTTGAGATATTTTAACATAAGGTAGAGTTCCTGGTTAGCAGAGAATGGGGAATAGAGAGTCTGTTTGTCTGAAGGGACGACATGAACTTTGCGTAACGCTTTCTGACATGATGGAAGCATGACTGTGCTGTTTGTGAGTGGAGGCACTGATGCAGCCTGGAACCATGGATGGGGATGTCTCTTTATTTTCCTCCATTTTTCTCTGACAGACAAGTGTTATATAAGTCCACCCACGAACTACAGCGCGAAAGTCAGTTCAATATGTCACATCGAGACATATTAAGCTGATCCATACATTAGCTGTGATTTTTGATTTAGCTGGGACTAAAAGATTTGGGCGGCTCCTGGATGTTCCTCCGTGTTACAGGAACACCGAGTCCCGTGAATTTACATTTTACAGTCTCCCGTCCTCTGCTACCGTGGCGCCAGGGACTCAACACCCCGACATAGAATAGAGTCCCGATAAACTGTGGGCTGCGGCAACAGATGGACGCACACAAAACCAAAGAAAAACGAGCTCCCATAAGAGCTCGCGCTGACGTTCCTCAGAGACGCAGCGGAAAGAATAGCACTCTTCTTTTCTCTCTGTCGTTTCTTACCCGGCGTCCAATTTATCTCATTCATCTGATGTTTCATGTTTGTCCCTCATCTTTCCCCCATGACTCTGAACTGCCTGGCTGGTGAGTTGGTGTGTGTGGCTCACAGAGACCGCTCTATTAGATTAGGGGCCTCAGGGAAGCTTTGTTAAGACTGCCAACCATTGTGCAGGGTTAGTAGCAGCGGAAAGAGAAGGCATAATGGAAAAAGAGGCCAGTGTGGTTAGTTATAATTAGGGCTTGTAGACAGACAGTAATAACAGTACTGTTGGATTCTGGGTTTTATTTTATTTGTTTCTAATCTGATTCTCAGTCCATTACTTTCCTGTACTGACTATTTGTTCACGTCTTTGTTCATGCTGACTGAATTCAATCTACTATTTATTTTGTCTGCAGCGCGTCTTCTGTTGTCTTATTAAAGCATACATTTCCAACCAGATCTAGGGTTTATTCATTTGTTCATGTCAATGTCAAAATTGTGATCTAAACCAACGTATTCCGGGTTTGGACGGTTTTCAGGAACAACAAAAAGGCTCATTCAGGTATGAGCAGTCTCAGTTCTTTTAATATTTGAAATCTGACAGGAAGAAATGATTCCTGACTCTGTGAAAGAGAGTGAAATGCTTACACATTTCAACCCAAACGTTAAACTATGGACACCCTCAATCAGTCTTAATACAGGTAGATATATCCTTAGAGTGCAAACAATCTTTATTCACTGGATAACAACAAACTATTGTTGGGCCACAACTAAAAGAACATTTTCTCTATTTTCATTGATGCTTTAGTGGTGCACCCTGTAGGAAGGCCCGCCTCAGACAGCAGCTGGGATCATTTGCATAGTCTGTGGTTAAAAATATCAGCCTGTTTTTGTCTATGAGGCCAGCGCGGCTAGATTGCGTTTTGTCGGAAACAAACATTTATTTTATTGACAAGTTCAATGTTTATCACTGTTTATAGTGATATTCATAGAGAACGTGTTGGCTGCTGCAGCTTATTGTTTATCAGTGTCAAGTGAGCCGACTTGTACAGAGGCAGGGATGTCCAAATTGCGGCGCGAGAGCCATTTGTGGTCCCCTGGGCTGCTTTTGCGTGACTTTTGGCCGCGATTCACAGATGGTACAACTTTAGCACAGACACTTGATGCAGGCAAAATCCTTTTTCAGATCATGGCACAAATATTCTGATAAATTAAAAGTTAGATACAACATGCAGTATTTAGAACTAAGCTTTTGCTTTCGTTTTTATTTTACAGTAAGTAGGACCGCAATTATCCAGTGATATTTACCCAAAACCAGATCTGCCTTTGATTTATTTTTCAGATTTGGGTGAATGTAGCAACTGTGGCCCAAATCCTGAGAATAGGCAAAAGCCCACGACCAAGAAAACAGCAAAACCTCCAAATATTAGGAATCCAAATATGGCAATGTCTTATTCTGGGACCTGTGATAGCTTATATAGAGCACTCCAACAAAATCTGAAAATTAATTAAAATATATTGGAGACGCTTTCCAGCACATATGAAACTAGTCAATACATTTTTATCAGGTTCACAGTCAAGCGTTGGGTAAAGGAAGCAGGCAGAAGAACAACATTTTAAAGGTTTAAAGAAGTTGGCAGAATTAACAAGTCACATTAAAACAAGAAGTAAACTTGTGAACATTATTCTACAAGGTTTGGTGGTTTTCAGCTTCAGCAGATGCAAAGCCTCTCATAGAGCTGACTGAAGACTGTGGCTTTGTGTGTTTATTAAAGTGTGTTATGAATGTCACTGGTAAGTGTGACCAGTGACACACAGGCATAATATTAATACAAACCATAGCATCTCAACGTACCACATTTAATCTCTTCTATTGTTATCACCTTCTCTATAATTACCAGCGAGTTTAATGTACCTTACTTTTTTTTTTTATCTCTTACTCTTCTTTCCAGTCTTCCGTCCCTCTCGCTTCTATTTGCCTTTGCAGCATCACAAACGACAAAGCTACGTACATCCTCCTACACATGGTGCTGTGGCTACAGGAGCTATTTTTAGCTGCCACCCATTTAGCCTAAAGTTTGTGATGATGAATTTCAAATAAAGGCACAAATGAGCATTTCTCCAAGGTCCGATACATTCTGCGGGTGTATGTGTGCAGCAGCTGTTCCAGGCATCTTCAATGGTATGCTTCTAACTCGTGTTGCTAAAGGCTCACATCATAACATGACTCACGTGAGCAGTAGTGAATACGCACTCGCAACGGAGTATATATATATACATCTGCAAATGATTCAAGGGACCTGAGCTACATTGTTTTAGTCACAGTAGATAATGTAAAGAATGATAAACTACCAATAAGAGAGAGAAAAAAAAGCAAAATTAACCAAATACAGGAAAGGAATTACCAAAAGAGAAAGACACAAATGTCAAGTTAACATTAAATTGGAAACTGGCAATACAAGTTCAGTGTATTGTTGCACTACCTGACTTTGTGGATGCTGCGGTGTGTGATGCATCTGATCCAGCCATAAAATTTTTTTTTTAAATCCTAAAAATCCCCCTCCAGTATTGTACGTTTAAGTCTGTCTGCTCACTTTGCCAGCTTTTATGTACCGCATCTGTTTCCAGCTGGTTTTGTGTGTTTCGTATGCAGGAAGCAGAAGCCACAGGAAGAGGGGGTTGCACGAGAAACTGCACCTGTTTTTTTTTCTGACAAACCGTAGTAGAACCATTCAAGTGCCGACTACTGTTGCTAGTCGTTTCATTAAATATCTGTAGCACATCTGTTGTCGTTTTACACCAGCATGATTTTGCATGAGACATACTCATATGCATAAACGTGTTTCTATTCGTAGAAGCGCAGACTGCAAGCGGCATTAGGAGTTACTGTAAGAGGACGCGCTGAGAACGGACTGCAATTGAAATGTAAAGCAGATACTCCATCAAAGGTTGCTTGTGACTGTGGGATTCAACTCACGTCGAGTTTTTAGAAGCATGCCGATTTAGTCATCGCATCTCCTATCTGGGCTCACATTTCAAAGACTTTTAAAAACATCTTTTCAGCAGCATTTCTGAAGCATCAAACTAAATGGAGCACTTTGAGAATCCTTTAGACTCAGAGGATCTGTAGTCAGAGAGCCAACAGACCCTATTTAAGCATCTGCAGCAGCACTGATAGGCAACAAGAAGCCAACCTTTTTCATATGGAAATATATGAGCCATAAGCAGCAGACTTAATTTAGTGGTGAGCCTTTCATTGACTCTCCAGTAGTGTCCTCTACAAATCAGGGGTATCCATAAGCTGCACCAGTGGAGCCTTGATTCCTTCTTCAAATTTGGTCGCATCAGAAACATAAATGTGGAATTTTTTGTTATTTTCCCACCCCTTTTTAGGATTTTATGTGATGGACCAGAAACATGTGAAATGGAAGAAAAATAATGCATTATATAAAATTTTTGCTGAAGGGTGTCGACTTTCTGCTGTGTGCTTTGATGTAAAACCCTTTCAATGTGGCTCCAGCTGCACGTTTAGGATCTTTATCCAAAACCTCTGGTCCAGTTTTCTGGCTTTCCTCCATCCATCTTGACATCAGCTCTGACCCGGACAAAGAAAAGCTTCCCCACAACATGAGGTGCCATGTCTTACAGTGGAAATGATGTGTGCCATTTAACGCAGGAAGGATCTTTCATGTGGTTGAAAAAGAAGAGTTACATTTTGGTGTCTTCTGACGGCCTGCATCAGGGGAGCCAAACTCAGTTTCATTTTGGGCAATAATAAAAAATCCGAACGTTCTTAAAGGGCCGGTTGTGCCAAAATATATTGATAAAACCAATTAAACTGTTAAAATACTAAATAGCTGTTCCTCCAGGATTTTGTGATTGCTTTTGTGATTTTAGCAATCAAAATGACAGATTTTGCTGTGCTGATTTAGAAAAGTTGGGAAATTTTTGATTTTTGTGCTAATGTATGATATTGAATGTGACTTTTTATTGTTCGCCATATCAATTATGGACTATAACTTGACATCAAGAAAAGCTGAGGCAGCAGTCTCTTTCAAACTCAATGTTTTTGACAGATTTTGAGAAAATTTGCAGTAAAATCAAAAATTGATGTGGAGATTTGTTGACTTTCCCTGAATTTTGCAGATTTGTGAAAAACTGGAGGGACTTTTTGATATAATTTGCTTTTTACACATAAAAAGCTGTAGCTTTTTATGTTACCTTGAGTTTGACACATGTGGCCTCCATGCTTGTAATGTTCTCTACATGCTTTGTGAAAACTGGAAATGGAAACATTCTTTTTAAAAATGGCTTTTCTTCATTTGAGGACTGTGCGCCACAACGCCCAGATTTCCGTTTGTACAAAATACTAAAAAACATTTTAAAAATGTTCTATTTTGCAATCGTGTCACTGCTTTAGGTGCCAACATAAAATCCCAATATAATCTGTATGTTAGGATCTGTGAACACAGGCACTGTGGATGGGTTGTTTGAAACGGGATGGGATCTGCTGTCCAGTTTGCTTGTAGTTTCAGCCAAAAAAACAAAAAAAACAACAAAAAAATCCGGGCCTGGAGCCATCTGCCTCTATTTCTGTGCTTATGTGGAAAAAGAAAAACTGAACGTGACAGAGAGAGAAAGAAGGAGTGGCAGTGCGATGCAGGACGAACGTCGTTTTTCGGTTGTCAGAGAAAGACAACAAGCCCAGAGTCATTTGTCAGTGCCATTTATTTTGCAGAATTTGACGCCTTGTGTCATCAAACTCTGTGTTGCTTCTATAAAATAAAAATAAATGTTGTCATAGATAGATTTGCTTTGAGATGATATCTGTATTGGACTGCATGTATTTTGTGATCAGCGGTTTATTGTGCTTTTCAAGTAGTCTGCAGCCCAATCACTATGAGAAAAGAATAATCTGTTTTAATCCATCCATACGTAAAAAGTAGCCCGTTCCATCCGACTCGCTACACAGATAAAACTATGCAGCGCGCTCCATCCTTCATTTAAATGAGTTGTCTAGTCGCAGATGGATTTGTTTTCTAGCCTCGTTTTTTTTCCCTAAAACTGCACCACACATCTTGATGTCCAAGAGGCAGGGTGGACGGTGAGAACAGACAGCCACTTCAGCTTCTTCTTCTTCTTCTTCTTTTTCTTCTTCTTCTTCTTTTTCTTCTTTTTCTTCCTTTTCTTAAGCCCTGCTCACTCAGCCCTGGTATTTTTAGATTCTGTCCGCCTCGCTGTATCTCTCAAGTGCTCAGGTTTCCGCCAAAGGCAGCCCCCATGTTGTAAATAACACACACACACACACACACACACACACACACACACACACACACACACACACACACACACACACACACACACACACACACACACACACCCCATCACTTACTGTCTCCTCGACACGCTCACACACCCAGAAAGAATTACTTGCAAGCTGCTGAACGAATACACACGACACACACAATGCATTTCAGACAATCGGAATGAACTTTGAGTGGCAGATTAGAGTACAGTACAATTCACTGCCTACAAGGGGCGGTTGCTCTTGTGGCTGAAGAGTGATTTTTTTTTATTTATTTATGTTTTTCTGGAGCAGTTCACTTAAATGCTGTTGTGTGATAATTATAAGTCATATATAGTTTGAGTTAGTTGGGGAATCCCTGGTATTTCTGTTTCCAATATGTGTTTGTATTCTTTCCAGTAAGTAACATCCGTGGTCACTTACTAAATTAAGTGACCACAAATAAAAACTTCAAATTCCTACAAAGATGAACTTGTCAGATGATTTACCTCTTTTTACTGAAATGAAACACTGTAACAATAGGGTAAGTGTGTTTTTAGACACGGTGTGGTTTAAACTGTACATGTTCCTGTTTTGCCTTATTGTTGTTCCTGTTTAAGAGGGCATTACAGCAGAGTGATGTTTTGCTTTGTGGGCTACAAAGTGCTCTCCATGCTGTGTGGGTGACGAACACAGTTTACCACACAGGTTTTCATGCTTCCTATGATCTGCCACAAGAGGAATTGCTTTTCCAGTTTTTATTCTCAATTTTTCTCTGTCAACAGAGCAAGTCCTTCAAAACCAGGGTGTCATGATTGTAACATTTACATAATTCTACTATGTGCACACACTAGCATACCTTAAAAAGCAGGATTTGTGCTGAAACTATTACAGCTGGATTTTAAATTGCGTTGATCTCGGATGCATATCATCTCCAAGCACCGCGATCGTTTTTGGACAGGAGTCTGAAAATGCATCAGTTTGTGTCCAGAACCGTGGAAGCGTAGTGAGACAAATAAAAACCTTTCTGCTTTATTTACCTCTCACTCACAGCTGGCTGAGAGCAGAAACTCATTTTGACTGGTTCGCAATCAAATTAGTGTTTGAGATGATGTGGCAGCAACAGTCGATAAACGGAATCTGAAGATGGGCCTCGTCGAAAGAAAATGAATGCAATAAAAAAAACCAAATTCAGCAGGGATGTTTCCGAGTTGAAGTGTTATCTGTTAGTTCTGCAGTTACTCAGTGAAACAAACTCCTAGGCCATACACCTGGCTGCAATCAGCAGCTGCGTTGCTGACATTTACCTGCCATTAAGACCAACTCTTCCTGCCTCAAGCTGCTTTCTGGGTACAAGTAGCTCATAGCTGCTCTCCTTCCTGCCCACATCTTTAACTGTTTACTCTTATTCATCCCAAGTGATACGTGATGAACACCTCAAGGTTCCTTCTCTTTCTCTGTCGGTGGCTATAATCGCCACAGTGGGAGAGTGAAAACAGATTAAACCAGTTTTCTAACTACACATGTAACCAGGCAACTGTACGCCAACATGCAAGTTGGAGCTCTGTAGGAGGGCTTCTTGCCTCCTGCTTAGTCATTTACAGTGAGAACACCAACAGAGAACACATTTTTTCTTAAAAATTAGATGGTTACGGATACCTCACTGCTTATGGGACCTCCTCTATTGATAAAACATGGACGATGTGGATAATATAATGTGACTTACTCAACATGACGGATGCTCCACACTCACGTGGCAAAAATCAAGCTTTCATCGACAGCGATGTGGTTTACTGCCTGTCAATTAGCATTGCATGCAAAAAAAAAGCAGACGCATCGATTGACACAAACTGCTTAGACAAGACGAAATATGTGCAGATCCCCGCAGGAGCATGTATGCACAACAACAGGCCTTGCATCAAATCAGAGGCGTCAGCTACTGTAGCAACCCGAAGATTCACAGCACAAAGACGCATGCTGGACTCAGGAGCGTACCAAGCGCAGGACGGGGGGAGGGAGGTTGAAGGTCACATGAGTGAGCCTAAGCTTGCAGAGATGAGAAAAATACTCCTTTCAGTCTCCAAAGGGTATATAAGAGGGAATGCTTTTCTCTCACGATGCAACCTGACAAAAATGAACAACAGTGACTCTGTTTTGTAGCCAATCTAAAAAAAAAAATTAAAAAAAAACCTTCCTGAGGTTGAACAAGGCACAACATTTTAGTTCTCAGTAGTTTGGTAAATTACATAATACATATTAAGGACAGAAGAATTAAAATGACTTTTAGCAGAAGTGGTTTTTGTGTTTGGTTGTGTGGGGAAAGGATTCTCTCAAAGCAACAGACAACAGCTTCCCTGTAAAAGAGAGCAGCATGCGATGGAGTAAAGTCTAACTTCAATGAAAACAACACAGACAATGCTAGTTAAAAACTACTAGAATGTTGCAGATTACAGAAGATCCTAGGAACTTTGTCTCTATCTTGGTGTCTTGCTGTTGGTGTTTAGATCTACCTGTTCAGTCACCAGGCTGAAGGCAAAACTTACTGCAGAAAAACACCAGTGTTGTTGGACCTCCTGGGTTTATCAAACTGATTGAGCTGATTATTATTTTTTCTTTTATGTCTTTTTTTTATTTGTATGTGGCAGGTGTTTTCTCTGACACCTGCCACTTGATGGAGTCTGCATGCTTGACAAGGCAGTGAAGTGAGACAGACTGCGGTCTTTGGTTATGATGCGTAATACAACCACTGCTACATTTCCCAGCTCTCCTTTTGCGATACAGCAAACAGCTGCGCTGTGCTTTCCAGCTCTGGGATATTTAGGAATGCCTGACTATTTGTTTTGTTCTCTGAATGGGAGTTTTAGACCTAAATACTATGTGTATAAAAAGCCTGAAGGAGAAGAAGCAATGTGTTCCAGTGAAAGTACTGGAAGGATGTAGTGTGAATGTTTTCTTTTGGGGTTGTTTTTACAACCCATCTGCCAGCTGACATTTACAGCACACTTCCCATGCTGCAAGGCATCTGGCCTTTTTAAATGTGTATATTCAGTATAACATGTGTATGTTAGCATGGTTTCAGGTGGAGCTGATAGGAGGCGGATTCACAATGAAAGGGGACAGATGGTGCGATCAGCAGGGAGGAGGCTCTGAATAGCGCATGTTCAGCCTGCGTTTGACGACTTTATAAATGAATCTCAAATCCCGTTGTCAGGAAAGTAAATAAGAGAGGACATTTTTTAAATTCTGTTTAACAAATGTAATTATTTTAGAAACTCACCAAGTTAGATATAATGTGAAAATGCTATGAGACAAATTGAGAAAAGGCGATGTCTCAACTTGAATGTGAATGACAAAATATGATACCAATAGCCGTAAGGTTGATTTTTTTCCCATGTTTTTGCTTCTGACTCAATGGCCCCTCTATGATATTTTGTTTTTTGTCGTCTCTTGATAGGTTTGGATCAATGCGTGCAATGTTACCATCAAAGTACTATTTGTGTGCAGTATTCATAGAATTTCATTGTTCCTAAAAGCATGCATGCATGTAAATTTTGTGATACATGTTTTATCACAAATCATGAACAAATCTTTATATTCTGGTTTTTCATCCCCAAAGGCTGTTTTGCTCTTCTTTCCACTTCAACTGATCAGCTAAATTTTAGGATTTGGTCAAAATGAACCCTAAGTTTTCTAAATTATTTCTTTAAAAAGTGCATTTGATTAACCCCGCCGTAGTAAATGGTCTACAGCTTAGACAAAGATATTTTTGCCCTATGGATTAGTAGAGAAGAGAATGACTGTCTCAGATATTGTCTTTAGTTCACTGTTAGAGTTTTAACGTTTAAATTATGCATGAACATAAATTCTTAAACGTGAAACCCTTTCTCTTCAAGTGCAGCTCATACTCAGGAGAGAGTTGTAATTTATGCCTCATTTTGAAAGCGATGGTATTGACGTCTACATTTTAGTGGGGGTTTTTTTTTTGACACAAGTCGACAAAGCACAAGTGAAAACGTGATTAAAATATACTTTGGCTCAAATGCCTGGCTATTTGCTTTTCAAGAGTTTCGTTTTTACTTGGAAGCACAAGATTGCATACCACCCACCCCATTCGGAGGCACAGATCCAGCAACAGAGAAAAGGCAGTAAGATCCATAGAGAGGAGGCCGTTTTATCTGACAACAGCTGACAGCGCACTGTCAAACAGTTAGTCCATCCAGCAAGAAGAGAGCAGGCAGGGAGCGAGTGGACTCACCCAGCTCATTATAAGGCTGTCAAACTATCCCCAGATCAAAAGCAATTTAACCAATTTACCAGTTTACCCCAAGTGAGCAGCTCCACATTAATCTGTTTATGCAACACACAGGGAAAAAAAAGGTGTAACTAATGTTTGTGGCATGGCTGAAAAAATGAGGTTACACGATGTGTCGAAATTAAACCCCAAAGCTAATCAAAATATTGCAGTTCCGGTCTTGCTTCATTTACTGCTGAAATGCAGCTAAACGCGTCCTTACAGAAAGGAATTAAATGCGTCTCAGTGAATGAGCTTAAAAAAAAAGAAATTACACATCCCATATTCTTGTCTGTGCTCAGAGATAAAATACGGGAGAAAGGCACATCCTAAATCGATGATCAGCCAATTGACTCGACTAAACTATGCCTGAGATGGATGTAAATAATTACCCTCTGGAATGTTTCGCCAGTACGTTAAGCAGGACAGGTCAGCGACGTTCAGTGAAATCATACCACTCACCAGGAGACAATTAAAAAACGCTCACATTCCAGAAGCAGCCTAATTCAGGGATGGATGAGCTGGTGAAAAGAGGGGCAAAAGCTGAGGAGAAGAGACATTTTCCGACAGGTTAATTGCTTGCCTTGAAGCGAAGCTTTACTCACGCTGATAAAGCAACGGCTTAATGACTGTGCACAAACCTGGCCACTCTGATCCTTACAGCAAGGAGGGGAAGGCAAAGTAAGGCAGACAGAAATGAAATACACAAGACAAATATCCGAGAAACACAAACACCCCTGGGCCTTTTGAACCACCTTGGATACTTTGCTCCGGCAAATGAGCGTCTTCTATAAATGGACTGAGATTAGACAAGTTATGGAAAATGTTTCGGCACATGGATACTCTATAGATATTTATATCCATTAAATACTTGTACTTTAAGAGTAAAAAACTTGAATTTTGAGGAAACTCTGCAAGCTTCCCTCCTTTTATTGCAATAAACCCATCTTTACTGAATGCACACCATCAAAACACAAAACAATATAACCGCAGTGTTTTCTCTTGTGTGCTGTACTGTAGAAATAAATTGAAAACGGGGACAAAAACCACAGGGATGCAAGATGACGAGCACATCAGTGCACATTTGAATATCTTGCTAAACCACAGACTGCTCACATCTTTTTGTTGATATAATGAATCTGGCTTTTACCTATCAATCTATTCTGTAATATTAAATGCTACGGAGATGGCACTGGCTGCTGCAACTCTTAGTTTGTTTGCTCTGTGACCTGATTTGCACTCAAGTCAGATATCCCGAAACAGCTCAGACAAAGAGATCTAAACAGAGACCAGCCGAAATACCGTTCAAGTTCTGCAGCGTTCAAAGCAAAGCACCAAGTTTATGAGGCGTGAAAATAACCTTTTTTATGAAGGATTTTTTTTTCTTCTACAAAGTAACAGCATCCATTTTTAATTAAACAGCAGGATTTCTTATTTGCACTTTCAAATATTTTTCAGCTTCTGCTTAAGACTCAGCTCCCTGAAATAAAAGTTGCTTACTCACACCTTCAAAAGATTCTCTACCTCTTTAAATAAAGTGCTTCCTGCCTGCTAACTAGACAAGCCAATTGTGTGAGAAGGCGTACTTTAACATTGCTGTCATCTCTAGTGATACATTCTGACCTCATAGAGTTGACTCCATCAGGAATCCATGAAGAGACAGAACTACGATGGGAGAACAGGGTTCACCTGCGACCAGATGTTTGTAAAACAGTGGAAAACTTATGAAAACAAAAATAAAAAAATTTTGCTCTTAGGCTGAAAATAAGAGCTACATCTTAAAGAGTTTCCTTCCATCCATTTTGCTAGTATTGTTATCAATGGACTAGCTGGGGCATATTACAAGATGATTTGATCAACAAGTCATATAAAAAAAAAGAAGAGCAAAAATGTAGGTATTTGTCACTTCTGTGGTAGCAGAAGAAATACTTGACGTCATTGCAGCATAAAGTCAGTTGGAAAGAAGAGATAAAGCTCTACTTGTTTTAGGTGACGCTTTACAACATAACCCGATTGGGCCATGTTGGAATCAGTACAATTTGGCTTCCAGAAATAACGGATAATTTCATTGGGAAGTAAAATAAGTAGGACACAGTTTTGTTGTGAATCAGTAAAACCGAGACAGAATATTATTCTTCACAAAAGTATGCAATGCCTCCAACTACAAACTCGTGTCTTCAGCTGAAAAACCCTGACTTGAAGATTTTTTATTTTTATTTTTTATTGCTGCATCTATTCTCTTTGTGCACAAATTTGCCCCTCATCTCAGAATATGTGCTTTGATATGCGACACAGTTGTCACTCTGGGTGTAAGAACCCTCCCACACACATGTTCACTGTGATCAATGTTTCATCAGTCAATGTCAGAGTTAGAGCAAGAACTCGTATGGAAGAGATGCGTGCATTCAGAGGAGCAGATAAATCACACATTATTTTAAACACAAAGTATCTTGTTAAACTAGAGAATGAATTTAAAGCAGGTGTTCCGACATATGCTCATTTAGGCTGTTCTATTATTTAAGCTAATTAGGAAAACATGTTTTGCAAATTTTGGAATTAATGTCTGTGCCGTTAGAGGATGAGCAGCACTGAGAGAGATTTGGTTATTTTCTACTAGTAAAGAAAATAACCAATGCCCAATTGTTAGATATGTGGGTACAAGATGGTTTGTTTGCGGATACAAAGTGGACGTAGAGCAGGACAAAATTGTAAGGTGTTGGTTCAGGATCAGGGCATGAAATGTCAAGGTGGCAAGCTGACCTTGACCCCAGCCCCACTCCATCCACACTAAAATCTGCCCCAATGCTAAAACTGGCCTGTGCAGTGCAGTTAAGTCACTGGATTTTGTTGAAATTGCAGCTTCTGACCAGCTGAGAGGCTTGGGATGGGATGTATGTGTGCAGGGACGTCGAAGAGGCAGCCAAGTGGGATAATTGAACTAACTGTAGAAATCTATACAAACATGATTCCTTCGTGTTCCCAAGAGCTTCTGTTATGTAATACGACGACAGAGTCAATTGAAGGCAGAGCCTGAGATTACGTTTAGGTCTACGTCTGCATGTTGAAATACAACAATAAATGGACGGAGCTCCTCCTATGTCTTCCCAACATAATTTAAATAAGTCTTCTAAATTTAACTTGCGCTGCATTCTTCTGATTTTAAAAAAGTAAACAATAGACCTGAAGTCCGTCTTGTAGGAGGCTCAACATGTAGGAGAAAATGATCTGCTCAGATCTGATCAAAATTGTATCTTTTTGCCAAACTTCACCTGGTGGATCATATCGACCTGAACACAGCATCCACAAAGCGAAACATGGTAGTTGATGTGCTGAAGTTTCCACCAGCAGCACAGAGAAGCTGGATTATAATAGTTCAGAGCAAAAATAATTTCATGTCACATAGTGACCCAATCAGAGACCAAACCAAAAATGCAAATGTGAAGTTTGTGATGGTCACGTCAATCTATATAAATGATGTTTCCACAGAAAATGATATTTGCAAAGACAATCTGAACATAGTTTTAAGTTAATGCAAGCCACTTTAACATTGAGTAGCAACATCAAAGCATCTCCAGTTTCAGATAACAATCAGTGCAAGGGATTTTGTTTTGTGCTTCATCCAGGAGACAAGAAAACTCGTCACACTTTTGGAAGAAAAATACCTGATTAGTGCCACAGAGACAATGTGCCACTCTGACAATCCATCTGTTGTTTTGTTGTACCTGATTTCCACACCGTCACCTGGTAAACAGCACAAAACCCTCCCTCCGTCCCTCACTCAGAGCCACACGGCGGGCAGGTTTTATGCGTTACACGTCTGACACGTACCCATTCATCACACACCAAATGATAAATCTGCCAACGAACTCTGCTGAACAAACACAACATACAGCAACATCTTTGCAGAACCACCAGCAGCTTTTTTCAGACAGAATCACAGAAATGCTTTTGAACGTGAGGACAGAAAGAGGGAAAGAATACATTTATGACACTAAGTCAAATTTGTCAATTTATGTAACAGAGCATTTCATTTTGTTAAAGGTCAGAGGAAGGTTGCTGCAAAACAAACGCAGAAAAATTAATTTTGGGGGTTTTTTGATCCAAGACAAAGCAATGCTGACTGTTTACCACACCAAGGATAGCAAAATGCTCCACAGTACAACATGAGGAAAATTACATGTAATGAAGCCACTGTATAAACTAAATCATTTCCAGTCAGCTCAAAATGTTGCTGAATATCAAACCAGGATGTCAAATCTGAATCTGAACTCAATTACCTTTTTTTTTTTAGAAGTATTATATTTAAATTTGAGCATTTTTTATTTTTTTCTGAAGATGATTAAGCAATGGCTTAGAAATGAGTAGATTGGAAAAACAACCAAACACCCAAAAGAAAAAAAACAACTGTCCAAGATCACTTTATGAGACTGCAATTAAGTCTGTCACTTTCTAGCCACAACACAGAAGAATATAGGGTGACTCAAGACTTTTTCACAGCTTTGCCTTGGAACAGCTGGGTAAACATATGACTGTAAAGGAATACGCTAAAACACTGTATACCTGCAGAACACTTTCAACTTGCTGGAAAATAAAGAATAAACTCCATCACACAGTCTCACTTTGGTTTCAGTTTGGTTTTGGACCTAATTAGAGGATCTCTAGCCGTCTTATCGTACGTTCACTGCTCTAAATTTTCTTCCTCTCCATTTCCCAGAGGAGTAGGAGGAGAGGAGAGAAAAATCTGATGCCCCACCTGCTGAGGTACTTCACACGGGGAAGGAAAACACAATCTGAACGCCATCTGCGACCACAATGCCAGACAAAAACGTCGATTCTATCTGCTCAAGTTCTGATAACAAAATAGATGTGGGAATTTGATATCTACAGTATCTGTAGGAGAAAACAAACTGTGGTCTGCTCACTTGTCTGTTTGTATAAACCAGTGTATTTCTGCACACTTTAACGCAAGCTGTCATCCAAGTCCCCATTTAACAGCATATCCAGACACATTTGCGAGGGTGTCTGAAATCTTCTGACAGCTGAATTCAGATTAATCTTCCTCTTTTTTTCACCTCGGATGCATCTCCCGAAACTACACAAGTTCCAACCATGCTTGTAAAATTATACATCAATCAATGTTGCCCTTAAATTACAGTTATCATTCAAGTATGTATCCTTTTGTCCAGTATGTTTTGCATCATGATGACAAGTAACGTTTGATTTGTGGTTTCTACTAGAAAGGAAATCAGCAGAAAATTACTCTTTGTCACGTCATTGTGATGACTAAGACGAAGGTTTAAAGTAAAGCATTTGAGTTGTATCTAATTCTAGATTTAGAATATCTTAAGATCTCAACATCAATACTATTTTAATATTATTTTTATTGTATTACATTTCTCTTTTTCTTAATTAGTTTGAACTTCTCAACTTCCATATAGAGTTGATATTTCTTGGTCATTTTTCAGGCTGTTATTTAAAACAAATCCTCTCGTTTCTATTCTGCAGATTTGAGCTTTTTAATCCGTCGTCTCATCATCCAGCAGGGGAAAAGCTCAGTAAATTTAGTTATTTAAAAAAAAACAGCTTGAGAATCTTCCATATTCAACTTAATCTGGAGATAAAACTGGTTATCAGAGTCCTCTCTGATTCCTCCAGCCGAGTCTGCAGATGTTGTTCTAAAAATATGCTACAGTAATATAAAATATGGCTTCAGGGGCCCCCTGACACTTGGGCTGCTGGGTTGTGTTTACTCTTAGCTGCAGCTTTATGCACATCGAAGGTCTAAGGCAAAATGCAGTTTGGCTCACCTTCCTAGCAGCTTGTTAACCCTTACAGAGTTGTTGATTTGCATGGTGAGATCTTTCAAAAATAATTTTTAAAGGCATGAATCTTAATTACACTGAGAAATAAGTTTTATAAGAGCAACATTTTTGTCAGAATGCAGCAGTTTACTGGCCTATGTGTGACCACAATAAGTTGCTTTGACTGCCCTGTTGCATGAAATTTCATCTTATCCTTTTACAATTTGCACCGAGTTTGGTTTGCGTCAGCAATGAAATACATTTTGAAAGTTTGTACTGAGAGAAGACTTTAATACATGAGTTTAAATTTAGCAGATCGAAGAGTGAAGTCAGAAGCATAAGCGTTATACAGTGCAGTTGAGGAGAAAAATATTGTGATAGAATTACAGGTGTTTAAACTCTGGCTATCATGTAACACGCTCAACTTGAGATGGACATTTTCCCGATGAGGAATTTTTATTTATTTGGGAAGAAAACATGTTAGAGACGGTTTTAAAAACCAGGTGTGGGATCAATTTCTCATAAACAAATAAACAATAGAATCTTAATTTACATTTCTCCCTCATATACATAAGTTTATGTAATCATTCTGGTTGAATGATTACATAAACTTATTGAGAACATCAATTTTTACATTAATTTAGGACTTTAAATTATTTATTTGAATTGGGCAGAAGGAGTAAACCTGAGAGAAGTAATTTCACGCACAGTTTTTAATTAAATGTCCCAAATGTAAAACATATATCCAACCATGAAGCATAACCATGCCTGTGACTAAATCATGCATGAATATGTTTTATGCATGTTTGGAGGAAGATGAAGATTATCCGCTGTTTTGCCCACTCAGCATGAAATTTACATCAACCTAGAGCAGAATAACAAAAGCATGTGGTTAATGTCAAAGATACTAGTTTTATTAATCATTTTATTGTTTTTAAAGAGCTCAATCATCTTTCCATCGTGGAGGACGGTGTTGCAAATTTCTTCTTGCAGTCTGTCCAATTTAAAGAGTAGAATAAATACTGTAGACTCAAATCCAATCATTTTGTTCATTACCTTTAGTGCCCAGAACCCTTGAAATGCTGCCTTAACAGCTTTCTGTTTGTAAAATTCATGACTTGCCTCATCATCCATCTCCCTTCAGCTTCACCTGTTTCCCAATTTATTCTGCCTCCTCTTTCCTTTTGCATTCTTATCAATTCTTTGTTTCATTGAGCTACATTCTTCATCACCCAGCTTCTACTTCCTCACTTTTTAATTCTTTTATCCGTCATCTGTTGTCTGCTTCTCATCGCTCTCTTTCTCCCTGTGGCAGAATCCCAAAAGCACCTTCGGTGAGAGAACGTTCTTTCTGTTCCGGCTGATAGATTGTGATCTGTCTTGTCATTACAGTTCAGCAGAATAAACAATGTTAGTGTTGAGGAGGAGACATAGAGTCTACGCTTTGCCCACAGCACCTGCTATGCCAGGTGGACACAGCTTGGGAAGAAGAAAGATGGACACAAGGGACAGAAGGTCGGAGACAGAAAAAAGAAAAGGGAAAAGTAGGAAATTTTCTTTTCTTGCCAAAGAAAATTAACTAAGGTAAATGGCTGACCTGGTAAAAAATTGAACTATAATAGAAATTAATGTCTGTATGATAAAAAATAAATAAATAAAAAAGCAAAAACATGACTAGTTCTAATCGTGGCCTGCTGTGGCTCTCTAAAATGTTCATAGCCCCATTCAAATGCTAAATTTTTCGTTTTCCATTTAAAAAATTGTGACAAATCAAAATGTTGTACCTATTTTGTGCCATTAGCACAACTTAATTCACCAGAAAAGCAAACACAACAATGAAAAGACAAGACTGGAACAAGGTCAGAGAAAGTGCAAAGAAGTTGAGAGCAAAACAGAAAAGGTTTTTCAATAAACACAGGTTTAGCTCTATATGTGTCTGCAATCCTCTCCACACTATATCTGGGATGAGCAGCAGAACTCTCGTCTCTCATATGAAACCTCCAGATGTGACTAAAATGTCCTGAAATCTTGTGAGAAATTCTGTTTTTGGGCTACATTTCCAAATGACATGTTTGGTACAAAAGAAAAAAAAAAACCCAAATAAAACAAACAAAAAAAAAACAACAAAAAAAAACTGAATTTCCGAGAAAGAACATCACACCCACCATCGTGCTCTGGGGTTACTTTTCTCCAGATGTGGGTGAGGTGTTTCTGCAGTGAGTAAAGTTCTGAATATTTCCAAGTTTCAGTACTTTTTGCTGAAGACCTCCAGTTGTTTTCTAGAAAGCAGAAGACGAGGAGGAAATTTCATTTTTCAGTATCGCAGTGAGTTTATGCAAGTTTCTCAATCGGTAAAAGAAAATTAAAAGAATTCAAAGTTTTGAATTCAAACTAAATTTAAAAATGTTAAATTTTGACTTCATTTCTTTTTTTTGTTTCCACCGATAACCTATTTTCTTTTTACCTGCACTGTAAACAAACAAAATATCTCCATATGACAAAGCCACTGCCATCTCCTTAACCTGACAAATATGCCACCATGTTTACACGCTGTTGGAGTGCAAGTCAATTATCAGAGCTAATCACTTTTTCTTTATGTAATCCAGACCTCACGAAGAAACGAATGCATGAAAATCCATCTTGTGAAAGACACAAGGGACACAGCAGAGACACAACTGTGTCAACACATGATTCCAACAGCAACTACTTTATTTAAAGTGTGAGAACTTTCAAACAAAAGCAGATATCTGTCCCTCATGGGCTGCCATCTGCTTGTTTTTAGATGTTAGTAATTCTTCCTTCAATTATTTACTACTCTTGACTTTATTAAGACGAGTAGCTGCAACGTTATTAAAACTGTATCTCAGTAAGAGTGATAAAGAGGGGGAAACGGCACGTGATTAAATTTGATAAACATTTGTTTTGACAGAAGGGCTTTGGTTTGCCTTCCCACGTTAAAATATTGCCTCGTGACTTCAGCCATCAGAGACGGTGGGAGAGCTAGTTACTCCATCGTAGTTCAATAGTCCAGAACCCTCTTATTAAAGCAGCACAAAAGACTAATTATATCGGCAGTGCTTTGATTTACATGCAATTAAAGTTTCATGTGAACCCAGATAAAGCAGACGAAGGGGTAGGAGGAGGAGGACGGGAGAGAAGTGACAGGCTGGGTGAGGTGGTGGTGGTGATGGTGGTGGGATGAAGAAGAGACAAGATTAAAGAACACAGCAGCCACTGAAGCAGATTTCTTAATGCCGTAAGAAAGGAAAAGAAAGAAAGTTGTTGACAGCAAGAGGTGATGAGAAAAGAATAGATGGGGGGGAAAAGAATAGATGGGGGGGAAGACCAGAGAGGAGAGGACATGCGAGGCAAGCCATCATTTGGCAAGAGAAGTGATGACACAGCACATCCATCTCAGTGGCAGGTGACTGCTGTTGCTCCTTTAGAGACGGTAGGGAGGAGAGATCTGCCTCACTGCCACAATGTCAACACACTACACCCAGTCAGGCTGGTCAGACCATAAATGCTGTTCATTTTATCACCTGAAGCATGTATTTATTGAAATGACACCGCAAACTATGGTGTTAGGCACGCACACTTTGTAGAACTCCATCTTTGGTGATGTGTGTTATTTTATCAGTCAAATAAAACAATTAACTCAATGCAAGCGCAAAGATACGTGTTCCCTCTCCCAGACTGTGAGAACAAAAGAACGGGATTCTGTTCTCACCGCTCCTGTTTGGAGAGTTTTGTTTTCCCCATATATAGTGTCCAACAAACTCTGTGATTGAAATATGAAATATATGTTTAACGTGTAGGTGTGGTTACTACACTGACAGACGCTGCTGTGAAGGAGATCAATGGCAACTTTGCAAAGTTTCTCTGCAAGCGCTTGAGATTCTTGCGAAGTCTGAAATATCCTGAACAAAATGAACTTTGTTTTTGTTCTTGCCACCTCAAGTAAGAGAACAAATGTTTCCATTTTGTGTTTTTTCACTTTGATCCCATATTTAGTAAGTATTGAGAGAAACTCAAAAACAAAAAGATCTGTCAGATTTTTTCTAACGCACATAAAGATTTAGACATGACAAAAACAAGGATCCTTTTTACACTTTTCTGCAAGCGTCTTTTTGGGGTTCTCTTTTTTAATGGATGTTTATGTATGTAAGTGAGCAACACACTACCTCATAATTTCTGATGGATTAATAAAGTACCATCTAACCTTATCAACAGTGGGCCTCATCCTTATTCTGAAGTACTCACAGTTGGCCCAGTAGCTGGATAGACCAATAACTCCAAATGTCAGACACAGCTACAATGGCAGATTGTTACAATTACATGCACATGGTGAATTATGTAAATTATTAGGCATCTAATTTTGAATGACTAAATTTGATGTCAGGGACAAATAAAAATCCTAAGTGAGACATTATTATGGTAAATGGTTTTTTGGTGATTGAGTTGTTTTATGGATTACTCCAGATTAGGTTTCTTTCATCTTCAGTCATTTATATTTGATATTGCTATTATGCAACTTTTGAAGTGGTAATGTGGCCAAATATGAGCTATTTTTCTACTTCAGTGTCAAATCTGCACTTCATTTTTCATGTCGCTAAAGCTGCTCTGTAGCCGAGACCCGATTCCTCGGCATCCAGATTTGGTTACGTAACACTGTAGTTTGTAAGTCAGTAATCGTACCCTGGAGCCTCTTGATATTTCCATTTGAAGGCACTGCTCCGTGAGAAGGTAATGTGATGGATGCATCTTGACGAGGAACAAAACAGTCAAGCGAAAAGGGAGGGAACCCAGAAGAGTGAAACGTGTGAGAGTGAAAACATAGGTTTCAGCATTGCAGAGTCCAGCAACATAGTGTCCAGATATTGCAACATAGAAAAAAAAAAAAAAAAAAATGCCCGTGAGCCTAAACATACAAAAACAGGCTTCCCATATCTATGGATGTATCATTTGATGATCATTAACGCATCAGCCAGACATACCAACTGTTTCCGGGTGAGCTTCTCAAAGGCCCAGGTCGTAAATAACGCCCAGAAAACAACAAAAGGGAGAAAGGGAATGAGAGCTTGATGAGGGGGGAAGGCGTAATAACAACAGAAGCAATAAAAGGAAACCCATTTTCCCAGCTGTGATCTCTAGCTTCTGTACAGACAGTCATTGTGTGTATGCCTGTGAATGTGAGCATCTGTGAGTGGATCTGTTTGAAAGAAATTTTTTTTTTGTGTGTGTATATATGTGCCCACTCAGCCCGCAAGTGAGTCACATCATCTTATCAATCACCCACTTACACTTAAACCCATAATGCTTTATTGTAATGACAGAACCACCCAACAAAGTTACAACAGACTCATGATAAACATTTAACACATCTACACTCACAAGCAGAATATTTGTATGTGCAGTTATTGTTTTACGTAGGCAGAAAAAAACCTAACTTGGACAAACGGAGACTAAATATAAAAAAATAGGGTTCGTTTTCCCGTTAGTTTACGATCAAACCCAGCAAAGACTGTTTGTTCTCTGTGGGATGAAAGTGAAAAGCTGTTCAGGTTGAGAGAAGTGAATGACACCAGTATGTCATCTGCTCCTTTTCTTTCCAGTGAAAAGGATCCAGCTGGCTTGCATGTCAATTGATTCAAAGCACCTTCCAAATAGATGTACAGCTGGAGGCGCTCCAGGGATGGTGCGCACACACACACACACACACACACACACACACACACACACACACACACACACACACACACACACACACACACACACACACACACATTCCCTTATTATACAATATTCTAAGCGTGCTTCTACAACACCAGCACATGCATATTTGTTTAATTTTACTGGTGGACCTAAAATAATCTGAAAAATAATCAAAAAGTTTGATTCAAGAAGTAATTTCAAAGAATTAAAAAGGACTTTTATAACAGAAATGATGGCATACTGAAAAGTGTATCGATGTTTTGTACAGTCTATGCACTCATATAGTTGGTAGGGAACATTTTACATAAGTTATTGCTCTAAAGCAGCATTTAAGCCTCTGCTGAGGGGTTAAGGAAGTCCAAGTTGCTTCAATAGTGGCCTGAAGCATTGTTGTTCTGGTGTCTCTTGTCTTCATTTTGATTATATCCAATATGGCATTTAAATTACAGCAATGTAATGGGCATTAAACAAAGCTTTCGTACTTATTGAGGTAAGGACAGATGTCAAGCAGGCTTGGAAATTAAATCAGCATCTCCATGAAACATGAAGTGCTTTAATTTTTTCTGGCTTTGGAGTCAATAAAACAAAGTGGAAAATATCAGCAGATGGTTCCCCAAATCATCACTGAGTGTGAAAACTTCACTTAAACAACTTAAGGTCCGGAATAAAGATAAACAGGAATAAATACTTTAAATAGGTTAAGTACATTTTAAATAACCTTTAGAATGTTTCAACTTGGTGAGATTCCTCTGTATTGTTAGCAATACAGAAACAAAAAACTTAACACATACACACACACATTCACACACAACACATTTGGCATTTCTAATGCTAATGAAACCCGTGTTCTGTTTCATGTTTCTTAAATCAATTTATCTTTCACTGGGTTTAAGAACATGCCTGGTTTTGCTCTAATGGCCTTGAAACACTAAAGAAGGTACATTTAAATGAAAAGCCTCAAACATTTTTATATATTTGTATACAGAGATGATCAAATTTAAATACATCACTTACAAGAGCTCCTTTGGCTTCCATCTCTTGCACCAGGTGAGGTGGACATCCCGGCAGGATGCTGCTGTTAGTCCTTGCCAGACAACCAAACTGGAGGGATGGGAAGACTGACAGCACAAGTATTGTAACCCACAAACTCCACCGATCACGACAGATCCTGCCCACCACGCATCCTCGCTGTGTCTTTCAGTCAGTGCACATGCTCCTCGGTACAAAAGATGGTCATGCGCACATTCTCGCGTGGATTAACTCACAACAACCCTCGTTGCAAACTGGAGAGCTGGGCGTTTTCAAAGAACGCTGGTCGCCCCGAAAGACAAGACACGTGCATGTATGGATCGACACTGCACCAGCGTCTGCTCCAGTGTGGGGACCGCTGAGGTTGAGGAGGGGAGAGAGAGGAGGTGCAAAGACTGCTGGAGTGTACCACTGGCTGCTGCTGAGGGAGGGAGGATGTAGAAGAGGTGGAGTATAGGGTGTGCACATCTGGAGGAAAAGAAATAAGGAGTGGAAATGTGCTCTGAAACTCTATTGCTGCTGCTATTTTATGACTGACTGGTTTGAGGTGCAAGTTATTTTCACAAATGATTAAGTGTGATAATGTTCAAAAAACAAACACACACACACACAAAAAAACACACCCTTGTTCCATAAGGTTAAATTTGTTTCTGCACACACAGCTACATTCAAACAGCCTTGCACACGGAGCACAGCACCAGCACTGAAATACACTCGTGCACACACCCACTCTGTGTGCCTCCACTGCCTGAGGGGGGGACATTATAATCCTCCTCATTAGCATGATGCTGTGAAGAGCAACATAAATCCACCTTGCTTTGTCTCTCTCATGTGCCCTCATCTCCCCCTTCAAATGCAAGTCAAGTGCAGGAATCAAAGACACAGATCCCGCTGGTCTGACTTTGACAGCTTCTTTCTTCGTATTATTGTGGCTTTTCAAAATGTTTGTATGAAGCTAAACTTTACAAAACTGTTCAAGTCCCATTTGAGGAAAGTAAAAGAATTTTTTAAAAGAGCGCAAAATAGAACTAAAGTATATGAATCTCACAAAGTCCTTCATCTTGTAAAACATGAAATAATTTAAATAGTCAAGAGGCAGGTTCAAAAATAAATTTAAAAAAAACCTGGCAGCCACTGTCAATAGGTTTTGGATGCAGCTGCACAAATCAAGCTGCAGGCGATCCAAAGGAAATATCATAGGGCCCCTAATTAGCTGAGGTTGATTATAAGTGTGCCGCAGAGTGAGCTGTAGGAGGAGTGAGTGATCCAAACCCTGGACTTCAGGAAGAAATTTTGTAGCATGCCAACGTACGTGTGAAGACCTATTATTAAGCAGATAATTTGAGTTCTTATGTAGAGCCTGGCAGCTCATTAGAAATAACAGCACTAATCAGGAAGACAATTGTGTGTTGCTCAGCAACAGCTTCAAACTGCTGGTTATGACAACCTCACACAATTCTCAAACCCAAAAAAAAATGTAATGAATAAAAACAAAAACAGTTTCTACTGTGAAAACTGTGATGCTTTGCTGTTGCTTTGACCTCAATAGATGGAGTTTAGATATAAAGGTGCATCTCAAAATTAAAAACATCACTGGGAAATTATTTATATTAGCATTTACATTTAAAAAGTGAAACTTCTATTGATTACACATAGAATGATATATTTCAATTGTGTATTTAACATTGTAATGATTACACCTCAGAGCTAATAAAACACAGCATTCTGTTTTATGTAAAGTAAATAAAAATAGATTATAATGCAGAAAGACCAACAGAGTTGCATTGCTATCTACAGAGTGTCATATCCAAGGATTTAAATGGGAAGTTGAGTGGAAGGAAAAGTCACCTTCCTTGCTCACAACCATAACCTTTTGATGAGTCATTTGACTTTAAACGGATTTCTCTAGCTCTAGTAGCCTTTATTTAAATCCTGGCAAGGCAGGAAAGTGATTTTTGAGAGAAAGGGAAAGCATAAAGACAAGTGGAAGAGGTCATCAGGACGGTACTTGCACCTGTGACATCCACATTGAGAATGGGAAATTTTAGTCTAAAAAATATGCGAGTGAGAATTTGAACCCTGTAGCACCTGTAATATGTATACAATACTGGGTTATGTATACAATACAATTCTCACTTCTTCCTTTTAACTGTGGACACACTGAAAGAGTGTAAAATAACTAACTGGTACTGCAGTGCATCTCCATACAGCGGTTATCCTATCTATGTCAAAACATTCATGCATCCTTTAACACATCCTGGGAAGTGGATTAAAAAAGAAAACAAAAAACTCCACAAAATGTAATTCTATATTGTGTAATGTTTATTTATGAACACCCTTTCTTATAAAAACAAAAACACAACCCGTCTGGACATTTAAAACTTTGTTAGATGAACCATGTCAAGTTTCTGCGGTCTGTAACTGAACAAAATGAAAACAAAACATCCAGAGATCCATGACAAAATGACAGATCAGAATTTTAGCAAAGACAAATCACAGTTGCCTTGGAAACAGACACTTTCCATCATGTTTTATGTAATCTATGCAGAGATTTAGCAAGATTATTCAGGCGACAAACTTTTCAACTCTTGTGTCCAAATGAAAACTGATCTGAGGAGTTCTTATATATTTTGAAGATTTTCTTGGCACAAGTACTCTTATTGAATACTAATTTGACAGAAAGGAAGTTGGATATGGAAGGGGAAAACATGCAGGTCAGGAATAAAATCCAGCACAAAGCATCAAGGACTAAAGCCTCTGAACATGGTCCACCCTGCTTCAGCTCAGTCACCTTGCTGAGCTGAAGCAGGGTCACCATTAGCAGGACTTTTATTATCCTACTAATGCTGCGGATGTCAAATTCCAGTCTTTCAAGGGCCAATGTCCTGCAGTTTTTAGATGTGCCACAGATACAAAAACGCTGGAATGAAATGGTGTAATTACCTCCTTCTTGTGTAGATCGGTTCTCCAGAGCCTTGCTAACGACCTGATTATTCTATTCGGGTGTGGTGCAGCAGAGGCTCATCTAAAAGTTGCAGGGCAGTGGCCCTCCAGGCCTGGAGTTTGACACCCGTGTGTTAGACTCTTCCCATCAGCCTCCCTGTGTGGTCTTTTCCGCAGCTGGTTAGCATGTCCCTGTGATTATTGCTCACCCAAGTCTTTCTGCTCTTTGTTCTCAAAATGCTGCCCCTGAACTCACGTCTGTGATTTGGTCTTGCTCAAACCATACAAAGCATGACGGTCCTGGGTGAGCTCCTCCTTCTACTCCCAAAATAAGTTTAGCTTCATATCCTTATCTAGGTTGTGTGAGGAGTCCTTTAAACAGAAACACTCGCCAGCTGAATCTGACCCATCTTCAAACATCCTTTCAGAATTTTTAAGAGCTCCAGCCTGCCATCATTTACATGGATAACAGCTGCTATAGGCAATAATCTGACCTGTGCCACTACCCTTGATATCACTTTGAATTTTCCCATTTCATGCAACAGGGAGCCTGTTTGACACGGACCTTGACACCCCCCGGTCCTTAGAAATGGCTTGATTTTTCTCCCCCCCTGATGTTCTGTCCCTTTAAAAGTGGCCCAGTTGCTGCCATGGTGAATTATTCCTCTCCTAAGGTTTCTTTTTCCCAAGATGGCATAGAGCTGCAACCACAGGGGGAACTTTGTTGTGCAAATTCGATCACACATCTGAGTAAAGAACATAGAGCAGGCATTACAAGACAAATGTCTCTTTTTGCAAAGATCAGATTAGAGATCAGAATAACAATTAAACACAAATTTCCTGAAAATACAAACACTTTCTACAAGCACTAACACATGAATAACAACAACTGATCATCAGAAACAAATACTTCTGCCTTGACATCCTGAAATAATGACTAAACAATGGAGCTTAACTCAATGTCTTCTCTGCATATTATTGAAGTTATGCAGATAAAAAAAATATCATTTCTGTAATCTAGTGCCTTTGAATTAACTCTGTCAAACACCTTTGTCTTTTAAATTGCTGTAGCCATTTTACGATCTTTGTCTTCATTATTTATAAAACTATAACAGGATGGCTAACATTACAATTTATGGAACTAACACACACATCCCCCAGTTTTCACCTTTCACCCTGCACCAGTAACGCAATAATGGGTGATAATGCAATAATTTTGATCACATTAACTGCAATAAATCCCACAGTCTGATAATAACCTACCAGTAATCCAATAAAGCTTTTAAGCTAATATAATCTTGTCTTTCATAGAAGCAGTAATTGACTAGCTGTCATATTATTGACACAATATTGAAAAAAAAATAAAATAAATAAATAAATCACCCTTTGAACATGAAATAACTGCATCTGGTGATGAAATAATAAGAAATAGGATGACATGTCCTCGACTCAACTTATTTATTTTTTTGCACTTTTTGTATATCTTGTTTAGTAAAGGTTATTATTGGATGAGATAGTCCTCATATTCAAACTGGGTCTAAGGTTCTCCTCACCTTTGGACTGGCTTTGAATAAACATGACAGTAACTGAGCAACTGGCAAATAAAAATCTGTATTTTCTGTTAATTCAGCCCATTGTCCTTAAGTGCCTATTAACTGTCCCTTCAAACCAGGTGCCTCTTATTTGTGCTCTGCGCTGAGAGACAGGATAAAATGTGGACTCTCACAGATTAGATGGACCTTGCTGCTCTACAGGGCTCGGAATGAGTAGCAGCAGTGTGGAGGAAAAAAAATGACTTTGAATGAAAGTGAGAACAAAAATTGTCATCCTCTATTCTGTGTGACCAGAATAACCAGTCAGCCTCAAAACTCTTGGTGATTTTCCAGTCAGAGTAACAAAAGCAAACACAAATGCTTTTCATATTTAACCAGATATAGAGCATGAGTCTGCTTTTAGAAAATGTTTGTAAATTCATCTGAAACAAAAATGAACAGGGGACACCAAGAAAGTTTCTGCAAAAGAAAAATGACTCCCTCTTGTGGCTTGTTTTGGAAGTTGCAGTTTACCCTGGCTCACTAACTTTTACTTTTGACTTAGAAATCATCTGACATGGCTGGTAGAGGTTTTGGTAAGACACAACAGGAGCGCTTCAGCTCATCTGAGCAACACTGAAACACATCAATAGTGCAATTAGTGTGTATGTGTACGGAATTTCTAAATGTGTGATTTAAAAAAACAAAATAGATGACACAATGCCTATATTTAGAGTATCAGTCACAACAGAAATAGTCCTAAACGTGGAAAAATGCATTAACGAAAATGAATGCATTTACCATTTGTCTTCAACTTTGAAAACCTTCCGTACAACTTAGCTATGAGAAAATTTCTTTTTAATTTTTATAACAAAAAAAAGCAACCGTATGAACTTTCAGACATTTACAACTCCCTTTGAAGAGTAATTTGAACTCCCTTTACTCTTTTCCACTTCCTGACATAAACATTATTTCCAGAAGGTGGCAGCATTGCTTTTTTTAAAAAAATGTCTTGTTCCTTTTTACAAAAAGGAAGCTTTCTGTGATGTTAAAGTTAAGAGATATCAAATTTAGCACTTAGTCACAGTTACACATTCACAGATGGTGAATGTTGCCAAAAACCTCTGTGTATTTTTTTATAGGTTAATTGGCAGATCATCACACAGGAGTTAATAATAGTGAAGTGGATGGAGAATAATTTATCTTTTTTTCTTTTTATGTTAGTAATACAAGTTGCTTGAAAGTCAACAAGTAAGTAAATAAAGCTGCTGTATTTACTTAAATAGAATGACTCTAAACATACAACAAAATAGTTAAAATCAATTAACAGCAAAGTGTAATCACATAAAATCCCAAGTTATTTGGTGGTAAAGTGTGAAAAAGTAAAATGACTTTCTTCTTGACTGAAACAATGGATGCACTTAATTTAATATTCCACTTTAACAGCAAACAGAGAATTAAGTTTAGCTTTTAAAATGCAAGTTAAAGTAAACTGAATATCAAACACCAGCACAGTCACGTTTAACAATTTGATATACATTTTTTAAATAATCTGCATTTCTTTTTAATTGTCAAGCAAGTTAAAAATAGAATACATTCCTCATTCATAAAGATTAAACATTTACAAAAGGCATGTTGGTTTAGTCATGAATAAGAGATTAAACAAGGACAATGTTGCTCCAGTAAGCCTACAGATAAAAACCTACTATGACTTGTTTGTTTCACTGACCCAGAAACATCTTCTCCACTCGGTGAACTCAGATCTGAACTGAAGCTTACTCCATATGTGTCACATGAGACTCATCCAGCGTTCACACAGGGGGATTTACAGCAAGTGTACTTACTCAAATGTATAATAAATGGTTCAATATGAAAACCTCCTCTCAGCAAGAATGACGATTACAATGCATTGGACGAGTATAAGATCTAAAATATACTATCCTTTGGATAATATATAACTCGGGACATTTATCTCTGTTGTTGCAGTAATAAAATACTGATTTTAATCATTCTCAATTCATCTAAAAAACAAACAAGAAACTTTGATTAGAAGAGGCCTGGATTTTCATTTATCTAGAGGCATTACAGTAAATCGGGTTACCTACAAAACGGACACCATGCTTTTTAAATATATAATGTTTTCTATTTTGGACAATTCTTTGTGCAATATATTTTTGTGATCAATACAAACATGTTTTATGTCCTAATTTGTTTTTAAGAGCTAAAAACAAATCTAATTCATTTTTGGAACAAATTGAGAGATCCTACGACTAAATACCATTTTAGACTAATTAATTTTGACCATCTGGCCCCACTGACAACAAAACAGCAGCAGCACAGCCTGGAGAGAATTTTGAGGAAACAAGATGTCACATTTTTTTTTTCTTTTGAGTAAAAATGAGTCTGCACTGATAAGATAGTGTACTGTAACAAAACGCAGCTAATTCTCACGACTGTAAAAATAGGGCCAACATGAGAATGTAGACCACAAACTTCCTATATCAGACATTTTCATTCTTGCTCCACTTACCGCTGATGATCTCCCAGTCATAAAAAATTCCTCCCTCTCTACTCTTCGCACTCTTTCTGTCCTCCGGCAAGGAAGTAGAGAGCACTGAATAAGCTTTAATATGCATTCAGACAGAGATCAGCCGCTTTGAAGTGTAGCTGTGTGACCATCTTTTTCTTGCCCATAAGCCTCCAATGCAGAAGTCTTATTCTAAATCGGTTCTGTGAATCCAACGATGTTGAATAAGATCATATGCATCGAATATCTGGGTATGACAGAAGCCAGGAAGAGCACTCAGGGTGATAACAGTAGAGCACAGTTGTCAAGCCCCAGTCATCAAGGGTCAAACTCGTTCCAATGTTTAGATTTGTCTCTGCTGCAACACATTTGAATCAAATAATTAGGTCATCATCAGGACTCTGAAGAACCACTGTCAAACATTTTCCAGCTTTTCATGTATGCTGACATTTTAAAAAGCCTTCTGCTATGTGAGTCCAAACTGAGATTGGGTAAAATATCTCCTCTCAGTTCTTTAAGGTTTGTGTAATGATTTCTATGAGCTCCTGTTCTCACGATTGTTGGGGTGGGTTTTGCAAACTCCCTGGTAAGTTATTAAAAGTTAAACAAAATTGATCAGGTTAGTAATGTTTGCCCTTATTTTTTCTACTTGAAAAAATGAGGGCAAACGAGATTATATTAACATTAGCTAACGTGTTTGGCTTTCTGCTAAATGAAATAAAATCTTCAAAGCAGCAGATTGGCTTATGAAGACTGAATAAGATCATGTGGCAATGAAACACAAATAAGGACATATCAAAAAATATCCTTATAATGAAAAAAACAATATAATGTTACATTGAGTTTTCAGCTCTTGCTCAAACTGTCAGGTGTTGCATAAGAAAGCTTTTATGGACCAATAGTGCTTAGCGAGGATTGTCAGTAAAAACACATTATAATTGCAAACTGTCTTTTTCTGTGCCAGTTTTATCAAACCAAAATAGTTTGAACAAAATCTCCACCACCTGGGTATGCTGAATTAGATGTAGTACAGAATGCAGCAGGCCTGATTCCTCTGTTGGTAGAGAAGCAATTAAGGAGGAAAATAATTAGTCTGACTGTAGCGAGAGGAAATCAGAGATAGGAAGCACGTCAGGGACAGCAGCCAGGAAATGTCTGATAATTAATTTCTGACATAGACTTTGCACAGATCTCGACTAGAAACCGATTTCCTCCCGGGGGCCAGAACCAAGGCTCTTATTTGAGATAAACTGCTCCATTATCTCTTGGACAGTTACCGTCTCGTAAAGTTTCACGAAAGCTGTCGCAGGGGGTTTCCTATAAGTCAAAACTACTGAATTTGGCCTTCTTTTGTGCACGTTTTAAAACTTTGAAAGTTTTATATATCAGTCAATAATAACAGGTCAGGTAGAAACATCTTCCAAATCTTATTTTTGGATAGAATAACTCACAAACTGCAATCTTTATGTCATTGTTTCACATGAGGATATGTTTTGCAGACTGGAAGTACCAAATTCATCTTGTTAAAAAATGAATCCTTTGAAAACTTTTATGATTTATAGACAGACAAGAAAAGACGTTGCATGAAATGACAGTTTAAATCTTCCACAATTCATTGGGTCCCATCTGGTTTATTTCTTCTGTCTATATCAGGACGTCCACATGTTCTGCCACTCAGCCCTCAAGAACAATTTAACTCTGAAGATCTGATTGAAAAAGACAGGGCATTACACAACAGAGGCTAAAAATATTCATCCTCAGTTTCGCAATGTCAAAACAAGTCCTCTTTCAAAACAACTCCTCTTTTCTTATGCAATCAGATAAAATGTTTTTAAAGACTGTTAACCTTATTGCCAATGTCACAAAACCAATGTTTTGGCTCTTATTATGTTGATTAAACTGATCAGTAGTGTAAGCTGTTGCTCACTTTGTGTAGGTTCACTTGTTTTAAAATGCATTGCTCACTAAAGCATGTCAAATGAGTCTCGTCAGGCAGATACAAACAACCTCCAACTGAGTTGAAGATGCTTACCTTTTTATAAGCATCATTTTATGTATGAACACTTGACCTTAAGGCCATAAAGTATTTCACTCCAATGAACAAACACGCACAAATGCAGTCTTTACAAACAGTCAAGGCTCAAAGCTTTTTATAAAATCATCAGGAATACTGTTTCATATTTTAAACAGTGTTGCTATATCTATAGTTGAAACCAGATGTTTACATACCCCAAAGCAGTTTTTTTCTTCTCTGACTGACTTTGTATAACCAATTTGGATTATAAACCAATTTGGATTAAACATATTTATATTTAAATAACACAATAATTAAAGTTTTACCTTTTGTTGATGTCAGAGGTTCACATATATCTGCTTAACATTTGGTAGCAAAGGTATTAGACTGCTTCTCACTAAGGTTTGTTGTAATTTTGGCCCAGTCCTCAGCTTTGTAGGCCATCTTGCTAAAACAACTTTAAAGCTGTTCCTACAAACTTTCTATGTGCTTGAAATCTGGGTCTTGTGATGGCCAGTGTTGAATGTGACTTTGTTGTCCTTAAGCCATTTACTATTTGGTGATTTGCTTAGGGTCACACTATATTAATAAATAATTATTTATACTCACAATGTGTTATATTTAGTGAAGTGTTACCACCATGTTACCACCATGAAGAGTTGGGATGATATTCTCAGCCTTACAAGCTTTACTGGTTTTGCTCCAAATGTTACAATGATCATTATGTTTAGACACACCAATCGTAGCTTCATCGGACCACAGAACATGTCTCGAAACATGTCTTCATTCCTGATTGTACTGCACGCTGTAATCTGTATGTTTGTGAAGCAGTTAAAGTAATTGTTTCTTCAACAAACTCCCAGACCATGTTGGTAAGGGATGTGTGTTGCCGACTTAAGGACTCTTGCTTACCGGCTTCAGCGAGAGTCTTCACTAGATCTTTGCTTTTGTTCTGTGGGGGACATTGCTCACCAAAAACATATTATTCTCTGAGACATCAACTTTCTCCTACCTGAATAGTATTATAATTGGACATTTCCATTGTGTTTATATTTGTTTATAAATGAACAAATGAAGGTGGCACGTTCAGATATCGTGAAATGTATTGAACATGTAGAGGTGCAGTGTGTTCTTCCTGATATCTTAACTAATTTTCTTACGTTTTTTCATCAATATCACATAAAGAAGCAACATGTATGAGGCTTTGCATACGACATGTCTGTTTTAAGTCAGTTATGATCACCACATTCACCGACACTCATACACTGACAGGCAGAGATTGGTGGGCAACTTAGGATACTTTGTCCAGAGGTAGATATGACTGAGCCACAGTCTTCCATGGAAGACATCAACACACAATTAAAATGTTTTATTACTTCAAAAGCTAAGCAGATCAGAAAAATAATGTCTCAAACGAAAATGTTGCTTCTGGGCACAATGAAATGTTCTAGGATTATTTTTTTTTAATAATTTTAGAAAAGTGCAGATTCAGCACAGAACTAATCTACTCTCTGCATGTTCTCAAGTCATATTCTCAGCTTTTTGAGCCATTATTAAAATAAAGGATCTGTGCAGGATGGGATTCTGTTGAATAATGCAATGCTGATTCTTGAGACAGTCATCCTGCTCTGGGCTGCAAAACAATGGCCGCCTAATTTTTAATGAATTCACTTATAAACCCACAGGCACTCCTTGAGTCAGTACACCACAGACCATAATCCCACGAGGACAAACAGTTCTCACAAGAATCCCAAGCAGGCAGGGATATCAGCATCTGCATAGGATGTTTCCAGGCCTGAATAGTGTTACAGTTATTGCATTACTCTGTGTTTGATTCAGAACTTTCTCACCAAAATGTCTGAATAATCCATCACACTATCCATCCGTTAGATGTCCTACACTGACATTTACTCCAACAAACAAGTGTTTGATTCCAAATTTTATAGGTTTGCTTACAAAAATATGACCAGTCTACCTTTTAGGGTAGTTCAATTTTAATGCAGAGAGACAGAATATCACCTAAATGTTCAGAAATAACTTAAAAATTGATTTGTACCATTCTTGGTAAAGTACCCTCAGCAGTTAAATGTAATAATGTCTTACCTGATGTTTCCAAACATATCAAGTCAGGCTGATGCCAAAGAGTTCAATTTAGACTTCCAGAACTGACTTCCAAGATTTCGCTAAATAATTTGATAGCAAGGTTTTGATAGCAGGGGACTGAAAGATTTGAATCCATCATGGTTTGATGTACAATATTTTTTTTCTTGGTGGCTTTGTTTCCAACTGGCTTTTGATCGCCAGCAAACTACTCCGGGTAGTTGTGGGTTGTGGATCGATTCGTCACCTTCCTCATGAGGCAAGTTGTTTAAGGCGGGGATCCTGGCAAAACTATTCCCATAAACTTGGGAACAGTTTGGTAATGAAAGAAATTATTTCTTCACAAAAGTTTGTCGAAACAGTCTGAGTGCCCACAAATGTAATTTATACACTTGAGGGCATGGAATGACTAAATGCTGGTTTTGATAATTTGCTGAAATATGCATGTAGAATACAGCTAAATGCAGTAGTTTAGCTGTATAAGAGTAAATATTAATAGCATTTCTGGACAGTTTTAAGTCTACTATGTAGTAAATCTGTTAAGAAAACTAAAAGCTTAGGAGCTACAGCAATCATTGTTTGGTTTCCCAAGACTTAAAATGTCAATGAAGTCACATTTGTTCTTTGGTTTTTTTTCTCTGCAGGATTTTCAGTCCATCAGCAATATTATGGAAACATCTTCGCGGCTCCTTCCTTCCAGCTAAGTTTACAGATTTGTTTGATAATCTGTAAAGTAACAGGAAAGGAGGAACCCAGCGGCCTGCACTTTGTCCTTCTTTCCATGACTGCTGACAAACTATTGCTCACAATCATGATGCAGTACTGCCAGAGAGGGAGTTAGTCCTTTCTAAAGATACCAACGCAATTAACACGGTTTCTCTTATATTGATGACATTTTCTTCAATGGAATAATGACAACTACTGCTGCTATTTGTAATACATTGTGGTGGACGTTCTCTGTTCATTATTTAAATCAATCAGGAGACAATAAGATTAAGTACTTTAACTTAGCAAGCTACATCCTCGTTTTGGGGAAAAAATAGCATTTAAAAGCACCAGCAGGTTTCTAGTTTTTATATACAATTATATGAAAGTACTCATAGAGCAAGATAAAGACTTTCTGAAAATACTAAAACCACCACTTGTGATCATCAACAAAGAAATTGTAGTTAATAGCATTAACTACTAATGATGTAGAAGCATTTTGCAAACTCACAAAGACGAGGGAAAACAGTTTTCTTTGTGTTTTCTCTCATCGTTTTAAGATGAGGGTCATTGCTAAAAACATACACAATCGAGACCTAAGAAATAGAAAATGAAACATAAATGAAGGCATGGCAGTACATCAGATTTTAGAAGTGTGTGAAGCTTTAGTGATCACCCAGTGGCAATGTTTTAGTAGATCAATGCAGGTTAATTTTAGAAAAAAGAATATTTTCATCTGGGTGTTTTTCCATTCCATTCCAACTGTTTACATTTATTTCAGGAGAATTGAATCTTTTATTTTGAATAATTATGTTTGCTTTATTAAAACACTTCAAAAGAAACTAGCATATTTCCATAATGACATAATAATATAAGATAAACTAAAACATCTCTGGTTTGAAGGTTTCAAGTTATTGACAAGAGAATCTAATATAGATTCTCTAAAGAATCTAAAAAGATTCTACACCATCAGTAATCAAATAGGATTGAAGTTATTCTGATGTAGATTTCATAATGCACTTCTGTGTTGTTCATGTTGTAAAAAATGCATAATTTTTGTTTGGTTATGCTTTAATTTTTATTCCGCAGAGAAAGACCTGCCAACTCTACTTCAGTCTCGTTTTACCACAGTTCCTTTTGGAACCACACAGTCCCACTGTTTTGCAAATATGTAATTTGCATATTCATTTGAAAAAGAATTAACTTCCTTCTGGCAACACTTCTGCAAAATATTGAAATGCATTTTTCACTTTAGAGTGAAATTGTTCTTCATACAGAGTCACAGGACTTTAATTTATTTATAAACAAAATAGTGGCATCTGTTGCCAATAGTAAATATCATTTGATTAAAGCTATCCTGCGTGTACTTACCAAAACTGTAAACATGAAAGTACATTAAAAAAAAGGGGCTAAATATATATGATAGTTGAGCTTTGCATCTGTCAGCATATCTAAAGCTTTTTTGTGCATTTACTGTAGAATGGGATGAGATTGAAAAATGTAAAGAAAGTAAGAATTCATTTCAACACTGCAGTGTAAGTTTGCTTGACACATGTTTAGACAGTATATTTTAACATACTGGTAGTTCAGACAACCATGGACGAAGACCTCAAAACCCAATACTGTAAAATCCCAGGTTTTACTGAAAAACCACCAAAATACAATTTCACAATTTCTCCACCATGAGACCACTTACAAGTAAAAACGTTCTGTGAGGATTCCATCAAGGCTGGAAAAAAATGACCTCAGCATTAGCTGTGCTGTGTCAACAAAATGGCATTCCTAATTGATTAACTGGATTTACTGAATCCGAATCAGTATGTGGTGTGTGATAGACATCATGTGAAACCAATCGCTTGGAGAAATCGAGGTCATCTCTAATCAGAATGCTCACCATGTAAGATAACATAATCATGGTTGAGCTTGCAGCCTCACTTTAAGGATACATGGTGTGAAGTGTGTCGCTTTTTTGTAGTGTTATCCAAATTTTGAGTTACCAAGTCAATCTGGGTTTTTTTGGCCCCGACACAAGCAGGCACTTTTTGTACTTCCTTTGTTTTTCCAGTCAACATCCTTTTTAACAAGTAGCATTAATATTTCCTCTTTTTTTTTTTTTTTAACCTGGTTTAACTAAATTATGCCTTAGAATCATTCCTCAAAGATCACTGAAACAAGGTGCTGGTCTGAAGATTGTCTAGCTCTTGAAAATCATGAGTAGGACTGAAAAAACAACGTTACTCTTCAGCAAAACACGAGCCATTTGTAATGAACGATTCTGCCATCTCTGGTAACATTATCATAGCTGAGATTGCTAACTTAAGCAGTACATGATGTGAAGTCTATCGCTTCTAAATCAGCCCAAACCTTCAACTTAATAGGTCAGTCTGTTACTTTTTGGCTTTGAGATTGCCAGACGCCTCCTGCCAGGTCCCTAGTTCTCTCTGACAAAGTCCATTCTGCTCGGTAGCGTAAATCATCCCTTTCATCACCTGAATCTACCAGCTCAATCCGCAGAAACATTTCTTTCTCCAAGAGCACTGAGGCCAGGCCCAGGTCTGTTGCTAGTCTACCTCTTGATAATCTGGGGCAGGAGTGGGAAATTCCTAGACGAAGGGGTGGACCACTTTTCCCCCCTCTGTTGCTGATGACCTCGGGTTTTGACAGATGTGCATCTTTGTCGTCTGAGGCAGATGATGTTGAGGAGCTCTCATTGGTCGAGTCAGAGCTGACAGATGACTGTGTGTCTTCACATTGGTTGAGATCCCCTTCGAAGGCTGATTTCCGGTTGCTTTGTCTGCTGATGGACGTCCAGCGAAAAGAAAGGCATCTTGTCATAGCCTGCCATAACTGTTGAGGTCTGAATACATCCGACCTTGGTTGATTTGAGTCACAGATTACTAGATTAGTTTCCATTTGCTTAAAATCTGCTGCTGCCTTTGCTGCCACCTCTTTTGATCCTTCAGGGTATTTTGGCGCCAAAGCTTCTCCTTCCTCTTTCTCATCTTTCAGATGAATCTGCTGGTCCTCCTCAAAGCTGAAAGAGCCGCTGAACCTTTGACTCCTCTTCATCATACACTTTGAATCAACATCTGAAGTCGATAATGAATCTTCATCTGATAAATCCTTGGATGGTGGTTATTGATTTTCTTCAGAGGAACATCTTATCCTTTGGCACCTCTACTTACTTCAGTGATCAATTCCACTCTCATCAGCTGCCCAGTCCCCTTGGTTTAAGCCCAATAGATTGGAAAAAAAAGAACAAACAATCAAGGCGATCACAAAAAACAGCCAGAGAAGTGACGCTACCAAGGCACTTCCTGTCCTACTCTCTGCCTCACAAAACATTGCTGTGCTGTGGAGTTGGGCAGCAATGACACTGTGATGTCATGCACCCACATGCACATACACATACGCATGCGTGTATAAACACACACCAACATTTGCACACATAGAAATCCTTGCATGGCTATGTGTTTGTACTCCAGTTGAGTGAGCAATGACTTGCCTTGCAGGGAAGTGATGCCACATTGTATGATGTCATACTGAGCTGTAAAGCAGAAGTCTGCAAAAGGGTCTGTGTTTGTGCAGGGACCCAGATGGGAAAAAACAACACAAAACAAAAAAAAAACCCCAGTCTCAAAGATGAGTCCGTTTTAGTTATTATTATACTAATTTCCATGTCTAGACAGTGTTGCATTTATAATAGATAATGGTTACAATAGAAGTACTTTTAAAAAAATGTATTCTAAATATAACAGCTTAGAAATGCATTACATCAGACAGCTTTTATTCTTATGCTACATTACTTGCATGCATATGTTTTTGACACCTTTTTACAACTGCTGGGAATAAAATCAAACCTCTTGAAGTCAAATTTTAGCAACTCTACTGCATTTTATTGCAGCTAGAGAAGAAAATAGTCCAATATGGAAACCTAGGTTAAGGTAAAATAAGAAATATTTTTTGATTTTCCCCTTTTCTAAATGTATACCATTTAAATATCTTTACGAGAGCAAAGCAGAACTGTAGTCAAATACTTTTTGTGTGCACCATCTTGGCACACAAAAACAGGCCTAATTTTGTGTGGCAAATGTGTGTGCATCCTTCTATTACATAAAGATTATTTGATTAAAATGACATCAAAAAGCATTCGTATTAAAGCATAAATACTTTGATTTATCCTAGATGTTCCAAGTTAAGATTCTAATGCGTTAGTAAAAATGTTTCACTTAATTAAAAAGGAAAATCCAGTTTTCATCTACATTAACTGCCTGTGCCAGAGTTCCAGGGTGCCAAAAAAGTTGCCATTGGGATCAGCACCAAATCCGCACTGATTAGAGGATTCTGGAGTGCACTTTGGAATCCTCTAACTTAAGCATATTGCATTTGACTTTGTTTCTACAAATGGAAAGATAGCTTGTGGTCAATATAAATCAGAAATTAACTACCTGTGCACTCATGACGTCTTATATTACCCCTGGCTACACTTGAATCAGAAACATGAGTAGGCTAACTTTGATAAGATTCTTGAAATCTGAATTCATAAGGCTTAGATGCTGTAAAACTGATAACTGGATCAGTTTTTCGTAACGTAGTAATACAATGTGAGTATGTGTGCCATTTGCCAGTGGAATAAGGTCCCAGGTCCATGGTGGACGTTGACTCACTGTTCTCCTATTCCATTTATGGCTAGAATGCCAGCTCAGACATTTCTCCATCGGCAGACTTATGTCACCTCAGACAAAATGGCAGCAGCCTGTACAGACCACATGATGGCTGACCTTATCATACTGGGAAAGATGCATGTATTAAAGCTGATAAAGTCACTTAATTTCTTTTTGAGGAGGATTGTGCAGACAGACAAGGAACCAGAATGACTAACCATTCAAACACAGAGGATGGGAAGATGCATGTAATAAGACTATCATAGATCAGAGCTTGTAAAATTACAGTTAGACATTACTGATTTCAAGCTGTTGAAATCAGTTTATGCAACTTTTTGAAGTCAGAAAATGCCAACACTATGCAGGTAGAACAGATAATCTACCTCATCGGCCAATATGTTTGTTCAAAACCAAGAATGTTCTATAAAACCTTAAATTTGTAAATACTTTTCTACTCTGCTTAAACAAATGATTGACGATTAAGTCTGAAAACTTTTAGAAAGAGTTTTCAGATATGAACAACAAAAATCTGTAAAAAATTTGTGGAAAAGCATAACATTTGTCAATCCAATGTTTTGCTAAACCCATATAAGGTAGAAGGGCTATTTTAGTTTTACACCAGTTAACAAACATTGCGTGTCCTGCTAACATTCACACTCCCTCCAAACCCCTCTCCATGAGCAACTTACAAACATGCTGCACTGTTTACTTTATTGCTGTAAAATAGGCAGTAGTAAACTGAATTTTCAAGAGTGAATTAGTTTGATTTGATGCAAACTAATCCTGGTTTGGTTTGCACCAAATTAGAGTTTCCCTTAATGCACACTAATCCGCAAGATTCTTGAATTATTCAAGCTAATCTTTTATGTTGACCACATTTTTCAGATCAAAACAACAGACCGTGCACTGCTGGTACAATACAATGCTTTACATCAAAGCTCATGTGATAGAATGACCCAGTTGAAGTTAGAGCGTATATTCAGATAAGAATCTACGGCAACACTGCAAAATTGAAGTTTGCAGAACTCCAGTCAATCTTATTGAGCTTCATCAAATTTGCTGACGAATGGAAAAATAACTTAAATGACTATTAATGCAAAGCTGATAGAAATGTACTCCAAAAGAATTGTAGATGTAAATGTAGTAAAAAGGTCTAAACTTCAACTCCAGTTCCCAAGGGATTGTGTTGTGCAACTTTTAGATGTGATCAAGTCAGCCTTAATCAAATGGTTGAATTCCACAAAGACCTGATAAAGACCTGATTATTTGACTAGGTGTGTTGAAGAAGAGATATATTTAAAAGTTGCAGGAAATCAGCCCTGGAGGGCTAAAGTTTGACCAAATACCTTTGGTCTAAACAACAATGAAGTATGTCTTCCTTCCACTTCACAATTCTGCTAAATGAAGGGGATAGGGCTCTTTTGCAAGGCGCTGTTGCTAAATGCTAAAACATCATTGGTATTTTTCCTTCAGTCTCCTCTTATTATATACATATCACTCCAGCTACACAAAGAATGCAGCGGTGGAAGAGTGCAAACATATCGGAAAGGCATGCTGCCTCCGCTCTAAATTGTCCTCTGGCAAACAAACGATAAGCTTGGCTGAATACCGTGCCTTCCTTAGTTTTAAAGTACATGGCTGCTCTTCTCTTCACTTTCCTTGCCAAGTTTGCCTCCATCACAATGCAGTGCTGCTGAATAATAGATGATAAAACAGGAGCTGTTGTGGATGCATTGGGGGCAGAAGACATATTGAAATAAGGTCACAGAAATATTAGGTGCTCAAATTAGCAACACTTAAGCTTCATGGTTGGAGGCGCTATTAACGTGTTTAAATTCTCCTCATGACGACACAAACCAGCTCAATGCTTGACAGATTTATTTTGTATTTAACCTTTGTTTATAGATAAGATTAAGTAAAGAATATCAATTTCAGAATAGAATGTTATGAAGTGACAGATTTAGAGAAAACAAATGAGTTCTAAAAGAAGGGGAAATAGTGGGTGGCTGATGTAGAAGTTACAGTAATTAAATATTCATAAAAGCCTTGAGTTGCAAAAAAAAAAAAATAGAAGAAGAAGAAACAGGCAAAGTGGAAAGTTTCCCCACCAGTATTACAGCTATTTCTGGGTCATAATCCTCTACATTATTTATAAAAATCTATGGAAAGCCATTAAACTTACCCTGAAGTGCACTGGCGTGATGAAATGTCTAATTTATTAAGTTCAGGTGTGCATAAATAAAAGCTCTCTGGTTGCATACAACCAAACCACCACAAGAGGACGCAGTGCCTCTCAAACAAGAGCTCAGCTTAATCATCCAATTTGCGGATGTAACAACGCTTCCGATTGGTTAACAGAAGTTCAGTGAGTTACAATAAACCGTCTGTGATTGGATGCCCTTCAAGTAGGCGGGGCTACGGGGCGCATTTCATTGATATTTCCTACAGCTGGTGGGGAAGATTAGCCACACTGAGAGAACTGTGAGAGGAAAGTGATGACGGCTTGATGTGGAGGGTTTCTAAAGAGGGCAAGAGACTCGTTTTGTTGGTTTAAAGCGTGGCGCACCAAAGACGACAAAGCACGAAGCCAAAATGCTCTGCCACGTTACTCGTCCGGACTCGGTGGTGATGGAAGTGGAAGTTGACGCGAAGGCGAACGGAGAAGACTGTCTTAATAAGGTTAGACTCCGAGTAAAACCCCCATAAATGTTCAGATATATGTGCGGAGAACATTTGTCTTTCCGTCTCTTTCACTGTTTCTATCGGACAAATCACCGAAGCTGCTGTTTGAACCGGGACGCTTTAAGTTCTCCACTGTTTTTTTAACTTTATTTTAAGAATTTTAATCAGCTACTTAAGCAGCAAGCGTGCTTCAAAGAAGCATGGGAGATTGCTTGTTTTCTGTATTTATTACTGCTGCCGTAACAACAAATGTTAATTGAGCTGCTGCTGCAAAGACGAAGCGAAACTATTTCGTGTTTACTTTGTAAACGTTAGTTTCCGTGGGTATCTCAACATGTTAGAGCTTCAGTAAGTCTCTTCCTGTATTGCCAGAAACAGATGGCTTAGGCAGAGGTTACTGTAGGTCATTGTGTTTCAATGCGAGCTGCGCTCGGCACTTGAGCGTCACTCAACCTGATGCTCTGTTGGTGCACATGAAACAAAACGAGATCTACTGAGTGTTAGTCGAACATCGACGTGAAATCTATTGGTTTCCAGCTTTAAATGCAAACCTCAATATATGCTGAAGCTATTCAACACTTGGTAACTTTGATTCCTGCATTAACTAATAATCAAGTGGTTAATGTTGTTGGTGAAACTGAGTTCCCTTTTACTGCTGCATGATTGCAGGGAAAGAATCGAGTCATTTTCCCTCATTTATCTTTAGTGGGTTCATCACTCTTCAGCTATCACGTTATGTCAAGTCTCTGTAAAATTCAGCGCCCTTCAGTTTCTGAACTTGGCTATCGAGACCCAGAATTATTCATATGATTGACAAATTTTGTTTTTTATATTTGACATTAAACTGTTTTGAAATCTATGGCTGTCTTCTAAAAACTATCTTTTCACGGATTTATTTTTCACAGTTGAGACTTGGACTAAAACTTTTTTTTTTTCTGTTAAAAGAAAAAGCTTTTGGCTAAATTTAATGAGTACTTTAAATTTTTAATTTTGGGATTAACTATAAGAAACAAGCAGCTTGAGAAAAAGAAGGAACTAGTATAAATAATAAGTCTGAATAAATAAATAAAATAAAAAAAAACAACCTTTTTTCTTCCTGCTTCTGTTCATAGAGAGAGCCATGCAGAATTGTATAATAAACATTCAGTTCTCTTTGGCTTACCTGTTTTGGCCACAAGTATTGCAAAGTCTAGAAAAGATGCACAGATTAAAATTCATTGCATCTAATGCTGTAAAGTGAGGGTAAAAATATAATGAATCACAAATATGGTTCTTAATTTGATGATTTTTTTTAGGCCCATTGTGCTGAAGAAACTCCATCACTGGAACAGTCGTTTTGGTCTTACTGCTACTAAAATGAAACGCCGGTTTTATTTTGTATGCAGGGCATATTCCCAATTTGCTGAGGGTAAAACAAATGGGTATTATCTCTGCCTCCAGGCGTTCTAGAGATGTTTGCCAGAAGTTATGTAATAACACGGCCATCCATGCTGCAGTTGAGGGTGGGATAGATTTGAAAGGATTCAAGTTTGTGTTCCAGCTGTTGTAATCCCTTAGAAATAAACCCCTTGCTCATCTTCTCTTCTTGCCTATTTAATATTTCCTTTATGTTGTTTGATTTTATTGGTATTTTCTAGCCTAAATTCCCTTTTTTTTGAGACCCAGTGTCCTTTACCTCTCTGCAGGTTTGCAGAAAGTTGGGCATAATTGAAGTGGATTACTTCGGGCTGCAGTTTACCGGCAGCAAAGGAGAGAATTTGTGGCTGAATCTGAGGAACCGCATCTGCCAGCAGATGGACAACGTGACGCCCTGCCGGCTGAGGCTGCGAGTCAAGTTTTTTGTGGAGCCCCATCTCATCCTACAGGAACAGACAAGGTACTGCTGATTATCTTTGTTGCGCTATGAACGTTCATGACTGAAATATCCAAATTATCTTGAATTTGTCAATTCAAAATTGTACTGAGATACAAAAAAAAAAAGTTTTTCTTGGCGCAAGTGTTTTAAACACAGCTGTACCTGGTGAGACTAGCAATGTTGGGAGAACTGAGTGCTGGAAAAACGCAAACCAGATCACAATCTGATCACTTTGTTTCCAACGCGTTGGAAGTGCCCTTTAGTAACCTCTCCGTCAAGCCGGTTTGGGTTTACTATAGGTCATTCTGACAGAGCGCCAGCCTGGAAATGTGATCCAGCAGCTCTGGGGTTGTGTGTTGCTCTCTGCATGTTCCCCAGGGACCCTCTGGGCTCACTGGCAGCCAGGACTCCCATTGAGGTTGGGAAAAAAAAAAACTTTTTGTGGTCGTTTTTGTTTAAAGACAAAAGGTCTCTGTTTTACCTCCTTTTTTTAGACATATGGTTTTTAAAAAAAAGACCAGTGTTAGGCTTTTTCTCACACAGGTTTTGTTTTTACAGGAATGCCACTGTTGCAGCTATGCCTCAATAATTGAGCTTATTTTTAATGTTTTCACTTTCATCAGTTTTCTTACTAAACTACAAGGGACTTGAGATTAAAATGTCCCCTTACTAACTTCCTTGGCAAGATTAATTTGAAGATGATTGTGATCTGAAAAGTAGCTAGCTATGACAAGCCCACATTTTTCCTCATATATATATATATATATATTTCTTGTATTGCTCTGTGTAGCTGTTGACATATTCACCCCTGTTGCAGCATTGACGGTTCCATATTGCAAAACTGAAACTAAACAAGGGGACACTTGAGGAAACAAATCGGCAAAGTGTTCCTCTTTATGGTTAATCAAACGCAAGCGTTGTTTGTTTGGAGCGATTCCTTAGTAGCTGTTTGGCTTTTGTACTCGCCTTTTCCTACTTCTCCTCCTCAAGGATATCTCGTTTCCTCTTTGTGGTCGTATTTGTATCTGTTTGACACCTGCTGACTACTACGTCTCATTCACCCCGCATTGTCTTTGTTTGCTCTGGCCCATATTTGGCAGTATTGGAAGAGGGAGGAAGGGAAAGTGAGGGGGAAGGAGAGGACACTTGGCTGCCTGTGCTCTGACCTCCACTAGATTAGAAGTGGTTATCTTGACCACTGGTGTTGGCTGAGAGGATGGGGGGATGGATAATTGGCTTGTTAAAACAAAGACATGATAGTGATGCTAGTCACATGAAGGCCGTGCTCTTAATTTAAATGCATTAATGATTTGCAATTCTCATCTGTAAAAGTCTTGTTCCATGTGTGCACATTTATTAAGGTAATCAATTCTAACCATAGATGCAAAAAAATTATACAGTACTTTTGTTTTTGGAAATGTGCTCAACTTGTGTATCCAGTAGTTTTAAAGGCTTATTGGGTGTGATTCCTGTTGGAGCTACAGATGTCACCTTTCACCCAGTTCGGTTGCAGCGCTTCTCTGCATGAGCCGGTCTGACGGCAGGATGAGTAGACATGACTCATCAGGAAGTAATACATTTGCCAGCCTGTGGGGCACTTGCAGTTGTGTGATCTTGTAGGGAAAATATTGCCACTTCATGCTGATGTCTGATTTGTCATGAGCATGAAGTGGCATGCTCATTGTTCTCCCATATGTGCATGCACGAGAGCAAAAAACATTGCTGCAGTTTATTGACGGAGCCAGTTTCATCGTGGAATGGATGGTCATTACTGTTACACCCTTCTAGTATGCCCGCTTGCGTAACCCTCCCCATCACATAAAGCTGCTTATATAAGCAGCTGTGTGCTTTGCTGCCACGTAAAGCTCCACAGGTCACTTTAATGTGCAAGCAGTTGGCAGTTTTATTCTCTTAATTTAACATATGGTTGAGTTTCTTGAGCTGGCAAACATGATGATGTGATGTTCATGGTATTGCCCTTTTTTATTGTGGAGCTGTTCATATTTACATATTTTATTTTTCTGTATTGACATTATAACCTGCCAGACTTTGCCTTTTTTTTTTCTCCCTCTGTTGCTCCCACTGGGTCATATCCATCTGAGTTGGAAGCTTTCTGAGGCAGCTGTGATTCTCTACATCCACTTTTTTTTTTTTAACTCTTAAAGCTTTTTGCTTTAAGCTACTTTCTGTTCCATTCTTGTAGGCAGTATTTATAAATCTGCATTTCATGGTTGTTTTTGAGCACTTTTTACAAATGCAGTTCCTTTTATCCTTATGAATTCCTTTTTTAAATTCATTTCAAACATGCAACTGCTTTGTAATGACCATATTTGACTAAGGAAAAAAAAACGGCAATATAAAAATCTTATTATTTAACTTTTATTTCCTTTTCTCTGGTTAAAGGGTACTAGCTCAGAACCATCACTGAACACCTCCATTATTTGCATCATTAAACTTTTACTATTGGCCGCTGAGCTTTATGTTAATCATTTTCCCTTCATTAATGGTCACATTTAACATTCTGATCATGCAATCACTAGACCCCTAAAAACCAAATGTTTTTTTTCTATAGGCTTTCTAGCAAGGGCAAAGTAGCAACACAGCCGTTGACTTCACAAATTAAAAATAATTTTATCTTGAAATGAAGTGAAAGTATTTTAGAACTCACAGCACAGTGTGATATTATCTATTATATAACCTCAAACAAGCTAAAACTTATTCAGATGACTTGAAGACAACAATCTGTTCTTGTAAAAGTTTTTTTCTTTATTTTTTTTTTTTTTTTTCCTCTGCTGGGTTTTGGTCTTGTGACAGGTTATTAATCTTGAGTAGAAATCTTTCCCTTTTTTATGTCTAGTTTTTTTTGTGTGTGTTTTGGCAAAATACACTAAGGAGACAGGATAGCTCTGTTTGGATCAAGCAGGTTATGAGATTCTTGCACTGTAATAAAAATGACACAAACTTACTTTCATGCAACAAATGTAAAATGACCACATTTTATTGGAAATGGATTAAAACTATTTTTGCAACGTAAAAATATTATCAGACATATAAACTTTAGTTTTTAGGAATTTTAAAGAATAATTTCAGTAATTATCTAAAATAATTTTAGACATGCATAAAATAGCACATGTCCTTTGCAGTATTGGTGCTTTGAAAAAAAATAAGTTTACTAAGTTGATGGTTTCCTCAGGTAGGTAGCATGCAACCTAGTGCTTAAGTGACTGACAACATCTTTTGTTAAACCTCATCACTCTAATGGTAGTTGTGAGGTACCGGTACTGTTTTTCCAATGGGGAATAATTCCAAGTTAACATAAACTACTCTATTCTTCTCTCAGACAGCTGATCAGAGTGAAGCAAAAGGCAGTGAAGCTGGAGTTTTACATTAATCTTTGGTCTTAAAGCCAGATAAATCTAGTGTTGTGCCAAAAAGTCTCTGGCATTGTTTTTAAATACTTTAATTGAAGTGAAACATATTCTAAATTTATCTCCTCAAAATAAATTGGTGTCACACAAACACGGTTTTATCAACTTATTTTAAAATCTCAAAGTAATCAAATGTTTTTATTATGTTTGAAAATGCTTCTAAATTCATCAGGTTTCCTCAGCGTTTTGCTAATCTACTTTTAGTTTGCATTATTCATTATTCTCCTGTATTGGGAGCTGATAGCGGTATTTATTCAACACCACAACTCTGAATCCGTGCTCGGCTGTAATTATCGTTTTACTAGCCTGGGACCCAAGCAGTTTAGCCCGCAAACTCTTTGTTTAATTGCTACGTGGTTTTCAGCTCAGTTTGTCACAGTCCAAAAGTGCATGTGTTAAACTCGGTGCCCGGAATTAATGTGGCGCTACTTTATGTTAAACTGTTCATTTACAAGTTTCTTCACAGTCCACCCACAAGATTTCCAGAAGATGCCGAGCCACGGTAACTCTAGGTCATTGACTGAGAGTAACCTCGCTGCATGTAGCTGCTGGCAGCAAGTTATTTGACTAGCTCACAAACCACATTGTTGGGAGTCCAACCAGTGAGGTCGGAAACTCTAATGCTGATTGGCTGAATGTAGAGCAGTCTCTAAAGCTGTGGTGTTGAGTTTCAGTTTGTGGGGATGTTTTGTTCCTCTGTGTTGAACTGACTTTTTCAGCGCGACACTCGGTAGGCACAGAAAACGAGAGAGACTTTTCTGTGCCAGTCTATAAAATCCAGTCTGCATTTTATAGACTGGAATGCAGTTTTTAGGAACGCTAAAGTAAAAACTATTTTGGGAAAAGTTTGTAAACTTGCACCTATCTTTTGCAGTTTTTCTGCTTTTAAAAACGGAAAGCTTACCAAGATTATAGTTTAGTAAGGAGTCTACTGCTTGAGTCACAGTACAGAGGAACATATTTTGTTGAGCAATGTCACAGTCCAAAAACCATGCGTTAAACTCTGTGCCTAAAATTAATGTGGCGCTTTTGTACTGGTTTTGACACAAAGCCAAAGTTTAGGTGTCCGAAAATCTAAAAATGTTAAAGTATCTAAACTGTTGCATACCTTTTGTAGTTTTTAACAAGTGTAATTCTGGCAAATGACTAATCCCCTTGAAACTTTAACTATGCATTATCTCCTTAAGGGATGGAAGATTGTGCTGTAAACTTTATAATACAGTAGAAGTAGGCCAGGAGACTTTGGTCTCTACAGACTTCCTGGTATTCAGTCTGTTGTGTTGCAGCTTGCATGGAGAATAAAGGCAATGTCTCTGTGTTAGAAGTACACGTGTACATGTTTTTTTTTGTCTGAACATTGCTTCTTGATCTTGTAAATAAGGACTGAGACATAAAGGGAAGAAACCTGGCTGCTGATGAGTTCATTTGCATACAAGTTTAGTGGATGAGTCACTCATTATTTACAGGCGTTTTAACTTAATTGGCTTGAATGTGGTTGGAAAATAATTTTACAGACATGCATCCTCAAAACATAAAGGCTTGTGGCACAGAAATGTTTTGTCAGTCTTGTCTGGACCACATGTTGAAATTGACCATCAGCATGTGTTGGAGTTGCAGACAGTGGACACTTCTTCTGTGCTCTTGTGTGTGTCTGACCCCGACAGGTGCTGAGGCAGCCTGGTTCTGGCACAAGAAGCCGTGTAGTTGTCAACTTAATGGAAGTCGATACGATTTAACTGGAGAAATTATGTAGCTATAACTCAACAGAACAACCACTCATGGTATCCTAGTTCTTTTAATTTTTATTATTTTATCCTTTCCTCTGCAATTTTGTTCATGCTTGTAAATCATAAAATATTTACATTACAATCTGATATGGATTTACACCATCTATTCCAAGTGTATGTGGGATCATCACGATGTTTTCATAACACTCCTGGGGAGTTTTGATGATGTGACAAGCCAGTGATTTCTTAAAGATGGCTCACTGTCTGTGGGTTAAGTTTCCCTGTATGTGTCCTGTTATTTGTTCATGGTGCTCTGCTTCCTACATATCGCATCTTGGTTTTTTTTTTCATAGAAGCTAAACAGGAACAGCTATCAGTAGTAATCTCTGCTGCAGGGCATGGAGACCTACTGTGTGACCTAAAGTTGATGTCCTCTTCCAAACAGTTATAGGCAATAAAAAAACAAGACTTGCACAATATTGTGAGCCATGTGCCCAACTGCCCATTTAAATGGGGACCTTAATGATGCAGAAGTTAAACAGTAAGCATAGTTAATTGACTTCTTGTTTGTCATATAAACCTGTTCTTGCAGAGTTCCCTGAAACGAAACCCTATTGTTCCGCGGCCAGGAGTAACCTTGCCAATCCCTGTGTGAACTAGAGTAACCTCAGCGGCTTGCCCTGTAGTTACCTTGTTTTACCATCAACCTGTCGTAAACTCCCAGTCAGGTTGGCCCCATTGTTTGCGTCAGGCAGGTATCTGATGAGCGGCGCTCCATCACATGATGCCTGCTGGGCTCGATACAATGGAGTCCAGTGTTTGTGTGTTGGAGGGAATGGGATGTTTAACACCATATCAAAGCCCTGTTTGTTATGCCTGAGGCAAGTCAGCCATGGGGGCTCGGTTGTTACAGTCTGGCTCTAGCACGGTTTGGGGTGTGCTAACATTGTTTGTGTGACTCTGCTGCTGTTGATGCTGCTTGGAGGCTCTGCGTGTTGGTTGAGGTGTGTCTGTTGTTGCAATGTCAAACTGTACATGTTGCTTGTGTTTTTGTCACGAGGTGTGGGCTTGTACGATGGTGAAGGAAATGTTAAAAGAATCATTCCTGTGATACTCCCATGTTCTGCATCAAGAATTCAATGTGGGAAATGTTTAGTTTTTCTACTTCTTTAAAAAAAATCTTCAGGCACAGTATGACCTTATTTGCTCAAATGAAAATGTTACCAAGCATATCATGCTTCAAAGAGACGTGCAGCCTGCGGTAGGGGGGGCATCTCTTGGCTGAAAAATAAAGCGGTTATTTATTTTTTCTGTTTCAGTAGGCTGTTTGTCTACTGCAACAAGCTGTAACAAGAAAATATTTAGCAATATGACACATGGGTTAGGTTTTTGAAGTAGAAGTCTGGTTGAGACAGATTTATGATCCTCTTTGGGTCACTGTGACATGGGTTATCTGATTGATGGATGTGAGGCTACTTGAGGTCAGTTTTCCTTATGTTGCAAGGAGTGAGTCAGTCAGGGTGTTGCTCTCACTCGCGTATTGCCTCCTGCAGGTGGAAGATGGAGTACTTCACGTCTTGTAGTTGAAAACAACGGAAGGGCCCACTGTTTTCTGAAAAAGGGTCTGTTATTCCATCACCACTCCAGAACATGCTGTTCTCATGAGTACTCAGCCCCGACTGTACCAGCTGTTCTGACTGCCAGTGACCTCAAATTGTGAATTAAAAAATATAGTTTTAACAAGTTCAAAGCAGAATGAGCCTAAGCAGTATCCCTTAGTAAAAGCACAGGTACATAAGTAAAGTAAAATAGCTTGAGTGTAATTTCTATAAGTTTTAATTTGTGGTTTGTAGCTAAAGATTCAGTTTATCATTGAGGTTCGCTGCTTATAGGATCATATAGAAGATTCCTCTGTGCCAAACTGATTTAATGCTATTATTCATGAAAGTGGAACCTGCCCAAACATTGACAGCATGCGCTGTAGACTTCTCTATTTTATTAGATGTAAGTTGCAATTAACTTTAACAAGAATACATATGTGAAATACTTATGAGAGGAAATGAGTCCTCCTCATAAGTATCTCACCATGAGGGGACTCATTTCCCCTCATGGTGAAATAAGTCATCATGACTGGTGGGTGGGTGTTCTTGCAGTAGTTTGTTCCTTCCCTCAAATGTACAACTTGCTTTCCGTAACGGTTCAGCCAGAGCAGCCACACGATCCAAAAATGCCATTTTAAAGAAGTGAAACTAGGGAAAGTCTTTTGCTTCATGGCATGTCATCCTAACCATGCTGTGGAGTATTTGTGGAAACGGGTTGTGAAGTGAAACTGAACCATTAATTGTGTAGAAGTATAAATGTCAAGTTGTGATGCATATGGATAGCATGCAAGTTCATATTCTCCATGATTTTTGTCTTCCACAGACATCTGTTCTTCATGCATGTGAAAGAAGACCTCCACAATGGACACCTTCGCATGTGCTTCGAGCAGGCGGAGGAGCTGAGCGCTCTGCTGGCGCAAGCAGAATTTGGGGACTACAATCAAAACACAGCCCAGTACTGGTATTCAGAGCTGTGTGGAGAGGAGCCCGACCCTGCTACCATCAACAGGTACAACACACTCATCGTCTGACAAACTTAATGCAATTCAACTCTAAATTCATAAAGACCTACTGAAATCTAGGTAGTAGAAATAATATGCTATTATGACAATATAGCGAATATTGTCATAATGGCATATAACAATAAAAAAAAGATCTTCACTCCTTTTTTTGTAAAATGCAAATGATCATAACCATGAAAAGAGCTTTAGGAGAAATGCATCTGCCTCTTACTGCATCAATGCTGAATCTGTAAAAGGTTTGATTCAAATGGAAAATGAATTGTGTAATTTTTCAATAGGGAAAGGAGATATCTCGACCTGATGATAAACACTTGGCCACATGGTCTCTTTTCAAAGCCCTGAATGCTTTTTTTTTTTTTTTTTTTTAATAAACACAGCAGCTGACAAAAGATCAGATGACGTTTATTTGCAGATCACTCCTGGCAATTTTTCTACTGCACATGTTCTCCATTAAACTGCCGTAACTTTATTGTAATACTGTTTTGTTTTTTTTAAACTAGGTGAAAAGGGAAGTCATGTTTTTCTATCAGAATCAAGTTGTACAAAAGTCTAATGTACTTCCCTCAGCAGTTGTCCCTCCTACTATATCCATTGTGTTTTTGCAGACTACAGTATCTCTTTTGTATTTGCAGCTTTTAAAGAGCCTGAATCAACTGACACTGAACATTGCTCTGTTTTACTGCTCAATTTATACCGACATTTATCTGCACAATTCATAGCATTCGTCTCGAACCCATGTCTAACAGAAGCTAAGCTAACAGAATAGTGTTTTAAATCTGATACTCAAAGCTGCATCTAACTCCAAAAAATTCACAGAATGAAAACCGCTTAACCCCAACCTTGCAGAAAATTTGTTAGATGTTCTGATTTTTATCAAACACCAATAAGTTGTAAATCCCAGTAAACTTATTGTGCCTCTATAATTATGCAATAGACTTGAGCAAACACAAAATTTAGTAGAAATACAGACTATGAAGGACATTAAACCTTAGTAAGTTAATATCGGCTCAATAAGTTTAAATATTGACTGCAGACAGTTGCTGAATAAAAACATGTGTGCTTTGAACACTCATCACTCTCATACATTCATCAGGCTCGTCTTGTTTCACCTGTTTGTGTAATTAAAGTACAGCCATCTTTTTTTTCTCACCACTCTGCACCTTGTTCCTGCTGCAGCATCATCTCCAGACACAAAGCTTTGGAGGGTTTAAGCCAGGCTTCAGTGGAGTACCAGGCCTTGCAGCTCATTTCTGCTCTGGAGCATTACGGCGTGGAGTGGCACTGGGCGCGTGACGCAAATGGTCAGCGGCTGGCTATCGGAGTGGGGCCAGAAGGGATCGCCATCTGTAAGGAGGATTTCAGCTTGGTTAACAGGTATGTTCTGCCTTTATAGTTTAATATTATTGGATTTACTTTCTTAATATCCAACTTTTAAAAAAAAATATAAACGTCACTTCTAACATTGCCTACTTTAATAATTTCTTACATTCTTCTCTTAGAGTAAGCTACCCCATCATCCAGATCGCCACTCAGTCGGGGAAAAGTGTCTACTTGACTGTAACGAAGGACACAAATGACAGCGTGGTTCTTTTATTCAAACTGATCAGTAACCGGGCAGCGAGCGGTCTGTACCGAGCCATCACAGAGACGCACGCCTTCTACAGGTGAGAGGAGCTCAACTGTTAACCATCTAACCCCAGTCTGTGCTGTGAAGTCATTGTGATGAATTTACATTTGATAAATGCACTGTCCCAAAAGCAGTTTTGCTCATGACTGATGAGCCCTGACTTAACTGTGTCAGTGATGAGCCAAGAAAACATTCTGAGTTTCTGTAAAATGTTGAACCCTGCTGATCTGAGGATTGGTGCTTGCATAGCAGTTTGTTGGTCATCCGTCTGCAGAATTGAAGATTTACTTAAGGCCAGTAGATCTAAGCAATGGTGGTAAATGCCTGAAACATGCTCCAAGCACTCAGTGTCCATGTGTACACATTTACTAAATGTGTGAAGACAAATTAAAGCATCGGAAATGCATCAAGTGACAAATATAAATATTCCTTCTGAAAGTTTTTAATGAAAAAATCCAAACTAGTTTTGAGTTATGATGGTCAAAAACTCTTTCCATTAAATATTAATCATGTTTTGTTGTTTTTTTCAGGTGCGATACAGTTACCAATGCCGTGATGATGCAGTACAGCAGAGATTTTAAGGGTCACTTGGCTTCCCTATTCCTCAACGAAAACATCAACGTGGGCAAGAAGTACGTCTTCGACATCAGACGAACCTCCAAGGAAGTGTACGACCACGCTCGCCGCGCTCTGTACAACGCTGGCGTTGCGGACTTGGTGTCTCGCTCCGAGAGCGGAGAGCACTCCTCTCCCTCTCACTCCCCAAGCAGAGCCAGCCAGCGGGACAAGGGACTGGACTGCAGCAGTTGCGAGCAGAGCCGGGCCCTGCAGGAGCGGCTGCAGAAACTCAAAGAAGCTCTGCTGTGCATGTTGTGCTGCGAGGAGGAGATTGACGCAGCGTTCTGTCCCTGCGGTCACATGGTGTGCTGCCAGAACTGCGCAAATCAGCTGCAGGTGAGACTGCTCTCCACACTCGGAGAAAATGTTTACAAACTTTAGGTAGTCATTCGTATGTTTGCCCTTGCATGCTTTTAATTTGAAAGCTATGCTCAGCTTGTTTTGGCTAAATTCAGTCATATTCTTTATGTGATTTTGCAATTTCCCTAAAAGACTCTAATTATGCTTCAGCTCCCTGGTCTTTTCCTTTTATGGTGCTTTTAACAACATCCAGAGGGTTGCTTAAACTCTGACAACCTGATTGTCCCCTCTTTTAATCAGCTAAAAGTGCCCGTCTTTGTGAAGGCAGATTTTGCGGGAGCGTGTGTGAGAGAGTTTGTCTTATAAAGGGATTACAGCAGCAAGGCAAATCTCTTCACCATTAGCTGAGCTGGAAAGTGTCACCCAGCTACTAAAGGCGTAAATGGGTTGGTCACAAGAAGAAGTTTTAATTAAAAAAAATAAATGTATTTACCTAATCTAATATTTGGACCTGAGCTGTTTGTTTAGCCTTGATGTAATGTGTCAACCACTTATTCTACCATCACAGCCAAAAATCATTTGAGGTGTTCATCAGCTTTGCATATCTAGATTCTGAAAATTTTGTCTGCAAGCTCAGCCAGATTGAATGGAGAGCATCGCTACACTGCAAATTAAATCTCGCTACAGATTCTCAAATAAACTCCATCTGAAATTTGACTGAGCCATTTAGATGTATAAATATTCATTGATCTTAACCTGGTGTCTGCCATAATCCTCAACAACTTATATTTAGCATAAAGTAAGAAAGAATAGAGGGAACATTTAAATATGCAGGACGAGTCCTTCCCAGAACAGCTACTTTAAACAAGATTCAATTACATCCAGATTGAATTGACTGACTTCTGAAGTCTGACTGCATTAAAGTTTGATTGAAATGTGAAGGATATAAATACTTCTGTAAGCCACTGTAACTGGATAGCTGGAGCCTTTAGTCAAAAGCTGCTCTGTCTTTCCCCTCAGCTGTGTCCTGTGTGCCGGTCGGATGTGGAGCACGTGCAGCACGTCTACCTGCCCACCTGCACCAGCCTCCTCAGCCTGACGCTGAACGACAACCACCAGCACCGCAGCAGCATTCCCACTCCCATCCACAGAGACACGGACTCCCCTCACAGCTGCTCCACTACGGAGTACGAACACAAGCTCTACCATACGTAAAGACTTTATAAACCCACCAAAAACTCCACTATGAACACTTTAAAATCCTACCAGCAGAGTTTCACAAAGAAGAAACATTTCTGATGATATGATACTCCACATGCTTGGATTACTCCTAGCTTCTTTTTTTTTTTCCCCTTTTTTCCTGAGTATTGCTTGCTGTGTGTCACTCTGTGAAACACCATTTACACACCATAGATTTTGTTTATTTGTCATTTTGGTTTTAGTAAATTATGGGATCAGTTGACCTGATGCTGAAATATAATCGTTGAATTTGTACATTCGGTTGCTTTCTACTGCATTTCTTTGCTCGTGGCTCCATAAGGCAATGATTATTTAGAGGAGCTAACCATGGTGGAATTTTATTTGTAAGTTATATTTTTGCATTTGACATTTTAAAACTCTTGTTTTACTTCATGAATTGAAAAGTAGGGTTTAGGAGAGCATATTTCAGTTCGTCTTTATTTCTCATGTCCTCTTTTATTTTCCATGCCAATGAGCGGTGCATTTAGAGACTAAGCAGTCCTGCTGCCAAATATAGCTCTGGATACTAATTGGATAGAAGAGGCAGCGAGACTTGTCCTCGTACTCTTGTCCTTGCTCGTCAACACTCCCTAAACACTCCCATTCAACTACAAAACTGGTCTTAATTATGGAGTAAAACTTTAATGCTGGTTCGTACAGAATCTAAAGTTGGCACAAAGCAGGAACTGCTTCCTTTAACTGGCCTCTGCTATAAATTTCTTCTCTGGGTTTTATTTGTTCTCTTGGACATTTTTATAAAGGGTACTAGGAGATGTATGTGCAATACTTGCTTGCTTTTTGCCAAGCTTTTCATCCTCAGTTTTTATTTTTATTTAAATTCAAAGAATATTTAAAACAAAAAGGCTTTGCCACCTTCCTAAAGTTTCGATGTCAGGGAGGTTTGTTCCTAATGTAGCAGCAACCTTTTAATACAAATCTTCCTCAGACATGTATTAAGGAAAACTGTTCCTTTTAATGCTGACAAGGCTTTGAGCTCAGTTATTGCAGGGGAAGGCTTGAATCACAGTTCTGTGAATTAACTCTTAATGTGAAAGGCTTTTTACATCATGTTTTAACTGAAAGTATTAATAAAATTCTTTTTAAAAAAACTCATTTGTATCAAGGTTGGTCATTTTTGGAGGGTATGATCAAAATTTTATTTTTTTTGTGGAAGGATCTGTGCTAATCTCTAAAAAAAAAAAAAAAGGTTTTTGTAACTGAACTTCGTATAACTAATTATGAATACTCCCTTGTTTATATTTACAGCAGTGGTGCCTAAAGTTGGTCCTCGAGGGCCGGCATCCTGCATGTTTTAGTTCTCTCCCTGGAAAAAAATGATGGTTCAGCACAAGGCCTAAGGAGAACATTGACTTGCTGAAAAGGTTGTTGCTACCACCAGGTAGTTTTTACAAATCTAAAACGCGCAGGAAGCCGGCCAACTTTGGCCACCCCTGATTTTCAGAATAATATGGAAGTACTGACACAAATGCTCCATCATCTGGTTTGTAACAAATGCTTCTTTAAGAACCTCAATCTCCACCTATATTCCTTTTAATTGGCCAAAAAGTTTTATTGCTCCTTTTATTATACAAAACTCTCCTTGGTCTGTCCACAGCCTGACAATTATTGTACACATACTACATTGTGTTTGTTACCTCGTTGGGTTCAGCACGTCACATCAAGTGCTTATGGTTGTTGATGACAAAAAAATTCACCATCTCCCAAGTCAAATATATTAATGATCCATAATTTACATTATGAATCATTTTAACCATCTTTTCTTTGACTACCAACATCTCAGAGCAGGGGTAAAGACAAGCTCAGTACTCGATGTCGCTGTTGGAGATTTGAGGCCCAGTCTGATGACCTTTAACCCATCTCTTTCCCCTCTCTCATGACCTGCCTTCCTGTCTGACCGCTCTCAAATAAAGACCACTGGAGCTGGAACTTGTTTTCTTAAATGTTTCCAATAAGCTACAGGATGTGAAAACCTTTGAAGAGCACAGTGTGAACAACTTTACAAAAATTTAAGTTTCCTGTGCTTCTCAAAAATAAATGCCTTACAGTCACAAACAATTTTTGCTTTGATTGCAAATAGCTTTTTGTTCTAGACAGAAAAATTCAAAGACCTGAATTGTTCTACAAGTTTTGAGGTAGGGTCAGCAAAACGTGGCCCTACACTATATATTTAGCATCCATTGATTTATTGCTCCACCCCACTGACACGTAGCTTCAGTCCTATTACTCAAAACTAATTTGAGTAATAGGAGGGAGACCTTAGGGAAAACCTCTTAGAGGAAAACATAAAAATGAACGTGTAGCAGAAACCAGAGATGAATTGCAACCTGCACATACAGTTTTAAGACGATGAAAATTCCTATAACAATAAGAATTTCCAACAAGTGACATGAAGCGCACAAAATGACATAAGAATGCCTCTTTGATTTATAGAAGCTAAATTTATGCACCTATTTCTAGCATTAACAAATGCTGCACATTTATACGCTTGGATCCTTTGCAATTCCTTGGTAACCCGAATTTGATTCCGTTAAAAAATGGATTAAAAAAATTGCCGGATTCAGATCCAACAATTAAAAAAGAAAAAAAAAACTTTATTGCAAAACACAAAATCATCAAATGACATTAAGAGAAATTGGTCATGACAACACAGGTGGCCTTTTCAAAGAAGTTCATTTAGTTTTAGTGTGAAATGATGCGAGTCAGTTCAGTTTTAGCTTGACATGAAGGAACTTCACATTATCTTGAGTAAAAATTAGATACCATTGAAAATCAGTTGTCGCTGTTTACCAGGTTTTGCTGTTAAATAATTTGCGTTTGCGTCCAGGAGGACATTCTAATCAAACCATCTCAAATAATACCCAATGTCAGAACCCAGCCACCGAAACTGAAAGCAATTTTTGTGGTTGTGCACAATCTTCAATTACAAAACACATCTCGGGAAAACATCGTGTTTTCTAAGTCCCGCCATTTTGACAGGTTTTTTAAAACAGCAAAGCTGCAAGACTTGAACATTTTTACTTTGTTGTTTTAGGTGAAATTAAAAAGGTAGAATTGACAGAAAGGCTCTGAGAGAGTCGCTGTGAAGAAAAGTGATTTCAGTTTTAGACTATATGTAGAGCTCATTAAATCTCTTGAAGGTTGTTTGAAGCACAAAGGGGAAAAAAACTAATATAAAAATATTCTTAAATTATTGATAGTTGATTTTACCTCAGAATGTACTTTACACCGTGTTAAACTTTAATCTGGGTCTCTTATCCTCTCAACATGACCTTCTGAATGAATTATCTGGATCATACACCTGACGGATAAACAGCATTCCTCGCTCTCTTCATTTGAGCCACTTCAAGAAAAAGCAAATCAAATTTTTAACTCTTCATCATTTTAAGTCATGCCAAGAAAAAGGACATCAAAGATACTCACCCTCCCACTGCCATGTGGTTTTCCCATCTGCTGGTCCCAGTGACACAGACAAGGGATACACGCCTTCTCCGAATGCGTCTGAAAGAAATTTCCTCAGTGCAACAGGGCCCACTTCCAAACAGCATTGTCAGCTGGTAGCTGAACATGGGATGAAACGGGGTGAGACAGCCCACTCTGGCTCTGGGAGTGTTGATGAACGTACGCATCTGCCTCCTCTGCAGCCATGACAGCTGTAGGAACACAGAGACTGGAAGTAAGAGCAAAACCAGCGTATGTCATGTGAATCTGCAATTGAAATATGCTGTAAAAACACACATTACGTTTTTCCTCACTGCCTCACATGAACTGACGTCTTGTTTGCTCAATGGCTGAATAATATAATAAAGGCATTTTATTTTTAAATCAGAAGATTGTACACATTTGTAATTTATCGTACACTTCTGACAGGTGAAGACAAAATAACAGAAAAAAAAATAAACCAAGATATCTAGATAGCTGCTTCATCTCTGGTTGAGATTTTCAGATATTTGAAGGTGCCAGAGTTACCAAACAATAATCAACAAGTGTACAAAACATGGGAATGTCTGTCCTGAAGGAGGCAGGTTCTCATTTCAGGTATATGAGGATTTTGTGGTGTGAAATGTGAAAATCAGCACCTGAGAAAAAAAAAAAAAAAAAAATGCCAAAATGCTGATGAAGCTGGTTGGAGACGGTTCATCTCCACAGTGATAAACGTCCTGGATTCACATGGGTGAAAGGCTGCTTAGTCAGGAAGAAGCCATCCAAAAACAAGCAACAAAAAATATAGTTGCTTGTTTCATTCTCTTTTTTTTCTGACTTTTAACAATTATATTTAAAAAAATGTAATTTTCGTTAACCTAAAACAGGAAAAGGTTAGTCTGATTTGATATCAGACAGCAAGGAAATAAAATAAAAGTTGCACGTCTGCTTTACCATGTGAACGTATGGTCTCAACTGTATAATATTTAATAAACATTTACACATCAAGACCTTGTGGTTTTGAAATTATATTAAACAACAAGAAAAAGGCATATAAAACATATTTGCTAAGTAACAGTTTCCAGGTAAGAATGTTTTTTTTTTTTGTCCCTGCCCAGCTCTCAGGCAGCTTGGCCTAGATAAGTCTGTCACATGATAGTGTTTTCCACATCCACAGACTGATTACATGGCAGTTTTTGTCCATTAAATAAAAACCTGCATTAGTTAAACATTAGTAAAACACTAGGAGTGACCCTCTTCATGCACGCAATGAAACATGCATGCACACAGCGTGTGGAGACGTCTCATCGCTCCACTCTCACCCATTTCCTCCGTCACCGAAGCGCCTGAAACTCCACCAACAACATCACGGCACATAATACGTGCAGCACGAAGCCGCTGTGCTCCTCTCCTATCGGCTTTGTTGGCAGCCAAGGTTCGAAAGGGCCAGCGTCTTATCAGAGCAGCATGGAGTGGCATGCATGAGTCTGAGGAGCAGTGGTTTGTTAACACTGGAACGGCCTTATCTCGCATCTGTAGACTATTCAAATCCTATCAGCTCCACAGAGACAAGGCTTTGATTAGATGTCTGAGTGTCCATGTGCGACCAGAATTTCATGCTCTCGTGTGTCTATGCCTCAGCAACAATCAAAGAGGTTCAAAGCAGTTAAAAGAAAATTAGTTTCTAAATTAGGGTATAGGTCAAAAATGATAGAATGGTATCTATCATATGATGGCTAACTTTCATTTGACTTATCAAAGCAGTTCCTGTTTAAAATATAGGATTGATGATGAAAGCGTCAGATTGATAGTTTTCTAATTCCCAAATTGCAAAAAAGCTCTGAGGAGAAGTTAAATTGCTTCCTTGGTTCACAAACTGAATACTAACAAGTGTAAGAAACAATACATTTTGCTATAAAGTAAACTCCAACTTCATTTGAGAGACTCTACCTTATGATTCATCACTACTTAACGTTCGTCTGCTTTATATCCAAAGTCCATCTGTCTATTAAATTAGTTCTTCTACATCAGTGACAGCTTAGAGCAGTTCTCCAGCCACATTACACACATTTAACAAAGAAACTTCTTGTTGCCAGGAAACACTTTTCAGTGAAGTGTTGGGACCCCAGTGCCAGTTCTGATCTTCTGTTTTCTGCTGTTTTCTGTAACTTTGCTGACATCTAGTGGTCGGACTTTGAACATTCGCTGGACCTTTAATGAGTGATGGCTAAAGATGTTTCATTTTTGTTCATTTAATCAGCTGTGTTTGATCATTTTCATTTTTGTAACATTAAACATATCTCCTAATAATGTATATTAAACTTTACAACTGTTTTCCTACATGTACAAGGCATCTATACAAACAACTCTTTGATTAGCTTTGTATTGTAAGCAAATAAAAGTTTCCAGAGAGACAAAAGGTCATTTAGAAATTTAAATAATAGAAAGTAGTTCAACTAAGTCTGGCGTAATAGATCTGCACCGTGTCACACAGCAGAGAATAAAACCTGACTTTCCAATCTATCAATCAATATGATCAGCTGTCACAGAAGTACCATCGATATGGAGCAACAACAACACAGAGATTTATGACTTTTTTACTGGAAAGAAAGAAGCATTTCAAATGAATATACTGTATGTTATTATATTATATGGAGAGGGTTTTCCAACATTAGGACAATGTGTCCTATTAGGGACATAATACGCAACAAAACAGTATTTCTTCTGATTGGCCAGTTTCACTGGTCCCTGTCCAATCAGTGTGAAATGTAAAGACTGTCCCAAGTATTTTCTCTTATGAACCAGGAGACGCATAAAGATTTTTTCTTCTTATATGTAATAAAATGTTCAATAACTGTTTGAAATGAAATATTCCACAATATTACAAAGATGGATTTACATGTGCAAGGTATGTATTTTTTGACCCAGATTTATGGCCAAATAAAAAAGCATATTTTATAATTCACTCATTGTCTTTCCATCTTGCTCTGTCTAGCAGGGGAAGAAGCAATGCCCCAGCTGGACAGCAGGTGTGCTCTTAGCACTGCAGCATAAAAGCCACTGCAGTGTTGCTCTCTCTATGTGTGCCAGAGAGAGTGTGTGTGTGTGTGTGTGTGAGTCAGCCTCGGTGGATGGGACAGCCGGGCTCAGACGCCGCTGCTCCTGCCACTCTGCCGGAGGAGAGGGTGGGGGCTGGGGACGACAGGCGAGGCAGGAGGAGAGGATGGAAACACAGGAAGAGGGAGAGAGAGAGCCCAGGCCCAAATAAAGCCATGGGGGCTAGAACTGGGCTGGGTTCCCCTCTGCTTTAAATACGCTGGCCGCCTGCAGGTTCGGGTTTGGTGGCTGGGGCTCAACACCGGCGACCGCCACAGCTGCTGCAGCCTTCCTCTGGAGAGTCTCCTCATCAGTGCTGTGGGCATCCAGGATGCCTCGGGTGGACGCAGACCTCAAGCTGGACTTCAAGGATGTCCTGTTCAGACCCAAGAGGAGCAGCCTGAAGAGCCGCTCGGAGGTTGGTGCTGTTAGTTACCGGCACTCAGATGATGTACAGCAGCTTTCTCAGGAGATCCGTGTTAAAGGCCTCTGTGCTGGATGACATAACAGAATCCTGTAAATGTGTCATACGTGGCAGGCAGCGGAAATGTAGAACTCGCTAATTATTTCAACATTATGACTGAAGTGAAAAAACAACAACAAAACAATTCAAATATTTATTGACCTTTATAGGTGTCTCAACAAAGCTGAATTCAGTGATTTTATCACAACTATTGTTCCTCTATTTTCCTGATTTTCTTTGAGCTTACTTGAAGTTATGAAGTCTGGTTTCCTCCAGGAGTGTGGTCATGTAATAGGGAAGTGACCTTCTTAAAGGTGACAACAAACAAGGTCGGTCTTTTAAAGGGGAGAAACAAACAACATGTTGGCTGCTACAAAAACAAACAACAATGAGCAAATCAGTGGTTCGAAAAACAGAACATTGATCAATTTTCATCAGATTTTTATATTTGAAAACTGGACAAAAAAAAAAAAAAAAAAACTTTGTATTTGAGTGTCTATAGTAGCAGAGCGTCGTGTTCCTGCTCGCTTAACCCTGTAACTTCCTCAGCTGACGACGCATCGCCAGAACTGGGTCTGATTCCAGCCGAAGCCGCTCTGACCGGTTCGGTGTCAGTGGACGGGAAGCAGAAAGCGGCAGGAGGTGGGAGCTGGTATCTGAGAGGTGGACCGCAACATGAGGCACAGGACGCTTCTCAGAAACGCTGTGTATAAATAGGACGGTGTGTGCGTGTTGCAGATGAAACCAGAGCACATTCCGTATGACAAACAGATACGAGTGCACTGGAGCATAAACATGGAGGACAGGATGAAGGAAAACATGAACTTCTGGCCTCTGAAGTGAGGGAATTTGGTGTTTGTGACTTTCTAGAGCTTGAACTGAGTCGCCCATTCTGCACTGGGATCACACATTATTTTCCATTCTAATGTTACACGAGGGATTGATATATTAAGTGGTACTCTCCGCCATCGCCAAAACAAATGTATGTAGGAACATTGTCATGTCTTGCAACAAATGAGGCGGTTCATTCAGAGCGAATGCTGTTCCGTCTCCCAAACAGGAACATCTGGAAAAGAATATATCGAGTGGAACCACAGATGCTCATTCAGCTTAAAATGAAACAGCTGCATCAAATTGACAACTTTGAAGAAGAAAATTAGATAAACAAATGATTTTTTGCACTGAACCAACATTGGTTCTCATCTTGAATGTGACAAAATCCAAAGAAAACCTTTAAATTGATGCAATAATAAAAGTGCCTAAACCTCAATGTCCTCAATGTCCTCAATGTCCTCAATGTCCTGACGACCTCGCCTCGTCTCCATTACATGACATCAACATGAGCTATTTTTTACCGTAGCCTCTATTGTATTGTTTATAAAACAGATTTTAGACACATTTTGTATGTATAAAATAGTTTTCTAATCTAGGAAAACTAGGAAGACTTCTGTAGTTTTAAGTGTCCATATTTCAGCAATTTTCCAGCTCACTCATTTACAGTGAATACAAAAGTTCACTATAAATTTGTTGGACTGCTGGACAGACAGATGGACAGATGATCGAGGCATAAAAGCTGCTTAACCTTAAGGCAATAACCGGTGTTGCATTGACACGTAACAGACAAACACAGCTTAAATTGGATCTTAATACATTCAACTTATAACAATCTGAACCAGACAAACGATTTGAATATTTCTTCAGTTGAATTAAAGAAAGACATAAAAGATGATGCAGTTTGAAAGACATTAATTGGTGTTTTAACCCCAACCAGAAGATAATAATTATTGACAAGTCAAATCAGAATTTAGATGATTTTTTCTTTTTTTTTAGATAGTGCTTTCCAGTAGACAGTATGTAAGGCATGTAGCTCCCTTGCATAATTCTATGTAAAACATGACCAGATAGAACAACTTGATGGAAACGCAGCTAAATCCAAAAACACAAAGAAATTCATAACAATGATCAATCAAAACTATATAAAAGTACAGGATAATCTAAAAGTTTAGATATGTATTTGTTACAATGTCCAAACAAAAAAAACAGATCCTGTCATATTGACATTTTTAAAAGCAATATAGCTTTAGCAGACTACCAGACTTACAGCTCAAGCCTCATGTCCTTAAAAACGACTCCCGAGGATCCATGCGTCTCGCTTCGTCGTTTTATATAGGAGGAAGGAAAATCAGTGAGTCAGCTTGTGCTCAAAGTCAGAAATGTTTATTTGCTGCCTTGAAAAAAAATGACTTTGCTGCACTGGAAGCTCTTACCCAACCGTCTTTATGCCAGGATGAGGTATGAGCCAATTTCATCTGCAGCTCTAAAAAACAATTTCTCTCTGGCAGAAGGAACGTTGAACAACACATTAGTTTTTATGGTGAGATTGATTTTATGTAATAAATGTCCTGCCTCTACATGGCGAACGCTTTCTGGAGTCAACAATATCAAACACACCTCGAGAAGTTTCCAATTTCTAGAAATAACATATGGAGAAACCGTTAAAGACCGGAGCTTGCAAAAAAAAGCAGTCAGACTGAAACGCTGTTTTATAGGCCATCACATCACATTAGAAGCCAACTTGGATCTAAGTGATGCAGTGTTTCCACGTTTCATGCATGACCAGTAACTTCAAGGCTCTGAGGGGATTTTTCCAAATGTGTTGTTCATTTAAATCTCTTCTTTAACTTTAGGTGGATCTTCGAAGGACCTTCACATTCCGCAACTCCAAGCAGACCTACACTGGCATCCCCATCATCGCAGCCAACATGGACACAACAGGAACCTTTGAGATGGCAAAGGTTCTCAGTAAAGTGAGTTTTTGAAAGGGTTTTTTTTTTTTTTTTTTTCCTTATGTGATACAGAAGCATCGTGTCCATTTAGCTCAGCTGAAACTGTATGATGGTACAGCTTTCCCTTCACTTTGAGCATGTTTGTTTTACTCCGTCTTTAGCACACCCTCTTCACAGCCATCCATAAACACTACTCTGTAGAAGACTGGAAAAAGCTTTGCTGCTGACCATCCAGAATGCTTAGAGGTAACATCACCGCTTCTCCACTCAAAGTACTTGCAAAATGTCACATTTTGTCATATTCCAGTAAACTTCAATGTATTATATTGGAATTCTATATCATTGACCAACACATGATATAGGAATAAATGGTTTCTGATTTTTTGCATTTAAAAACTTGAACATTGTGGCAAGCGTTTCTGTTTCCCCTCTTTATTTGTTGTAAGACTTAATCTAACGACATATATCATTACAAAGTCCAAGAAATACAGAGAAATTTTAAGAACAACTAGGCTTACAACTGATCAAGACATGAACTGACACGCCAGCCGTGGAGAGCATGAATCAGGGAAGCGGCCTAAAGGCCAAAGGTGAGGTGGGGAAGTCATTCAGATTGATTTCAGAGGTGATCTAATCTAACCTGATAAAGAATGGCAAGAAGAAAGATATGCAAAGCCCAGTTTGCAGTTTGCTGCCTCCTGTCTAGGGGAAACAGTAAATGTGTTTCCCTTAATACGCTTGGTCAGATTCCACTTTTATTGCATTTTTTGCCCCTCATGCAAAATGCTATATGTGGAGAAAAACCATCGCCGCACATTACCCAGAACAAACTCATAAAACAGCGAAACAAGGTGGTGGCGGCAGCGTAATCGGGGTGAGTTTCTTCAGCAGGAAGAACAACAAAAAAAAAAGATCAGAATAGTTAACGCTTGAAAATGAATGGCGTTAAATAGGACGTTATTGAAAGAAATCCTGCTGGAGGTTAAATAAAATGTTGACACAATGGCAGAGGCTCACCTTTAAACAAGACCAGAACCCCAACAGAACTAAAACGTAAAGGTTTAAACCACAACATGTCTCCGTATTAGAAGTCAAAGCCCAGACCTAAATCCAACTGGGAGTCATTGGCAAGACTTGATGTTATTAGGTGCTCTGCATCCAGTGTGACTGAGCACTAGCTATTTTTTGTAATGAAGAGCAGACGATGATGGAAACCTGCCCCAAAACAGAGTTGCTGACTAAAGTCAGTTCATTACAAATGCACATCCCAGTTTTCAAAATTTTACTTGTAGGAAGTTTGAAAGCCGTGTGTTTTTGTCCGTCTGCGTTGGTCTGCCACATTAAACCCTAACACACTGAAGACCAAGCGGTATCTTTTCCGTCCACTCAGCATGTAGCCGCGAGCTCAGGGAGCAGCAACGCAGACCTGGAGAAGCTGTGTGCCATCCTGCAGGCCGTCCCTGCTCTCCAGTACATCTGTCTGGATGTGGCCAACGGCTACTCTGAGTACTTTGTGGAGTTTGTCAAGACGGTGAGAGAAAAGTTCCCCAAACACACTATCATGGTAAGGAAACGGGCCCTCATAGACCTCATAGAACAGTTTGTCTCCCCGGTGTCTCAGACAAAGGCTGATCTATGAGAGCTTTTTGGTGTTTATGTTGCAGGCTGGAAATGTGGTAACAGGGGAGATGGTGGAGGAGCTCATCCTCTCCGGTGCTGATATAATCAAAGTTGGTATCGGACCAGGTCGGTGGACAAAATCATCCGAGTGTTTAATAAGAAAACAGAAAGTCCGTTTGCCATTATACACATTAAGTTGTCTGCTCATGCATGATATGTTATGAAGAAAAACTAATAAAGGATTTGAAAATTTAGGGACAATTATCAGCTGTAGAGAGAAAGAGTAAATGCACTAATTCTGCACAGCAGGTTTCTGTAGCCAGAGACAGTTAGAGTTTGCAGAAAGACCTCCCCTTCTCTAATGCAGCATCAATGCTGTATTTTTCAGGTTCGGTGTGCACAACAAGGATCAAGACAGGAGTGGGTTATCCACAGCTGAGCGCTGTCATAGAGTGTGCAGACTCAGCCCACGGACTCAAAGGTCACATTATCTCTGTAAGGACATGTTGTTTCTGCTTATATGACTGTGAAAGGGCTGGCAGACACTGGAACTAAGTATATAAATCGTGTGGAAGTACAGGAGCATTTCCTGTCTGAATTAAACTTAATTGATGAGAGTGTTTTTATTTTTCAAATTTTGAATGCTGGTCTTTAATGACTCTAGAAATACTTGATGTCAGTTTCACCTTTGGCAACAAAAGGACTGAGTGGTGATTCAATTTAGGCGTGTGAACTGAACTGGACTGCTGTAGTTACACTATTTTAGTTCTCATGAGCAAAGCTTTAACTGTTCGTGGGTGGAGGCAGTTTTGGAATCTCATTCACAGATTTGTTACGCACAGTGCAAAAAGTATTAAATTTCAGTATTTCCATAAAAATAAAAATAAAAATGTTCTATGTCATTATCCACTCTTCAATCCATCCATCCACAGTCTGATTTAGCAGGCTCCATATCCTCAGTTCATAGGAAAATCTTACAATTTCTACTTTATATACTGGGTAAAATAAGAAATGGTAGCTTTTGAATCGTATGTCTTAAAAAGAATAGAAGATGCATTAAGCTCTGTCTGTAAAAATGTTTTTGAAAACTCCTAATCCACATTGAGAACTGCAATATCACTTGCAGACAGCAGAGGGCAGCATCAGTCCACAAAGTTAGAAAAACATAATTCTCAGGCCTTAATACTGACATATTGATGGGATTATTCACTGTTTAGGATGGTGGCTGCAGTTGCCCAGGAGATGTAGCAAAGGCCTTTGGTGAGTAATCATGCTTCAGGGTTTGTGTCGTCATCATGTTCCACCCCTGTGACCCCCCCGTGACCTCTGCTCCCCAGGTGCCGGGGCTGACTTTGTCATGATGGGAGGAATGCTGGCAGGTCATGACCAATGCACCGGGGAGATCATTGAGAAGAACGGCAAGAAGTACAAACTCTTCTATGGTATGAGCTCTGACACGGCCATGAAGAAATATGTGGGTGGAGTTGCAGAGTACAGGTGAGGAACAGGACACATTACATCAGTGGTTCCCAAAGAGTTTCTGGGCCCCCCTATGGATAACAATAAAATCCCCTCCAAAAAAGAAACCAAAAAATTACCTCCCCTTGCCCCACACTTTGGGAACCACTGCATTTTATACTGTTATATGGAGCTAAATCACTGAAATCTAACCTCATGGCCTTTTACGAGAAAACAGGTTCAATATTCAATCATATTCAGTTTAAATCATTACAACACAATCTAACCATGTTTTCAGATTCAGAAATACAAATGTGGCCGATGCTGTCCAAATAGGAAAACAACACAGGCAAAGTCAGTGTTTCATGTTATCCTAATTACAAAAGATTTGGTTTGGAAAGCAGACTTGATTGGACTGAGACACTGACTTTGCAGCAAACCATCATCCCGAGAAAGCATGTGGCAATATGGGAAAGAAACAGCTTGATAACAGGACAAGCGTAAAACAACAGAACTGGATTCTTTCAAGAAAGGAAAACAGGACAAGTAAAAGAGAAAAAAGACAAATGCAGAAAGAAAGAGACACACTAGTGAAGTACTGATCTGGGACTTTTTTTTTTACAAGGAAAAAAAGGTTAGAGTGCACAAAAAACCATGGCAGCGATAAGTCTATCAAAGAAACTGGCACATCTAAATACTGAAGCATCAAGCCAGGAGAGCATCCTGTTGGAAGAAATGCATAAAGAATGCGCTGTTTATCCCAACAATGGCTCTGACAGTTTGACCTTCTACGAAAGAGATCAAAATAAATGTAGAAGCATCAAGTAAAGAGTATTTTCTACAGGAAAGAAAAAAACAGAGAACATATTGTCAGTAGTAATAGACTCAAAGAAACACAGCTAAACACAGGAAGCACTAAGTCAGGAGTTCTTTCTAAGGGAAATTAACAACTAAGAGAGAGAGGAACATCTCAGCAATCTGATCATCAGGTGTCCCTTCCAGAGAATATTTTTGGAAAGTGTAAATCACCTGTTCCTTAAATATTCCAAGCAAAGCTTCATAAAAAGGAAAAATGAGCAACTATTAGTGCTTCTTTGATGACTACATGGTCAAGAAATTGATCAAAACAAGTTTGTTCTTTAGTTTTGGTGCGGCTCAAGGCCACTGATAAAATCTCATTTGCCAAACAAAGAAACAGCTGTTTGTCTCAACATATATATTATTATATTTTTTTCTGCAATGGTCAGATAACACTGCAATCTCAGAACATGAACATGAACATCAATCAAAGTTGTAAGAACAGTAATAAAATCAGACAAAGTGGAGTTTTAGATTTTTTGATTGTTGCAAGAAATGTTAAAATGCTTGGTGATAATTCACTGTCAGTAACCCCATGACATGTTTTTCTTATATCAACAACTAACATTTCATGCATAATGTTGACACAAATAATCATACAGTTATATTCGTATGATGCAAAATCAATGTATCTACATGGGAAATATTGTTTTGTAATCGTGAAATATCCGTTTGAGCTGTAACAGGACATTTTTACCATTTCTCAAATTAAATCTTCAAATAGTTTCTAAAAAACAGGTTTTGAAAAACCTCTGCTTCCACTTTTTTCCTCTTTCTTGGCTTCCAGGGCTTCCGAGGGGCGAACGGTTGAGGTTCCTTACAGAGGGGATGTAGAAAATACCGTCCGTGACGTCTTGGGGGGACTTCGCTCCACGTGCACCTACGTGGGGGCCGCCAAACTCAAGGAGCTGAGCCGGAGAACCACCTTCATCCGAGTCACGCAACAATCCAGCCAAATGTTCACTTAGGGAGGGGGGAACTCCCTTTAAAACAGTTTGGCCCAAACATCACGGCTCCCCTCATAACATTGTGCATGTCGATGCAGAGTTTCAGACTGAGGGCGTGGCATGAAAATCCATCCTGTTTGGATCAGGGTGTTCAAACTCCTGCAGATTCTAAAGGCAAAGCCTAACAAGCGTTGTTCTTCTCAGTTTTAAAACAAAAGCATTTACATGCTTACCGACTCCATAATGTAACCAGGCATGTAATGTGATGGGAATGTGCAAATATAATGCTCCAATGATAACCTGCTGGAAAAATGCATCCCGGTTTATGGGAATTAGATAAAGAGCCATATCACTAAGTATGAGTGTGTACTTAATTCAAGCTACTGGCAACTATCTAATTTAGTTTGGATATTTCTGCACTCAGCATATCACTAATTATCACAAGGAGAGCTGTTTCACTTACACACAGTGAAGTGAACTCATCAGAAGGGGAGCGCTATTCTGGCACTTTTTTTTTGTTTTGTTTTTTTTACTTGTAATGATTTAGCAAATCAAAACGCAAGATCCACAAAGTCAAACCTTTGTTTTTGGAAAAATAATATTGCAATAAACTCTATGCAGAAACCTATGATATTTGTTCTGTGGTGTTTTGTTACTCTTTGAAGCTGCAAAGGAAAATCTCTTTCAGACTTGTTCACATTTTGTCCCTTTACTATAATCAATCTTTTAGCCACTGACAACAAAAAGGCAACAGGTTTTGCAAATTGTAGTTCAATGCTGAAGGACATTGCTGACAAATTACAACCAAGTGATGAAATTAGCATACTGTAAAGATTGAAACACATCTGATTTACAGATATGATGAACATTTATTGACAAAACTAAATTGCAGGTCTGTCAAAAACAAACAAACAAAAAAAAACTGAACTAAATGTAAACTTCTGGAAAATTCCTCAAACTAGCAATGTGCCACGCAGCCTATCAGGCACTAGATGGCGCTGCTCATTAATGGAAAACAAACTCCCAGACAAATGGTGGTTTAAGTGCAGTGTTTTATGTGTATCAGTGTGCTGCTCTTAAATAAAGACGCAAGTTGTCAGTTTAGTCCAGATATGTCAAGGTTTCATTTTCCTTTTCAAAGAGGTGCATTTATACAGATGTCAAATACATACACCAACAGGTTGTTTTTTTTGTTTTGTTTTTTCTCCATTTGCTATAGAGGATAAAGGTGGTGACACACGGAGACTTGAGTGAGTACAATATAGTACGAACAAGTTGGCTGGGATTTTTCTGTGGCCCGCCACAGGACAGACTGTCTGTCCCAGACTGTGCTGATGCAGGGGTCTCTGCCCCCACCTCGTCGGCCTGTATAGAGTTTCAGTTTAGTACTCGATGTACCAGGTTCGTAGAGTGATAGCCAGACAGACCGGTGGCGAGCCTCAGGGCTGAGTGTTCGGAACAAGGGAAGGAATCGACTGACGAACGGCCTCCATCCCCTCCATGGCAGTAGGGAGGGGTCAGAGGCAAACAGTTCTAAGAGTTTGTCGCCGTGCGCAGAGACGTTCAGTACACCGAAGAGAAATCCAAGGCATCTCCAGCATATTACAGAGAATATCAGAGTAATAATTTATAGTTTACTTTCAGTTATGACATTTGTTAATCATCAAAAAAAAAAAATCAACTGCAATATCAAATTATATGTGATAAATGTACATACATTGAAGAGCCCACTATGTAAATTGGTTGGGGTGAAACTAAAATTGTTATGTGGGCCTTTACACTTTTTAATCTTTCTGCCTGAGTTGGTTATCCAGCGCTATGGACAAACAAACAAACAAACAAACAAACAAACAAAAAAAGAACATAATTAACAAGGAAAAAGAGGAATCCTGGTAAAGTTCTATTCACTTTTAAAACTTTAAAACACAAAAAAAAGTGCCAAAAACATCCTTTTTCTTGCAAAACGAAAATACAAACATCAAGAAACAATGGAGCACACATGCCTTTTTTTTTTTATTAAAAAAGTCAAAGCTCACACACCAACATTCATTTTGTTTGTCAAGTTGTGCAAGAAGCCAATTTAAAAAAAAAAAACAAAAAAAAGAAAAAAAAAAACGTAAGCAGTGTTCCTCGACTGAGGAAGCTTGTCGTAAGAATGAACAATGACACATTCTCTACATAGTTTTTCAACTAGTCCCCTGACATTTTACTGAGTGCTACGAGGAGACCAAAAACGAAACAAACAAACAAAAAAAAGCTCCTGCACCAAAAGATAATGCAAACAAAGCGAAGGTTTGGACGCAGTGTTTTCACACCGCACGACCCAAACCGAGCTGTCAAACACCTCTGCCAAATTAGAGCTCAAAAACATGGGAGCACAATGAAAGCACAAATAATGACCCAGCTTGGATGCTGCGGGGTGGGGAAAGATTTCCGTTCCTCACACAGAAAAAAAAAAAAAGAAAAAAAAAGACAGAAACAGGTTTTCTTCATGGAAAACAAGCCACAGAATCACCCAGCGCCTCGGCCCGTTGGACCCAGGAACGCGCCGGCGCCAAGTGAAGATGAGACAAACTCAAGGTTACTGCAAAGAAAAAAAAAGAAAGCTGTTGTGCAAAAATTGAGCCACCTCTTTCTCATCAGTAATCACCCCCCGCCCCCCATTGTCACTCTCTATGTATTTTTGAATGAATGTTTTCCCCAGGACGGGCTGCGGTCTGAGAAAGAGGGGTTAGACCGAGCCCGACCCAGGATTAGAAAGTGCTGAAACATTATCAAGTCTTTCTTTCTTTTTTTTTTTTTTTTACATCTACTTACATGTGCATCTCTGTTGGTTTGTTGTTGTTGTTGTTTTTTTGTTTGTTTTTTTTACTTTTCTGTTTTTTTTTTCCAACTTTTTACAAAAAGTGGTCCACACTATCAATGAGGTTATCTTTCTTATCTGTGAGTCCCACCATGAACCGCTGAGGTTCAGGGTTTTACGATCTCACAGTCAATTAGAGAAGAAAACAACAAACACACACACACACACGCACAAAACACACTCCTACGTGTTTGAACGACACGATGCAGACATACGCAAAAAATGGAGGAAGGCCACACAGGTGTGGGTAAAGGAGAGTAACAAAGAAAAAATAAAAAAAGAAAAAAATTGGTGGGTTTGTTTCTTGCTTTAAAAAAGCCTCCTTGCTGTTGTTTTGCAGAAGGGCAACTCATGGAGAGAGGTCAGAACACAAAAAGCTTGCTGAATGCTCTACATACACTTGGCACGGCGATAGAGGGGAAAATAAAATGTAAGTATTGCACATTAGGAAATATTTAAAGGGGATTAGAAATGGGCAAACTTCAGATCAATAAACAAAACAAGAACTTTACAATTCCCTCGACTTCATACGTGACAAATCTCCACGTCAAGCTCACTCGTGTTATGAACTAAAATCGACAAAATTTTCTCAGTGAAATAAAAACCTTAGTGGCAAGACTTTTTTTTTTTCTTTAAAGTGGGGTTCTGTGAAGAGGATATGAACAATCAGTGTCTTACCTGCAGTATATAACTTTCACAATGACCACAAGTTTGATAGACGGAGGTTTGGAATACACGCACTCTGAAGCAATACCTCAACGAATTATTTTAAGATAAAAACACAAAAAGAAGGATTTAATAGATCTATTTTAACAACCAAAATCACATTAAACCAAATGATGATTCAGAGAATCTTTTTTTTTTTAACTGGGTTGCAGTTTCAATTTCAGTTGACCTATAAGGATTAAAGGAATTGATAATATACTTGTCACGTGATTGAGTGTCTGTCTTGTGTTTCACTGCCATAGGTTGACGTGCTCCCTTTGGTGAATGACACACCAGCATCACCTTTCTACGTATTTAACACTAGATAACTTGATCACCAGCTAAGCTAGGCTGCCACAGACTTTCACAAAAAAACATGAGGCCCTTCGCTTTTGTATGGTTCATGCAACTGCTATTGAGAGACCCCAGCAATGACCCAATGACACGATTTAATCTGATGAATTTTTGCCATCTCAAGAACTACATGGTGATTCATGTAAACCATATTTTATAACCTCTGATCCCCTTTTATATTTGCCCTGAATGTTTATTTACAGTAGAAACCATGTTGCTCTTTGGTCAGTTGAACATTGTGGTCCATTCGAAGGTTTTAAGTCCGACCTTGCAAGAGAGAGAAATTTATTCAGTGTAAAAACCTATGGTCAGTTACACTCGACACTTTACGTTACGCAATGTGAATTTCTCAAGAAGCATTTTCAGTAAGGAACCACAGACGAACATGTGATCAGCGTGAATATCTGTAAAAAGTGATAATGGTTAAAAAGTTTATAAAAGCAGTGAAATGGAAGCTCATTTTGGAGCCGGCCTCACTCTCACCAGCCGCTGCATTAACTGTTTCAAATTCTTCCTCCAAACTTAGCTTATTATTTTAACGTTACCCTTTAGGGTACTGGCTGATCATAGCCTTTCCACAGAAACCCTTCTCATCCCCTTTTCCCCTAAAAAAACCCCTCTAATGGTCATCATATGCTAACATGAAGACAGGATCACACTGAAAGGTAGCTAGCGGTTGTTACGGGTTGTTTAACGATTGCTTCGCCTCAAGAGGAGGTATCTGGGAGGTTGGCTGGCTGCGATGGGGTACCTGAAACAAAGTTAACGAGGTCACTATGTAGTCGTGGCAACGAGGCAGAGCTGGGCAGAGACAGAGCGCTGGCTGCTTCAGGTGCATGTGACATATGCTGACCTGCAGCTTCAGCATTAGCGTTAATGACTGACCAGCAGAAAAAAAAAAAAGAGAGAAGAGGTTCGGGGGAGTTAAATTATGTTACTGCATATATACGAGTCTTCCCTGAAAACTAGCAACTGGAATTGCGACAGCAATTTCATGATATTGAAGTAGAATTTATGGTAAAGGGGAAAAGTTTTGTTGAAGCAAGTTGTGTTGATGGATAATTATCTGAATGTATTTTCACAATAGACAGACATTTGTTTTGACTGTATGCTAGAGGAATATTTTCATTGAATGTTTATTGCAGAGACTGTTCCACTCATGAGAGCAGAGCGCCTGAATATGGTTTTTCTATTGCTTTCCTAACCCAACCAAAGCAAGAGTAGGTTAATTAGGCTTTGGTATACATTTTTTTTTTTTTTTTAAATATTTAACCTATTTGAATACAAAAGTTTGGATGATTGGATTGGGGGTTAAGGTTTGTTTTAATGTTGATTCTCCTTGCTTTTTGGTAAGAGGGAATAGACACAACAAGAAACGTACATTTATAAAACACATGCACACAGGGACACACACTTCTCTTTCTACTTCTCTTGAATAGGTTTCGGAAGGAGAGGAAAGAAATAAAAGAGCACTACTATGGCGATGTTGATCTGAAAACCCTGTTTTATTATAAAAAAATAAAGCATTTTCAAATCTCATTTGGGGTCTTCTTGTTAACTCCCCTTTACCATCTCGTTTCATCGACTTGATTCGCCCGTCTCAACACACATGCATCCTGCCGTCAACCCAACAAACACTCACCACATGAAACATCATTGCCCCTTAAGAGGTGAACTACAACCTGTGGGATAAATGTCAATAAGCCATGACTTAAAGAGATGGGCTATGAAAGCTGAACTGAAGCAGTTGTGCTTAGCAGATATGCTTGCAGATGAATTCATCTCGTGGTGAAATATGGTCCGGTCCCCTTCATCACAGATTAAGACCATCTGTTTATCAAATAGCATTTGAACTGCAGCTTGAAAAACTTTGCTTAGGGTCTCACAATTTGGAGGTGTGTGTGCTATTCCATTACAAACAATTTATTTACTGGGATGGTGGATTACTTGTTTAAGCTGTAGAAGCTGCAGTTCCTAAGCTTAAATACAAATAGTTTTGATTATTGACTGTCTAATGTGGGCATAATAAGCATCAGGCCACCCAACCTTAAGATCACTAATGGGCTTTGTGCCTTGATTAGCTACTCCTAATGCTAACTAAAGCGTCTTCACTGAGGGCCCCGCTATGCTACCGATAAATCACCATAATCTCATCACAGAAATGAGCTTAAATCGTTTGAGTCACTCTCATGCTACTTTACTCATAATAGTTCGAACATTGTCTTCTTAAAGCGTCAAAGAAAATCTTTCAATAATTGTCGACTTCCTGGCTGATTTTATTCTCATGGTCTTAATCTGGCGTAAAGGTGCTTACACAAAGAACATTTTAAAAACTTTATTATATATGTTTCAAAACAATCAAAGTTGTAAAGACTTTTATATGTGTTGAACATTTAACGTCACTGATTTAAAAATTCATCAATACGAACCAGCAGGCAAGCACATTCGCTAAGGTAACCGCTACATTTTAGCGATAATGGCTTTCAGCTGTTTGAGACGCTCCATCCCCATCGCTAAGGGCTCAACCGTGGGCAAATAATCTCCTTGAGAGACACTAGAAAATATTCCATCTTTGAATAAATTCAGTAGGCAGGCACACTTAAATTCTGCTCTGTGTTTAAATACATTTTTGTAGTCGACATTTAAAGAGCCGATGCAGAGGCTTGCGCTCTAAATGTGGCGAAGTGCCTGTTGTGGAACAGAGAAAAAAAAAAAAAAGACAAAACCCTGGTTTCCTCCAGTGTGTTTTATGTGGTCTAGAGTTTGTTTCAGGACAGGGGCGCTGAAAATCATGTCTCCACCTAACTCCCTCCTCCTGATGTGCAAATTGCAAGATTCTCGTAAGTAAAGACTCCAAGTAGAAACACTGGACATTAAGCATTTCCTAAATATATATCTAATAACTACCTCTTTCCTATGCACATGTACACGCAAACACGCACACACACATACTCCTAAATTCCCATCCATACACAAACACACCACAAAGCACTTTCAGTATGACAGTACTGCTAGCGGTGTGCACCAGTCCAATGTCAGTCCACCGGTGTCTTTGCAGTAGGGACACCGTGCACCAAGTATGCTTGCACCTGCAAAAATCTAAAAGTGTATTGACAAATACAGTACATATCAAAGGTCAATGATTTCAGGGATGGTCTGTACTGTTGTTTTTTTTTCTTTTTTTTTTGTCTGCGTGTGGGTGCATGGAGAGACACAGACCGACATCATACACACACACACATACGTTACAAAATACATGGTGACCTTCAAAATGATGTGGTGTGAGTTATAAGCTCTTGTTTTAGCACAGAACATCACTGGGATGTTAAAAAGCTGTTGTTGTTTTTTTTCTGTTCACCTTTATCCCACAGCCCAAACTATGAAAACACATTCCAATACTTGCCTACTATTGTGCATGGTACCTTGCAAAAAAACCCAAAAAACCCCACATTGCTATTTTTACACATTTTGTCACATTGAACCACACACTGCCTTTGAATTCACGTGATAGACAAAGTAGCACATAATTGTAAAGAGTGAAGTGTGGCGTGCATTTGTATTCAACACCCTCTTTGTGATGGCAAAAAATAAAACCCAGTGCAAGTTTCATTTGTTAAATAGCTGGTAAATCACACGTAGGTGGAGTTTACTGTGCAGAAATACAAATTTCACATCCACAAATCTGGCCTGTATGAAAGCGGCAAGAAGGAAGTCAGTGTAGAAAGAATGGTATTAAAAAGGCCTTTTTGAAAATTTGCAGCGAACGATGGGGACACAGCAAACAGGTGGAAGGAGGTGCTCTCGTGAGATGGCACCAAAACATTTTTGGCTTCCTTGCAAAACGCTGTGCACATCACACTAAACATATAATTCAACCTGTGAAACAGGGTGGTGCCAACATGATGCTGCAAGGATCATGCTGGGAAGCTGATCAGAGTTTATTAGACGGTGTAAGGAACAAAATATATAGTCATGCTGGAAGAAACCCAGACATTTTACACTTACATTCCGGTGAATATAAAAGATCACAAATTGTTCAGATTCTTAATAGTAAAAACTGGGATTGATCTACTCCAACTTTACAATTAAGCACTCCTTTGTGTTGATCTATTACATAAAATACCCCATAAAGTACAATGAAGTTTGTGGTTGTGATGTGACAAAATGCAAAAAAAAAAAAAAAAGAAACTTTTGCAAGGCACCGTAAATTACTATATTTGTACTTAATGTCATCAATACACCACCAGTTTAATCCATGTCTGACCTAGAATTTCTTCTATACCCGTCACATTCATCCACTGCTTTGTGATTCCATGGCACGTCAGCTCCCTGTCGCTTTTCCAAACGCTTCTCCTCTCCAAAGTGCTGCTGCTACTTTCTACTTTTCTCCAAATAATAATAAAAAAAAAAATATCTAAAAACATACAGTACTGTGTGAATAAAGATACAACTAAAGTCTGCTTGCTGTCGGGTGAGTGTGACAGGTGTTTAAAGTGATTTGAAACATCCCAACCCTCTCAGAGCTCACATGCAAAATTCTCTTTGTTCCTCTCACGCAGCTCTTCTCAACAGACAAAAATACAAAGCAATTCATCAAATACAATTAGGATTGTACACAATCATCTTTTCTTAAAGCAATGCTCACCAACACAGTGTGTTTTGCACTTGTATGTATCAGGTTAGGGTATCACATTTATACACCAACAATGACCCAACTAGGGTTCAATCAAGGAATAAATGACCCCTGATTTAGTTTTTTTTTTTTTTTTTTTTTTGACAATCATTTAAAGCAACTATCTTGTGAGATAAAAGATGAGAGGTTAACAAAATTAAAACATTAAGATGAAAATGCTACAGATAAAAGCAAAGACTCTGCTGTCAATAAAGTAAGCAGAGTAAGTGTTGTTCCCTCTCTACTGCGTGACGCACTGGCTCTACCTGGCGACTCCTGCCTGATTTGTTCTGATGCATTTTGTAGAAAAAAGATGGATATAAATTGCACCAAATACCAATTACGTTTGACAATTACATTCCGGGTTTAGCTACAAATCCCTAATCTTTAAAATCAGCCGATGTTTTACTGCTAACTTGGCAAGTGTCGGTGGTTGAAGTGTTTTTTTTGTCCAGGCAGTCTCGGTAGAAGTGCCCAGGGAATGAAATCGCTGTCAAGAAAACCAAGAGAGCCTGCATCAGCTTGAAATTTACATATTGTGTAAAGTGTCTGTGGCTGGGCAGAGCCATCAAGCATGGTGCCAGTGCGTCACAGAGCCACCGATAACAAAGTTCAGCCCTCCTCCCCAATCCCTCAGCATACATCATGTCATGAAAATATCACCGACAGCGGCACCGATTGCTCATGTGATAATATGTAAGGTGATACGCCGTAGAGTAAAGTTACCTCTACGGTACAGTATTCAAGATAGAAAAAAAATAAATGAAATAAACAAATGAAATATTAATGTGGGCATTCCTTTTTCTGAAGAATCCTGTTTTGTTTCTTTTGTAATCCCAAATGTTTTAATAGTCCTGCTTTTCCTTTTACTTGCCAATATTTGACCTTCCCTCAATGCTGACTTTCACATCGTGAGGAATGAAGGAAGGTTTGGGCAAGGTCAAAGGGGGCTCCTCTTCTGATTTTTCTACTTTTCGACCCTCGGGGGCTGACCACCTCCGCTTCCTGCTGCCCGACGGCTTACTGGAGCTGGACTCTGTGCTCCTGGCAACCTGACCTTTGGAAACAGACCCTCTTTCCCCAAATGTGAGATCTCCATTCTCCACTCTGGAATCTCCTCCACTCCCACTCCCGCTTTCGCCGCTCCCCCGCTGGCTGATCCCGTTCTCGCGCTCTCTGTGCCGGGAATTTCCCACACTGCAGCTCTGGGATGCTTCTGAGATGGCTCTGGGGGGTTTAAGGTGCCCGTGGCTAGAGTGAGGGACTGAAGCGTTGTTTTCCGGTTCCGGAGATTGTGTCTTCTTCAGAGACCCGTTCTTCAGGTTTTTGAGAGTAAGTGAAATACAAACATCACCCACAGAAAGCTTTGTACAAGGCAGCTCCAGAAGCTGAGTGGTTCGGTCTGGACAACATGAAGACCACCCTTGGCCAAACACGAAGAAGGGGTACTCAAGCAACACCTCCACACTCACCTGGAGAAAGGGGCAACAAGGAAACGTTAGAACACGTTTTAAAAATATGGATCTAAACATGCTAACATTGCACATAAAATTTATTCAACATTGCAGAACAGCAAAGCACGATGGCAATATTCATTCATGAAAGAATACGAAATTATTTAGAGAATACAGGTTTAGAAATGCTTATTTGTATCATAATCCTCTAGAGAAAATACATAACCATAATTTGGGGGATTCACAAGGAACATAAGCTTTGCAAGTTAACAATCCCTGATTCTTAGAAACAAGATGTGGAATGAAAAAAATCCTGCCAGTGCATTTCTAAAAAAAAAAAATAAAAAGTTACTTTAAGAAGCAATGAATGTATATAACATGGATAATTAGAACACGCTTAAAGCAATTTAAAGCATAAAGTCGATGTTTTAAGCATCGACTTCCAAAATCTTAAAAGTCAATGGTCAGTTTATACTGATTCTGTAGTAACAGCTTAAAGACCTGAAACTAGTAAAACACCGTCTTCTTGTAGTCTGAAAACAGGAAGAATATGGACTACAGAAGCTACATGCTTATCTGAAACGTGTTTCTCATTTTTCTTTCACTGGACTTTGATATGAAATCAGTGAGAACAGAATCCAACTAAAAATGACTAATTATGTCACTCAAAATATAACAGATTTAACTGAGAATCAATAGAATAAAGGAGGATGTAAAATAGTGGGCCAGAAGAAACGAAGCGATATTAAAACTAAAGCACAAACTTACAAAGATGTTTAAGATGTTTCAGTCACCCTCACAAACACATACTGGCCAGTATTTTTCAGACTAACTTTTTGGAGTATCGGATGAAAGCTGCTTCCAATGGTCTTAAAAAATAAACAACACGGAGGAGAAAGCTGAGTCTGCTTGGCGAGACGGTCAGATCTTGTGGGGTGCAGAATCAAAGAGGAGCCGCTGGCAAGGAAGGATTTTAGATGTGCGACGTGGGCTGAAGAGCCATTACAGAGATGAAATGACTTGATTGCACACTCTGAAAGTGAGTAGTAGGTATTTGTATATGTGTGTGTGTGCAAGAGAGAGAGAGAGAGAGAGAATAAGGGATGGAAAAAATAAGAAAAAAAACCCTAAAGGCTGTTGAAAGATCTTAGTTACAGAGAAAAAAAAGTTCTGCATACTTTAGCAAGCCGCATTATTAGGCACACCTTGCTGGGACTGAGTGGGAGCAGCTTTTGTCTTCAGCTTCGATTCTTCTTTGCAAAGATTCAAAAAGGTGCCAGAACTATTCCTCAAAAAAATTGCTTGTCACATGGTGCAGTATCAAGCTAAATATAGTCATCAGAAGATAGTTTCGGTGTTCAGATGGATGGAAATGGTTAGCAACAATCCTTCGATAGAGCTTAAATGATGCTCAATTGGTATGAAAGGACCCCACACCGTGAAGTTTACACCAACTAGCTGAATCACATGGATCCGTGTTTTCATGTTATTTATGACAAATTCTGACTGAGTGGCAACATTAAAAGTTTAGGGTTTCATGGCACCTTAAAAGTTCTCTGAGAGATCTGTCAATTATTTGGTTTTCATTTAATTTGCCTCAAGCTGAAAACCTACACGCTAAACTGAAGGCCCGACTCCTTTTCATCGTTCACTAGATGAAAGTGTCGCAAATAAGCCATGACTGAAGAGCGGCTCAGGCAGTATTTTGGATTTTCTATGAAGATGTGTTCATTATCAAAGGATATTTTGTTGCCTGATTCACTCGATAATTTTACAAGCTGTCGAATAGATTCCAGATCTCAACTCTCTGAACTTGTGTGAAGCTCCTAATAAGAACGTGTTTGTAACAAGACTGTCATCCAAGTACATTGAAGTTAATTACAGGGGGAACAGCCGAGTCCTGAGACTCATGATAATAAAGTAATTAAGATGGGTGCAGCTCAACACTTGTCATTCAACATAATAATCGCCACATATGAATAAACAGAAATCTCTACGACAAGTCTGAGCATTCTTGGAGGTGGAATGGTTTCCAATTCAGGAAATCTTAAAAGTATTGCAATGCATTTTTGACCAGTTTTTTTGCAAAACTATTCAAACAATAAAGTAAATTCTCTTTTCATCTTGTTTCAGGTTACTTATTAACTTTGTTTAAATAATAGAAACAAGGAGAAGCAGATATCTGGGCAGGTTCAAAAGGCAAAATTACAGTCAATTTAACTATTAGGCTGGCAGTTTGATAATTTCTCTAAACAAATTACCAAAGGGATTAATTTCTTGAATCTCCTTTATACAGTTTTTCTGTAAGGCCAAATTAATAAACTGGGACAATATTTACTACAGCACGTTTTTTTATATACAGTTACAACCAGAAATAATACCAAGAAAAACACTTAATCAATGTTTAAATTTGGATTTTGAATAAAACATTTAGTTGCTCTTGTTTGGAGGGAAATGATAATCTATTATTATTACAGCTCCTTGAGGCCTGACAGCTTTAAAGCTTCCCAGGAACAAAGATTTGTCAACTCAAAAATCAGTTCTATAGTTTATTTGTCATCTTTATCAAACTAGTGAGCCATTTTTAACAAGATCGCCCAAACTGTCACAAACAGAGCAAACTAAACTGGTTTATGCACAATTATTAAAATAAGCAGATTTTGCTTGAAAACTGAACCATTTTCTGGAAACTCGAATGAGTCGTATCAATTCTAGTATGAGTATTTAAATATCCAGTCAGAATTATGGCAAACGCTTCCTGAACCATAAAATAAATGTGTTTTCTAAACTTCTAAACTTCAGTCGCCCACCCTCTAAAGTTTCTAAACTTCCGTATTAAAAAAAGTTTATTATTAGTCAGCTGTAATATTCAATTATTAAATGTGTTTTCTTTTGCTGTAAGATAACTATCAAAAACAGAAATTAAGTCTGGGTGTTATTAATCTATTTAATGTTTTTCACTTAGTGAATTGAGTTACTGAAATTAACTTTTCAACACTCTAATTTATAGAACACGACTGCATTTCTATTTGCATCTGTACATTTTTACTCAGTGTTTGGAGAATATACACAGTTCAAATATGTCCATCCATGTCTTGATTTCTAAGATGTTTTGAAGGTATTCAGAGTGTAGTTGTTTCTGTCTACACAGATTATGGCTTACATTTTTAATTGCTACTACTTAATAAATAGCAATGATTACTGTACAGAGATACATGTCTAGGTACAGTTCTGTTTATTTTTCTTACCTGTGTGCGATGCTCACCAACGGAGAACTGAACAACAGCAAAGTTAGGTGAGGTGTCGCTCCCCTCTATGCGCTCCACTGTGGACGAATCGATCTTCAGCTCACTGCTAATCTCCGCGCTCTGGATGAAGTCCTCTGTCTTCAGGTCCTCCACGCGTTTCAGCTCGCCGTCGGCCAGCTGGATGATGGAACCCTTGATAAAATATGGCGGGAGTGAGGGGGACACCACTGTACTTGAATGAGCTGGAGGAGTGGAGGCTGCAACGAGCCCTGGTGGAGCAGGAACAATGGGGAGATGAAGCTGGGCTTGAACCACTGCACCTGGAGCAGCCACGTGGAACGAGCCACTTTGGGTTTCCAGAGTTTCTCCTTTTGGGGCAGCGGCAGCGATGTACGTGTGAGGGAGTGTAGCAGGAAAAGGTGCAGCTTGAGTTGATGAAGTAATGTGGGAGGTTACAGGCTCTAATGTGGGGACCCCACCTCCGCTAACAGGGATGATGACTGGTTGGGTGCCTGGAATGAGCAAGTGTTGCTGTAGGCCGGTGTGGTAGCTGCTCCCACTGCCCCCTGTGATGTAACCAATAAGAGGTTGCTGTGGGTAGATGCTTGTTGAAGGGAGTCCCATTGACAGTGGCTCTGAAGCATTGTGGGTGGTCTGGATAACAGTCTGGGGCGGCAGTGTGCTGACAGCCGCTTTCAGACTGTCTGCGCTTAGTGGAGGTGGAAATGTGAAAGAGCAGGTGGCGTTGGATGATGAGGGTGGGCGACTGACAGGCTTACCCATGCTGCCTTTCTCCAGGTGTGTGGGCGTAGAAGCTGTCAGTTTCTCAGGGCTGGCTCTGGGTGGCACCAACTGGTGGTCCCCATGGCTATTAGGTATTAACATGACAGAGGTTCTTAACCCTAGGTGATCATGAGTAGAGTAGTCTGACGGCAAAACCAGATGACGAGCCTCAAAGGAAGACAAGGAGGACCTGTCCTCCCTTGATTTACCTCCTGACTTTAAGAGGCCAGGCTCTGGTGGGGGTCCAAATCTCCTACCCCTTTCTAGCTCCCCATTATGGAGCTCTCTGTGTCTGGTTCCTCCTTCCTCCTTTCTGCTATAGCCATCTGTATATTTTCCCAATGATTGGTGGTGATGCATGGACTGGGACAGTAGGTGAGTGCCTCCTTGGTGATGAGGTGATGACACAGTCCTCGGTGACGTCGACATTTGAATATGATGGGGAAAAGGGTCCGTAGAAGGAGGAGGCATGGAGGTACGTCCCGAGGACGCCCGATGCTGTTCCTGTTTGGTGACCAGCGTCTGAGCAGGTGACGTCTCTGTGTACGATGGTCTCTGTGTGGACGAAGAGGAGGAGAGAGGGGGAGGCGGAGGAGGTGGGAGTATATGAGGAGAAATGTAGCTTGTATATGGAGTAGTGTACGATGAAGTGATGAACTGCATATTGGGAGGCAGTTGTGTATAATGGACTGTTCCTCCAACCGTAGGTTGAGATAGGGGGGATGTGTACACTGTGGGGAGAGATGATACTAGCCTCAAAGACGAAGAGGAGGTGGAAGAGTCTGATAAGGTGGAGGGGGACTTATACTGGGGCCCATCAGTTTTGTTGGAGCTATGATGTGCAGTAATATTGCTTTCATTTCCACCAGCTGCACTAACATAGCAGGCTGTGTTCTCTGGCCTGTCATGAACAGGTGGTATAGCCGGAGAGCGACTTTCAGGTGGTAATGTACTTGAGGTGCCCCTCTTTTTGGGGGGCAGACATTCATTGCTGCGTTCCTGGTTGGACTTCATGCTGATTTCACTTCACGTCTTTGTACTCCCAACTGTACTTGCTGTATTCTTTCTTTAAAATTGATCCAGTACAATTTCCTTCCTTGTTTTGAACTTTCACTCTGACTGTCCTCGTCACTTTCCTTCAATCCTTTCTTTTTGCTTTTAATGCCTAATTCCTTTTTCAGACCAATTGCAAATACACCTTTAAAAACTTGCCTCCATTTTACTTCACACAGTTGACAAACATTGTGTTTCACTGAAATTAGGATTGGAAATGGAGATATGGAAGGTTGGTTAATGGGAGGAGTGGGGCGGCCCGATCTGTCCAGGAATCCTTAGTGGCCGAGGGCTGAGCCCAGTCTGGTATGGGAGAGCGTCACAACGTTACGCCTGCTGCTGCTGCAGAGGATGATGGGGGGCCGAGTACGTTGTACTTCATGTGGAATCATTTCCCTCCAAAAGAAAGTCTTCCCACACAGAGCGAAAGCCTGTAGAAGAGAAAAACGTAACTGTTGAAACAGTAAATGGAAGAGGCAATAAGCATAAAAACAGGCTGTAGAAATATCCATGCACCATCTACGTTGCAAGAAGACCAGTATACCTTTAAATAATTTGAAAAAGCCCGAGTGACATGTCATGACACTTTGACCTTCTGACGGGTTTTCCCAACATTTCAGTTTATTTGAGCCCTGCTTCTGCATGAATTCTAAGGCGACAACTCGAGAACAAATCTGTCAATACATCAACAAGACAGTTGTGAGCCACTTCAATTCTCTTTCCAAACCAATTTTCATAGACTAAAAGGTGCCAAATAATTATATGCAAGTATAAACAGTGTGGGAATGCTCAGTCATCATATTTCTTTAGGAAGGGCAAGGATCTATGTTGGAGAGATGAACGTGTTTTAGTGAGAAACACTTACATTAACCCCAGAACAAAAGTAAGAGACTGAATAAAGATCCTGGCTGAAGAAAGCAAAAGCTCACCTTCCTGACACTAGGATCAAAATGGGCTAAAAGCCCCAAGAGGAAAACGGTCATTTCTCTATAATCAACACAAAAAGCTAGTTTGTAAATGCTTGCCAGCACAAACGCTTCATTGCTGGAGACAAGATATGTGGCCCAGTGAAACTAAGATTGAGGTTTTTGGTCATAATAACTATTGTTACATTTGGCAGGGAGAGGAGGCAACTTGCAAGCCTAAGAACACATGACAATTATAAAGTACAGGTGTGGCAGCATGATGTTGTACTTGTGTTTTGCTGCAGGAGGGACTGGTGCATTATAATGAATCTCTTTCAAGATTTAGCTTTTAGGAAATAAGATTTAACTTTGGTAGCACTATTTGATCTAAAACAGGAAAACTTTAGTTGAAACTTTAGTTCAGTAAAAAAAATATATATTTATTCCAATATCAGGTATAAAATTTATATGTGATAAACGTATATTTCTAGTCATTGTCTTGGTTGGTAGAGTGTAGAAAATGAAAACAATAATCCTGTGCTCTGTAACAGGCAAATAATACTCTGCTGTGTGCAGAAATGTGTTCACCATGTAATAGTAAATATATTTGTGTGATGTGTGCCATCTGTTAACTATAACTCCCCACTGCTAAAGAACAGCTTGGTGTGAACTTATAAATAATGTATCAGTACTTCAATAATGCACTCTTATAAAAACACTCTCGCTCATACATAACCAGGCACATCGCGGCGGTGCATGCAAGTGGCGACACCTGGTCATATTAATTATGTTCGCTCTCTTTTCTTCAAACATATACCAACTAAACTTACAAGCATTTCAGTGCCATAAGAATAATAGGTGCCGTGCATATTTTTTTTGCAGAATAGCTCATGGTAAATTGTCTATTGTGGCACACGCCATGAATCTACATCAAACACTTTCTGCTTTATCAGTTCAACTGGTTTCTGGTGTGACTGCATCTTGCACCACTAACAAAAGTGAATAAACAATCTTAAGTAATATTAAGCATATGTAATGGGGTACATACAAATCGTTGCTCAACTAAAGAAAGCAAAGACTGAACACCATTTTAAATAAGCGCAGTGATGAATTAAAATAATAACGATCTAACGCTCATTTATTAACAACTATCAACAGTATGACAGTATGATAATTAGAGTGAAATGCAGTCCAGATTGTAATCGTTCTAAGATAAAATGGTTATTTTGGTCTGACTCATCAAGAAGACATGGTGAGCCTGTACATCTATTCAGAGTATCTTAACATAGAAATTAAATACTTGTCTGACTTCCATACCTAGAGCGTAATGGAAATATCCATCTCCTCCCATGGATACTTATTTCATTATTTAATTCTATTTCTAATTCTGTATAGATTGACATAAAAGAAGGCTAAAGGAGTCATAATGTTTATTATAGGGCAAATTTTAGAAATTATTTTGTCTGGATAACATTTTGTTTGTCTTCAAAAATCACATTCACTATTTTTCTGCTATCCAGGCAGTTGCAGACTCTTTGTCTGCCAGGTTTTCATCACGCTTTGCACTTGCTATTTTATGGCGAATTATGTTTTACTCGCCAATAAAACATAATTGGAAAAAATTCTTAAGATTAAATGCCTATAAACTGTTCCTAAACCATCTTTTTTTTTATTTTTAAACCTGATTACATTTTTTTGTTAGATTATTACCACATGCATTGACTTAGTACATCTACCTTAAGTGTGCATGCAAAGGATTACTCTACAGGACAACAAACTTCTGGGCTCGAAAGCAGATTTTCTGAATTTGAAGAGCTGTTACAGTTAAATTTTACAACACAGAGTTGGAACAATGGCGTAAACACACATGCACATTCATTCGCACAAGTATAAGAGCAGCCAACACACATATACACACAGAAAGATAAGCTTTGCTTTATATAGATCAACTCACACTATCAGAATTTCTGTTCGGTCAGGTAGCCATGACTCAAAGGTGTGTGGAATGGCTGATAGGAGACGTTTAAATGCTGAGGTGTAGTTTTCTTTAACTTGCCTTTGTCAGTCCACCTCCACCCCACTCTCCTGCCTCAGCCTGCCCACGACTTCAGCAATATAATTTCGCTCTCAATTATCATTTTTTCATCTAATAGTTTGATGTTCTCATTTCTCTCTTCTTAGTATGTTTGCTTCTTTCCTCTCAGTATCTGTTCAGTGTTATTACTCAGTTTCACTCTGGGTTGATCTGCTTTCAGAAGTAAAAAGACAAAAAAAAAAAAAAAATGTGTCCAACAAGCTGATGCTTTCTAATTGAAAGTCAAATAAGTAAAACTTTTCATGGGTCAGATGACAGATGTTTCTGACGTCATAGAAGATTTATTCACTCTGCAGTTTGTGAGAAGTGTAGCTTTTTTTTTTCTTTGCTAAGCAAAAAAGACTGGTCAACACATACATGCGAACCTCTTGGTGAAATAAAATAAATAATATATAACAAGGATGATTTAAACAACTGAATAACAAAACAATATAAAGTCATAAAAATGTTGAAATCATAAGCATTTCAACATCTGCTTATGATTTGAAAGAAAATATTTTCTCCAGTCTTCTCAAACAAGTCAGTGAAACATCATTCCCCTTTATCCGTTCTTCAGTAAAACTGTGTTTTAAGGTGGAAAAAAGGTCCAGACCAACTTGACATTGCATGAAAAAGTAACCCTTCGAGTTAAATCATGAATTACTTACGATAATAATCACAAAAGCTAAAGCTATTTTACTAGCAACAACCAGACTGATCACTGACCGAGCTACTGCCTCTTAAATAGTTTCTGTCCATCGAAAAAAAATACATCAAGAACTGATGAGAACATAAATGAGATACATCTGTCTCGAAAAGGTTATGAATTTATTTATCTGCTTCAAGGCTCCAGTCAACGATGGTCCAACCATTATATCCACCAATTAAAAACTTGTGGAACAGTGATCAGTGGTGGCCAGCCAACCAAAATTACGTCAAAAGACTCCAGACAGCTGATGCACAAGGTCACAAGAAACCCAGAACATCAGTTAAAGCTGTCATTCTTTCCTCCAACAATAACAAAGAGGTTGAGCAAAGATGGCAGCCATGTTAGACCTCAAATGAAAAAATGAAAAAACAAAATCAACACTATTAACCAAAAAGAAACTAACATAGCATTCTAGGGAAAAAAATATCATATTGAAAGTCAAGCATGGTAGAAGTTTTATGGTCTGGGGCTTCTAGAGCAGAACAACTAGCAGCTGATGGATTATGAATTTTGCCCTCCACTAAAAACTCCTGAAAAATAATTTCCAGTAATCATTTGTAACTTTAAGCTCAAACCTCAAGCTGAAGTTGCACAGCTGGACAATTATCTAAAACACAGAGGCAAATACTTCTCTGATATATCTGTCTGATATTAAAATTTGTTTGATGATCTGATAGATTTGTGATACATCTTCAAGTTGCAGGGAAGCAAAAATGAAAGAAATCTGTAATTTACAAAGGATTCTTCATATAATCCTCAGCTTTACATTCTGCAAATATCTACATGCAGTTGAAAATAGCAAAACACTTGCACCGTTAAAAATAACCAGCTGAAATATATTGGAAGTGTTGACATACGTAGAGCAAAACAAAAGGAAATACCATAACACCACCTACGATGGTTGAGCAGCAGTGAGTAAAATAAGGAATCATCTCATGTCGGTAAAAAACGAGGGCTGAGCAGAGAAAAGCTGAAGGTGCATAGAAAGCAGAGAAAGCTTCAGTTCAGCTGACCTACATTGCAAAAGGAGAGAGTACTTCTGCAGTGAAACTGACACTTAAACACAGATTCGCTGAAAAGCTAAGTCACCTGCAAGTCGCTGATCTGGCAGCGTGTGTGAGGCTGTGCATTAATGTGCAGATATCATATGACGCGTAACCTAAGCTGAATGCCCTCCATGTGCTTCAGACTCTCGTACTCACACTCACAAACACAGGGATCAACTTTACAAAATCTCGTGAGAGTGTGCGCTCTGGGAAGCTTGTGGCAAATTAAAAGCCTGCATGTAATTGTGTTTATTGTGGTAAGTGACATAAACACATATTAGTCTGGGGTAAAAAGATTCTAAGGGGATTTCCAGTGTCTTGCTAAAGTATTCAGACCCCTTAGACTCTCTTGTTTTGTCACATTACCACAAATTTCTGTGATTTTCAAACCGATTGCCTCCAGTCGTCAATAATTAAATATGGTACGATGGAAAGTGTAAAGTAATCTCAGTATAAATTCAGCTGTTCTGTGAAGATATCGAAGGTTTAGTTACTGAACCAACAGCATCATGAAGACCAAGAGCCAGAGCAGTTATGTTACAAAACAATATGACAAAAACATTGATCAGCACTGATCAATCCATCATCCATTGTTATAGAGTGTAGATCAGCAGTAAACCAACTCAAACATGGCTATTCTTCTAAATAGAAACAGGGAAAGGGAGAGCATGTTTCATAAAATCAGCAAAGAGGTCCATGATAACGCTGGAAGAGCTGTAGAGATCTTCTTAGACTGGACCTTGTGGTTCGCCACACGTAATATGGACACAAGACAAACAGCTGGAAAAAGGAGATTAGCTAAATGAAACGAAGGTTGAACTTTACCCAGAACACAACATCCCCACAGTGAAACACGGTAATGGGCACAGCTAGCTGGTCAAAGCTGATAAAACAGATTGAGCTACCTGTCAGAGACTGTAAGGGACTTGAGACAGGGGTGGAGGTTTCACCTTGACCCCTAATACTGAACCCACAAAAGAATTGTCAAAAAAAAAAAAAAAAAAATCCCTGTGCTAGAATGGTCTAGTTAAAGCCCAGACCAAAAATCCAATTGGAAATGTGTGGCGAGACTTTATTGATATTCATAGTTACTCTTTCCAATCTGACTGAGGTATTTTATAAAGAACAAGAAGAAATTTCAGTCTCAAGATGTGCAAAACTAGAAGAAACAGAGTAAAACTTGTAAATGCTACAACTAGCTTTGTATAGCACAATATCTTGTCATTGATAGGACAACTTGTTTTCACATTTGTTTTATCCAACATCCACTCATGCAACGCTTATTATCCATAAATCAAAGCAGAAGGCACCGTAGCTTATAGCCTACATATATGTGAATCTGATGCTGCATGTGCATGACTGCCCAGTCATAATCATAATCACTATCAAACGGATAAGTTCAACGTGATGTGTTATCTCACAGCTAAATATAGTTCAGCCACAGAGTACAGTGTTGCTGCAAGCTAACACTTCGCTCTCTCAACTTCTGCTTTTTCATTTACATCTCTTTTTTGTCTGCAGATTTTCATTAGTGGAGGTGTGGAGTTGCATCACAGTGAGCCTGCAAATTGCAAGCAGACCATGAACTCTGACATGGCTGACACTCCACTCACTGTCATTCTGCTGCTGATGATACACACCTACACACAAAGAGCACACGCGTAAAAATATTGAGAGTAATGGAAGTTCAACTGTAGACTTGACAAATGAAGCTGGCAAAGCAGATAAAGGAGCGGCTGAAGGAAAGAGCAGTCAGAGAGAGAAAGCGAGTTCTAAAACGAGCGATGAGGACAAACGCATGACTGTGAGGAAAAAGGGAGAGTAAGTTTCAGAAAACAAACTCTTGGGCAGTGTTGCATGACTTGCACATTCTCACCCCTCGACAGCCCCGAGGTTGGCTGGGTGAACTGAGAGGGTGAAGGGGTAGTAGAGCAGTAGCAGGGAGGGAAAAAAATGCTTTTGGACAGCAGACAAAGAAGCAAAGACAAACAAGCCCTATCAGAAGAAAAACTAGGGCAGATGCAGTATGCATTTACACATGACACGCAGTGATAAAAGAGCTCAAGCATTCAGGTCTCACGCACCCACATTATGACTCTCTGCTGTCCCACGCATGCTCTTCATTCACAGCAAGCGCAAAACTGAGAGAAGTCTACTTACCAGGGGAGCAGGAGTAGCCCACTTCTGCAGCATGCTTTCTCTCCCCCTCTCATTCTTTTGCTCCCTTTACTCCAGTCCTCTCCTGCTTTGCCGTGTCCTTTGCAAAGCAAAGCAACCAAAATCTTTCCCTGCCTCCCTCCACCCCTCCCTTTCCAAGCGGAAAATCCTAAGTACACCCAGGGCACTTGTGCCACAAACTGCACTTGGTTTTTCTCACCCCTCAAAACGCACCGCAGACACTCATGCTCAGCCGGCAGCCCTCTCCTAAATCTCAACAGCGAGGCAGGAAGCTCCCCTCACATCCACTGACATGCAGGTGATCACACACACACACACACGAGCACACATACCAATTGGTAGCACGCAGTTGCACACACCCACAGGGAGGGAGTCCCGCATGCAGAGCTCCAACGTGTATTATGCAAGAGGTTGAATGCGAGCCAGTGCTCTCACACTGTCTGCCCTGCACAAACACATACACACACACACACACTCTCATATGGGCCCCTCCTACCATTTGCTCGTCCAACTTCATCAGGTATTCATTCAAAAAACACACACGAGCCAGCTGGCTGCACGCCCAGAGACCGCTTACAAGCAGAGAAAGAGAACACGAGAGGGGGTGGGAGGGTGTTACAGTGAGAAGGGCAGAGCGAGGGACTGTGGGGGAGATAAAGGGGTGAGGGAGGGAGGAGAGGAGATTACAGAGACAGAAACAGAGAGAGGACATGAAAGTCTGCATGGAGTGTTAAAAAAAACAATATGTCATTATCCGAGGCTACAACTTTGAACTGCTTTTATTTGGTAGTGTTATTTTTACTCTCTTGACTAATTTGAAGAAATTTTGACTCTCTGTAAAAGAATACAACACATCTATCCGTGCCTAATTAAAAATAAATAAATAAGTAAATAAAGCACCAGAAGATGCCATTTATAAACTCAAATAAATGCACTTATGTCATAATGGGAGAAAATCATATGAAACTCAGGAAGGAGCAAAATTGCTTTTCTCCTGTTGCTGATAAAGTCAGTTCCACAGCCACTATCAGAGGCTGTAATACCAGCTTTTGGCCACTAGATGGTGTGCCTTGTTGCAAGTATGCAGCAATCTATTTCTGCTTTTTAGCTGACCTAGTTAAAAGACAATTGAGGAGTAAATATAGATGAAATGTGTTCCTCAGAGCTAAGAGATGTTGGATCCATACAGAAGGAATGAGAATGCACTCTCACATATATAAACAACCAACTGCACCAAGATGAAATAATTCCCTTAAGGACTAGTAGGTCCAAACAAGCACTAAAATGACATCCTGTTTGTGTTGGTTGGCCTTCCTGTTGGAATGATAGCAGTCTGACTTCAACTCTAAGTTCTCATGGTGGGTTTAACTGAACAAAAACTGGAATTTTGTTTTAAGATTATTTACAACAAATATTCTGAAGAGCTATTCCAGTTTTTCAATGATCAACTACTAAAGCAAAAATTTGAGGAATATAGTATTTACTTATTTAACACTGTAAGTAAAGAAGCAGAGCTGTTTAAAATGCAGCTTCATCATCAAGGTGCAAATGTCACAAACAGAATTGTGACATTTGCACGTTAAATTTCCTTACAAGGTCCTCCTTTTCAGACTGCATTCCACTTTTTACGTTCATTTTTAAGTGATTTTAAGCATAAATACATTTTATTATTAATAATTTCTAATGGGGTCAGACTTTAAACACTGTACCTGCTGAAAGCAAAGCCAGGCAATACTTAAAATCAAATTCTTTGATTCGTAGATGCAGCCAGGAAAAAATACCTAAGTGTTAAAGAAACTGTTATTTAATATGCATAAATTGCTTCATTAAATCCTACTTTTGTTATAGTATCCTAATATTTTGGGATGCAAAAATGTGCGTGCAACAGCAGACTAAAAAATTTAAGTTTAATACAATTATAGTTTTAGATTAATTATCATTTTAAAAACAAGGAAAAGAGTAAAACCTCAACCACCAGCCACTGACTTGCTTAATTTGGTCAACGAATAAAGTACAGCAAAACACATCTGCTGTCTGTGCAGGCATTTATTTATATATTTATCAGAAATCATTTGCAAGTTTTGGTTTTAGTCTCCCAGTACTTGGAAACACTTTGAAGAGTTCGATAATGTTAGTTTCATGTTTACAACTGAGCTGTCAAGCAGCAAATTCCCAGCTTTTAAACAAAAGTGACATTAAATCAGTCATTACTAATTATCTTTACAAATGTGAGCTGAACTCACTTGGAGATAATTAAAATTTAATTGCAGCTGTCATTCTAAGGTAAAGCTGTATTTGTTGCTTGTTTGTTTTTTTTTTTCTGACATCAGGCAAAGTGAGATCTAACGCAGAACTGGAATATGAACAAAAGACCAACATAATAACATCAGCTTTAATTTAGTCAAACATGAAAACAAAAAATATTCTCAAAGCAAAAAGTCCTTTTTGGACACAGTTTACATAAAGTTATATTGCACTGAATACAATTCACTACAGTAAAACGCTTGATCTCATTTACTGCTCCTGAATATTCTTACGACACCGTTTGGTGTTTTGGCTCCTGCATTTTTGTGCACAAATACCTAATGTGCATTAGGTATGAATCTATGTGGAAATAACTAGAACAAATGTTAAGTTTGCTTGAAAAATCAACACTGCACATAGCATTTCTGTCTCAGTCTTGTTCCTTACTGCAGAGCAGAATACAGTCTCAGTCACAGCCAGTCACTAAGGAAACTGATGAAAAGCTTCTATATATACACACACCCGTATACATATCACAGACTCCTCTGCTGTCTCTGCTCTCTCTCTCACACACACACACACACACACACACACGCATACACACAATCTTGACTCTCTCTTTCTCCCACGCAAACTTCACACACGCTGTGATTATGACAACAGCAACCCTCGCCTTCCTACACACTCTTAACCAATCTATCCCCCCTCCTCTCCGTTGCTGTCGGTGAAAGTCTCAGCTCTCTTGTTTTCCACGTCTTTCCATCTGTCTCCCTGTGCATGTGTGACTGTGTGTGTGTAATCAGAAGCTTGTAAAACAGCAGGTGTAGAGCCATCTATTGGTCACACACCAAACACACACACATACACACAAGCTTCTTGTAAAACAGTTATCTTTTATTAAAACTAAAGATGAAATAAAAACTTTGTGTCTTCTGAACCATTTTAACATGCACAACAAGCACTCTGCCTCAGTCACCCCTTGATCTCCACGTCCCTCAGAAACCCTCTGTTAACCCGTGTGCTATATTTCAGCCGGAGCCACAGCCCATTCACAAAACCACTAATCCACACACTGTTAGATCTCTCAGAGTCACACACACAAAGAAGCGTGCATGTATGTCTGCAGGATTAGGGAGGGCCTGCAATGGATGGACAAATCACTGCTAACTCCTCTTCTAATCCTTCTAAGTACACACAAGCACAAATGCACACAAGTAGCTCTGCAAACATGGCTCCTTCTGTGAACATGCACACGCGCGAACTTCAGCTCTCATTCATTTTTTTTCCCCTTCAGCAGGCATGTATTTGCACACACACCCGTCACACAAAAAACAAACAAATAATAAAAACAAAACAAAACAAACAAAACACAGATTCATCCAGACCCAGGCAGCAGGACATACGGGTTTAAAGACAAAAATTTCAAAGACAATACATAATCCTGCTTAAGGAATGTGGGATGGTGTACTGAAGTGAACAAGAGAAAAGTGTGTGAAGGGAAGAGACTGAAGGGACAAAAGACGGTACAGATTAGAGAGAGAGAAAATTACCGAGAAATGTAATTAGCTCATTCTACCCAGAGAATTACAGCTTTTTCAATTCACAAAACATTCTACTGTAATTATTCAAATGTCAACCATTTCAAAAGAAAATGCAGATCATTTTTGAAACTAAGCTCAAATAAATAAATAAAAAAAAGCAACATTTTAAAGTGATATGATTTAATTGTGCAAGTTAAAAAGGAGTGGATCACTTGTGGAGTTACTTCTGAGCCTGAAGCAGCTTTTAGACAAAGCTTCACTGACTGGACGGATGAATTTCTAGTTTCTGGTTCTGATTCTCATTCAGCTGACTCTGATTTATCTTTTGTGAGGACTATAAGACATAAAAGACAAAAATGTGCAGAGGGTTATTTGATAGAGGTTGTCATTTGGAAACCAAATGAAAACTAGAAAATTACAAGATTCTCTCAGTTGTTGCCACAAAATAAAGAAAAACCATTATAGACCGTGTCAAGATCATTACACTTATGTAATAGCAGATTGAGTCTTTTCCCTCTCGAAGCTTTCTGGTGGTCAGTGGAGCTTGTTAGATGTATTTTATCTTCCGGAGGTAACCCAGCTCAGATGATGAGTCAGATCATTTCAGAACTGAATCAGTTTGCAGACAGGTTGACAGGTGTGAGATGGGTGACTCTGGAGGTTTGCAAGGAGCACAGTGCTAAACATAACAGCTCAGGTGACAAATTTTAACACAGACACACTACCGCACACTAAAGCTGCTGGTATATCTTGTCATCATGTACACTGTGTATTTTTTCCTTTTCTGACAGAATGAAGGAACAAGAGCACGCATTGCTTTTGCAGCCATCCATGTCTAATATCAGCATATAGTATTTGCTTGAGATAAACTCCACAGCAAGTAAAAGAGAAGGGCATGAACAGGCATGGCAGCATGTATTGTGTGGATGAAGGAGAGCTGAGTGACTGCTCAGCATGTCTTCTTGTGTGTGAATAACATTCTCTACTTTTTGAAAGTCACATTGACAAAAGAAAATGCACAAGACAGGCAGAACATGTTTGTTAAAGCACTCAGGTCTCAAAAAGCACAGCCAGCAGTCGTCAACATCAGCAAGGCACATATTACGTGGAGGCCAACTCTGGAGAGCATGCAGCCATTATCACAACAAATTTCAAACCCCGCGCAATAGTCACACACAGTACAAAACAGAATCCTGCCTGGTGAACAGTACTCAAGCACATGTATGTAGTACATGTGCATTGTTTTTTCAGTTTTTTTCAAATCTGACCAGCTCTCTCAGTTCAGGTAGAAAGAAGAAGGGATTTCTCCAAAACACAGGTTTTGCAAAGAAAAACAGAAATAATTTATTCCAAATTCGAACTATATCAATCTGTGTGGGGCATTCTAAAATTTGATTTTTGCTGATCTCTAATGGCGCAATTAAGCATTCAGGCTTGCAGGCACATTGCAAATGTCAGATTTGATAGATTACAGCCCCATTCCTATCTTCAGAGTTTATCTGTTAAACTAGTCGATATGGCCACTTTTTTCTTAATTTTCAAATTAGACATACGTCTGTCTGGCTCAGAAAACAGGAACTAATCAAAAATAATCAGGAGCATATCCTTCAATAAGCACAAATGACAGACCGTCACTGTGAATAACACACATGCAACTGGACATATAACGGAAAACAACTAAACAATGAAAGATATAGTGAGGGTTGAAAAGCAATCAAAAATCTACCGCCTCACAAAGATGAAGAGCATTTTCATGGAAAAGTGTTACAACGTTTTTATTGTCCCTCAAATTAGGACTAAATTCTACAACCAGAAGCTTGCATGTTGGGAGAAAATGTGAAATGATGAATCTTAAACATATCATGTATTATGGATATGTCAGGAAAAAGGTCAGAGAAGCAGAGGACTGCTGATTGTCTAATAACTTCACCTGAAAGACAACATTAAGGTATTAATTTATCCAAGAGCTAAAACAAACTAGACTCAGCAGAACCTGTTCTGCAAACATGGAGCCAAAATTTCAGCAAACTTTTGTGACAATACTCCAAACTCAAACCAGTTCACATAGATTAAATGCATTTCTACCAAACAGTAAGGAAATGTATGTGGACATCTAAACCAGAATGACCAGTGAGCTGGTCTACTGCTGTCCACTATTTTAGACATTGAGACGGAAGAGAAGGAAAAAAAGATATGAGAAGAGTATGGAAAAGAGGACAGAGGGGTAGAATCAGGATAAAGGTACAAGTAAATTAAGCCAATGATGATGTCATTGTGTAGTAGCAAGAAGGAGATACACAGCCTAAAGAAGGACAGACAGGAGAGGTCTATTAGCTAATACAACTCATGCAGACAGCCTCCTGCTGCTTAGGATATTGATTCAAGGATATTGTGCTGAATGCTGTGTGAGTGAGTGATGGTTAAACCCTGGCTTTGGGCCTCAAGGCATAATATAGTACTACAACAGCTCCCTCGTTGCACAAGGCACTTGGTCTTTCTCCCCTTAGTGAGTGTGCGTGTGTGTGAGTGTGCATTTATTCTCATACATGAAAACTACTGAGAGAGACAAGGAGACTCAAAGAACATTGAAGTGTTTGTTGTTTGAACAGTTATAAAACATAAAAATGGCATGGTAAAATAATAATTATGATGAGAAAATGTGCAGATTGCGGTTTAGAACAAATTAGAAAACATGATGACCTCTTAAGTAAAAAAAAAAAAAGTAGGGTTGTGTGTGTTTCAAGAGGACAGCATAATGGATTTGCCAGCAGCACTTTTCCCATACGCCTTGGAGCCAAGATTTCCCCGGCTGGCCAAGGATACTAGTAACTCTCTTTCTCTCTCTCTCAAAGGCACTCACACTTCTTACTGTTTGAGCGGCAGGAAAAAAAGGAGCTTGAAGTGTGAAGAACAGTCTTGCTCACTTAAAGGAGCACAGTCAAAGTGAAAAATAATAAAATTAGAACAAAAAAGGAAATATATTTTTGTGGAGGCTTCTAGGCAGTAAACCTTACGCCATTGGAAAGGTTGTGAAAGGATTGTAAGAAAAATCAATTCGTGGGTTGCGTACCGCAATTGAGTTTGTGAGGCGCACCATGAAAGTTTTGCCAAATGTTTTCTGGCAAACAGCTTTTGGTGGAGGTTTTGTGATGCTGTGGGATCCAATCTTCTAGTCATCAATGGAGGTCATGTCAAGGCAGATCGATGTCAACATGAGATTCAATGACCAGCAGCAATCCCTTATATCCAGTCTTGGGAACCAGGGTGTAATTTGTCACCCCTACACCATAGAGAGTATGAGGTGGCATAACATTTGTCTGCGCAATGCTCAGCGTGTTAAATGTGTACATTCATAAATTGCAAAGATGTTTTGTTTCTCTAAGACGACGTCAAACAAGAGTTAATAGCTTAGCGATGAGAGAAAGAATTTTGCAAGTTTTTTTATGGGTGCAACTCGCATAATAAACTGTGCTGCTACACCCGCCAATGCATTGTCCTCATAAACGTTGCAACATTTTGAGGAAATAATAGACTGACATACAAGAAACTAGATACAAAAAAAGCACAATGGAACAGAAACCAAATCAGTAACTTTTCAGGAATGAGTTGGCCAGAAAAAATTTGCTTTACAACATTAAAAGTGCCGCATCGAAACACAAGGAAATGAGCAACTATTAGGATGAATTATTATTCTATAACTTTGAGACTCTTTTTTTATGAAAGTCTTACCTGGACAAAATAATAGCCACAAGTCCTAAAGTAATGGCTCCCAGTTGTCTCTTTGAATTGCCACAATCTATTGGTAACTCAGTTTTGGGAAGATTTCTAGTCATTGTATAAAATGATTACCCACGGAGTTGGAAAAACTACTTCCATTGCACAAAACGAACAGAATGTTTTTCATGATAACTTTATGTTGAATTTCCCCTTAAAGCACCTAACAAAGCAGCTTTTCACATGTTAAATATTAAAATAAACAAAAAAAAGATACAGAAAAAAATGAAGTCAAACTCGATTTTACTTTATTTTAAAATCAAGCAGCTGACAATTTATTCTATTGAATAAAGCAAAGAAACAGAGAATGTCAAAAGTTATAAAAAATGGCACTATCTTAACTAAAATAGCTGTTTAAAGTTGATTTTCATGACTCACTTGAAAAAAGTCTGGGTTCATATCCTTGACCTTACATATGTGCTCAGCTGAAACGTCCGTTAGATAATCGCCAGCAGCTCCAAAGCTGCTACACTCTGCAACTGACCCGGCAATCTGAAGCCTCAGTGGAGACGAGGAGTGAGAACGTCTTCCCTTGAGATTAGCATTTCTTCAAAAATAACAAATATAAGCAGTTCAAATGCAGAATTCATAGTACTTTGTGGATTTCCGGGTATTTTGAGAATGAGATTGTTTCTATAGTTAAGGTTTCATGGAATCTTTCTCTGAGAAAACTTGGTTTCAATTAACCTAAAGATTTATCTCCTCCAATCACAGCGAATGCAGTTAACAAATCTTGTTATCTTCATTAGCTGAGTCTCACTGGCTTAATTTAAGCATCTGAATGAGACCTTCTGATCTATCGCCATAACGTCAAAGAGCAGCTGACTGAATAAGTGATATATCATATTGCTTTGGTCAACTAATTATGCTGCATAACAGATAATGAAGATGAGACAAGTAAGCCACTTACTATAAGAGTTCAATTATATTTGTAATGTGATGTGGTTCAAAGCTTAAGCAACGAAACAAAATTGAGATTATGAGGTGCCACTCCATTAAAATCCCAAACTCACTTTACTTGACATTCATTTGTGCAGTTGCCAGATTGACGGGTTTATCAGTAGAACTGGCCTCCTGGCAATGCAGAACACAAGGCTGGAAAGTCCTTGATGCCAGAGCTAATAACATCAGATTAAACATGACAGTCAGACTTACAGCTTTTAGGCCGAAACAGCAGTGTGACAGCAGTTTGTCTGTAATGACTCAGCAGTGAGCCTCGTCTTATAGCTAGAGACACAACTTGACCTGTAGCTGACTTATCCATATCTGAAGAGAAACTGCTTAAGAACACAAGTAGCTAAATATTCAAAATGCCAAATGTTACCATTCCCACCTCATTCAACACAACTGCTCCAGATTCCTTGTTTGTCAGCAGGCAGCAAAGGCCATGGAGAGGTTTCCAGACTATATCCCACAATGAGGAACGTGGACTGAGGGACTCAGCACTCCCTGGAAAATAAAAACAACAAATGTTAAACTAACCAAGCTACTTTCACAGCTCTGATGTGATGTTTGAAACCTTTGATAACAAAATATATACCCTTATAAGCCTAAGAAAGAAAAAAAAAACAACACATTGAAGAATGCCTTCGTAGAGAAAGCTCAGGATGTATCTGTATGTCTGCTAGAGAGAGCCACAAATCGCAAAGCTGTTATTAACCACCATAAAGTGTGAATTTTAACACTTCCTTCAAAAAACATTTCAGGCAAAAAGCCTTGAGGAAAAAAAAAAAATGTCTGCATTAACCTATTCTCATCACGACACAGCACATCTTGCATAAGGAAAAACTGTTTTATATCTGCAGAGAGACAGCAATGGTTTGAGCAATTATAGATAACTTAGCATAGACTCATAACATAACCCTAACCCAACATTGCAGTTAAAGAATGAGGATGATGTTTCTGTTCATAAAAGTTAGTATATAATGTTTCCATTTTCTACAAAAGGCCAGCGAAGACGATTTGTGGTCAAAACACCTAAAGAGAAATATTTATGCTGCTCTGCTTACAATTTAAGATAAAACTATATTAATGTTGGTGATTGTTTTATTAGTGGAAGGAAATGAAGCTCAGAAAAGTGTCATATTCTAAAAAGAAAAAAAAATCCTAAGAGGGGCAAAAAGTCATTCTTCAAACAAACACTGCTTATGCAAGAGTAACTATATATTAAGATGTTTAACTTTAAATTATTAACACAGAACTATTGACAGCTTCCTCAAGCAAAGCTTTAAAATTGTAATAGAGTAGGATGGCGTGTTTCTGATGTTACCATTCAAACAGGTTTCCAAAAATTGCTTAAACACCACAGTTAGTGTCAGTAAACTTCTGAATTTGGAGAAAATCTTTCCTCTCAAAAGCAAACAGAAGTGATTCTGCAAAAGGACGCAGTTAATGGCGTGTGATTTAATGGAGGATTTTGAGAAAAAGAAAGTTGCTTCTTCTTGCATAATGTAAGAACCTGCCTAGTTTTATATGAAGGGTAATAATCAGGAGATGCAAATACATCTGATGACTGACAGTCATTAAACCAGTACCCCAATCTAATCGACTCCGATCGGCCAGGATCATTATTTAAACATTCCCTTTGATGGGTTTTACACTTGCACTTCACCTAGGACCTGTCAAATTAAAAGAATCTGCAGATCAGCTTTAAAGACATCAAATGTGCAACACGCCGACTTGAGAAACACCCACATGCACCGTAACAGACAGGTCAGGTGATTGTCGACAGCGTACACATACTCTGTGGGACTAATTAATCTGGTTGTCTTGGAATGATGTGGATGTTACGGAGAAACAAGACACAAACTCCCTGCTGTTAATAAGCTGCAGTAGAGGGTTGGGGGTGCCAGTGAATGTTTAAGGGATTCCAAACATCCTACTGACCCACTTTTTATGAGTGTGACAAAGACAAAAAGAGTTGGCAGAGTGGGAGTGAATGTGGGCGACTCTCTTATTGTTCTAAAGCACTCTTACAGGCAAGGCAGGAATTACAGTCTGAAGGATACATTAGTGACAGCAGGAGATGCCTTTCCATGCACGCTTTTATAATATGCATGACGACTCAATTCTACAAAGGATTGAGAGCAACTGTGAGCACAAAATACAACAATGGAATAGTGAGGCAGAGAGAGAAAAGGAGAAAATGAATATCCGACGTCAGATGTGAGAAAATCAATCGGATTCTGCGGTGGGCTTTAGTGTGGAGCTAAACTAAAGCCTTTACATGAATTAAACTGGCTTTACACACAAAGCAGAAGGGTTTGAATGAACAAAGTTGTTTCAAAGGAGTCAAAGGAAGAAAAAAGTAGATGACTACTGCGCGAATAGATTGAAAGATGCCACCTAGCAAAGGAATCCATCAAATCTATCAGATGATACACAGAGAATGTAACAACAAATTGAAAGGTAGCTAAATGGCAAGAAATGTGGAAAAGCGAAAGAGTAGGAAAGGTGGCGAGAATTGAGAACACAGAAAGAGAGGAATAGGAATGAAATAGACCGGCAAGCAGTGAGACGGAGAGAAACAGATGGTGGCAGAGACGAGGCAGATATACAAACTCACTGGGAGAACAACACTGGCACAGCCAGTGAGGCACAGCAGGGAGTATGAAAAGCTGAAGAAGGTCAGCAAAAAGGGTGGAGGAAGATGATGAGGATGAAAGCAAAGCAGGACAAAGACTGAGTTAGGAACCAAAAAAAAAATAAAAAAACATTCACCAACTTTTTGGGAAAAACACAAGAGAAAAGTTATTCTATGCTATCTAAAAATGTTTCCAGTATGGCTTTCTGATAATTCAATGAATGAAAGATTTAGGTTGCCTGCAATGCACAATTCCAGTAAGGTGATGTTTTGTTGATGAATTTAGATCCAACATGACTTTTATCAAAACTGAGATTTTGAAGCATGATTCAGGTTTGAAAGTACACATAAATAAACACAAAAAGAAAAAACACACCTGTGTACTCGTGAGAACAGGAAAGCTTTGGAGTTTGTTTTTCCAATTCATACACATTTTGTTCTGATTTGAGGTCTCCAGGAAGCTGGCTTCAGAGAACAGGGCCTCAGTAAGTAAGCGCATCCTCAGAAGGCTTGGATCTAATTTTGGGAACAGCTAAAAGGTCTGCACCTGATAACCGGAGAGAACCGATGGGGTTTTACACAGTGAGACGGTCAGACATTTACAGAGGGAAAGCAGTCCATTAGCTACTCTGAACTATTATGGGACTCAGTGATTCAGATTTGAACAGAGAAACAATCATGCCACTTGAATGGAATATTTTTATATTCTTGCGCTTCTGCATGAACTCTGAGTAACATAATCTTGCAGTTTAATTCTCACAAATCACTCCTTGTATACTGTCGCATTGCAGTCGCCTTATTTGTCAAAAACTGACACAGCATTAGTTTGAGAGACATATTTGAAAGCGTTGTTTTATTCTTAAGGAGTGAAAAGAAGAGGGATGTTTGGGGTAATATAATCAACAGTGACTGAGTCCGAGTCCAAAACAAGTCCAGGATGTCCAATGTCTTCATTAACTTTTACAAATTTGAATGAATGAGGGATTAAATTAGGGCTATTAAGGATTAAAAAAAATGTAATAACATCCCATGGAGTACAATCTGTGATCTTGTTTTTTTTTACTTCCAAAGGATTTTGTGGCATTATGGATTCTATAAAGAAAATAATAATAATAAAATCTAATGATCTGTGCAAGAAAACTGAAAATTGTGCCTGATGGCTGAATGGTAGAGCAGCTGCACGACAAACGGAGGCTACAGTTCTCAATGCAGCTGCCCGCAGTTAGATTCTCTCTCTGCCCTTCTTCCAGTCTTATCTGTCATTCAATAACGGTGAATAGGGCAACCAAAACCTAACAAAAAACAAATGTAACTTAAAATGGACTGTTATTTGCACTTTTAACAGTGTAATGACTGAAAACAAATCAATGCATTTGCAGTTTATATTTGCTTTATGGCTGTAGTTTTTCACACAACATTTAATAAATTGTTTACGGCTACAAATTAAAGATAGAGTGATGAGTGTTTTCTTTGCTATTAATGGACCAAATGGGTGATTTGTATGCAAATCTTCAATCCATTGTGTGAATGTCCTTCTGCTGTTTTTGGACAAAGTGAGTAATAAGTTTATGATCAAGCATGTGTTTCTGCGACTGCGTGCAGTGATCTGGACCAAATGTTCTCTCTGTGAGTGTTGCTCTGTGCTAGACTGCATGCTGGCATATTTAGACTATGAATACTTCTGTCCACTCAACCATCACTTCATCTGTTTTAGAGATCACATTCTTCACATTCAGTCTTTGCCAGATGTACAGGCACTGTGGTTGCAAAATGTTTTCTTGATGCACAAGTTCTGTTGAGTCTGTTCTAAATGTCCGTCTTGAAGCTGTAGGCACTAGGTTGTCAAAAAATATTTATTCTCAGGAGGCTCTTCTCTTCTTGAACTTTGATCCTTTGCAAGATAAATGTAATGTGAAGAAAGATAAGAGCCGAGAAAACACACCTTATAAAAGACCAAACCCAAACTGAATGTTCATGTTTGGCAAGGCTTTTTTGTTCTCTCCTTTCTACCTTGAACCAGGCCAATTCCTGCTCATTTGTTAAAGGCACTGCGGACAATCACGGTCACAGGAACACGTACGCATAGATGAAATGCCTCAGGAGCTGACGTAGTGTCTGACAGCTGTTTAGTTTCTTAAGACAGAAGAATGCATTGAATTTTTTTGTGGGTGTGTAATCCAAGTGGCTGACCATCACAGAATTGTAGAGGAAATGCCTCCCTCAACCGCAGCTCAACTTTCCAAGGCTATCACAACCTTACAGTAACACAAGTCATGTCACCCGAAACCGTAATCCAAATATTCAATATGACCACAGCAAGGAAGATCTATAAGGGCTCCACCTAATAAGAAATGTGTATTAAGGGATCTCAGAAGTGCCATTTAGGTCATATTAAATTTGTAAAGCTGTATTCTCAACAGCTTTTGCAATAATTATTGTACGGCAACTGCTGAAAATGACTGCAGGTCATCTCCGACTTTGCACACAGCCGCTAAATAGACACAGAGGAAGGAGAGAGTTGGAGAGGCACAAAGCCCTGGAAATCTCTGTTAAACAACTAAACCAACTAAAGATCTGGATTGTCCAATGTTCCTTTGATCCGCTGTCTTGTTGTTAAGTACTGACATTTTATTCCTGAACTGATTATAACATGGCTCTGCTCAACAGATGGCAGCAAATGTTCAGTAATTTATTCACAGCTACAGTACATAAATGCAAAAAAATGACATAAAGATGACAACTTTGTTAGTTCTGGGGCCATTTTAGTCAAACAACTCCATTACCATGGCTGAGTTCAGGTTTGAATAAGCTTTACAACACTCTGCTATTAAGAATGTTATTGCAGGAGTTAAAATTTAACGATACAACGATTTTGGCAACCACTACCTGTGATGCCTAAAAGATATAAGGTCCTATATTTTTTATTTTATTTCTCACAAAGATTTACAAACATGTCCTCCCTCATTTTTTTACTGCAGCTAAGTGTATAAATAAACCATAAACACATTCAGACAAAATAAACAATAAAGAGACAATGGGGACAACAAACTTCAAATGTGTCTGTGAGTGTCTGCTTCTGCATTAAGAGAGCATGCTGAGAGAAAAGGAAGCGAGATTTCTGTGCCAAGCCTCTCCTTGGCAGTCAAACAAGGACACATACACTAACTCACTCTTTTACACACACACACACATACACACACCGAGCTGAACATTTTTAATTGGCCCTGATCTGCTGGTTGCTGTTCTTGCCACTCTCTTCACCTCAATGTGCTGGCCCCCCGCCCCAGTGCCTGGCAAAGGCACAGCTGGACTCGAGAATGTGGGCGTTTCTAAATGTGTGTACCCCGGAGTTAGTTTCGCTTATGAGTCTGTGTTAAAAGTGCAAGAAGGTGGTATTTCCAGTTAATAATGAACCACACTTACACTTTGTTCAAAATTAATCAGGTCCTTTCAAGCAAATCTATGAACTAATCTTAAATATGTACGGTTGTGTTGAAAATGTCTGTGAAGAATACAGCTTCTTTGTCCTTCCCAACCCCAATGTAGCACTTTTGGCAATTCCAGATAATGTTTGAAGCTACAGAGGATTTGTTTGCTGATTTCTCGTGGTTTTACAGAAACTCTTAACGTGAAAGTCTGCGACCACAGGAGTGTGCTGTAGAGCACTGAAGGATAAACAACCTTGATAGACAAAATCTTTCAATGTCACCTAAATTTCCAGTCTGTAAAGGTGAACGCGGGCGTTTCTCATATGTGTGCAAGATTTATACACCTTATACAATAAGCAACTTGCATCATGCCCTGCTGTATTTTTGCAAAAACATTCACACTCATTCAACGCTCACGCTGCAGACACGCACAACTACAAGCAAAGCAAGGTCGAAAAAGAGGATGAGATAAGCAGGTAGTGAGTGGGCTGTATGTGAGAGAGAGTGTGTGACAGCATCATTACTAGAGTAGAGCACTCTATGCCTGATTGATGGAGATGAGGTTGTTATGGTCGACTGCTGTGAGCTCATTGCCCGGCAACCAGACAATTGGACCTGGCCGCTGTCGGTCCGTGTCCATGTGTGTTTGAGGTCCAAGTCCTGCAGCTCACGGTGTGAAGCAATATGAAATGAGGGATATGTTAACAATTTGTTGCAAATCAACTTTGTGACATAACTGAGACTTGTCAAAATGAATGCAATCACTAGCAAATAATCAGGCCAAACAGAACAAACCCATTGCGTGAGACCATGTGGAAAATGTTAGACTACAGGCTGAAAGCAAGTCAGGATTTAGATTCCAAACCTTGGTTATAAACTGAGCTTTGATACAACACTTATTCATATAAAACATATTAGTATGATTATCATACACATTATCATTTTTAACAAATTAGCAAAGGGGAGTATTTCTGCAGTTCAAATTGGATATGTTTCATTTAATCATGTCACCAGATGTGAGCAAATTCTTCAGAACAATGCTTACAAAAAGTTTAATGTTTCTAAACCTAAAACTGGGAGAGTCCTGCGACCCGGTCGACTAGGTAAGTATTAACTGTATAATTAAAAATGGGTATAATGTGATGTTCCCTTCTGGGCTTACATCTTTGTGGAGTTATTAGGTAGGTTGTGTCTACATGTTTGACAAGACATTCCCATAACCAACAGGTTATCATAAAGCTATAATTTATCATTTTGATGCACAGACATACATATGGAAATCAAGAGTCTCCTGTTTCGTTTAGTTACAATGAGCTACAAGTCAGTTTCTTTCATCTAACGATTGTTTTACCAAGTGGAATATATGTATATATTTTTAAATTGTTTAACAAATACAGACTGCAGCGGAAGACTGAATCAATTAATTAATTAATTAAAACTAACTGATTTAACTGATTTTACTAATTGTGTAAATGTTCTTATTGAGCAAAATGTTGCCATTTTTTTTCTTTTCTGCTCTGAAAGCTATTAACAAGCTGATATTAACAAGACATCTTAACATTTATTTAAAAATTACATTAAAAACACACTGAGCAATCTAGTAAAAATGGATATTATCCTTACATTGTTACATGTAGAAATAAAGTTAAAAATATCAATCATAGCAGTACTATGAAATCATTTCAATCTATCTCAAAATCATGGATTTGTCCAACAAATATGATGTTTGATGAGACAAAATGTTATTTTTGGATAGGAAAGGATATATTTCTGGACACTTAAAGTAAAGATTAGTGGCTGTCAAATGACCTGCAACAGAAATTCTGGTTGTTTTAAAACCAAGTTTGTAAAATTTTGCCTTAAGATACGTAACCAGTCCTGTTGTCTTCAATATTTTTCTGATCTTTTATGCCAAAATGGTTCATTGATCTGAGTGAATTAGGGCGGCAAAATCACGAACAACTGGATTGAAAACAAATGAAAGAACAGCAACTATTCAAATGGCAGCATGCACAGCCTGAATAAATAACGATCTCACCCACTTTAAAAGAATACAAGAAAGTATTGTTCTTTGGAGGCAAAATATAAACACATCCATCCATCCAACCATTTTCTGTTCACCCTTTTCCCTCGTGGGGTCAGGAGGTGCTGGTGCCTATCTCCAGCTATAAACACTTATGTGACTCAATGTTTTTGCAACATTTTCTACATGAATATCAAAGCCATTCAATAATATAGCATACATTTTGAAAAAACAGGATGTTGTCGGTTTCATTAAGAGGCTGAATTGAATTTATTCTCTTTACAGAAAGTCTTTATTTATCTCAGACTTATTTCAGCAGAAAAAGAAAACCGTCTGTCTTTCTATGAACTTCAGTTTTTTTTTTTTTTTTTTTTCCAATCTAGCACAGCAACCTTGGGTGACTTGTAAGAAGATACATCATTCAGCTTCTCACATGTGTCTCATCGGGTTACCAGTCGTACACTTGCACACAAATACGCTGGCCTTCCTCTCAGATGACTGCCCATTGAGAAGCAAACAACAAAGACACAATACAACCATCACAACACAGAGAAACACAATCGGAGCTTGGCCTTCTCTACTGAACCTAAACTTATTAAACTCTTTGGGAGACTTCAGAAGGCTAACAGGACTTGGAGGATAAATATTGGAACAAAAAATATTTGAAAATCAATAATTTTTTATATTGATAAAAGCTTTCACTGCATCATCCTCTGTAGAGTGCATATGAAGTAAGATGCCTGAAGAAGTTCTCAAAAAGCTGGAGGACCTTAAACCTGTAATTTACCAAACTTCTAACTAATGCTGGTAATTTTTAAAAAAATAAATCCCATGTTCTTGTTTGTTTTCAAATTAAAAGACCAGATTAAAGTATTTGATTAGGATAACGTTCACTTTAGGATACTCAAAACATACAGAAAAAGTAATGTATATAATGGGACTTTATATTATTAACTAACACAAAGTAGCAATTGACTGTGAACTTTTAAGAACATACGATTTACATCTGAAAAGTGAGACATGCTGTTTACATTCAGTCTCTTAAACCCCACGAGATCAGCATTTTTATTTTCTAGCCTGCAGGAAGCTGTGGTGGCAGCGTCATGCTGTGGGGATGCCTGTGACTAACGTAACTCTGACATCATAACTATATTTTAAACACTTGGAAGCCATATCAAATTTTGAGGTTATGGTTGATAAGAAAACTTAATTTTTTCCTATTTTGTTTTCTGACTTGTCTGAAAATTTATATTTTGTGAGGACAAAAACAAAACACAGGGTTCATCTTTTTTGTCAGTGTCTTCTTCATCCTTTACAGCAGACTTGAGTCATCTAACAATTAAGAATGGGGAACAATCTCCATAGATAAATGGTCAAAAGCTAGAAGAGACATGAATACATAACCTGCCACACTTTTCAGATTATATGCATATATTTTATTTAAAGTTCTGTGTTCTGTCTCTCCTACCTCATAGTTATATTCCACTTGTTGTTAATCTAACATTAAAAGTGTAATAATACACATTAAATGTTGCGGTTGTAACGTGACAAAATGTAAAACACATAAACATAAACGAATTTCTTTGCAAGGTACTGTATAACCAGATTGCATAAAGCTGTTAAGGTACTAAAAAATGTGTATGGTTGTGTAATTTCCTTCAACCAAGGTTAGAGGGATGTTTGTTGACCGTGGCCTACTTTTAAAAATGGGTCAGTTCTGCACAAGATCATGCACAGGCTCACCACCTTAGGAAAAAAAACAAAAAACTGTTCATTGCAAAGACATCAGTTCTCTGGTTGAAAAACCATGGCACATCTCCTTTTCATTCACCCAAAGTGTGTCAGCGAAAATGTGCGTCAAACTGTGGTGGGTTGCTGTTTTCATAGTGTGTTTTATAAAATCTTTCCTTTTCATCTCCCCTTCTGTCTGCAGTGGAAGTGAAAATTATTAAAAGTATTTACAACCAGACTCTGAAACATTGCAGAATGAAAACAGTATCTTTGAGCTGAAACCAGATAAGACGCAGACAGAAACGAAAAAAAAAAGGAAAAAAAAGTGCGACAGATGAGGAGAAACTGATAACAGAAAGAATAATTTAAAGAAAAAGAACTACAAAAGAAACACAGAAACCAAGTTGAGGCTGAATGTGATAAAAGAAGAAGAAGAAAAAAAGGCTGCATGAGCTTCTGTCTCCCTCTCTTTCTCTTTCATTTGTAGATCTTCAAAGACTAACACAGCACTCCTGAGACAGTTAGCAATACTTGTAGGGCACACACACCCACACACACACACACACACGCACACACACACCCACACACACACACAGACACCCACTCTGGTAAACTCTACAGGGAGACGAGCTCTGCAGTGCCCTCCTCTGAACCTAAGCAATGATATGTTTGGATCTCAGACACACAGATGAAGAGAGTGGAAATGGCTGAGTAAGACAAACTGATGGTGAGAACGAGAAAGAAGATCTAATTAGACAAATTGTACCAAAAGTGTAAGGTGGGAATAAAACTGTCACCTCAAAGCAGGTTAGAAGGATTACCCTGCAATGGTGGCACAATTAAATGATGAATTTAAACAGTAGCAATACTAAACTGAGACAGATCTTAATAATTTTTCTAGAAATCTGTTCAAACCTAAGAGGAATCAAAGATAAATGGTACTGAGAAAATGCTAAACATTGAAGGGTTTAAACCAATGTACAGCTTGTCAACATATGAATTACAATATTATTGTCTTAAACTTGTAGTTGTGAGTTAGGGGCCGTTTCATACGGATCTATATAGAACTGTAGAAGCAGTGCCTCATACTTTAGGACAAAACCAGGGAAGTATAAAAGTAATTCTTCAACAAGCAAGTTATCTATTACAATTAATTCAATGTATTTATCAAATGTATCAATTATTTATCACAGCAACCCAAGAAAAATGTAAAACAATTGAGGTTGGCATCGTTTTAAATCGAATTAGGCTGGTACTTATTTGTGAGATAGCTGTCAATTGTAGCTTTTAAGCAATAGAATTAAATCTGAATAAAATCTGCAGATAAAGATAATGTACTTTTCTTTTTTAATCTGTCATTTCTGCCTTTGATAAAAAGCATTTAGCCTTATTTATGCGTTATTAATTTTACACACGTTTATCTGAAACCAAAATCATAAGATAAGGATCTTTTGAACCTGAAACCAAAAGAGAAAACTATTACACCACAGAAATTGTTGCAGCACCTGCAACCAATAGTCTTCTATTTTCATAAGCATACAACTGCAGGTTATTTTAAACATTTTTGCCTTCCCCCTAATGCAACTGTAACATTATAAGAAGCATTTATTTTTTGTCTTTAGCGTTTTTGAACATTTAGATTCAAACATCATGTCGTTTTTTTTTTCTCTAAGGCGAGGGAATGAGTTCGACTCAGCAGTATGAAAATGTTTTCTGTGTAAATCTTCATCGTTTATCTGCATGGCCGATAAGGTCGGACTCCTAATTTGCTTACGTTGTTAAAGCATCTGAGTGTTCTGGGGAAATAATGTTCCTGCAGAGCTTGTTCGCTCTGTTTCTTGTATTTCGTCATTCTGTACACAAATTTACTCGCTGGTCTATGTGTTTTAAATGTTGTCATTCATTCTGCTTTGCTTTGTCTCTCACTCTAGCTTTAGGCTCTATGCATCTTCTTTATTCCCTCATTTGACCTTCCTACTTTTGTCCATGTCTTCTCCTCCTACGCCTGTGTACTCTATAGTTCAGTCTCAGAGGCAATTTACTCATGCATGGCCTATGAAAACTGAATACACTTGTCAAATGAGCACTCCAAGGATGTTTGACACATCGTTATTGTACGCTCCACTGGTTAACCAAAAAGCCATTAGCAACTGCACATGAACACACTGATGATAATGAAACATGCACTCATACGTACTGAACGAATAACCTAAACCTAAATATCTTGTAATTTTACATCCTCTTTAGGCTGTAGAGTTATTTAAAAACTATTGCAAATGTTCCTGTTTCAGGAATTAACCCTCCAACCAACAAATATGTCAAAGCGACTTGCTAGGAATTTTTCTTATTGCAAGAATAACTAAACACAACAATAAATTCAGCCTGGCTGAGAAGGGGAATTCAAGTGTGTCATGTTCCTTTAAGAGTATGTTTGTTCTTTTCAATATTCACACACTGAACCACATCTATTAATAACTGTGCTGTTCTTGAGTACTCTGCAGTATTTCTGTCATAACCGTGCACACGCATGGACGTCCGCAAGCAAGTTCTCACTAATCTATTTGCATTTAGCACAGGATCTCACACTGGCTGATCACAGTTTTTCTGGTTGTGGGTACATCAGGTGATATCGCGCTGACAATAGATTCACGCCGTTACTTAACTTTACACACAGTTTAAATACAGAGCCGTTTGCATATTATGGTTGTCTAGAAGTTTATATTTGCCTTTAATGGCACAGTTCGAATGAAATACATTAGCGTACAGACTAGCCTAAAGCTTTCAATTTATGTCGTTGTAGAAGACAAATGTTTGGTTGCTATGCCACAGCAGATAAGTGACCTTTTCAACAAAAGAGAGTTTTATCCATCATCTACTTAACACAGAAAGACCAGGGCTTTCAATTTTAACATTAATAATTATTTTATTCTATTTAAATGTCTGATGTGTGACAGTGATGAAACAACTCTGGGACCACAGAACAGAAGCATAAACCATAAATTCAGTCGTTGATCAACAGAGGCACATATTCACAGATTTTAAAATTCAGCTAATACTAATTTGACTGTGGAAGATATAATTAGCACATTAAGAAGATTTTTTTCTAACTTTGGAAGCTGTTAAAATTCCAATTAGTTCAGGGTAAATTGTTTTACTATAAGACTTTTCTCCAAAATGATACAAGACTGCAGCTTTCTCTGTCAGTAAATATCATAGATACAAGGCCTCCTCTGAAAAAAATGTGGTTACATAATTTTGAAACCTTTCTTTTATAAAGGAGGATGTATGATTGTTGGATTAACAAATCATATCTCCAAATTAAAGGAGAACATGTTCAAAAAGCTCTCCTTTTTCCATATAATTCTTTTCTGCACCTATTTTTACAGTCTATGACCTGGAAATGTATTAATACTCCATGATTGTTTTTACAATTTGTTACTTCTTAAGCACAAACTCCAACCCATTATGTTAGGCTTTTATGTGACTGACCAAAACTCCCACTACTGCTGCAGGTCTTTTAGTGAATCTCTACCAACCGTGAACTTCTGTTTCTTTATTTCTAAATATGTCAAGTAATTGCTTTTTTGCTGCTACATATTATGTGTAAAGAGAAGCCCTGATATGTTTGCCGCCATGACCGGGAACTTATTTCATAACTGCAGCTAAGCTTTATGCTGTCTTGGTGTGACAAGATCAGCCAGGACAGATGTTATTGTCAGCTCTGAATGGGGTTATGATGGTATGTTCACGATTCACAACAGCTTCCCAATGCCATGTCTAGAGTCAGTAAGTCGTCCAACATGTCATTTTACTGCTAAATATTGGAGGAATATTCACAATTTCTATGAAATAAAAAAAAAATACTTAATGAAATTATTGAATAATTATAGATAAAATTCCCTTTTCGAAGAGATCAAATGTCAAGTTTTTTCATCAGTCTGGTTTTTATGTAAATTTTTGGAGGATGCATTTTATGTTCAATTAAACAGTCATTAGCTGGTAACAAGCCAAAGCAAGTAGCCTAAAAATGCTAGCATGTCTTAACATTTCCCATAAACCCAATGCAGAGAGTTTGTACATATTCTACAATCCTTCTGATGACAGCAATCTGCCTGGCTGACACATGTAGGAACTATGAGTACGATCTAAAAATAACACAATAAAGTCTGGAATGAAGTTCAAAAGGTTTGTGGCCTAAATTCATGAACATAATGAAAATACAATGGATGACAATCAGTTTGCTGAAAGAGATGAATGTGTGACATACCTGAACGGGTTGGGCTTTTTTGTGAGGAAAAGAGAAAGAAAGCAAAAGCAGAGGATAACATCAATACTGTGGATGGGCGGCAACTGACAGAAGGTCACCATGGCTTGCTGCCACGGACTTTCAGTTTATGAGAGTGTAAACACAACAACACCAGCTATTTGTGTGTGTAAGTGCATTTAGTCCTTCACACTGTGAAGGTGATATTTCATTGAATCTATAATCATATAGTTCATCCATGCAGCCTGTACTCTTGCAGAAAAAGAAAATCACAGTTCTAGTCATTCATTATCTCAAATCTCCTATTTCTAGTTGACAGGCAACTCCTTCCTTTAATCCATTCTCCTTTTTTTCTTTGTCTATATACTGGAGATTACAAAGTCTTGCATAACAGGGTTGGCCGGTGTCCAGTTAGGCCTTACACAAAGTTTCCCCATTAGTTAGTAATACTGCAAGGACTGAGAAGTTTCTAAAGTTCTTGTACTACTCAATTAAATATGCTTAGTGTAAAATGAGATTAAGTAACACAAATATCTGGTTGCTGTTGTTGCATTTACATAGCTTCTGTAGCAGTTCCACCTGACTGTAGACTGTGATGCCCATGTCCTGGAATATTTTGGCTTGTCCAAAAGCCTCTATGGTTATCTTTGTCTGTGTTGTATCATATATATATAAATCCTCTCATCGCATTTATTTTCTTAACTCTATAAAGTCCTTTTCTCTGTAATATCATCTTCATCTGTCCTGGCCGTTCTCTGGAGACATGAGGTGAAGCCAACTATGTTCTTATACTCAGAGTGAGCATGAATCATGTATATTTCAAGCTGCCATCATTCAGACTGATGTTGCTGGACAGCAAACGATAGACCAAAGGGCCAATCTAAGCTACCAAAGCATTAGTCTGTGTGTGGGCGTGTGTGTAAGTTGAAGGCAGAGGCACTGAGCGGAGTCACAACAGCAATTTATTGCAAGGAATCCAGTGAGTATAAACCCGAAGTGTTTGGCTGGAGGGACTTTCCTATAAGAGGCATTCACTTTGTGGATTACATCTGTGTATATATAGAGCAAAGTGTGTGGGTAAGTGTCTGGGAGTGTGTGTGGGGGGAGAGGGGGGTGGAGGGGTGCGTGTGTGTGTGTGTGTGTGTGTGTGTGTGTGTGGGGGGGTGTGTGTGTGTGTGTGTGTGTGTGTGTGTGTGTGTGTGTGTGTGTGTGTGTGTGTGTGTGTGGGTGTGTGTGTGTGCTTAGGGGATTCCGTGGTTTGCTCCATGTCTCATTACATCATCACATGAGCTCTGCAGCTGCTCACATGAAAACACACAATGCACACACAGACAGGGAAACATTTTCATTGTAATATGTCTATACTTTACCATATTATTAAGATGCAGTGAGACAAATAATTTTGTATATTGAATCTGCTTTAGTTCTTAAAAGACTTTTCTGCACTGCTTTTCAAAATGCCCGGTATATCTGTACAGAGAGGTGGAATCAGAAAGGGAGAGGAAACAGGAAAATAAACCGTGAAGGTGTGGGAATGAACCCCCTAAATTTGGAGGGTTTAGAGATCGCAGCCACCTCTAAAAAACTCAAATATGCAAATACTTGCAAATACATATAAGAACATGTGTAACTGTCAATTAATTGACAAAGTAAACACTGTCATAGAACTACAAATAAGCAAATATCTACAGTCTGCCGAATGCAAAACTGCAAAGAGACGATGGGTTCAAAGTACCCAATTTAAATAATTCTTGCAAATGATGAACCTAGTGACACAGAATTACAGATATATTACAAGTTTTGACCACAGGAATGATATCTACTAATTTCTATTCTATTCCATTCTCAACATATTGGAATCGAGTGAGTCATAACCAAGCCTTTGGAGGTTTTCAGGACATGCTGAGCAGGTTAGTTCAGCTGTGTAAGAGCAGACACACATGTAAGACCTGTAAAACATCATGCTTGTATTTTGCTCACCTCACCTGGGGTAGAGGGAAAAACTGAGAACTGAAGTTCAGGCGTGTTGCAGATACAAGACAAGCAACGTGAGAGAGTGATTGGAGGATTCGGAAGGCAAGTTGTCGTCCGTAGCTGTGACAACAGATGAGACGCGAGGGAGCTGCTGTTTTACCTTCAGACTCCAGCTGACTCTCATCTAGCAAGTTTACTTTCATAAACCTTTTTGTATTAAAATTTGCACCTCATATTCAAGCAAAACCATAAAGGTCAAGGTACTTAGAGAAGTCTTGTTACAGCATAAGACATAATAACCTGGGCCCAAAATAGATTCAGCACATGATAAATAGCCATAACTTTAAAAACCTGCCCTTGAACACCACAAAGAGGATGTTTGTGAGCATTAACCTTCAGCATGCACTACACAGCATGCTGCAACAGAAGTAATGAGTCAGGAAGAAAGACAACATTTTTTTTGAAAAAGGAAAGGAAGTAGTTTTTCAGTTGCCATGTTGTCTTGATAGGGATGACTAATAAACACTTCTGGTCAGACAGTCTAACAAAACTTGGGTTACTGAAGCATCAAAGACACCTCTACCACTTAGAAATAGTATTTCTGGTAGCAATGTTGATACTCTGAAGAAAAACAAACAGACAAGACATCATATGAACTATTTAAAAGCACAGACGTAACAATGAAGTAGCTAAAAAGGCTCAAATTACATTTGCTTCAAAGGTTTCCAGCAATGCAATCTAAATTATTTTACACGACATAGATTGCGTTTAATCACGTCTAGTTCAAACTCCTAACTGGATAGTTCTACATTCAAAGTTTGAGTTTTATTAAATATTTATTTTTGCTTGGATTACTACAGACAAAATAGTTTGTTTTTTTTGTTACTTATGGTTTTGAATGACCGGCTGTATGTTTCACAGAACAGCTGTGTGACTATGTGCACAGCTGTAAAGCTGGCAAACAGACAAATGTATTATCCGTCTCAGTGGCTGGCCAGCTGTCTTATGGTCTAATCAACTGGCTGGCTGGATGATACCTGACTGAAGCAGGAGGATTAAACCAAGTAGCTAATGCTGTATGCAAGACAAGCACTACACAATGTTTTTACATCAATTTGGACGGAGCCGACATGTTGACACCCTTCAAATGTATCTGTGCTTGTGTGTAGTTTCTGGGAACGGGGCTCCTTGCTTTCTGCTGTTATACAATACATATTGTATAACAACTGGCAGTGAGTGGGCGGCTCCCGCCATCTGGAGAGCTGCAGCCGCGTATCCGCGCCAAATGTTACACGTCGTATATGTGTGTGCGTGCGTTTAATCGCACCCATGCTATTCAGTGTTTTTGTGTCCACCCCACCTCTACAAATAGACGCAGCATCATCTGCAGTATTTATGTTGTTTATGTGCAGGATGAATTAACTGGATGGAATCTCAGTCCAATAGTAGACACCGTGCATCTTTTTCTATGCACCATTATCTATTTGTCACTAATGCAATAAAGGAATAATTTCAGAAGTGCACACAATATCTGCAAACACAGATTGTTCATTAAACCCACCTAGTCCTCTGAGAGGAATGATGCTGTCTGAACTTCATTATGTTTCTTGTGAGAGCATCACTATTTTCTGGGATGACGCAGAGATGGCCTCAACTAAACAAACAAGGCTGCAGAACTCTTCAATCATCCTCAAATGAGCAACACCACACTTTGAGAAAAAAAAAACACATACTTCACATCCGCAAACAAAGTAAACACAAAGCTGAGAGAATCCACTCTGTCAACTAAGAGTCTGTGCCTAACTGTTGCTATGGAGAGGAAAAGCACAGCTTTATAGTCTATTTTAAGGAAAGTGGTGTGAGTTTTTTCTTCCTGTGCATATATCAGAGTCAAACAAACTGTGATAGAAAGCACTGGCACTACACTGTATATAGAGGTTTTTAAAAATCAGACATTAACTATCTGCTGCTATTGTGACACATATTTGTCCACTAAAATTAATTGAAAAACATCTGGTTGTTAATTAAAGCTGTAAAATGCCCATAAAAGGAACTGATCCTCAACGGCACAACACATGTAGCAAGTATTGAACATGTCAAGATTTTCTCTGTAAATACAAAGCATTGGAGTTACTGGCATCAAATTCACAATACAAATTCCCAAACATACAGCTATATCAAGACAAATCAATCCCTTAAATTAGTTATTTGTAATAAAATGGACAGTGGGAATAAGTGGTAATCATGGGAAGGAAAAAAAGCAGCAAAAAGGCATATAAAGCCCAAAATAGCTGAAATCTGTCAGCGTTTAGCTATTATTCCTGCTCCGATCAGTGCAAAGTAATATCGACTGGTTCAGTGCAAATCGATGGCTCATGAAAAGGTTTGTTGTTCCAAGGTAGTAGTTCTCCAGAAGCATGTCATAATAAGGTAGAAGCAAAAAAGGAAGCACAGGGAAGCATTGCTGAGATCACATTTTGGAGGTGATGGTCATAGACAAGTAGTCTATGTCAAGACAGTCAAAATAACTACCAGGAACCAAAAGTAGAAACATATGCAACTTGCTATAATGTTGGTCAATGTTGAAACAATAATATTATTTGCTATAAATGAATTAACACATAAAAATGTTGAATGATTTTCTCCTTTTGGTTCAATGCAAAGAGTTGCTGAGCAATCTATCCAAGTAATTGGGAGAGGGAGTGTTCATTATTTCCATCCAACTTCACAATATCTGTAATGTAAAAGCTTCTTCTAAGTGGCATCTGATGTTTCACTGAGGAAACATCTGTATGTTCTGTATGTCTCTGCAACCTTAGTGCCCTTATACCTTTTAAAACTTTTTACATGGCATAAACAAATGTCAACAAACATATCAGAAATATAGACAGCTTGAATTTGTGGTCCTTAAATAATTAGCAAAAACCTATAGCAGTCCAGGCGATAAGGAGAAAAGTCTTTTTTTTTTTTGTTAAACACTCTCAATTTTTCTTTTAGATCCAAGTTTGGATTCTGGCTTATGAGATTAAAACAAAGGTTACAGTGTGAATCATTTGCTTTGAATCTTAAAAAAATCAAACAACCTAGAACTGTATATCTTCATGCACAGAAGAGGTGAACAGATCCTCCCAGATTTAAGGACAGTCTGCATGAAAGAATAGAGAAAATCACATCTGAAGAAATGCTTGTTGCTAGTTTCTCCATGTAATACATATTCAGAAGATTTTTATTATCAGGAAATGCTTTTCTCCTTCTCTGAATCAATCCACTTCATTACACACCAATCATAGATTCATTTATATGGACATCTTCGTTTGCATTCGGGTTGTTAAAGATATTGGTTTGATTTTTTTAAAGACCTCAGGAGAAATATATTCACTGAGGAAATTGTCATGAACAATAATTATTTTCCCATTTGTAAAAACGTTAACAGCTTCCACAACATGCACACCATTTGAGTATTATCGTGCAAAGATATGAAGACAACGTGTTATATAATTCACAAAAAGAATACATGTTATCATGTGTTTTCTCCTAAGGTGAATGTGTAAGATCCACCCAGACAGGAAGGTGTTACATTGTCTCTGTTTTTAGTTCGTCTTCACACCCTGAGAGAACACCAGTGAAGCTCTTCTCTCGAATGCAGCGACAGTCAATCCCAACTTTTCCTCAACACCTTTATTAATGTGGATAATTATTTCCTTTAGTCTGACTTTCCAATGCCTCTTTCTTTTTTTCTCTTCCTTTGTAATGCAGCTTCTTTACAAATTATACTCTACGTACCACAAAAGGAAATCAACAAGCAGATCTCACAATTTAGGGTAGTCCAGTCAGCTATTGTGAAGCCAGCTAGCATCTATTCTGGTTAGCAGCTTTGCCATGACAGGTGGGATAGTGATCAAGTCACTCTAATCAATAGGTTTTTCCACTTCCTGAATGAGGTTGAACTGACCCTACCAGAAGCATATCTACCTGCACCTTTCAGTACAAAAGGTAAAAAAGATAAACATAAATCATGTCTAGTTTTATGCTCAAAACACTCAATATTAACGCAAAGTTGATAATTGTGACTAATGTATGAACTGCAGAATATTTCTTTTTTTTTTTTCTCCAAAGAGTTTTTGCGGTGCTAGTGGCTTGTATTTCTTGGGACAGGCAGACAGGAAGGAGGGCGAGGACATAAGACATGCGGCAAAGTTCGCCGGGACTGGGAGTCGAACCCGTGACGTCCGCGTCGAGGACTAAGGCCTCCAAACGCAGGCCGTCCTTACCCACTGAGCCACCACAGCACGCTCCAAACTGTGGAATATTTCTATGTGATTTTGTAAACAAAAGCAAAGTGTACATTGTCAACATTTACAGTTTATTTTAAAGCTCAATTTATTCTTTTAGTGGTTCAACAATTGGATCCATTAAGAATCCTAGACAACAAATATGTTGGTACCACCCAAGTCGTGGTGGAGCACACAGGATGCCCACTGGTGTCATGACGCACTGCTTCATCCACACTACTTCCCTTTGCTCCCCAGCCCCAAACAGGAAATAGTTTCTGCATAAACCCATGGGGATCATGTGTGTCAGAGCTCATGCAAGTTTAACAAAGTTTGGATGCCTTTGAATCCGTCTCTTTGCAGAATCACATACATACACAAAAATACCCGGAAAGGTTATGGGAAAGAATTTTAGTATATGGTAAGTAAGATAAAGACCTTGAAAAAAGAGAGGTTTTATTACAGTTATGTTAAATACCATACAGATTTGAACATAAAACAAACAAAAAATGTATTCAGGAGAAGAACCGTTTATAACTCAGCCTTAATGTCATGATAACAAATATGGGGCTGCTGCGGATTTGATTTAAGTTGGAGAATGAATTAGCCAATGGAAAATTACCAGGGTGGAGACTCATAAATAACCGGACCAGTAAATGTTCATATCAATACTGATGTGCATAGAGGACTGTGTTTCAGATGCAGAGCGATAAACACTACAGTGGATACTAATACCACATTTGAGACCTATGGTAGAACATATCACCGGGATTAAACCTGAGCATTAAGGAAAACAGGAATTTAAACCATCTTTCTTGTGGACATCTTAAGAGGTTAGGTCCTCTCTGCTCTCAGGCCTCCATGTAGCTCTTATATGTCACACACACTAAGCTTCTAGCAATAGTAATACAAGATCCCACGTGGGATCCCTCAAAAAGATTTTACAGTTTTTCAAAAAGAAGAAACAATTTCCATAAACCCTTCTATCAACAGCACTAAATAAATCCAAACAGAGTAAATTAGACATATCACTCATTTCATATCTATTATAAAAAACATATAAAACACTTGACATAAAATCAATTCCCTGTGAAGATGAGCTTGTTATGAGTACACAATTCATCACCTCCCGTCATGCAGTAAAAGAACCAAAGACCGATCCCAGTGCCAACACCCCATCAGCTGCAACCAGGAATAAGTTGGCACCAAGCACTGATGCATGACACCAAATCTATACAAACATAAAGGCCCACCCTTTCACAATTGTTCTCGATTAGGAACATTTATGTGGAAGTGTGTGACAGCCAGAGAGAGAAGACAAAGGGCAGAGTCGTTGTCAGCGATAAGCTGTAGATGATAAATGGTAGGGCTGAAGGTGGAATAAAAGTATTTTTCCTGTTCCTGTGGGTGGGAGATGGTGTAGAATCAACTCTGGTTTATCTGGTTTATAGTTGGAATTGACTATTTTAATTTTACAATCATTACCCGTCTATGTGTTGAGGATAGAAGTAAAAACGAGATTTAAAGTAACGAAATTTGACGCATTTGGATCTCTGCCTTTGCGAGGCAGGGTGGAGCTGCATAAATAAAAAGCCAGAGAGGCAGCAGGGATGACAAGCAGCAGTAAATAATGACTGTCTCAAAGCACAAGAGATTTCATACGCAGTAATAGCAGGCTGTAATATGGGCCAAATCTGTCCCAAAAGACAACACGAGATTAACCAACACTCCACTCCAAATATCACACATCCACACATACGAGACCACGGGTCCACAAGTCAGTCTGAAAGAAACGATAAGCGATGATATGAGCGTCTCTGAGAAAGAGGGACGCAGGGAAAAAAAATAGAGATCTAAAGAGGGAAAGAGGAAAAAGATGGAGCATGGAAAAGAGGACAGGCATTTCAATAATTCACAAACTCCTGCTTCATTTAGAATAGACTCAGTGCCCAGAGTGGACCCTGGTATAATCCACACAGAACTTCTCCGGTTTTATTGTGTATACAGTCTGTATATTTACATTCACAGGGGCAAAACATTGTGTGTGTAAAACAAATGCCTGACAAATGTAATGAAACTATCCAGATCCCCCGACGCTAGTAGAGTCGAAGAAGACGGAGATGAAAGGGAAAAGGCTTGAAAACGGGCTAAAGTAGGATTAATGTTTAATCAATCACCATGTCTGTCCATGTTAGTTTACAGGACGGAAGTTTCTATGGTACAAACTCATATTTTAAAAATACTTCCTCCCATTCATCTTACTAGTCCCAAATTCTTTCCATAAAATCAATTACAAACATGCAAGCAAAAATCCTCCACTTTCACACAAAAATACTTCGAATGTCGTTTTCCGCCATTTAAAAGTTAAATATAGCTAAGATCAAAAACGATTAAATGAATTGTTTGCCAAACCACTAGTAGTTTGATCTTTATTTGCTTATTTTTTGTTAGAAAGCAGTCTTTCCAACACGAGAGCAGGGTTTGCCTTTTATTAGGACTTTACTGTTGGTGTTTAGGCATTTTTACTCATTTCTTTCAATAACACAAATTACCTAGTGATATTTTTAAAATTTCCTCTCAATTTTAAACATTTTTTGACTCATAAAGATGGTAGGCTGCTGGTTTACTGCCACAACAATCCCTACCACTGGGGTTAACAAATTTTCCAGGGGAAACCCTGCTTGAGAAATGTTGAAGTTTCTTTCCACTGTCTGCAGTAAGAGCAGTATTTCACAATTTAGAAACAAAAATAAAGCACACATGTTAGTGAGAGTGCATGTCCATGTACTTGCCAATTTCTTTGTGTTTTTTGGCTGTGAAGGGCTTAATGTCTGAATATGCGCCTCGATCCTTTGTTACAAATAGATCCTTGGATTTTCTTAGCAAAATAAAATAACATTTATTCTTCAGAAATTTGGCTTGAGTTGCACATTTTTTTTAATTTTAATAAAATAATTTAAAACATCATATTAAATTAAACAACTGAATGAATGCAATTTCTGAACAATTTTCTAAAAACTGATAAAAATAGTTTGTTTAACTGTAAGGATGATGAATGAAACCCATACAAATACATCAGAGTCTCAAAGGGCAAAGGACCAACATCCTGTAGAAGTTCAGACCCTCATCTGCACGTTTATTTATTCACTCTCGTATCATATGACCATCTGTGTGCTCTGTCCCAAGCGAAACACTTTCCAGGAATTAAGTCATCTCTTAAAAATGCAACAAAGATACTACAGTCTAAATTCTGTTACCAAGAAGCTAGTGTTGAGGTGAAGAGGTCAAAAAATGGAACATTTTAAAGGAAGAAAGAATCATCATGTTTGTGGAAAAAAGAAATATTTAAAGACCCTGAGGGTTAGACATATTTGTGAGGCATGAGACAAGACAGAGGCTGAGTGAGTGAGTGAGTGAGTGAGTGAGTGAGTGAGTGAGTGAGTGAGTGAGTGAGTGAGTGAGTGAGTGAGTGAGTGAGTGAGTGAGTGAGTGAGTGAGTGAGTGAGTGAGTGAGTGAGTGAGTGAGTGAGTGAGTACGCATATGCTCATGCATGCATGCGTGTGTGTGTGTGTGTGTGTGTGTGTGTGTGTGTGTGTGTGTGTGTGTGTGTGTGTGTGTGTGTGTGTGTGTGTGTGTGTGTGTGTGTGTGTGTGTGTGGCGACCTGCAGCAACAGGCATGTCGGTTATGTAATCCTGACTGTCAAAGACATTCACACTCACAGATCGACGGATCCACACAAGCACACTGGAGTCCCTCCTCTTAACCTAGAAATATTTCATTTGAGCAGACAAGAAACAATTGATTGCACTGTCAGCAAATATCCAGGTAAATAATCTTGATGCATAATGTCGAAGCTGAAGCAGTTCACTCAAACCTCAGTTTAAATCAAAACACAAGACTCTTCTGAAGTCATTAGACTCACTGATCTGTACAGCAGGCTCCCCATCTGAAGCTATTACACAGCTGCATTAAGTGGCATCAGCATACAGTATAGTTGCATTGCCTTACTGCAGAGAACAGCTGTATTACACAAATTATGTGATAAGATGTCTCTGTTCTGTAGTCCATGACAGAAATTTCATTTGAAAAAGAATAATGAAAAATCCACAGCAAGTATCATTTACCTTTAGTTCTCATATGTAGTCAAAGATTTTTTTTTTCTGACAGTGAACTACAACTGAAATGTCATTTCACACATCAGATGTAGGTGAGGACGGCTTTAAATTAAACAGATGTGAACCATAGGAGGCCCAGCTTAAACTACGCAATCATCATGAAAAGTACACTGCAACCTATACTGCAACAGATGGCTCAGAATCAAGGAAAGCCAGATGGTAAAATTAAAGTAGAGTTTTATTGCAAGTTGATCAACAGAAGACATGGGTAGCATAAACTAAAACAGCAGGAAAGCAAAACCCTGTTCTGATCCAGAACTCCAAGAAGTAGAAAGTAGCTGGAGAAAAGAAAATACTAATAAGGAGCAGCACTAAGACAGAAAACCAGCGTGGTTCCATGTACTAAACTTTAAAATGTTTAAACCCTATTTCGAAGTGCATTTACTGCTTATTAGTATTATTAGTGCAACTGAATAAACAGTAGGTTTAATCTAAATTTACATAGCATATAACAGCTTCTTAATACAAATTAGCATCTTTTTTTTTTTTGCTGGCTGAGTTGAGCTGCTGCTGTGCACTGCCTGTTAGCAGCCCAAAAGATGACTCCCACACTTTTTCAACAATTTCTATTAAAATGTTTTAATTAGTATGTCTAACAAGTAATGTCTTTGCATGTATGTTACACCCCTGACTGCAACCAGACTACCTGAGCAGATTTTCCGACAAATTAAAAAGCTAATTGAGAGCTCAATGGGAAAAGGTATAACATTTACAAGGTTGTCTCTGCTTTACTCTCAGAAAACATGTTGGAAAAAGAAAAACAAAAGTTTTGAAAAAAGAATGCAAAAGTTTTGATCAGCATCAAAAACCTATTTTGTTACGCAAAGAGGACATGTCGCTTTTTGTCTTTATTTACTAGACGTTTCAGTGTTATGCTGACAAAGTTCAGTAACACCGTCATTTGTTTACATTTGGTAGCCTCACTATAGCAGCATGGCAGCTATTTTCAAAAACTGCATCATGAAGTAACGTATTATTATCTGATTTAATTCTCAGAGTAAAGGAAAACCTGTAGACAATCATCATCGGTCTCTTCAAAAGTATTGAGTAAATGAGGATACATCTAAGTTCCCTTCCAATCTCCACATTTTATAGTGTAAATATCAGCGCACAGTACAAGGGTAATGATTTGTTTACTCAGGCAACATGAATCCCCAAGGAAAACTCATATTTACCAGAAGTCCTTGCTTCCCTTTGTGTTGTTAACAAGAAATTGTGATACAACATAAAGCAGATCCTGCAATGATAAAATGTTTGGTATCAAAGTTGCTACTTCAAAAAGACAAAAAATATATATTTTTATATATAACAAAATAACAGTTGGAGAAACAGAACGACGCCCACCTTTAAGTGTTTTGGTTCAAAATTATGTTTACTGATGGCAGAAGTTGGGAAGCCCCAATCATGTCATTTTCAGATCTGTAGCGTTATTATGTAATAGTGTTTATGTTGGTTGTCTGTGGACAAAATCACACTGGAGGTTGTCCCTGTGAAGACAGCCTGAGTCTCAAAGGACGGAGTTATTTATTGTGAAAGGACTTCTTACCGGTTTAATATCAGCTTTTTATTTCAGTTATCTCCCAGTTTAATCTCCACTTTAGCTCATATTTTCTGCTTAACTGAAATGATAAAACTGGAGCAGTTGGTCATTTGATTTGCAATTAAGTCTCTTATACTGGCCAAACGTCACAGACTTTTTCAGATTTCAAATCTATCATTCCGATCACCAAACGTTGTGAAAATATTAACGTCGTGAATTAAGTGAAGAGTGTAGTTAGGGAAAAAAGTAGAAAGAAAGAGCCTTAAAGATCTTAGCAACTTCACAGGGATTTAAAACATTAATGTTTAAAGTTTTACAAAAACTTTTATGTTGCAAGAAACTGGACTACATTCTCATAGATTTTCATCTCAGAAACCTAAAACTACTTAAAATCCACGTGAGAAGAAAAAAAAAAAGCACAAAGCAGCATGATAAGAAGCCAAAAATTGCAAGAGCCATGATGTTACATTTGAAAGGGGGATCAAAGCATAATATATTTAAAAAATGCAGTGATAGAAAAGTATGCAGCTGGAATTAATATTCAAAAAGCTGATATTTCTCAGTGTGGAACAGGAAGTTGGATATGTCATTTAAAAGCAGCAGCCTGGAGACTTAACAAACCGGCAACCCCGCTGAGGGATTTTAAAACACTCTGGTGAGTGTTCTTGTAAAAAAATATATAATAATAATAATAATAATTCAAAATGCTAAAATTCTGGCAGCTTTTAACACCTGTTACTCTGATGTCCACCAATCTCAACCCTACCATTTTTCCAAACCATCACCTGACTATGGCGTTCGGAGTGACTTGCAATCAGTTAGGAAATGTGACTGAAATGAAAGAAACATGGGTTATAGTTTCACTGCTGAAAATAAGTCAGATAGTGGAGATAAGTGGCTATTGAGCACCTTCTTGTTGTATAACATTTCCAAGGAGAAAGAGAAGGAGCCTCAAAGCATCACTGAATGTAATTTATACAAGTGGTGCAGATTTGCACCACAAAGTAAAATCAACAGGCCAGGTAAAAAAGAGGCTCGAGGAAATGCAGTTCAGATGGGAAATGCACGTAGTGATGCTCCCAACTATTAAAAGAGGGAAGAAACAAGATAAAGAAAACATTGGGCCAAAGTGAAACATCAGAAGCATAAGAGGCACGCAGATATAACATCAAAATGAAAGGGAGGAAGTGAAGACAGGGTTGTCAAATAGGGAAAAAACTAAATAAAGGCAACAGCTCAAAGGAAGAGTAAGCCACATGAAGACTGACGCATGATGAGAACAGGAAAGGTAGGAGAGAGTGGGTGTTCAGAGAGATGACACTTCATCCTACGAACTAGTTGTAAAATGCAATAAACTCTCTGTAAGTCTCAGAATAAGGACTTCCCAGGCAACGCAAAAGGCCATGGTCATTCATCTCTCTAAAAGCAGAATCTGCTGAAAGGAGCTGAAGTGGTGAAAAGTGTTTGTCACAATAAACTCCTGATTACTTCAGAACCCCCTTCACCATAAAGCCAAAATACTTATGCATTATTTAATTAAGCAGCTATCTGCTCTGTTTTTTTTTTGTTTTTTTTTTTGTCAATTGCTTTGTGTCATTAAAAGGGTGCTCTAACACCAAAGGTGTTCAGAGAAATCCAATTTAAGGGCAGCAAAAAAATGAGTAAGTCCTTGATCATGTAAAAGACATTTGTGTTTTATGGAAACTATCTAACATGGATAATTTCTCAGTCCTGCCTTCAGGTGATTACCTTCCTATGAAGAGATCGCTCATGCCAGTTTGCACCCACCTGTACCCTCCTTTTTCTATCATCACTCTTCTCAATTGCATCTAGCTCTCACGGTGCACTTACTGTATACTGATGTGATTGTATTAAGCCGCAGAGAGAGAGAGAGAGAGAGAGAGGGGAGAAGACAGCCCTCGTGGCCAAGATGATGTACAGAACAGAATGTGCAGAAGAGAGACGCGAAGGAGAGCAAGTAGGAGTTGGAGTGAGAGGGGAGGCATCCATTATTGTAATCCTAATACCTTGTCTGAAAAGGTGGCACTTAAAGTTAAGGAGAGGAGACAGACGGATGGAAGAGGGAGTGAGAAGAGAAAATGAGCGGAGGCTGTTTCTAAATCCAAAGCGCAACTTAATTTTTCAGGCATTATTGTTCTCTGGTAGAGCATCCGCACAATAACCAAAGACATTTCAGAGGTACATTAGCGTCCCTGTAGTGCATTTGTAATATTCTCTAGATATCCCAAGACGTGCGTTTCAGATGGTACCAATTAACGAGACCAGTCAAGCTCGACAGCAATCACAGCTTTTAACATTATTTATCTCTCACATTTAGAAACACGCAGCATATGAATCAGGGGTGCTAATTTCACAAACAGCTTTCAACAAACGCAGTTTGTTTTTGTCATGCAGTGAATACAATAAACCCGCTATAACAGAAGCAATATGTTGCTGAAGTCTATGCAAACAATGAGGGTTATCTTTCAAAAGTGGAGGCGGAGGACAGGGAATACCCTAAAGGAATAACATCTAATGCAGTCAGACTGCTCTGGCCAATTAGTCAGGACTAGCATAGCCAGAGATGATGTCAGCCATCATTACTCACTGCTTAATGTTATAACGCAGGAGAGAAACGAGAGAAAACAAAGAGGAATGCAGCAGAAGTTAGGTTGTATGTAATGATAGGAAGCCAGAGCAAGACGAGAAGGCTTGCGCCAAGAATAGACATTTTATTAGTAATTTCCCTAAGCAATTTATCCATTCCTAAATACAAATGTTAGAATAAATCCAAAGCTCTCTGGACGGAGAGCATCTGTTAACATCAATTTTCAAGTCTTCCCACTGATTTTCCAATTAGTACGAGTCTCAGTCTAACGTCTTCTGCAGCCTCTGAAGCAAAATTCACACTGTGTGATTATCGGCCGTCTTAGCCAAAATCTTTTGTTGTGAAACGATTCTGAGAAAAAAATCTATGGTCTCGAGTTTGAATCGCTGGTCAGTGATCATTCAGTTTGACAGATGCATTGAAAGACCAAAGACAACCCAAGGAAAATATTAAGACGTGTCAGATAGTTTCTGCCATCATTTTGTTCTCTTCGCCCGTTCACGAGAGCTTCCACAGCTGTCTCCTCCCTTTCCTCACAGACTCTAATAACCACACTCATCACTCCTCAACCATTTATTGTTGGACAGATGTCTCTTCTATTGGAGCAACATGTTCTGCCGTGTTACATCTAGCACTGTGCAGTTTGTTATTAAGATTTCACAATGTCGAGCTTGCACAGAGTGACAAGATCAGGTCCTATATGATTTTGCAAAATTGCGTGATGTGTGCTAAGCTTCCAAGGATTCCACTGCAAAAAAGTGAAGCTAACATTTTTCATTATGAGTATCGTGTAGTCAGGGCAAGACTGTCAAAATCATCAATATCTCAACATAATCTATAAAAGAAAATGTAATTTTTGTCAAAATCTACATAAGCATTTATGTTTGAGCGACTAAAACGTTCAGTAAAGTTCTTGTGACTGTGGGTCAGCCCAGTGACGATGTTCTGTCAGTCTGAGATCCCTATCGAGATGAACTTCCACAACCTGCTACAAAGTTTCGAACCTCGCAACACTCCGTTTTAATCTCACAACTCTCTGTTCTACCGCGGTGCCACAAGAAAATGTTGATCAACGGACGGCTATTGAATAGTAAAAGGATGAAACAAGCCAGTGCAAGCAACCCTGATCAAGAAACCAGTCATTAAACTTACCACTAGACCGGATACATTTCCATGGACCAGATCATTCTTTACATGGTATAAAAGTAAGACAATTTTCCTCCACACATTTCATTTTTAAAACTCTGCTTCCTTCCCTCTTCCCAGTTAAGCACACAGTTTGAGGCTGTTGAGAAAAAGTCTGAAAACTCATGCCAAGCAATGAAGATACTTTGCGAAGCTCACATTGGAACAATGCAAACATCAGAAACTGGATCTGCTTCCACCCTTCATTCGCTCACACACTCAGAATCTGTCAGCAAACGTCTGGTTCATTAACAATGAACCTTACTGCAGCCACAAGTTTTTCCACACCGAAGGCAGAATTCCAGTCAATATCCCACTGCTACCGAGTGATTCTGTACTAACCTTTATCATGTTATTTGCACAAACATAAACACTTATGTTTGTGTCGCTCAGTGAGATAAGCTCAGCATACAGACACAAATGCAAACAATGAGTGTTTATTAATTTGAACAAAATTTAACAAGCAGGGAGAGATTACCTTTTCCCTGACAGTCTTTATTTTTATAACCTCAGTTGTGCTTCTTGGTTCCAGAATATCACTGAACTAAGAAGCTCATATTTCAAAACCCTCACTGTTTCCTGCTGCTTTTAAGGACACGTGACATGGACAACGAGTAACTGTTTCATTCACTCTTCTCCTCTGCCCTTCTTTTATCTCTGCCCACTCTTTTTTTTCTCTTCACAACCAGAAGAGTGATTGAACTCTCAGACACCAGATAAGGTAATTAACAAACTCTACAGTGTGCAGAGTCAGCCCAAGTGTGTTTGTGCCAGGCAGCAGCATTGCAAGGAGCTGTGGTGTGACAATTAATGAGGAAAATAAAGTGTTCAATTTTTGTTTCTTTATTTCATTTTCTCATCAATCACAAAGTTATTGCCAAAAAGGAACATATTTATTCAGCTTAATAGAAAGTACATATTAACGTTAGTGAGTGTTTCCTCAAATATTAGGCAAATAGCTATATTTAAGAGCTAAAATCAAATGTACACTTGCAAGGTAGAGGAGTACAGTAACACTAGTTCAAAAGAAGAAGGACGTCAATAGACGCTGCTTTATTTTTACAACCTTTCGACCAAACTCGTAATATTAGATGCCCTCTTCTTTGTCCTCTCTCTTTCTCTGTCTGTAATTCCACTTTCATTTATCTTGGCATCACGTGTAAATGAATGTGTGTGTTTTCCTTCTTGCCCTCCAAACACAGTTCAATCCTACTACGAGAGACCAGGGGCCCAGATCAAATAAAGCCAAGTAAAGCTATTACAAGAAAATAGAGAAGGGAAACTCCACGCTCTCACACACTGAGACTATTTACCCCAATTGTTTTAACCCCTCGAAGCAGCACTATACCCCAAATGTACTGTAACTACACCTTCTGTGGAAGCAGTAAAATGTGTTAAGTACAAGACGTTCTGTTAATTATTTGGTGATAAGAAAGCACCCAATGCTTTCTTAAAATATTTCTAGCAATAAGCTCACTAAACTTATTAAATCACAAATTTGACTGATGTCAATAAAAACTGTAATAATGAACATTTATCTATGAACTAAACAATCCAGGATTGGTGAACACTTGAAGGCATCAGAGATGCTTTTTTAGCAGAAAGCAGCTCTCAGTTAATTAGTAATTTGACATCTTTGGCATCACAGTGAGCCGCCACTGCAGGCTACATTGAAATGGATGAGAGGATATTTCAGTAACAAATGAAAAAAAAATCTATCCCTGAGAGTTAATTGAATTTGTAAAGCACTGTCAGGATTTCCCTGCAAGGTTTACTCTTCCTCTTGGCATAAAAATTATCTCTCGCATCCTAATCACTGATAAAGAAATCAAAGCCATGCAGAGTTTTTTTTTTTTTTTTTTTTCAAACAAGATGTCAGGAAGTAATTTTTACATCTGAATTTAAATTTACAGCCAGTGAAGGTTAAAAGTGTGTCACTGGGATGCTTTCAGTAAACAGAGTGCATATCTTTATGTTTGATCTGCAGTCACATCTAAGTAGACGGGGGAGACAGACACAACCTGGAATTCACAGCAAGAAGAGACGACATAGATTTACTTCTTAAATATATATAATTATTGAACCTGCTGTCAAGGTCTATAATTTGTATAGAAATAAACAAACGCTGTTTATTTTCAATGCTAGTGAAAAAGCAGCTGCTTTAATTTTATGCTTGATCTTTATTTTTCTTTGCACCATGGAAATAAAAGTAGGCACTTATTTTTTTTTTTTAATTCCCTTCTTTGTCGGTTTAGGTTCAAAGATGTGTGTTGAAATTAACCTGAAGCTTGTCAAGTGCAGGTTGAGTCTAAAATTATTTCATAAAAGTTATATGCTAATAAATGTGACCAGTGTTGGACCAGGGCATTTTCCTTCTGAAAAATGCAACAGACATCAGAATATAAAATTGTTACAAGGCACAACAGCACAACTTGAGAAATCACCTCTCCTACATTTGCACAGATATTTGAGTAGTTCTGGTTGGATTTTTCTGTTACTTTGCAGCAGATTGCTCACTGCAAGGTGCGTGTTTTTGAGCATAGTGTGAGCAGCATGTCTGAAGTGGCAGCAGCTCCACTGCTCCATCTGTGTCTACACAGGCGGTGTTCAGATTTGGTATCGAACTGGAAGGTACCTGCATTTTAAAAGCACAAAATTTGCAACAACAAAAAAAATATATACTAATTTCATGGTGTGGAATTTCTTAGAGGGCAAATCATACTGATCAACACATGCAATAGCAATTCGTTTCAATGGATTTAAGCTTCAGATTATAGTTCTGGCTCGATGTTTTCGGCTTGATGCAAACTGGGCAAACTGCTCTCAAAGCCATGAATTGACGACTCTGATGTCCCACCCAGTGTCACTGACTGAGCTTTTAGACTGCCATCAGCTCAGTTCTGATGCTGAGAGAAAAGCAACTGTCAACTGAATAAAAAGCCAGCAAAAAGAATTAATCTTAAGGGAGAAAAATGTCTAATTTGCACCCAACAGAGATAATTGCTAAAGAAAGAGTGTGAGGCCTAAGTATAGCTGAGGCTCACCTTACAAAATTTTGCTTTGTCTTAACGGCATCTAACATTTCCACTTATGCTTTCTGTATGCAGATTTATCCTATTACTTCTCATCTCCTTTTTTTTTGCATTTCTGCAAATATTTTAAGAAATGAATTAGTCTGTACTTCAAAACATATTTGTAGAATTATTCAGCAAGTCTCCCAGCATAATGAAGTGAATTACAGCTAAATTTACTGACGCCGTCCTTCTAAATCACTGGTGGCCTATAAACAGAAAAGGCGTAAAATTGAATATTTGGTTGTTAAAGTTGGACATATATATTGAACTTATATTAATAAGTTGAAAGAAATAATGCATATGCAGATGTTATTGTCATAAACAGTGTTGCGCATGAGTCCTCTCAGAAGTTGTGCTACCTTTTAGCATATTCTTTTAACTCTGCTGTTTTGGAAGTCAAACTTAGACTGAGCAGACTTCTTGTACACACTGAACTGCATCAATATTAGGTGCATCAATGTGGAAGAGACAGTCATTTTCCTGTGAAGACCGCAGTGTGTGACCGCTGTGTGTGTGCGAAGATTTAGGCAGTTGCACCCATGTGTCAATCTTTGGGGGAAACCGAAAGCTCCTCCATTAACATCATAATTTATAAGACATGCAGAGTTTTCATTCCAACTATCATAAAGGTAAGCATAACCAGAATAAGAGCAAAGATTTTGTCTCCGAAATACACGAGTGACCACTTGATCAGCATGAACAGAATTAGAAATTAAAATATTAACATCCAATCTTTAAAAGCAGCATGTGTTTTATCAAAAATAAAGAATAAAAATGCATATTAGCTTTGATCATTGACAGTAAAAGCAGGAAGACAAATAAAAATGTAAAAGTAAAAGCAGCTTCACTGTCAGTCAGGTCAAATCAAACTAAAACGTACAAGAGCAAATGGAGGAGGAGACAATTAAACAGATAAACTGGTAAAGCAAAGTGAGTTCTGACATATACTGGCAGTTTTTCGGTATGTGTCGTCATACTTCATTTTATGTATACAAAAACAGTTAATGAAGAAATGAAAATCCGTTAATTCAAAATGTTTATGTGGCGCAATATGACATGAAATGACTCAATTTTAACTGTGTGAAGTAAACCTAGAACTTGTTTTGGTTAGTAGTAAACGTTCAAGTTAATGTTTCCAAAAATTGACGCATAACCAATTTTTTTCCTTCCACATTTTTAACATGGATGTGACATGGATGAACACTTCCATGTACTTGTGCGTTGTGTGCGCCAGTTTTAAGATAATCACCCTCCACTGTAAGGGATTGAAATGGGGATAAATTCTAGGACCTTAACTATTGGACTTATTCATCCCCGCCATAAAAACCGCAAGGCAATAAGAGGATAGAAGAAGTACAGGTTGCATTAGTGACTTTCCACACTAAGTGCCCCTTTATTAAATCTATTTGCATAAGAGAGTGTGCAGCCCAATATCCAACAGGTGAAAAAAGAGCAAAGAACTGAGAAGAGAGTTTCAAAAGGCACAGCAAAGATGACACATAAATTAGGAAAACAGAAGGGAGTTGCATAAATCAATAAAACGTAGCAAACAGAGAATTTGGTTAAAGATAAGCATTCAAATATCTTTTTATAGATATTTCCAGTCAGCCAGGGATTGTCCAAATTAAGCCAAGACAGAAAATGTTGCACATTTGCCTTTGTAACCATGTATCTCGTCTAAATTTAGCCTAAACATTTGAACTTATAAACAGTATTTCATCCACATTTAAACACCAATCAACTTCTTTATGTGGACGACGTTTCACCTTTCACTTTTTAACCACGTTAGGATAAAAGGCAAACTCATCTGCTATTATTATTTTGCACAGAAATGAAGCCAAGAAATGTAGTCCTATATTACGAACATAGGGAATATAAACTTCATTTTCTGCGTAACAGGCATAACACTCATTTAAAACAATCCATACTCGCCTTGCAATGACTACAAAAAAAACACTTAAAGGCACTTAGTAGGCCACAAATTGAAACTACTGCTTTTACTCCTTATTTGAATCAATCACAGAAAATTCAAAGCCAAAGGCTTCTGGTTACCATGGCCACAAAATGGCCTGACAGAAAAATATCCCACTCTCCTGCCCACTTAAGATCAATCCCTTGACAGCTTCTGCATAACTGACAGATTTATTACCAGGCTAACTTCCCAACATCAGCACGTCTTCCTAGAGAGGACCATATGTCAGAGATCACTCTCAAGCAACAAATGAAAAAACTGTTACTCACAAACACGCAACAGATAAACACAGCAGCTAATAATTTGACAACTCTAATTGCAAAAAGTGCCCCACTTGTCTGTTACCTGAGCAGAGGAGTCAGAGCTACGTGGGCGGAGAAGGTGGAGCGTCCTGCTCAGCTGGGAGCTGACAACCGTCCAGAGTTTTACGTTGCCTGATGTGAGGACCGAGTCTTTCCAGGAGTGGAGGAGAAGCGTCTCAGATGTCTCAATGTCCTTTCATTTTCGTCTGTCCGCAGCTACAGCCAACATTCCCTGCAGGAAAAACAAACATCAGCACATCTTTCAACTTTATTGGCCCAGTTTACCAAATGTTTTACAGCGGCTTTTGCAAAATCTACTAATGTGTTACAAGAAAGTATCCTTTATCATTAAAATGTTTTCACATTTTGTGTTGTTACTTCAGTGTATCATAGTGGGATTGTATGTGACAGATAATCTGTTTCAAATGTAACTAAAAAGAAAAACATTTAGGATGTAAAAATATTTTAGCAAGGCAGAGTATTTTATTATGCTGCAGCGTTTTGTACCTTTTATACATTTATTTGCATTCAGTGCAATTATCAGCTTAACCTTCAAACAAATGCTTACAAAACTCTTCTCAAAACAAACTTTATAATTAAATAATATCACAAAGCTAAATGAGTTCATAACAAGGTGAAATAGTTTATCAAGACCATTAAACAAGAAACACAATGGAAACACAACTAAAACACAACATTTCTAAAACTTATCCCACGCTTCGTTTTCTCAATCTTTAAAAACTCCTGACCTTTGTGAAAATCTGTTTACCTTGTCCTACACTATCTCTGTCACTGGTATTCCATTTTTCTGTTGCTCTCTTGCCCTCTCTGAGGAGTATTCAGAACAACACCCAAGCTATTTATACACTGACGCCCGATCAGCATGGCAACCAGGCTTTGTTTACCCACATGAGACACCGGTTTGAGGCTTCTGTCCTCCTTTTATCCCCCAAAAACGTAGCTATTAAGGTTCATTTAGGCATGTTTCATGAGTTTGGCTCACTTTAACTAAACATCTCTAATTTCCCAGCAGATCTTCGTGTTTCTGTGGAAATAAGTGAGCACATCTCCAAAATTCCTCACTGTGTTGCAAAAAGGTGGAGGGAGGATATTTGACTAAATTAAAGGCGTTCAACTCCAGCTCTCAAGGACCTACTTACGCTACGTTTTCCATAAGTACCTAGATAAAATAAATACGATACCTCTTTAGCCTGTGATCACGCTCTGCAGAGGCCACCAATTGAAAAGTTTAAGTTAAACGTGAGAAGCATCTAAAACATACAGGAGAGCAGCCTTTTAGGACTAATCAATGCTGATACAAATTTGGTGACATGTTTATAATGTCCTCTGAAAAAAGAAAAATCTTAATTTTCACTCTTTTTCTGAAGAAAACAGAAATCCAAACACTGATTGATAAAAGACAGAAGACAAATGACACTTTAATTACATGCTGTACCTCTGGACTTAAAGGTGTCAAGATGAAGTCCAACTCTGATGCTTCTTCAAATGTTGCACAGACAATTTTTTCAAGCAGTTCAATGAACACAATCTTCGACATGTATTAATCACGCCATCATATTCCCCCTGCTGACGCTGGGCCTGCCTCCTATTGTGCTGAGAACTCAATCTCCAAAACCTAAGAAGCAGATGCATAGAAACTGCACGCCAAATGATGTGATGGCATGTATTACTCATTGCGTGAGCTTAACTCTACATCCTGCATGCAAAGTGTTCAACGTTATGCATACGTACAGATAAAAGCACTTGGTTCATAACACTATTCAGTGTTATGTTGTTGTTTTCAAAACCACTTGAAGTGACGCAAACTCATCTCCGTTCACATAATACAGCTGAACATTAAGCTAAATACTCAAATCATAAAAGCAGTGCACTTCAAACTCATTCACATGTTTTTAACAGATTTGCATTTACTCTCACACATCAGTCCACAATGTCCTACATTAACGGTGACTGAGAATTCAACTGCCAACTCCACTCCAAACTACAGAGTACATATCCATTACATGCAACACAATACAAAACCAAAACAATTTCAGCCAACTGTTTCTTCTTTGGACAATCCTCCTTTCAAAAGTCTAAATTTGGATTGGCTGTTCCGTTGAGTGACAAGATTAGCTAATGCATTGTTGCTTACTACCAATGTAAACAATATCAACTACTGTGAGTTCACTAAATCCACAACCTTTGATTCTTATTTTATATGGTTTTCTGTTTTTTCTGACACAAAATCATGAAATAAAACTTATTAAATTTCATAGTAGTTTTCAAGTAAAACATGCATATGGCACAGAAAAATTCAGGGTTTTTTTGCTGTTCTGTTCTTAGAATGACACTGAAGACACAGAAAGCTGATATTAGCTGATATATCAGTCTGCTTGGGTAGAGCATGGCTCTGTACTGTTTGCAGTCCAAGCGTAGTTTCAAAAGTAAGATGGAACGTCTGAGCCCAAACGAATCGCACCACAATTTGAAACAAACTTTCACAAATGCAGACACGCAACCTTTGCGTATCACATAAACACTTGGAAGGCCCGTAGCCTTGTAGTTTGTTGAGTCATGCGTGCAAAGCCAAAAAACAAATTCACAACAGAGGAATTTCAACCAAAACGTTGTTCAAGTCGTGTGTAGTAAAAATCCAGACAACGTAACGACCATTAGTGACTCCAGCATCAGAAACCTATGTGTCCTTTGGAGAGAGAGCTTGATCGCTTACCTGCTTTAATCCTGCCACTATTGTATTGTGGAACTCGGGTTAATGTCTTTAGCATATATATTTTCAGAATTTTTGCAGACATTTTAAATATATTCATATTCTTTTATAGTAACCTGCTGGGTCATGTTAACAACTGTCTCCTCTGTTCCACTTTGGCTTACTGCTGCAAAATATAATACTGAGAGTGCAGACAGACAGATTCTGCAGGAGGGTCAGATTTCAGCACCACGCTGGCACAACACAGCACGCTATTTTCAGATTTGTTTGAGTGAAGTTTTTGGGTAATTCTGAGTGACAGCAAGAGTAGCAGTAACATAATCTGGTTTGCACTGTGTTTTCATTGGCTTGGCAGGATGTTTTATAGAGATTTAATTAGCATAGTGCCACAGAAACTATGAAATAACTCAACGACATTAAGTGTAACGCATTCGCAAAACAGACCAATGAAAGGTGCCCAGTTTTCTGTTTGTGTGAAAGACGTTTTGTAAATATTATCTTAGGATTTCACTTGGAGAAAGACAAAAAAAAAAGCAGTAAAAAATAAAAATCCCTTTACATCAATGTGCTATAACTGTGTGATTTTTTTTTCTCCCTTTTTTATGGCTCAGTGTGATGATATCCTCCGTTAACCTGTATCTTGTCAGAAATCAATATCCATCCTGGCTGGAGTTGAGGGGTCAAATCAATACGGAGCAGAGCTTTCACCTGGTTTAACCCTGTCAGTCCGCTTCACGGAAAACATTGGCCTAAATATTGTGAAAAGACAGCTTCCACTTACGGGACTCAGACTCTGTTCCCTGTCATTGTGTGATGAACTCAGTACTCCTGACAGCCTGCTCTCTGTATGTCTGTGCGCAGCCCCTTTTAGCCTGCCGTACCGTTGCTTTCCAGCCCGTTGTCCCTCCTCTGTCTCACACAGGAATGGGCCCACCTGCATGAACCCACCTACACACACGCATTCAGAGATGCTGACAGGTAAAGCTGTGAAAACGGAAAAACAGAGCCATGGGTGAAACTGTCATGTTTGTGTTCCTGTCTAGGTGTTCCTGTAAGGTTATGCTTGAGAAGACCAATTTAAACTTTTAACCCTAGAAGCGGAAGCGTTGCATGGACATCAAGGACATTTGTGATACTTGTTATTTTTTGAGAGATGTTACAACAACTACAGACAAGAAGCTTTGAAGAAGCAAGTTAAACTCGGGCCAGAAGAGAGTTAGAATAAGATTCAGATTCAGGTTATGGACAAGAAATGAAGGTATGGAAGTAGTGAGAGAACTCATTATTTTAAAATGCATTTCTTCTATCACTGAACAATGTTGAGGCTTTTCAGACAAAAAAAAGAATATTTAAAAGCCAAAATCTCCCTTCATTAAAACTGAAAACTAAATTTTTACACATCAATGGTGAACATGTTGTAAAATGTGCTAATTGTTTTGAGTTCAGTACAAATCATGTGCTTTGATTCGAAAATAAAGACGATATTTTAATCCATTCATTCTCAGTGGGATGAAAAAATATCACCAAAACCTACAGCACATTTTCTCTTTTATGCTTTCCTGTTTGTTGTGTTTAACTGTTTGCACAAATGAGTTCACACTGTATGTGTTAAAGTACAAAAAGGTTTTTTAAGAATATGATTCGGAAAGTCAAACCTAAAACACAACTGAAATATTAAAAAGAAAAGCCAGATTGATTCATGTCCAGCTGGTCGCTGCTCTGTTCCATGACGGCTGAAGTTCTACCTGCAGAAAAAATATTTCATTTCTATTGTCCTGCTAAAGAGTTAGTTCCACATATTTCAATCTGTACTTCTGACATTTCACTATTTTTAACATTACAGATGCAAAACATAATTGTAACTGCCACATAAAATGTGTTGTATCAACATCAATTCAAAAGAATGCTTAAAGAGCAACTATTAGTTGCATGTGATATTCTAGCAGTATCAACATCCTGCAATGATACAGTTGACCAATGAGTACAACCCTTAGAAACAAAGTGTTAATGTGGTAGTGAATGTGAAGCTGTGGAGCAATGTCATTATTTATTATATTGACTGTGACAACCCCACATTTTGCATGACTTCCTTTCCAACTACAAAATGCCCCCAACTGTGACAAATTTCAGCGGCCTAGTGAATAAAATTAAATTTCATCAAACACTGGTATTGTAGAGATGACTGCGGTTCAATATAATTTGGAAGTCTAGCTGTGATCATTATGATAGAAAGAAGATGAGATAGGAACGTGTGGTCTTAAATTAAATTGTAATCACAGTATTTGACAATGTTAATTTAGGGTTTTTTTTTTTTCTCTAAAATCATGCAGCCCCACATGTAACTGATTTTATCAAACTGTTCCAACGTCAGGGGATGTGTGATGAAGAAGTTGTTGCCGTCATTGCCTTGGAGCAAGAATATTCCAGACATCCTGAACCCCAGGGAGCATTGAGGACTTAACTATATGTATGTGATTTGTACTCTTTTTTTTTTTTTAATGGAAAAAACAGTTTGTTCATTTTGTAGTCGAAAAGCTGATGTACGCAATAGAAGAAAACCTTCTCAAGGCTGCAATATAACTTATGTAATCTAGAAATAGATGCACCGATACAGACAGAAAAAAAAGCATACAAACCTTTTCAATGCTTTTCTTAACAGCTGCATTTCAAGGAAAAAGTGAAGCACTGAGGTAAAAGAGGTAGTCTAGACTGTATTGTTCCTACTGCAAATGGCTGAATCCTATTGAGATTTATAATCTCAACTGATTTTAAAAGCATCAACTCGTAAAGCTCCAAAGCAACAACCAATAATTATTTTATATCTCTGAACAGTGTAAAAGAAACAGGATGTTTGTTATAGGTTTTTATTGCAGTCTGTGCAGCTGAACTGAAATGTGACTGTGTAAAACTATGGAAGCAGGAAAGAGAGAGGGAGAGCCACCTATACAATGTGACACTGAAAGAAACATGACCTGCGTTATGCAACTCACTCATTTGCTCTCGACACTGTCCCTGCAGGTCAAAGTATAATGCTCACAAAAGCTGCCTAAACAGGCTTCAGTGTACCTGTTGGAGGCTGTTTCCAGCTAAAATTTGCAGACATGCACCCGCTAACACTGGAACAGTACGCACTGAAACACCACTTCAACTATATAATCACGCGCTTCACAGCCGAATAATCAATGAAGTGCTGACACAACTCGATCAAAGTAAGGTGGACTAGTCTTGAGAGACAGATTAAGATGTAAATGTATTTTGTCAGCAAGAACAGGATTGAGACATCATGAGACACTTAGTGTCTGTCAAGGGAGAAATTTGCAGATGTTTACTGTGAAAGCAGCTATATAGTTCCTGTCTTTTAGGCCCTTGCACCAGGAGACAAACAAGCAGGATGAAAATACCCAGAAGCTCTTGGATTGCACTGACAACACTGCTAAAACATGAAGAGATGAAAATATTCAATGCTAACTTAACTAAGAGGTTGATTATGAATGGTCAATGGTCTGCACTTGTACAGCGCTTTATCTAGTCCAGAGAACTTCAAAGTGTTTCACATTATATTCAGTCTTTCATCCATTCACACACACATTTCACTCACAGAAATTATGCAAATCAATAAAATGTAGCTGTTTTAACATTGTACAAAAACAAACTCAAAAAACGGAGGCGAACACAAGGCAGCTGCAGAACAATTCAGAAAGTAGAGACCTAGCAAACTGGTAATGTACCCATGGATTTAAAAGCTCCCTGAGGTGAGCCTGTTATTTAAAACATTGATTTAAGAACGTTAACTTCTATCAGCATTGAGGAAGACATTGTGGTGTATTCTTGGCTAATTATTCTGCATTTACTATCAGACAGAAAATTTAGATATTTTATTAGAGATTATGGAAAAAAAATCAGAGCTGCTCAGACTTTTAAAGATAAATATTTTTCTAAACTTACCAATATTCCTTGACTTATGATTTAAATACAAGTTGATATCTTATTTTTTGCAAATTCTCTGTTTTATACTGAATAACATTTTTAATCCATATGTGCATATTTTAAGTCTTACTTTTTTACTAATTTTACGACTCATGAGATTATTTTTACTATCTTCACCATGTAGTTCATTGGTGCAAAGTACTTGTTATTAAACAGTCAATAAATAAAGTTAACATTGATGAAGAAAAATAAAATAAACCATTATGTGTAACAGCAAATGCTTTTTTATTGAAGGATAAATAAAAAAAATTTAAATCACAGTAAAAGATGTATTTAATTGACTTGAATACCACAATCTCAATAGCCTAGATTGTCACAGTACTAACTACACACTGTATGGGTCCTATTGTAATAATTTAATTTATTATGAATATTAAGGTCATACTATGCTGACAATGATGCTAATAAGTATATGACCCCTTAGCCTGAAGGAATACATTAAAAACTAATTTAATCCCCATAAACCTCAAATTAAAAACTGATTAACGCTTCCAAAAATCCACTGATAAATTGAAGTGAATGAACAAGTACATAGCAACAAACCATCTCATTCCCTTGCAGAGCTTTTCCACATCCAAAATGAAAGTTTATGAAAATAGATGGCCTTTTTATAAACAGTCCAGGCTTTCATGACACCATCAGGAAGCACATTTGCATTTCGCCTGGAAAGCGGCTGCCTCCACGCACCTCAAATAAAGAATGAATAGCTGTCTCCCACGCTGCTGTTTTTAGCCAGTCATTTGAGTCCTCAGAGCATTTTTGACTGAGGTACTTAAAAAAAAAAAAAATACACAAGCTGGAGATGAATCATGGTTTTACAACAGCTGAGCAGATTTTTGTTTTATTTTTAAAACAGCGCTGTTTCTAGAGTCGAACATGCCTTTTCCAAAAGAAGAAAACTGAGCACGCAAAATATGAAAAAAACTGACAAGTTCACCAAAACCACATATACTTCATCCAAAAGCCCAAAATAAATTGCATAGCTGCATGTATATATACATGTGTTTATCAAGAAATATAGCCAAAAATCTTTGATAGAGGCAATCATCACAACATAACATCAATATGAGGCTTAAAACAGATGAGTGAGACCAGCTGAAACCATGAGTGTTGAAGGAAAGAGACAATAACATCATAAGCCTCTGAATCCTGCACATTTGTACATTTCTGTTCATACCCCAGAAGAAATGCGCGTTTGAATGACTCTTAGAGACGTTTACTACTATTAAAGACCAGATCGCACGTTTCCCTGTAAGTCTGCATTCCTCCCATGTCCCTCGTTGGTAGAGGGGGCACAGAGTCACGTAGAGCCCAGCTTTGATCACCTTCCAAAGAACCCGACATCAAAATACGGCAAACGGGTTGAGAGAAGGACCACACACGCACAAACTCCTACACAAAACCTCAGAGAAACACTGTTTAAAACCATTCACACTTAAAGCTTTCTTCCAGAAAAATACTCCTCTAACACACAAAAAGCCATTTTTGCATTTGCTTTACGCACAATGCACGGATTTTACTTTTGTTTTTAATCACAAAATACAATTTCTTGAGAATTATCTGCATGTAAGATGAAGTGGCCTTTCCCTGACGTATGAAAATAAACACTTCTACAGAACTCATCTTCTCGTTTCTGTCACGTCAAAAGAATACCTCACAGAACACAAGACGTCATGAATTACTAAAAAAAAAAAAACTTGACTCGCTTCTCAATATGACAGTGTAAAGTATGAACAACGCAAAATGTTCCAACTTTAAACTTGTGGCAGAGAGACTAACTGAAGCACCAACATTTGTTTAAAAGTCTCTTTTTTTTCTCTCCATTTAAACAAATTAACTCAAATTGAAGGTCGTCCATTTTTAAGCTTCTTTTAATACATTGTTTTACCGCAGGTTGTGGTGAATAAAAAAATCAATCTGAAGTAAGAAGATATATTATTAGATGTTTAAAAAAAATTGACAGTCCTGCGCCACAAGAAATATGACCGAACAGCAGCAGCTACAACAGGTTAGTAATATTATTGACAACTTGCATTATGAAAATGCAGCTTTGCAACAGTGGGATTCGTAAGAACTCATACGCAACTCTCTGGGAACATCAGTTCTCAAAATGTGTTGAAAGATTAGCCAACTTTTACTTTTTCATTATCTGTAATCATTTCAGCAGAGGGCAAGAAAATGGTTTCTGAAGACTTAGCTACTTTAAGGAAGTGAAAGCTGCCTGACTGAAGACAGAAACTTTGCTGAAATCACATGAAATGTTGATGTGGTATGTTCCAGAAAAGGAAAATTGAGCCGTGTCTTGGATTCGGAATGTGAAGCAACTGGTCAATAGACACAAATCACAAATTACAGGTGTATTTTATGCAATAAAGGTTTGTCGTACAAAACAGCACCAAATGTCCAACGCTTGGATCCTTACTAGTTTGAGTTGCAATTTAATATTGCAAAGAAAAACTGCTGAATTCAAGAAAAAAACAAAATGTGAAAAATTTTTCTTTTTTATTAATTAATCTTATGAATTCCTTTTCTATGTGTCCCTATAAATAAATTTTTTATACTAAAATAGTGACAAGAAAATAGTTTATTACAAATAAGTAAAAACTGTGTTACAATTGTGTCCACTGTGTAAAACAGAAGAGACATGTTGAACTCTCTAAGCTGGTTGGAAAATGTTTGTGTTCTTCACAAGCGTCCTCTCTAACACAGACAGAGTGCGTGCGTGTAAAAAGGTTACGTAAAAATAGTAACGCCCTCTACAAATATTCCTCTTCGTTTGTCATGTACCAACCAGTCATGTCAACCGGAGTGAGTCGAGTTTTAAAAGTTAAAAGTTATTACGGGGTTCACAGTGGGGCCCCAGAAAGTCACCAACATACGTCAGGAAGAACAGTGATTGTGACAGCTCCCTGCTGGCGGCACAGGTGCTCCCATCCAAAGATCCACACTGATGCACGAACACTTGGCCAGACCACTGCATGCCCCCTCCCTAACACACCTGAAATACATAATGGCACACATTAGGATGCACATGCACGCACACATGGAAAGTACAGGGGCTCACACCGCCCCACCAGCTGTCCCTCAGAGTGTCCAAGAGAGGACAAAGAACACTGAGACAAGAGGAACAAGAAGGACTGAGTTCCCAGATTATGAGTGTGTGTGTGCGTGTGTGTGTGTGTGTGTGTGCGTGTGTGTGTGTGTGCGTGCGTGCGTGTGTGGCTCACTTCCAACTTTTTGCACTGCCCTTAACCCAAATAATGTTTCATTATCTTAGTTTAACCTTCACCAAAAGAGCTGTATGTGTAAGATGGACCAGAGTACATTATAGAGATTTTATAAAATAGACCAACTTAAAAAAAGTTCACAGGATCTGATACAAAAGGTAAAGGATAAAAATTTTAATTTTAAAGAATGACGTGCATTCCTATTCACTTCCCATAGGTCGATACTTTTTTGCAGAAATCAGAGCTGGAATTCATTTGTGGTATCTTAGTTAAGAGACTTTCCAGCTTCTCTGTTCCTGCTGAAAAAAGGTCCACAAACAGCATGACACTGCCACCACCATGTTTCACTGTAGAGATAGTTTTCCACCATAGATGGCTTGTGGGTAAAGGCAAAAAAAAAAAAAACTAAATAAAAAATCTGTTTTCTTCTTATCAGATCACAGCATCTTCTTCTACATGTTCTAAATTTTCCCTGCATGTTGGTCTATCACATAAAATCACAATAATATTTACTTATGTTTGTGGTTAAAAAGTTGCAAAATGTGATAAAGCACCTCACTTATAGGTTCCTGCATTATGCACCTTTAAAGAGAGTTCATTCTGGCAGCTTAAAACAAACTTCTATTTTTACAAGCTTCAATATGGAATTCATTCACTGAAACCGAACCTTAGATGCTTCTGGTGACTTCAGGTTATGTCAGCGCCAAGCCCCATCAGCCACATGACACGACAAAATGCTGTTGCCCTTCTAATGTTAAAAAAAAAAAAAAAAAAAATCTGGCATCAGTCCTATAAGCAAGGTCAGAAGGTCAGAGCTGCTTGCACGGTGAGGCCACACCCTGCAACGCTGTTAACATTCCATAGTGACAGGCCGAAGACACACCGGGAGCCACACACACCTGCCTCAAGAGAAAAACTCAACTCTGTCTCAGAGATTTAATACACTAAAGATCAACACTTTAAGAATTACATGATAGTTCTTTCTTTTAGAGCGAAAGCAACTTGACAAGTGATTGACTTAATCTTGGCCGTTCTACGGAGACTACCTCCACCAACCAATAAAGTTACCATTAGTTGGTACTAGCCATATTTAATTAAAAGCAAATCTGCATAAACTTTGTTCACTTTGAAGCCCTAAAAGCAAATGTAGCAATGCAGTATGGACTGTTATGATTGGCTTTGACTGCTGCAGTTTCTTGGAGCAGCTGTTGTCACAAACTGAGCAGGTTGAATAAAATTTCACGATGCAGCATAACTATGAACATGCATTATAGCTTTTAATATGAACAACAATATTAATAATAACAGTCATTATCATTATTATGATAATAGTCATCATCATCATTATTATTATTATAACAATATGCTTCATGGAATACCATTTCAAAATTATTAGACATTTGATAAGGCAAAGTAAAAATGGCAAGTCTGTAGGCAAATCTAGAAATAAAGCAGCTTTCTTAATTATAAGCCTGGATTTGGTTAGAATTCTAAATCTGCCATTTCTTTTTAATCAAATGAAGCAGACACACACAAAAAAAATTCAAGAATAATTGTTTTAATAGTAATGAATACCAATCCTTTAGACCACAACAGACATAAAAAGCTGTGAATAGTCAATCATTTAGGTTGGATTTGAATAGAAGGTTTATGTTACATTCAGTAAGTAACTTTGTATTCCACCTTCGTATCACTTCCACAATCCATAGCAGCACAGCTCAACAGCACCAACAACATCACACCATTCATGCACACACCTGTGCTGCAACACCTCCTGCTGTCTGTCAAATAAACATGAAGGCAGAGAGACATCTACCTGTTCTGGAGGAGAGCGCTCAGATATCAACCGTCAACTGTTTGTTTAAGAACATCCAGCAAGGTGCTTTTTAAACTGCATGAAATCCAGTAAAAAGAAGGAAAAGCCCCTATAGTGAGTGTAAGTGCTGATGAGATGAACTGAAGTGTAACATTCCCTCCTGTGATTGGCAGGAATGTCAGGCAAGGAAGCTGAGAGGGAAGACATTTCTACTTTCTTAGTATTCAAGTCTAAGAATGAAAATCTGCTACCTACACAAAAATATAGAAGGACTACATTCAGCACTAAAACATTTTAAAGTACCTGAGCAATAACCCCAACACTGTTGACAAACACAACACTCAGCAGATTCATAAGGGACAGCTTTACAAGACTAAAACTGATCCAGAATGTTTATGGGGTTTGAAAGACTGAAAAAAGTAACTGAGGGAGAATTTCTCATCCTTTTGAGAATGCACAAAACTTTGATGGTTTTGTTTTTAGCTCCTGGTGGCAGTACATTTTGGGTCCAGTGTTCTGTAGTAGATGTTGGTAGAGACATGGATTGCAATGACCTCATGCTATGACATCACATATTCTTAAAAAACAAAAAAAAACATCTTCCTCCTTGCCAATTACACAGAGAGATTAGCAGAACATAGCCGAGGGAACATATCAGAGTTGATCATAGCACAAGCATAGCAACTAATAAGAGTGCAATAGTACCAGGTTTTTCTTCCAAACTTGCTTAGTAAGAGTTTTCTAACTTGCTGCAATCCAGACACACGCAAACTGCTTTGGGAATTAAATAAGACAATTTTGGTTTTAAAAAGACATATATCCCTGCGATCGCAAAAAAGTACATAAAAAGAATTTAGAAAAGGGAAGCTGACTGAACCTTGTTGACCCTGCAACAGTGTTTTGTTTTCTGTTCTTGTCAAGTACAGCTTGTCAAGGCCTTTTGTTATGCTAGACATTAGTCACAGTAATGGGCACCAGAGGGCTACAAAAGACACAAGGTCACACTGAAATGATTTTCTTGAAGCAGCCACTAAAACAGCGTGCAGTAATTCAAGGATGTGTGCACGTTGTCTAATAGACTCATTGAGATTTACAATGAGTTTATAGCAAACATTTCAGACATAATTGTTTTATTTGAACTTTTGAAAGCATCTGTGAAATATGTCATAAGGATTCATTTTTTTATTGATTGCTTTAAGTGCTGTCTTAGATTATAACCATAACATTTGAACAGGCAATACAGAAAGTAAAAGTCTGAATAACAAATTCTAAACAAAGCTGCTGCAAGAAATCTAAATGAGGGCGCTAATTCTGCAGTGACTGGTTAAAAAAAAAAAAAAAAGACGCATGCATAAGTGAGCACTGACACAAATATACACGGAAAGGGTAATCTAAGGTCAGGGAGTTCTGAGTGCATTCCCTTCTGACATGTACTGTACCAGAACCCTTTCTAACGCTCGACTCAACAGGAGCTCTGTGCACACACAGATACGCACAGGAGTGCCCCAAGTGCCTATACATGATTAAAAGACTGAAAGTGGGGCAGGCGCGCAGTTGTTGCTCTCTGAAAATGCTGCAGCTTCTTTTAACCCATCCTGACTCACACACACACTGATGCATTGTCTCACCCAATCAGATCTAAGACTACAAAAAAGAAGAAGAAGAAGACGACGATGATGATGATGATAAGCACAGTAGCAGTGATGGCTTTTTTTTTGCCTTCTGGTCATCTTAATGTTACAGATCACAAAGAAAAGTGGACCTAACCATTTCTATTCCAACCTTGCCTGTGATAAAAAAGACAATCTACATGTCTTTATGTGTTTTATGCAAGATTTTGCCCACCAACACTCCACTAAAAACTGGTTCGATTTGACCTAAAGGAACAATAACCAAAAACACCAAAGGGAATTAAAGAGCTTTATGAAATCTGAACTGATATTACTTGGCTTGTGGTTAAAGCACATTCACAAAAGGCTGCATACTGAGACATTAATTAAAAGATAGAATGGACATTAGTGCGAGATAAATGCTATAAGCATGACTACATCACATTTTTATAAGATTTAGTCAGAGCATTTGATTTATGACCAATCCACCATTCAGAGAAAATAGCAGCTGCCTCAAATAGTTCATGATTCCCCATACCGGGAATTGCAGTTCCCCGTACTGACAATTACTATTTTATCATTTTAATTTATCATTTTCAGCACAGCTTTGTAGGTCTAGGTCCTAAACTTCCCAAGCAACTACAAACTCAAATGTTATATTTGAAGGAAGATCGGACATTAAAATATTTTAGGCAGGTTAAGTTAAATCTGAGTCATGCACAAATATCAAAAATCAAGCAGAGATTTTTCTCATGACTTATCACAGCTTTCATCCCAAAGAAAAGGTAGAGCTACTAGAAGTAATATGTACACTGGATTTCCGAGATTTTCCAAATGATTAATTTTGTGGGATATCCATGCACACATTGTTCCTCCAAAACATAATAATCCCTTCAAAGTTTTTCATATTTGGTCACCTCATAACCACAAACTTTAATGTATTTCATTAGGACTTATGAGATTAAAAGAGGACCGATGAGTAACATGAAGAGGAAGAAAAACTGTACATTTATTAAGTCACCATCACTCTGATAACCCAAAAGAAAACAACCTCCAGAAGTTACCTAATCTATATAGAGCATTAACTTGGGTATATATTTCACTCAAGATAAATCCAGTTGTTCTGTAAAATAACAAGGACTTGTTAAAAGATGAATATTAGGCAACAAACAGGACCATGAAGACCAGGGAACACAGCAAAAAGTTGTAGAGCAGCTTAAACCAGAGTCAAGTTATAAAAAATATTGTATGCTTTGAACATCTACAGAGATAAATGTTCAAATTATCATTTTAAAATGGAGAAAAGGCTGTCCCCCTAAGCTGATAAGATTATAGTACAACTATTAGCCATACGCTCCAAAACAATCACAGCAAAGAAGCTGTTATTGAAAGATGGCCGTAAGAAGTGTTAAATACTGTGGAAGAAAACCAACACTGTCGGTTGTCACTGTAGACATGTTCCTATAGTGTCACATAGTAACGGCAGCATCACAAACATTTAAAAAGCTTAATTAAAATACTTTGGGGCTTGCCCTGGGGTTCACCTCCAAGAAAGACAACGTCCTGAAAAATGAAACAACAGCTTGAATTGTTTAAATAAAAGCATATTCATGTGTGAAAACGATCCAGTTAAAGTTGTGGGCTGAGAATCTAAGACTGAGACATTTTCCAAGGAAAAATGGATGTAAAAATCAGGCGTATGGCAAAATAACTTGATATTCAATTGCACTGAAATGCCTCCACAAAGAGCTGACATAGGGGGTGCAGTTGAAATTACATACAATTTCTTGTCATTACAAAATGTAGATAGCAAAGGGTACGAGCAAAACAAACTGGTTTATTCCATAAATGAAAAAAAAATCCTGAAATGTGTGATTGTAAATTTACGAAATGTAAAAAAGTCCATGGAGGTACTCATCTTTCTACAACCCTTTGTAAGTACTGATATAAATACGTTTGAACTTATAGGAAAGAATATATACAAATCCCTTACGCTATCCAAACAGCCTTTTGTCAAATCAGGTCTTTTCCGCCACATGGGGCTTCCAGGAAAAAAAAAAAAAACATGTAAATGAGTAAAATAGCACAAGCTTACGATCCTTACGAGGCATTATGAAACCGTGCCTGGGTTTTAAAAGATTAGAAGTAAACAGCAACAACATAAATCTCACAAATCTCTTTTTTCCCAAAGCCCCAGCACGGAGGACTGTGTAGTATTTGTATTATTCGGCCATAATCATGTGCTGAAGGAGAGCGGGTTCAAACAGAAACCTACAAATCCAGCAGCAGATTCTCAGCAGTCTTGTGCAACGTTTCTCAAAATTAGATCGCACGCAGGGAATGGGGACATTGTGATTTGGGGACTACAGGAGAAATTTTGCAACCAGAATCCTTGAACTTGTGGGTATTTCCAGTTTTAGATTGACGATTTGTGTGGAAAATGGATGCTTCTATTTCCACATAACTATCAGAAAAATAAACAGCGAAGAAATCACACAAAGCTACAAACTATCCCTGTTTAGGAGAAGCTGTTATGAAATGCAGATAGTGAGCAGGTCATTTTGATAAAGCCTCCACTAGCTGCAGGTCACCAGATAGGAGTCGCACTTATACATGTGCAACATCAATGTCAGTACCTGTAAATCTACACACCTTTCTTCAACACTAATTTCATCAATAATTGTGGTTTTTCTGCAAAACATTCAGAACATTCAGGGTCAAGACAAGGCTGTAGGATTTTTACTGAGCATATAAGCCTTTTAGTGTTCCTGAAATGTGTATTTACACAACTGTCAATATATTGACATCACCCAGACAACCAAATGTAAACACAAGCAGTCAGCAGTAATAACCACAGCACATGACAGCATCTGCAGATAAAAACTTTGTAGCCTTAGTAACCAGCGCTACTTCCAATCATAAATACACAGCCACATCCAGTGCCGCATGCCGCAAGCTCATGGACAACACATGCAATGCTGTACAGTTACTTGAGCATACAAAGCCATTATTGTGGGACATTACATGTCTGTGATGCAAATAATGAGAAGCTGTTGTGAAACGGAGCTGAATCATGAGCAGGAGAATCCGGTTGTAATCTGGCTTCAGCTTAAAATAGCTCTTACTCACTTTCCGAGAGATTTTTTTTTTTTTTTTTCAGTGCAAGAATAACAATCAGCTTTAAAAGCTTCACAAATCGACTTAGTTCTAGTTCTTGTGTTTAATGGTCACTTTGTAGATGAGGCTGTCGTTTCACAAATAGACCTCAGAAAGTTCTGCTGTTTGTTTCCTCTACAGGAAACCACCCTGATGTGCCCGTCTAGCATTACCTGTAAAGAGATCTGATTTACTATTATATTATATTTTATACTACATAACATATTATGTTACTCTATGTTACTGTTAAATTGAATGTTATTCCTTCATCAAAAACATATGTGGAATGTTGCCTTGATTCCTTTATTCATGTTTAAGAAATCATTTAATCTCCCGTGGCAACCATTCAGCTGTGCAAAATGTCTGGTGGATCTAGCACCACCTTCGAGACGCAGCTCCTCCTTGGAGCTGCAGTTTCCCAGTCCTACCAGAGCAGCCCTCCCATGCAACTTTTCAAGGATTATTTTTATTTCTTAATCCTTGTAAAGTGCAAGTGATGCTTTAGAAAAATAATAGAAAGCATGGAAAGTTAAACAGGTGACATCTGAGGTCAAGTCAGATGGCATACTGCAAGGCCCTTACTCATTTCTAAAATCACACCATGACATCACGTTTAAAAGGGAAAATAACTTGTACAACATTTTCTTTACACGCAATTCAACTACTTTTCTTGTTTATGACAATTTCTCAAATTAGCGCGAGAGAAAAACAATTAAAAATCACATAAACCTTTTCCTACTCAACTTGTAAACCAAAGGAGATGCCTTTTACATATATGGATGTGCATGTTTGCGGCATTCCTGTAACTGTTTCCTTATCAGAATAGTGGAACCTCGTAGTGCCTCAAGATAAAATTCCTGTTTCCCTCTGTGATGATAGTCCAAACCCAGATAGAAAATACTTACTATGGCTGATAGAGATCTGACATCTGGGAAGTCAGAAACTTTGCATAAGAGCTATTAAGGTCAGGGAATGTAGAAAAAGCAGAGCTATTTTGATCTGCAGAGGATGCCCAGTAATTTCCTATTAGGTCAACTTTCTTCTCCCACCGCAGGTATTTCCCCTGGGCAAGACCCTGCAGACAGATGTTTACATTGGCTAAAGAGCTGCACCAAACATCTCTGATTAATGATGATGGAAACCTTTGCTACATATTTTTCTTTCCATTTGTCATGTGTGAATATTTGAACATTAAAGAAATGTGCATGAACACATATCATGACTTTCTATTGTGCCAAAGGCAAAATATCTATCAAAAGATGCACGTTTGAAAGTGCAAAACTACTTTGAATTTCTTTAAAAAAAAATAACTAAAAATGTATTATTTTCAGCCACATCCTATAATGAGGAACATATATGAATTAAATTATTGTAAGGCATGTTATAGTAGAGGTTTCCAGTCACACAAGTCTACAAAGAGCCTCCTGACATGAATCTCATCTATTTTAGCAGTAGCCACTTGATGGTAAAGCCCCAGGACTGGCATGCTTTGAACGCATTTTGACAGACATAAAAGTTGGCAAAAATGAGACTAAAACTAAATCTACATCCATGAAAATGTCAAGCATTCAAATTCAAATAGGATCTCTGGAAAGATGCAAAATGCTGGTATTGGAAGCAGTATGAAACATTTTGGTTCCCATTGAGGCTGTTGGAGTTATAAAACCCATTTTGGTTCAAGACAATTACATTCTGTAAAGAAATACAGTCCAACAAGTCTACAATAATGTAATAACAATAAATTTTCCTTGAAATCTTAGGCTGGCAATGAACATCCTCATTTACCAGTTTTTAAATTTAGATCTGTGTTTGATCACAGCTCTCTGACTTTCCCAGCCAAATCCTGATCCTTAAATGCTTTGGGCTCACTGCACATTCTGCAGAAAGGCCAGACAGACAGAAATGTCTCCTGAAAGCTTGACAGCTAACTTTCTACTACAACAAAGCATCCAGCCAAATGAGGCTGATCTACAGCCGTCTGGTCAGCCGTCCAGCAAGGATTCTGAATGGGCCAAGCCACAAGTATAGGCCAAATAGAAATCCATACAGAGACAGAATTACTGACTGAAAATCCTCAGCAATCCGGCCTTGCATCCTTCTCTTTGTCCTGCTCAGACCACACCACAGGTATGCCGGAGAAGGGATATTTCAGCCTTGAAAACGCTGGCCTGAATAATGTTGGTTCTGGTTGCATCGACTTGCCCCAACCCGTCTCCATGTGTTGAACTATTTACCCTGACTATAGTGGATCTTTTTTTTTTTATTACATTCCTTTGAATTGCAAGCAAAAGAATAGGCCCCTAAATAGATTGGAGTCTGTGGCACAAAATAAATGCCACATCAGAAGGATCAATTAAATAAGATCTGGAAGGCAGCTGCCCTGCCTGAGCCACCATGTGCTGCGTATTGAAGTCAACATCCTAAGGAGTAAACAGTAGTAATGGAAAGGAATGTTTAGCCAAGAACAACACTGGTGAAGGGTGGGTTTTTGGTATTCCAGGGATTGTTTCTATCACTGGCCATTTTCCTGTTTTTGAATTCCTCTCCTTCAATGCATATCCTTCTGGCTCAGACATAAGTCATTGTTGATGCCCACACACCCACTTTGAAGCCGAGGCTCTGAGGGGCTTTTCTCGCTTCCAACAAGTGGAATCAAAGTACCATGAAAAACAAACATAGTTATTTTTAATTTGAAGTCTTACATAGTTTCCAAAGTCGCAGAGTTTTATCAGCCAGTTTGACATGGTTTATTGTGACCATTCTATCCATATCAGTAGTTCCTCAATAATCCCTGTCCGCCATGTTTTAAGTGTCTCCTTCCTTCTAAAATCCTTAATTAAATGAATGGGTAATAAACAGGTTTCTGCAGAATTTGGTGGCTGCAGAGGAGGCCATGCAATAAACTGAATCAGATGTGCTGGAACAGAAATATATCCAAAACATGCAGAGCAAGGATCCTTGGCGACCAGGTTTGGGAATCACTGTTGTAGATGGTAAACACTAAAGACAAACAGTCTACCTTTCCTACAACCTTAACCCTGAGGTTCTGAGGTAATACAGCCACCATCATCACTGTATAAATCACTGAAAATCAAAGATCAACTTTATTTGCCATTCAACTCTTTCGCAGACAACACAAATCAGACAGGACTTGAGAGGTAAGGCGTGGAGAAGGTCGCTGTCACTGCTGAGGCATTATATTCCCTGTACTTCAGCCAAGTTCAGCTTCTAAGAGTGACTTGCCAGGCATAGAGACGACTGCATATCAAGTGAGCCAGACAAGCAGCCATTACAAAGCCAAAGGCTACACTTGGCTGAGCAAAGTCCAGACTTCTCTTTTTCACATGGTTATTGAGCCATGAAGCAGTTTATCGACCCAACAGTCTAACACCAGCGTGCAGGTTGGTGATGCTGGGACAGTCACAGAAAACATACCCATTTCATAAGTATTTATATCATTTAAGCCCATGAAATGGGTAACAAAACACAATCTTTTCATGCAATGTAATGTACACACATTACACACATTATCCGCAAAAGTGAGGAGACACAAGAGTGATATTTCAGCTGCAAACATTGATTTTTCTTTTCTGCCATGTTCATAGCAATGCCATCTTGAGCATTTGTTCATTTCTTATATTAAAGTACCTTTTGCTACATTTCATCAGAATTCAGGACAGTACACTAAGCAATATAAAAACATGATAAAACACAGCAGAATGTTCTTTAACAAAATACAAAAAGCTCTCATTGATCCCCTTTAAAGGCAGCACACAGCGTGAGTGTGTCCCTTCTCTTGTGTGCAAGCATGTGTACTCAGTGCACTCATGAATAGGGGAGGATGAAAGGAAAAGCTGAAAAGGTCTGAGCTCACCGTGTGGTTCAACGAGACAGCTCAATCTCTTGATCTGCCTCCATCCCCACCCACTGCTCCGCACATTTTTACCAACATTTTTCTCACATGCTCTTTTTTTTTTTAATCATACAAGTAAATGTTTCTCTCTCTTACTCCCAACATGAGCTGTTTTTTGGTATTTTGAATATTCTTTTTTTTTTTTTTTTTACTCCTCTCTCTCCCTCTGCCTTATACTTCCCAACACATTTGTTACATCACTCTGTTTCCATTCAACACCAGCCTCTTCCTTCCTCTTCCTTCAACCAGGGATAGAGCTGTGACAGCACTCAGGTGTGGATGCAGAAGCAGGAGTGACACATTTTCAGTACTATCAAACATGACATTTATGTGTCATAGTGTGACAGGATAGAAAACAATGGCACAAACTACAGCTGGGAATTGCATCTTGCCAAAACACTTCTCTTCCTATGTTTGATTTATGTTAAATACATGACAATACATGACTAACTTTAAAAAAAAAAAAGGATGAAAAATAGTCATTTTCATACCACAGCTATGCTGCCAAGATTAGAAACACTATATCTCAGACTAAAGTAGATAACCTGAATGTATTTCTTAAGCATGAAACTATTGCAGTTAGTTATCGTCAAATACCCCATAAAATTCAATCTCATATAAAAGACTGCATCATTCTTTATATCCAACAGAGCACTTCACTAGCACTTTGGTGGACCAGGGTTCGCTTTTGTTGGTCTGCATTAGAGTCCAAACGCACCGTCACACGTCCCCAAACAAACCGGACTTTCTAGAAAAACAGACCAGAGTTTGAGTAAAGAGAACTAGGACTGCAGGAAGACTGGTGGTTCCTAGAATTTCTAGAAATAGACTGGGAGGACAGTCGTTCAGCTCTCAAGCTCCTCTCTGGTGGAACCCAGTTTTGCCTGTGAGGAAGACACCCAGTCTACTTCAATGTTCACACTTAAAACTTTCATTTTTGATAATTAAACTGGCGTAACCTTATCCTCCTTAGTTATACATCAAATGTGGTACTTTCATGCAATTACCTTGAGATACAACAATATCTATTTACAATCTAGGAAAAGGAACATGTATGAAAGTTTGAAGTTTGAAATCTTGTTAAAGAGTTTTGTTTTGTTTTTTGTTCTTTTTTTTTCGTTGTTTTTTTTTTTAATATAGTTTATTCAGGCTCCATTAGTGTTAAACTTTAAAAAAATAAACTTTACTAAATGGAGTAAAAGAAAGTTTCTGTTTCCTTTTGGGCTATTAACCTCCGTCTCTCATGGATAATGCTGGGTTGGTAAAAGTTGGCAGGATTTTGGGAATCAGATTTAATCTAAGGGTGTAGAGTTACGTTCAGTAAGTTAGAATATGCGATTTGATGAGGCTCGTTTGTCAGATAAAAATTACATTTTGGAAATAGCCTTCGCCAGGTGTTAAGCATTTTACAGTGGCCACATTCTGTAGTAGAGATGTTTATTTTTAATGGTCTGACGTAATGTTGTGTCTTTAACTGTAAGCAGAAAATCATCATGATCCACAGAAATAAGAGATCTGAAAATGCAATCTATGTTTTTCACTTAGTGAATTTAGTTACTAAATCATATTGTCATATTCTAATTTATTGAATGTAACTTATTCTTCAGAGTAACGGTTTAGAACTAAGGACCTAACACTGGTCAAAGAATTCGGATCACTATATCTCTATAAATCTATAAATGATTATCTGCATCTAACTGCACCATATATGAATCTGGATTGAATTGGACCGTATGTAAATGAAGTCAAATTTGAATATAAGGTTGGACTGGAATTTAATCTGGACTCAATGTGGACAAAACTGTAATCTAAATGGATACAAATTGGACACGTGTGCTTTGAGAAGGCATCTGTTGTAAATTGGCACTATGGAATTAAATTGGTGTCAATTCGTTAGCGCCCATGTGCACAGGGCCTCTTAAGACTCTAAATAAATGTCAAGATGAAGAATTGTTCCCACTCCTTCCTCTACATGCTGCCACTGACACCTGTTGTTTCGCTGCCCTGGTCAATCTGTGAGGCCCTCCCACCCATCATTCGTCCTCCCTGTACTTGCACATGAAGAGCCATTTCTGTCACTCGCTCATTCAGCTGTGAAATCTCCACCCGATCATTACCTGGAAATCTGACTCGCATACACAGAAACACACAATTTCCCCCTCATTTGGCAAGATCTACAAGACGTACTGCTCATGTGTGTTTGTCTGTGGGGCTCCATGTGCTCACAGGGCTCTGACAAATGAGCCAAGCTCGGTTAAATGGCTTGTGATTAGGACACATTGGCTTCTAATTGCCTCTCATTACCATTTGAAAGTGAGTGGTGGCTGGAATCAAAGGCTAGGGTGGATGCAGTGTGTGGGTGGGTGGGTGGCACAGCACGCCTGGATCACAGTGGTACGATCACACAATAGAAAAGTTCAGTTGGGTCTTTTACATCTTGTTCACCTGAAGAAGCGAACCTCAGAAATAAACACTTTGTTGGTCAGTAGAGCAAAAACAAAATCTATACATTTCAACTGCTGCCCAACAGAAACAACACCTGTCAGATACTAAAGTACCTTTTTGGAAATGCAGCATGTCGATCCATCGTCCGGGTCACAGCTGATGATGCAAAAGATTTCATTCATCAATGGAAATTTTGCTCAAAATAATATTTTAAAAATTATTCATCTAAACCAATTGCTTGTGCTGACATGGCTCTCAAGAACTCTGGTGGTGGGGTGTACAAAACACACACACACAAAAAAAATCATTCAGAGGGCCACAAATTGTTCCTAGGCCACACTTTGGACATCCCCGGTAAACAACCTATTGCTGGCTATTTTTCTCTCAGCTATAGTTCTAACAACCTGGCCTGTGAAAGCATAGCCACCACAAAATCAATAATCTCATGAAATTTCAGACTTCCATCCATGAGCTGTCAACCCCAGCCTGACAGATGGACATTACTTTTGTCAAACTTCTGCAGGATAGTAGACCGAAAACTAATTCACCTAAACCTCACTATTTGTTCCTCCAACACTCTACCTTACATATGTTAAGGTTATTCAAGCATATGCTTCAGTGAGTACGATAATCTCATAAACCCTGCTTGTTGTATACATGGCAGCATCCCAGTCTTTCTAGCTTTTTTCATAATCCATCTAATACTTGATAGAAGAATCAGTTGTTGACGTAAAAATAGCGTGCCATTTCTGATAAGTATTTTAGTTTGCTCTGATAAGCAATGCTGTTGACTGAACTGTGAACCACAGAATCAAGACAAAACCAAGTCTCACAACTGAGCCAATTTTTAGTATCAAAGATATTTGATCAACGATGAATATAAAAACATATCAGATGACCGATCTCCAAATGTTTTCAGTTCCACATCTTATGATTATCTAAATCTGTTTTTATTGTTGTTGTTGTTGTCATTTCTCATTGTATATGAACCTCTGTATTAAACACAACTTGTCAATAAGAATTTAAGTCATAAGGCTTTTCATCTGTATCAAAAAAATATTAGCTTTTGGAAGTCATATCATTAGACAAAGACGACTGGTCAGAACATTGCCGTCATAACAGGCACATTATGCCAAATTAAGCACATGAAATTATTAACAGGTACACATAACAGTCATAGTTTAAACATCTTAAAAATCAGCTTGAGGCACAGACCAAGAAATCCTTCTTTTCGAATGCTCCTAAATGTGGAACGCTATATGAATACTTTGATAACAGAACTGGAGAAGCCACAAATACAACTATAAAAGCAACTCAACAGCAAGTGGATATTTCAAGTGAGTTAAGCAGAATGTGAATGGTTCTCCACTGCACTTCCAGCACGTCTGTTTCCTTTTACACGGCATTGTGAGCGAGGGAATCAGGCAGTACCAGGAACAAACTGGAGACCATATCTAATCTATGTGACAGAGGCCATAACGTTATAAATAATAAGGCGCGTTTTATTGACAGAAATTATGCTGTCATGCAATTGGACTGCATTTTTACGCTTTAAAGTCCAAAACAAGTTTGTACGATACTGCATATGCATCACGAGGTTTGGTTTCACATTGCAGAAGGACAACAAAACATAAGATTTGAATGAGCCACTTGCCACAACATGCTGCTATTACCCAGAGGGGTACAGCTTTAGAAATCCATGAATCTATAAAGTCATGTGCATAGTTCTGCAAGTTTCTACTTAAATACACATTTTGTCACTCTAAAATGTTTTAAAAAATTACATTTCATAGCCATCTCAAAACTAAAATTATGGAAATTTTGCACAATCTAGTCCTTCGCGTGACATTTCCAGTTTCTGACTTATTGTTAATCCTTGTACTTAGGAAGAGTCTTGACTTGTTTTTTAACTTTGCGTTTGATTTGTTTTAATTGTAAAAGATTGTTTGTGAATCTTAATTAAAGCTTTGTCTCTGTTCTTCATGTGCTATCATTTTTCTGAATAACAGCTGAGATTGCTTTAATAGCAATTAAATCGGAAGCTGAAAGAACTATAATTGCTATGGACACTGATGAGTTATAATCTACAGCTAGGTTGTTGTTTTTTATCCACAAAAAAATTTTAGACTAAAATTTAAACCAAAAGACACCTCACATTTTTGAGACATAATTAACAACCGTATTTTGAAAATATTAATCAAAAGTAGTTAACTAAATTTACAAGAATTCAAGCAAATGTTTGCAAGTTTCATTTGTTAGCTGAAAATTAGTTTTGCATGTACTACAAGGTTCTTTAAAATTTGTTTTCGCAGGTAATTCTCAGATAGATTTTTGATTGTTTTTAATTTGATCTAATTTGGCAAAACAAAATATTGTAATCCATTGGGTTACAAAGCGTAATGAGTTGGTGTCAGGTTTACAAAAAGTGAATACAAATGTCCTAGAAACCTCTTTCTGAGGCGTGTAGCATGGTGTGGCGGGAGAGCTGCCCCATATACAGCGGCTATAGTGCTTGATGGAGCTCTTTTGGGTTCGATTCCTGACCTCAAGACCTTTGCTGCGTTACCTCCCACAACACCCTTCTATCTGTCATTTCCTTTGAATTACTGTTGAAGCCACTACTATCACAAATATACCAAAAAAAAAAAAAAATTCTAACAGACAACTACTTTAATATTAAGGGTAGAAGGTAACATTATTAACACACACTGTTCTTGCATGCTGAAATCTCTTGGAAAAATTACAAAATGAGGAAAATATTGATAGTAGGAGGATGCAATAGCATTAATGGACAAATAAAAGAATGGAAGTTACAACCAATTAAGTGCATGTTGGTGAACATTCCCAAACATATTCCACTTCAAAGGCAAGTTCAGAGAATTTACTAAATAATGTCATAAGTGTGCCCTGGTGAAAAATTAATGTACTAAGTATGCTAAGTTCTAACATACTTGCGCATATTTGAAGTCAGACTAATCATACGTATACTTCAAGTTCACTTAGGATTAGTTAACTTAAAAGTGTGACATTTTAGAACAACTAATTTTGTGCTTAGTGTACTTTAATAGTATTTAAATTGTATTAACGTACAATTTAAAGTGTACTAAGCATACTTCAATGCATTTTCTTTGGACAACTTAAGTTGAACTTAATTAAGTGTACTTTAAGTATATTTCTTCTTATGTAATACAGACATGCTTGATTAGTATATTTTGAGTGTACTATTTTTGTGATTGAATTACATTTAAACTATACTTAGAATGCATGAGTGCAACACATATTTTATATATTAGTGGTGTGATTGCAGTGTGCTACAATTACACTTTTTGTTTATTATAATTGCTAATGAAGTACACTTTTCAGTTACTTAATATCGTTTATTATTCTGCTTTGCTACTTTGTACATAACATGTTTCATACACACTACAGTGCTGCAAACACTTCAGGCTACCAGAACACAGAAGGATGAATTGCAACACACTTCCCAGGTGAAACTAATTACATTGTGCTTTCAATGTATCACCATTTTGGCAACACTTTATTTGATGGGGCTGTGCATAAGACTGACATTACACTGCCATGAACATAACACCTGTCAGCCAACTTTTAAAGCAACTTTTCATTAAAAGAGTCATTATTTACCAAATGACACTTCATGACACCTGTTGGTGTGTTCCTAGCAGGTGTTATGACATGTTTATGACAGTGTCATGTCAGTCTTATTCACGCCCCCTCAAATAAAGTCTTACCCATATTTTTTCAAGGGCCAATATACTATGACAGAGTTGTACAAATTGTCAATACATTCAAAGTTTACAGACAACATTGCTTATAAAAATTAGCGCAATAAAACAATAAGTACACTTTAGAGGAAATGTGAAAAATGTTTCACCAAGTACAGAGTATTGTTTTAATACAATGTCTCTGTATTTGTCTGGAGTGTTACTCCAGACAAACTGAAATTTCTCCTTCCTAAAAATAGTGAGGCTCAACGATAGAACATTCCCATTCACTGCACCACTGCACCTTTGCAGAAACCTGCAAAGAAAAAAAAAACAATAGAGCAATTAAACAGAGAACTTGTATTTTAAAGAGTAGGAAAAAATGGCAAAGAAAAAAATAAGACTTACAATTTCAAGGTGCTGTGCACTCCCTACGTACGTGACATCATGAGAACTGATGATGACTGGGACCGGATGCCTTTCTGGGTGACTTCTTTGCCTGTTTATGTTAGAAGTAGAAAAAAATAATCAGCAATATCACAGAATCAGTTGATGCTGGTATCATCTGTGAAGATGTTTAAAGTCTGGACTTAAGGGAGACGCCTTAAAATCTTTCTATCTGATTTCCAATCTTATAACATGAACCTGAATGATTGTAACAGTAATAATCATAAAAGTCACAATAAAATTGATAAAATAATTATTTCTGAAACCAACGCAAGTCTGTTTATATCTTTACTGCACTGTTTATAGTTAAACAAAGATAATTCATGTGCAAACTTACCACCAGCTAGCAACACGTTAGCTGCCTTCGTCCCTTCGGCCTCCTTAGGTGATCCACATTTCATTTCCATCGGTTGTTGTCCTGTTGTGTTGTCGTTGAACTTGGACTAGGACGTCACCAGCTTGAATTTACCAAAATTACTAACTATTATCAATTCCCTCTCTACTTTTAAGGCAATATTATGAGAGTAGAAATGGCGAATTTGAACAGAGTCTGTTGTCTTCTCTGGCTTCATAGGTCTTCTTTTTATAGCGCTTTAAAAAAAAAAAAAACTGAAAGTGTGCAATACCGCCACCCTCAGGTCTGGAGTGTGAACTGGAACCAATGGGTTCAATAATAGATCTTCCAGCATACATCTGAAAATGGATTGGGTAAAGACAGCTTACGTGTTTTAGTTAAAAAAACCGAAAACAACTGGTCATATTCGGAGAGATGTAGAACTGAAGATACCTGCTTACATTTATTGTTAAGGACAAGCATTGTTTTTGTTGTAGCGCCTCTGTCACTAAAGTGTCAGTGTTTGATAGTTTGCCATGAACACATTAGTTACTTTGTTAAACAATATTACATCAAGTAGCACTATAAGGATTATGATTTTTTTATCCTTTGCCATTTTAACAAACACAGTAAAAGATTATTAAGGCACCTAAAAAGTCATACTTTATTAGCCTAAAGTATACGCTGAGATGCAATTTAAAACATATACTCAAATTTATCATTTAAAGAAAGCGTTAAGTGAATTTTTAAAAATTCTATTTTGGTCTATATTTTAAAATATTTACAAAATATCTTTCAGACATTTTAAATCTTTTAAAAGATTTTTTTTTACTTATTTACACTTGGGTAAATATGCAGATTTTCTTCACTTAAAAGTATAATTGTATTTAAAATATTTCTTATAAGTTTATTTTTGGTACAATTATATTTAATTGTGCCAATTAAATACCAATTGTATTTGGTACAATACTTAATTGTACCAAAATACAATTAAATAAGTGTGTTTAAAGTTATAATGTCAAAATTGGTACAAGCATACTTTTAGTATACTTAATATATATTTAGTAGTACTCTTAATACTTAGTATACTTAAAATGTACTTTCACAAATGTAAGTATGTTTGAAATATACTAAAGTATACTCTCTTTTTTTCTTTTTTTTACAAGGGTGAGTATTGTTCTTTTTTAATTAAATATGTGCACATTAAAGCCCTCTGCAGGACATCTCACTGAGAATATGAGAAAAATGTTCACAATGCACTAGTTAAAGAGTTTATTGCACAGGCGCCCATAAAAGACAGGGGACACCTTAAAGTGCACGCTTTACGTCTGCAGCACTCCCTTAATGTCCACGCACCTTCTCCTCATCTGGATGGCATATTAAATTCATATTGTGAGTTGAAGCATGGCCCTACTCTGCTCCGAGGTGTAAACAGTGTAAAAATAGCCCGCTATCACAGGCTTCCCTACAGTCCCGTTATATAATGGTCCAAGCTCGGATGAATGACATCACGGGTAGTCCTGCAATCACAAACCGTATGTCCTTTACACCCAGCTGGTAATGTAAAACACCGTGTAGTGACATATTACATATGCGGCCGTAAACGTGCGCAAACTGCAAGCGGAAATGTACATTTCAGCGCTGCAAAGTGCCACGGAGCAAACCAAAGTGAGCGTTTTAACTTGACTTCGGCGAGTAGTTCTAGTTCGTGTTCAGCGAGGGGGAAACACTTCCGCGATGGTGAAACGTTGTTTTAAAAAAAAATAAATAAATAAAACAATAACCTCCTCCCCCCCTGCCTTTGACATCCCCTGTCAACAAATTAAGAGTATTAAAACAAGCGTTCGCAACAACATCCAGCAGCGTCTGGCGGCGTTTACCGCTGAGAAAGCAGCGTAAAACGAGAGAACACGTTCGAGCCGAGGTCGAGTGGCGCAGTTAGTGGGAAGCGCAGCGGCTGGCCGAGATCAACCCGGCCGGCGAACGCGCTTCCTCGCTCGGTCACTACCCAGCCAAACCTCCGCTCCCTTTTTTCGTCCGCTAAAAAAACACCAACAACAACAACAACAACACAAAAACAACTCACTTCGCAGCAAAGCAGCGACATGACAAGTGTACCCACCCGTGCCCCTCGTCTCCCCGGACTGTTTGGTGACTGTTAAAATAAGTCAGAGCGCGAAGTAAACATTTCCCAAACGCTTTGAAGTGAAAGAGAGGAGGGTAGAGTAGCGCTTCAGCGCCACCCTTACCCGGTTCTTCCAGCCATTTTTTTGTGTCCAAACAAGAGCTCCAAAAAGAGAGGAAAGCGAGCAGTGACAGTTGGGGGAAAGCGGCTCGGAGTGAGTAGTTTTGTGCGACTTACTGTGGGGTGTAACGGGCTGCTGAGTTTTGTGTGTCTTCTTGTTGCCAGGGCTTCCCTGCTCTGCTCTGCTCTTGCTCTGCTCTTGCTCTTGCTCCGCTCCGCTCCGGCGCTGACGGTGGAAAGCGTCTCCCCTCCTAATGATGTCTGCGGCGCACAGCTAATACCTCTCTGCCCCCACCTCCAGGGAGAAAGAGAAACAGAGAGAGAGGGAGAGAGATTCACAAATGGAGCAGTTTGCGAGCTACTCATGCACAAATATGACGTCTCGGGCTCGGAGCGGAGCAAAACAGACGCGGAATTACGGGAGAAGTTCACTGACAGCACCGACGAGGCGTGGGGATGTCAGAGCACGTACGTCATTAGAAATAGTTCAACTGCGCTTGCATATTAAAGTCAGGTTGAGCTGCATTTTTTTTTTTTTTTTTTCATTGCAAATGTAACAGCTTGGCCTCACCGTGAAGAGCTTGGCCTCTGCTTGTCGTTATTGGTGAAGGTCATAAGGTCATGGCCGGCAAGCTCGAGGCTGAAAGGATTGAGAGAAAAATCTGCTCTGCTTGAAGGCAATGAGTGACAGTCAGCTGACAGCAACCTGGAGGGACATCTCAGCTGTGGAACATTCCTTACACTTTCAGAGAGGCAAACAAAAGATGGCCGCAACAAAATAAAAAAAAAAGTGTTGGTAACTGAAATGTTATAAGTCTGACTTTTAGACGTGCTGTGCTGAAATGCATAAAAGCCCACCGATCAGAGATTTTGTGGCCAATTTCATAATATCACTTTTATGCATGCTGGGTTTTTTTTTTTTTTTTTTTTTATTTTCTCTCTCCTTAACAATTTTACGCAAGAAAAAATCATTTTGGTTTGCTCTCTGGATGGATCAAAATAATAACATATTTATTGGAAGCTGTTACAGAGCTGCTTTGCACTCCAAGAAAAGAGTCACACAATATGCCAATTATGAAAAAAAAATATTAAAAGCTCACTAACCTTGTACTTTTCCCACACACTTGGGAAACGTAGCTTTTCCTTCAAGATACATTCAAAATAATCAAATCTGTCCAACGTCCCTGTTTGCTGTTATTTGCTGTTACTCATTTGTACAGACCAAAAAATAAAATAAATTTAAGGACATTTGTCAAACAGTTCTTTCTGCTATTGGAGTTTTCAAAAACAAGACATGTTGGCAATAACTTTTAATTTATTTTACAAACAGGAGGTTCAGCTTAGCACCTCCTCCTCAACCAAGATTGGTCAAACACTGCTGTGGGATGACATCATATTCCTCATCTAACATTTGTTCTCAGTGAGCCGGTTGTTTCAGTCACTGTGATACAAACGGTACCAGAGCTGTCACAAGTGTTCCTTCAGAACTGCGGGCAGGTCAGACCTCAAAAAGAAAAAAAAGAAAAAATAATCAAAAGGAGTAAACCCAAATCTGTGCACCAATACATTCCTGTTAAAATCATTTAAGTCGGCCTCTTAACCCGTTATCTATTTCACTTCTCATCTATTTCGAGAGCCTGTCACTACTTTGACCTCTGTGACTCCTTCCAGATTTCCAGCGTGACAGCAAGAGCCGTTGCCTTTCCCTCTACGGCGGAGTGCAACCTGACACCGCTCACTAGGAACCGCGGGGTGCGCGAGGCTGCAGTGTGACAGATAATCAGGGACGTATCCTGCTCCCTGCCAGTCACCCAATAAGTGGACTATTGTCCTACTCTCCATTGTACCCTCGTCAACAAAGCGCTAGAGAGGTAGCCTGCCCTGTGAGCCAGAGGTTTAGTATTACGCTGATGCGCCGCATGCATAGAAATGAAGACACATAGTTGAGCAGTGAATGGACTCATTTTTGAATAAGAAGATTTCGCATTGCATTTCATAACAATTGTGATATTTTAACACCAAATAAAACTGACTTACTGTTCCGGATTGTACAGACCTGATTACTGTATTATCTGGAGCAGCTGTTTATGCATACACCATTAAATATAAAATGCTGGTTCAACTTATTAAAAGTTGCCATTGGAGAAACTTTGTGCCTTGGCAAAGTTCCCTATCCCTACAGTACAATGGGTATAGCTGAGCTGCAGTGTGAGAGGCAGAATTACTCTACAATTCTTTGAATTTAGTCAGTAAATTCAAAGAGCTGCCGTCAAAATTCAAAATTAGGAGACAGAAACAGTCATGAAAAATTAGCGCAGCCTACACAGCCTGGGTTTTCTCAACAAATTTGGACATTTAAAGTGAATAAATAAATTAAAATGAATCAATTAGCATAATCTCACATTTACTTCCACTTAAGTGGGTATAAAGCAATCTGACACCGAGGTGACAAATATGATTATGACTTTGTTACTCGGTATTTCGAAGAAGCCGTCCCTGGTTTAAACCTTTAGACATTTAGCTCAGCATGCTAAATGTCCAAGTGAAAGTTAACTAATCCAGATCAATCACTAAATCTAAAGACCAATCTCTAACCGGATCCAAACATCTGTCTGAGGCCTTCAGGAAGAAGACGGTAACAGATTGCTGGTTGGATTACAGATTTGAAGCGCTTTCCAAGGACTTTAAAATCAATCATTTCACTTCAAGAAAGTGAAATTATTATGATTTTTTTTTACCAATAATTTCACCATATATCCAATGGTGCTTGAGGAAAATGTGAGACCATCTGAAGCAGAATGGTATGGGAACAATCATCTTAACTGCACTGTGAACAAAACAAAGTAGATGATCATAGATTCAGATGATTAGCTGTGTCGAAGACACCAGCGTCCTCTTGGACCCATTGAGTCACAGGCAAGTGTTTTGCGGGTGAAAATTAGGGTGTATTTCCTTCGTGGTTCTGGGAACTATTATGTAACCATACACCACAGGAAGTAAAGAGCATCCCTGGAGGTGTGAATGTGTGAAACATGTCAGTTGTGTACATCATTCCAGATGTCTTTGTTCATCACTTTATTTGCCTCTGTACTGTGTACTGCTTAATGTTTAAATTATGTAGTCTGAACTGTTTTTTTGAGGGTAAAAAGAAGGACTCTTCATGAAATCAAGAAAATACAGACAACCCTAAACATCTTCTTAATGAGACTGGTATAGAACATCAGAGTGTCTTCAGTCAGAGCCTTCTTCAGTGCCGCTGTAACACTGACCACTACCAGAGATCCACAGCCATCAGCATCTAAAGCAACTTTTTAAAGAAGTTTTTATAATAGTTTTGCATCTAATTCCCCTCTGGGTTTAATAAAGTATTTTTCAATTAAATTGAATTTAACAACAAATCAATTTTACAGTCTAGTTGTAATAATGTAATAGTGGATGGAAGAAGAAGGTATTTTTGCATTGCAAATCCCAGTTTTTGGACTCTTTGATACCCTCTCTGTAGTCAAATTGATACATATTATATTGAAAACAATAGAAACTCCTATGTTGGCAGCAGGTTTCTGGATAAATTACTCTGTGGCGATTATTTTTCAGTGTACTCTATTATTTCTCAGTGTCAAGCAACAAAGCATATAAACACAGGCATTTACTTGGACAGCTCACTTGTTCCACTCTGCTTGTACAAACACATTTAGTGTCACACGGAGTTGCCGCAGAGCGCACGGACAGCTACGGGCTGGAGCGACTAATAACCAGTTCAGCAGTTTCACATCAGCTTAAGCTTCCAATTAAATTGCTCGAAACTATGGGAAAACATTATTACAAAACGAACACGCATTGTTTTGCCACTGTGTACTTGGAAGAACTTCCCAGAGGAGATGTGCATTTTTTTTTTCCGACATTGGGTTACTCCCTAGAGTTGTTCCCGTGTCCTCTGTCGAAGGTGTGAACACTCGGGGACAATAAACCGCAACTGGGTGTGGCTTGAACGAGAAATAGAAACAGGGAGCTGAAATGTGCACGCCTCTTTTGTTAAATGACTCATAATGAAATGTCATCTGCCACTGATTTTAGCTGCGCAAATCCTCCTTCGCACCACACAAGGAAACAACTCTGCCCGGCTGAAATATTGCAACAAACACGGGTTGATCTGCCACATAAACAAGAGAGCTACACTGTAGCCGTAAGATAAATTGACATTATCTGGAGCCAGGCCTGGAGGAGACTTAAAGTGGTTTATTTTCATTGCATGGCTGCTGAAAAGTGATGTACGGCATGTAGAAGAGGTCCACACGAGGCCATTAGGCATTTTGACTAAGGAAGACCTCAGTAGAAAAAGAAAGCAGATCTTCTAAGCGTTAAAAACAGCCATCACTGTGCAGCTTTCATACGAACTGCTCCCCTTTTACGCCCTCTGTTATTCAAATCTGCAAGTGTTTCCAGGATACATGTGTTTAGTGTCATTTCTTGATTTAGTGAACAGACACTGGAAACAATAATAATAACGTCTGGAGTCATTTTGTTTGCTCCCTAACAGTCGTAACAGTTTAAAGTAATCTTGATTGCTCGATCTTCTGGCTTTCTGAGCCTCATTAAAGGATTTCCTTATGATTTGTGAAGCTCTTTCTCAGTTTTAGCACAACACCCAGATGATCGGTTTTAGTTTCTCAGACCATTTAACTCAGATCTTCCAATCATTCAGTGTCTTAAAGTCAAGCACTGAAACTAGTGTTGTGTCAACACAACCATAAAAAGACCTGAAGGGAGACTCGGCAGCTACCGCTGTGTGGTCTCCTTTACTCCTCGTCTGATTGCTTCAAGTTATTCTTCATCACTCATTCATCATTTCTATCTGTTCTAGAATCCCTAACTCGCTTCATTTTCTCCACCACAGCTTCACCTCAGGCCGTTGGGAACTTCCTGGTCGGCTCCTCTGCCGCCGTCTAATTGACAAGAAGCTCTTTGAACTCTCACTAGAGCCCAGCACTTTCCCTCTGAGCAAAGTCCCACTTACTTCCACACGACCACTCCGCAGCTTCAACTCACCGACTCTCATTCAGGCTCCGTTAACTTTTCAACCCTGGTATCCCAGGGCAACCGCCTCCAACGCCATTACTCACTCCACCGGCAAAAAAAGTAATTCACTTGCCTTAGCCTTTCTTGAAGATCTCTAACCTTCTTCTCGGAAGAAGCAGTCTTTATTTGGGGAAACGTGTGACAGAGGCGCTATTACACGTTTACTAAATATAACTGTTGAGACTTGACACGCTCCGAGAATGATAAAAATCAGGCTCCTTTTTTAAAAAAAATCCTTATCAGCATGCAACAACATCGGTTTCAGAAATGTGACCTCATTTCTTCTGTTCCACCGTAGCAACCAAATCATGCAGGCTTACAGTCGCCCTTGCACGTGTAATCCTGCAACAAAAGCCTGCTGACGGTTTACCTGTTCTCACACACCTTTTTCCCTTCCCCGACAAGGGGAATGGAAAGAATGGAGGATTACAATGCACTGAGAGTTTCCTAATCTATGTATTACCAGCAAGCAATTGAATCTGCACATCCTAGGCAGCCAGAGTTTGTGAATTAATCCTGAGTGCTTTACTATGATCTGTGGAATAGACCCACACAAAGTAATGCCTCACTGTACAGGGAATGGAAATTGTTGCAGTTTTCAACACATTTGTATAAATTCAAATCTGGCAGACAACATTTAATGTTACTGATTAGATGCGTCTTGTCATTCAGTCAGTAACATTCCAGCTGTTCTCTGAAGGCCTCAGACATTTGTAGGAGAACATTAGGGAACAAAAAGCATCATAAAAAAAAACAACTATGGAACACAACAGACAAACAGCAAGAAAGTTTTAGAAAAGCTTAAAGTGGATCTCGTTTCTGAAACTGCATCTCAAATTTTGAATATCGCAAAAGACGGTGCTTCATTGATCATACGTCACAGCAGAAATGTTATTGGATGAATCTACAGGGATCAGGCTCTCAACCAGAGCTGACATGTCAGGAGACTGTTATTATGACGAGTTCGAGAGGTCCGTGTTCACTTTGGAGGAGCTGCAGAGATATGCAGATGGGAATATTTGTCAGTGGGAGAAAGAAGAAAGTCACCATTTAGTGAGAACTATAAGAAATTAGGGTTGCAGGATCCGGTTAGAATGGAGGTCAAAATTGATGCAAAGTATGATGCAAGTATTGGTCATACTGGCATCATACCTTGTAGAGAAAAAAATGATAAAGCTCATCACCTTGAACACAACAGTGAAACATAGTTCTGCCAGCATTATTTTGTCTAACAAACTGCTTCACAAGACTTGCGTATGGGATGGAAGTTCACCCTCCAGCAGGACAACAACTCTATAAGCTGATCAAAACAAGTTTATGTGTTAGAATGGCCTAGTCAAAGTCCATTGTGTAAATCAAGTAAATCAGAATCTGTTTCAAGACATGATAGTTGCTGCTCACAGATGTTTTCCATCCAATTTGGTTGAGTTTGAGATGTGTTCCAAAGGAGAACGGGAAAGATTTCAGCATGAGGCAGAAATATGGTCCAGTCTTTCTTTATAGTTTTCTCCTCATGTCAGCATTTCTTCTTCACTTGTTGTGTCTCTGCTTGACCTGAAATCTTCAAGCCAAACATCAATGACTTGAACATGCTAAATATGGGCCCTTCAACAGCCATATTGTCCCGTCTGAAAAAGTGCTGCCTCTCATATCGGAGCCACTTTCTTCCAACAAATCAGTCTCTTTAATTATTGACCAGGTCAGGAATGCTCTCCAACACAACCCCCAAGGTCTACACACACACACACACGCAAACACACACACACACACACACACGCAAACACGCAAACACGTGCCCGCACCCAGAAACTCTGCTGAGTGATTCTCCAGGCAAGTCTCTACAGTACACACACTCGCTACCTCAGGGGTCAGAGTGGAGTCAGCTGGATAATGGATGAGTTTGAAAGAGGCAGCTTACAAATCTCCAGCACTCGCCTGACCCCCCTTGGTCTGCCCCGGGAGCCCGAACCGCTGCTTAGAGTGAACTCAAGACAAAAGGGTGGTGGTGGTGATGGTTGGGGGGAAACTAACTAGCAGTTTGGCCGAGGAATTTAAAGGTAGCCTGGGAGTTCGTGTTGCTTCAGTGTGGATAATTGTGTTAAACTGAGTCCCACTTCGGTAAAGTTCAGCAGCTGTGCTTTAGTTAATTTTAGTTTTGAAATATAAAAAAAAGGTTCACAGGTTGTTTTGTTTTTTTTCCATTTCTTGCTGCAAATGCGAGTTTTGACACCACTTTTTCTTTTTTTCCGTTTGTTGAATTTGCAAGATGTATTGAGAAATATCAGTGCTATGAAACGCCTAATGTTGCAGGATCAAAATGGCTCAGGTTACAAGGTCATTTTAAGAGAAGCAGAAAAACATTAGATGAAACAAATCCATCCGTGGGACACATGACCCCGACTGCTGGAGGTCATCGCCCCTTGTCTCCGAGGCCTGTCCAAACCTTTCAACATTTACACTTCAATGTGCATTTTTATTGTTCACAAGATGAAATCTTAGTCTTTAAAGCAAAAAAGGCATCGCATAATTACTAAAAACAAAATGTTATAATGTATAAACAGTGTTTTGCGATGGACAAAGAACTGAACACGCAATCCTGACTGCTGGAGGAAGGAACCAGCTCCCATTAGGTCACATGCAGAATAAAAAAGAAAAAATCTTTTATTTTTCTCTTGAATTGATGAGAATCAGCAGAAAAAGGGACATGCAAATAAAAACTCACAACAACAAAAAAACAGACATATATTTTCAAAAAATAATGACAATGTACAGTAATGCTAAACATGCAAAAAAAAACAACTATGCTGTCATAAATGAATGTCTGATGTATTGTATTGAAGAACTGGTTATTTTCAAACAAGCGATTTAATTATTAAGTCTTAAATGAAATCAGGTATGTTGTTTCTGTTGGAGTTAAGTGAAGACAGCTCAAGAAATTCTTCTATATGCTTTTCATGCCAGCTAAATAGTTTATAATGTGCTGTGGTTATTGATCAATACTTCCTGCGAGGCTTCACCTTCTGACTTCCATCATTAGCTTTAACACACTGAGGTTAAGGCCGAACAAGCAACCTCAGTGCATTTCTGACTGACTTTGGATTTCTGTGTCACGATCTTCAAAGGCTCAACATGCACCTTTCCACTTTCTCAGGGTTTTTCTGCACTTTAAAAGTGATCTGAAGGATGAATCGGACACTCCAGGACGCAAATCCGGGAGCGCGACGCAAACTCTCCACACTTTTGCTGACTCCATCAGCTCTGCAACCTCCCTCCGTCGTCCAGAGTTACCTCGCCGCCGTGCTCTTCAAGCGTAATCGAACGCGAACATCCACCTGGCGAAATCCTCTGAGCGCTCCATTTCAAAGCACCCTTTGTTTTACAAGAGAAAAAAGAAAAAAAAAAACTTTGAGTCAGTGATGTTGATGCCTCGTCAGCCCACGAGTCCTGTAGATGTCTGGCAACGAGAGGCCTGATAACACTGAAACACCATCAATTAATCATGGCCACAGTGGCTCTGTGTTTGCTGTCATGGTTTATAAGAGGGGAAGAGCGCTCTTACAGAGTACGCTATCCACATGCTGGCTTATGAGCTGCACCTATTTATGCCTGATGACGGAGACGCTGCTGATGGGCTGAACCCAAGAGGAGGAGTGTTGTTTATTACCTTACAGAACAAGTGGAAAATTATCAGCACTTACTGATAATGCATGGGATGTACACACCACATGCAGTATGCAGGTTTAGACCTGCATGCTGCAAACCCAACAAATGGACAGATATTTGCTGGGGTTACAGGACAAATGTACTGTATATATAATAATAACACTACGTTATTGCAGGGTAACCAATTGCTGGTTTGATGACATGAATTAGTAAAAATATGGTCAGATGAGTAAAATCCACAGAATGTTTCAGTAGATTTTACTTTGAGGTGACTGATTAAAAGGGGTTGAGCAGCAATGCAGGGCACAGTTCTCCAAAAAAAAAAAAAAATTTTGAAAATCATTTGCCCTTTTCACTTTAATTCACAATTATTCACAATTACAAATCCCAATGAAATACACTGAAGTTTGAAATTATAACGTGAGAAAATGAGAAAAATTCGGTTTCCAAAGCACCACAGTTAATTCTTTGAGTCCCTATTAAGTTTCAGTTTAATAGTTTTCAGATCTGAGTGTGTCCAAAATATGGATTTTTTTTTGCAGAAAAGCTGACATAAATTCATTATATTTCAGTCAACACTTCCTCCCACAAGTCAATACAAGCTTGTGCTTGAATTTCCAAATGGCATTGTTTTTTTTTTATTTTTTTTATTTGAGCAACATGTTGCAGCTGCCAGTTTCCTCTTCTGTGTTTAATTATTAGTTTGTGTCTTTGCTGCACTGTTACTTGCAGAAAAAAACTCCATAGGTCTTTCTTATGTAATGAAGAGCTTAGCGAAAGTGCTCCAAACCGCCTTCTTGCAACACGAGAAATGAAACGCAGATTAAGAGATGATGACTAATTTTGCCTATAATGTTGTGAAACGTGTTGTGAAATGTGTGGTATTTAAAACAAAAATATCTAAAGAAAGGTAGTAAAATAACATGAAACAAGTAAAACCTCTGAGTTATATTATATTACTTTATTATATCTTATATTATATTATATTAAGGCTGGCATGCAAATGCCCAACAGGAGATGACATGTGTTTGGTAAACTCAGCCCTACTGGCTAATTTGGAGATATTGGAACATTATAGCAGCATGGATAGATGTAATGGAAAGCTTCATAGCCTGAATGTGCTGAAAGACAACTTCAAGCAAATAAAATGGACCCTAAAGAGTCCATTACATTTGCCTCTTTTTTTTTTCTTTTTTTTTTTAAATGTGACATTAATCAGAAGTTCTCCAAGCTGTCTAGTTTTCAATTGAAAGCTCTAGGACTTTCGGTATTGGAGTTATTATATTTTATGTGCCATCATAGATCTGATTAAGGAGACAGAGTCAAAGGTCTGATTTAAATGCTTCTTCCGTTTCCATGTTGTTGTTATGTGGTTCGTTCCTTCATTTAAGGAGCCTTTTTATGCCTGAACTCGCCATAAGTTCTTTAATATGTTTGATCGTGTGAAACGTTTAGGTGAACCTTCTTAATGTTCACCTTCTTAATCTGAAGGTCCTGAAACTTAGATCAACACTTCCTCGGATCTTTTAGAACAACCAGCTCAAGTCTGGCTGGATGAATTGTTTGTTCAGTCAAGCAGACACACCCAGAAAGAGATTCCAGAGTTCATTTCTTCAACCAACAGCTCCACCAATGTTTTTTGGTCATTTCACATAACGTTAACTGCTTTGCGTGAACTCCCATGCTCCATCTCCCCAATTGGTTCTCCTCTCTTGCTGCCACCGAACACACGCAGAAAAATTGCATTCCTTCTATTTATAGACATTTATATATATATGAACGGTGATCAGTGGGGAACTATTTCGGTTGTGTTTTTCTATTAAATAGCACCTCTGTGCATACTGTACATCTTTCCAGTAGAAAGGAAAGCAGATGTTTAACTTCACTATAGTGCCAGTAATCTGAGCTCTGGCTGTGAGGCCCAAAAGCCTGAATGATTTGCATTGTGCAACACATGGCAACAAAACAACCCCATCAAGATTCAAATTTGTCTTGGCACTCATTTTAAAATGTTTCCCATCAATGTAATCGTAAGGGAAAACGCTGGAATGGAAAAGTGATTTTGAAAAATCTAAATATGTTTTTACGACAAAAAAGAAAAAAAGTAGACAAAAGAAATGTACAAGCAATAAAAATCTCTAATCACTGATGACATCTTTCTGGAAGCTGCATGAAACAATAAATCATCATCAAACAAAAAAAGTGCAATAAAAGTCGAGAGAGTGGAGTTCTGCTGGGTAATGTAAAGCAGCTGATGGTATTGTCGCTGTCTGCTATCACATGCACATTAACAGAGCACAACGAAGCTTCTGCTTTGTCACTGAGTATTTACTACTTTCTCCTCTCGCCGAGTCTCCTCCTCCTCCTCCACCCCCCACCCCGTCCGTATGTGGTATAGTACTACATGCTCTGGTTGACAGCTCATGCCGAGCCAGCACATTCCACATTATTACTACTTCAGATGTTTGTAACCAGGCAGCGCTACCATTGGCCGAGACACCTCCGGCACTGAAGTCATGGGGAACCAATGAGGAAGACGGCTGTGTGCAGACAAACTCATGGCTTTAAACTGCGCTCCCTCTGCTGGGGATGACAGAGAGAATCTGGGACGTAACTGTGGTTGTGTCAAAGCATTTGTATGTTTAAACGATTATAGTTCTCACCGTGCCAGTTTCTGCAACTTCATTTCAAGCTTTTATTTATTTTTTTTTTTTGTTTTCTCCCCTTATATTCACTCACCATCATTTTTCAGCCTTATTGGTGGGAATACCAACACTTTGTTTGAACTACTAATGTTTATTACACTCAATTCTGCCCTCTGTTTGAGAGCATTTGATGCCCAAACGTATCTTTGAAAGCAATTAAAGAGCTGTATCCTTGTATAAAAACTTTCATAAATTAAAGAAATTATTTTTTAAGAGCTTCACTGTGGGAATTAGCGATACATATAAAAGGTAACAAGCTCAACAGATAAGACTCTCTCAAGGTTTTTTCTAAGACTGTCATAATTACCCGCCTTTGTTGACTTTTTAGTTTGGTAAATTCATTACGTTTTAGCTTTTTGTCTTGTTTCTAAGGTTAATTGAATACGTTAAATTGACCTTCGGCATGATGTTTTGTGTCTCTAAGTTGCCTTTTAATGGACCGTGGCATAACCCACCGCTGAGAGCCTAGTGGTTATCCATGCAATCTCTTCTCACACGTTACACGCAGCAGATGTCTTTAATGAAATATTAGTGTAATAACATACGAAACAGCTTTTTATAATGATAAGCAACAATTTATTGGCAAATTATAGAGGTTCAGCTTGCATCTCAGGGACAGATAGCTTGCGTCTCTCTCAGTGCTCAAACCAGAAACTAACCGCTGCTTATTATCCTATTCATAATTTTAATTGAGGCTCTTGTAACCTTGTGCATATTATTGTCAAAGATGTGGCCAATTCCCCGGTTTAAGTAAGAGATACACTTATCAGATCGGCCTCTTTATATTTCTGACTATAAATCATTGCAATGACAGATTTTTCTTCTACTGCAGCCTGTGGAGATTTATATACACCAATATATCTGTTCTGACTGTTAAACTGCACTGAACGCGGTGATTGAACTGGGCCGTATTTACGTTTCTAGTAATTAACTGTTCTTCTGAGATAGTACTCCATAAATGCTTTGAAAATAATTTGATTTTATTCAAACTGAGCAAAACTCATCATATCTCTTTGTGTCTACTGGGAACAGAAGAAGTGAAAAACTTACGTTGTGGATTTGAATGCTCTGAACCTCTGCTAAATCTCTGCGTTTCGTAGTAACGTCGTGTCACAAAATATTACAACCGTCTCATATCGACTCCACAAAATGTCCCGTCACTTTCCTGCTGCTGACCTCATTTCTGCTTGAAGCCTGTCGGCATCTTTTGCTTACGTTTGCTGGTATCACAGCCAACATTGTGACTGTTCTAGTTCACTGCTTACCATGTTCACACAGAGGCAGCTGTTTTTAGTTTCAGAAAATAAATAAATAAATAAAAACATTCTGATTATGTAATCCCCGCGCACAGCTTGCCTGGTGTAAAAATTGCAGACTAGGTACAATCTTGAACACAGAAAAGCTTCCTGCAGATAAACAGGTGAAACGCTTCCCTGAGGAGCTGAGCTATACAGAAATAACCTCAGAAGATCCTCAAAGATAGTCCCCCCCACCCCACTAGATTTGTTGGTTGTGTAACTAAAAATGTCTGCAAGTCACTACTACTGTGGACTCGAGTCTCCTTGTACAGCTGCTGGCTGCCTGTTTCACATACTTTGAGCAAAGTCATAAATCAAACCGGTCATGCGGTGACAAAAAAGAACAAATAAAGGAGCAGCAAACATACGTTTACTAGACAGTTCTGTGAAATAACTCGTCTGACCTGCTGAGCCGATATCGAGCCGATGTGTGCATCTCTGCATTGTAATACAAAGATGTAGTTATGGGAAACGACAACGTTCACCCGCATCCACAACTAGTTAAAGCAGTTAACACGTTGTGCGTCGTCATAACAGGTGTGGATCATCACCTTTTCATTTCTTCCATTTCAAGTGTGTTCCAGCTTATGACAGTGGCATTTATTTACAGGTTTGAAGTTGAGAATTAGACTAAAAAGGAGGCGGAGTAGCTCTGTTGTCGTGCAGTCAGAAGGTCCTGGGTACAAATCCCAATCTGGGCTCTTTGAGGACGGAGGTTTTGTGTTTGTTTTTTGTGCAAGCCGGGTTTCTCTCTGGGTACTCCCCGTTCCGCCCAAAGTCCAGAAACATGACTGTTGGGTTAATAGGTCTCTCTCTAACCCGACCTCGTGAGTGTGTGTGCATGGTTACTCTCCCGTGTGTGCGAGTCTGTGTTGCCCTTTACAGATGAGGTACCTGTCCAGCAACCTCGCGTGAACACACAGGTATGGAAGAAACCATAAAAGAAGCTTGAGTAGTGAGCACATGAATGATGACGTCACACACAGAACCCTGAACTCTGACCTCATTTCGGAGTACAAGCAAAACTGAGTTTTGAGAAAACAATTGGGCATCATACAAAAGCCCGTCTGTTTCTTTTTTTTTTTTTCCTCAACATTTTTAGTCATCTAAATGTTAAAACCACAGGAAATGCAACAAAATGTAAAATGAAAAGAAAAATCTGGAAAGACATAGTTTCTGTTAAGGAACAAATTAGGATCCTCCCCCATGTTTATTCCTACGTATTATGATGTCTGCCCTAAACCGCAGTTTTGCTACATTTACAAGTTTCATTCAACCCAATTTTATTTTCATACAAAGTTAAACATTTCTTCTTCTATGAACCATGGCTTCAGAAGTCAAGATGCCGCTTCAAATCCCCTTACAGCTTCCTTGTTTTGCCAAGAGGCAAGAATTAGCTGAGGTCATTTACGTAACGAGCATGCTTAGCTTTATGGTGTTGGTGCTGCTCTGAGCTCTGCATAAACAGTGTCTTGTTACCAACTGTGACAAATGTTCACCCAGCCATCAACATTGCGATAAAACGGAGCCACACTCCGCTTTTGCAAATATATTCTTATGGATCAGTGCTTGTTTGTAAAGTCAAAGCTACGAGCAAACTTCCACGGTGGCTACCTGTACGACAAACTCTATGCCTTTCTTGCTAGTTTTTTCTTCTTCTTTTTTTTTTTTTTTTTTTAATTCACCTTTTTGTGCAGAAAAGACATCCTTACTTCTTCGCAAGTGTTAACTCGGTGCATGCATCAGAGACCAAACACAGAAAGCTGAGCTGTGAAGGGCCTCTCTTCTATAATAACTGAAGGCTTAAGTGAAGCTGGTTGAATTTTAATAGAGTTCTGCAGGGTATTCCATCGCCTCCGGTCCCAAGGCTCAAAGATCAGAGAGAATTTTCAAGCATGGTGTCCCTTAGCCTCTCACGCTCACTTCTTCCCATTCTTTCTCTGTTTTTTTGCCTCCACTTCTCTTCCCATCCTCAACTCCCCTCGTTTTGAACTCCCAGTTCCAATCCCCCCCCCCCCCTTGGGCTTTTGTCTCTCTCTTAATCCAAGTGTCTCCCACTTTCTGTTGCTTTCTCGCTCTCTGCCTTCCCCAGTCTGCTCTGTGAAATTTGTATTAAAGCCACTCGAGGCGTAATAATCGCTGAGCCCCCTCTCTGCTTTCTGGCACGGAGAACAACTCATGACTCTCAGCACAAAAACTTGCAACCGAAGGACAAAAAAAAACGCCACAATGAACTTCTAAAAATCATGCAACGATGTTTGGAGAGCTTCTCCACACACTGGGATTATACAGCAGAGAACTAATTTCCCCCATGCCTTGAAGCCATTGAAAGGAACTTGTAAGATTTTTTTTTTTTTAAGAACTAATAAAAGTAATATTACTCAGAATTTATAGATTTCATCAAGAAATAATAAAACATTAAGATTCCCATGTTTTATACCTGCAAACAGTGCAAGAGAACACATAAATTATTGCTTCAATTCGAAAGAAAAATAAAATAAAAAAAATCCAAAAGAAAAATATGCAAGAGAGCGCCAAAGCGTAACAGAAATTCAAAAACACGAGTTCATAAAACCTTTAAAAGCCTCCGTGTCTCGTGTTGTTCTTGTGCATGCCGGAGTGAGAAAAAGCAGCAAGAGGCTAATGATTACCAGCTCCCTTGATTAATGCTTGCTGTTTAAATACAACCATTCAGAGGAAACCCCAACAAGCCTTTACATCTTCCTACTGGGACCTTAATGTGAAATACGCTCCAGGCTAATCTGACACGCAGCTCATAAAAACTCGACTCAACGGTATTTTTTAACAAGAAAAGCTCCTTTAAAAAAAAAAAATAATAAAAAAATAAAAAGAGGGTTCAGGGGTAAAAGTTATTCATTAATTCATCTCTCCCCTAAATCAAGACTCCAACTCTAAAACTTTCTGACATAAACATGAAGTTTTTTTTTTTACTTTAGCTCATAGAGTTACAAATATGTCTTACTATTTAGTAACATCTTAGATCGTCTCCCCATATAAAATGACTGAAGCTAGAAAGCGCCATCAGCAAACAAACTGTTAAAATACACTTTGCAACACTTGACATTAGAAAGTTGCTGAAAAGGTTTTTTTGTTTCACCTCTCACTGTAGCAGTCATTGTTCCAGGATGCAAGAAGTGTCACTTCCTTGCAGACGTTGAATTTATTGTTACAATTAAACCAAATTGGAAAACAACTCATAAGTAAAAACATTTCATTTCCCAAAGGAGCGCAACCAAATTTAAACTTGGAAAATGCGTGAAGAAGTACAGAACTACATTTTGTTGCATTATAACCATAAACACATTGCTCAATCAAATTTTATGTGACCCATTCCACCAAAATAGACATTATTTATGCTCTCCTTTATACAGGAATGACAGAGTGGGCTGTGCTTCTTGAGAAAGCCTAGCTCCTTCAATGTTTGCAGCAAGATGTTGCATATCTTCTCTGAGTCTGTTGTGTCATCTCTTGCCAAAGACTTAGCCAAAAGCTAAGCAAAGTGCTAAAGAAATCTGGTTTTGTTCAGGGTATTACTGTGGAGCCTCTGAGACACGAGGATGCAAAGAAGAATTTTACATAAAATCAAGAAAATCTTGAGCATTCTGTTAATGAGACTGACATATAAACAAAAGTGTCTTCAGTCAGAGGCTTTTCTTAAATTCACTGTAATACTGACTGCTACAGGGGATCCTCTACTGATGGAAAGGACCTGGATCCTTTCTGTCAATAGCCAGCAATCTACAAAAACTCTGAAGAACCTAGAATTATGTTTAAGAACATTTAACTTCCCTTTGGGCTCAATAAAGCATTGTTGAAAAGAAAAGCCTACAACTGGGAGTCACAGCAAACATGCAGCAGAAGTTGTTGGTTTAGTTGAATAAAAGGTTACATTTTTCAGTCTCAAGTGAGGCAATGCTAACACTGCCTAATATATGAATACACAAATGATTTAACTTTTATTTTGTAGAAGTAGTTCGTGGAGTCTGTCTTGTTCTGACCTCTGCTGCCCCCATCTGGCGAGGCCAAAAACGTGCGAGAGCAGGGAGAGAAGACGACAGTTTTTATATCTGAAAACAGTCACCGACTCTTCACCAAGGACTCATAAAACAAATTTACAGCTCTAAATATACATGAAATGCAATGCCATGAACAACTATTTTCCTTGTTACGTGGTTTGGTCAGTATAAAGTCACTCTTAATTGACTTTATTAGCCAGACATTGACATTAGGGCTGTGTGAAAAAATAAATAAAAATACACAACCAAAAAAACACTAGTCACCATCTGAATTTCATTAAGCAAACCGCCATGAGCCGGCTATTGGATAATAATAGCACTGGTGCTTATTTTCCAGCAGGCAACAAGTTAATTGACCCCAACTGCTTCGGAGTAGCTTCTCATTTCTTAAACAACCAGGCCTAACGACACATCCTGTGGTCATGGAATAGATGTTATTTATTTAAGAGTCGCATCACTGGCATCAAGCAGAGAAAACTAAGAAGATCGCACAACTAAAGTTGGGTTAAAACTGTCCAACAGATTATTAGAAAGTAGGAGACCATCGTCATTAAGGAAGAAATATGGAGTATTTTAATCTAAAATCTTGCATTGCTTACATTTTAGTGCGACTGTAGGGTAAGTTCAGGTAAAGACATCCATTGGTGGGACAATGCAAACACAAATATTGCATGGATTAAATCCATTTACTGCATAGTACTTTAATACCAGAATATTTTCATATTATTCATATACAGAAATTACATTTAATATTAAGTAAAATATTGTTATTGCTAACAAGTTGCCCTGAGTCACAAAATGACTTTTTTTGTAACTTAAAAACTATACCATAATATAACATAGAAACTTTCACTAAATCAAAGCAGGTCAAATCATCCATAGGCACAATAAATGGACATTTTCTCTGTTTTTAGCAACAGCATGACTGCACTATATATATTTATAAATATATATATATATAAATATATATATATATATAATCACCGACGTTAAGAATAGGAAAAGAAAAATCTATTCAAACTGATGTTTTAGATAAGAACAGAGTTACTAAAGAAACAACATGGTAAATTAGCTTAAAAAGCAAACGCATACCGTAAATACATTGTCTCCCAACTCAAAAGATAAAGAAAAAACCCTACATGCTGACAGATTACGCAACCCTTTCTTTATTTACAAAACAGTCTTAATACTTCAGAGGCCGTCCAAACAGCTGCCCAGTCACAGAGCAAGACCATTTTCTTTTTTTGAATCAAGAAACCAAAGGTGTGTGCAATATATCAAGTTTTGTGTGCAGATATTTTGCATTTTGGTCTGCATGAACAACTTTGGGCTCATGAGCAAACCTGCTGTTTGCAGGTTTGGAGACATAAAAGGTTAGACTGGCCTGGTGCCACGTCAGTCCTGCTGATGTATTTTATATTTTACTTAAGTATATTTTTAAAAGCATCCAATGCTGCCTCTTTTTTTTTAAATTATTATTCATAAAGCATGAAATAAATAGCTTGATCAAACAATACGTCTTCTGATTTGACCTGAAAGTTGCATATTTAGGGTTAGGCGAAAGTAAATTGTTTGGCATTAATACCACAACAGCTACAAAAAAGATCATATCTATATCATATGAAAACAGATTTTAAAACAAAATCGGTTGACTTTGCATATTATTTTTGCCTTAAAAAGGCAAAGAGTCTTTTTTTCCGTTGACACTTGATAAGACAACGGAAATCTTCACACGCCTTTCATTTCGTTTTACTTAATATTCTGCTACCACATCTGCACTTGTGTCCTTTTAAAGTGTAGCCCAGCGTCCGCGTAGGGATGTTATGACCCATTATTCTTTTCAGTGCGATAAAATTTTAATGTAAAATAAATTAGGTGGATCCTGATGAAAAACAGAACAATCACTCTTTGACATGCAGCAGTGACCCGAGTCTGTGAGACAGGTGGTGGGGGACGAGGGCGACCTCTTAGGCCCCTCTGCGTTGGACCACTATGGTCCCGGCCACAATGTCGTAAACTGTCCTGTTGTGCTGGAAGAAGAGCAGCGTGATGAAGACAGGAAAGAGAAAAGCGATGGAGAAGTTCTTGTTCAACGCTCGCACAGTGGAGCTGCGAATGTGAGAAATTTGTTTTAAACAAAAACAAAAAAAAAAAAAGTTACTTGAACCGCTCAATTTCAAATATTGAGGATATCCACAATGATGTTAAAAAAAAAGACAAAAAATTTGATTACTCACGCCGACAGAGAAACATTGGATGCTGGAACCACAAAAATGCGGTTGGGTCGAACCAAGGTGGACGTGTCGCATGTCACCACCCGCAGACCGAGCAGAAACTTCCCTGGAGTCGCACCTCCGGCGCCCCAAATGCAGATCGTCTGATTAAGCAAGAAGACAAGTGTCAAAAAAATCTTATCTGGTTTGGGCTTCTTTTACATAAATTATAGCATCGACATATCACTAACCTCTTCGTGGTTTGGCTGAGACTCTGGGGGAGACGCATCAAGTCAGCTGTCTGCTTGTCACTTGCATTGTTGAGTTAGGAGTCTGATTTTGACCAGATCAAATTTTAGTGAATAAGTTAGCGTTAGCATTAATATCACTTTAGCATTAACATATCATTAGCATTTCCACAGCATCATCGACTTAGTGAAGAGGCAGTAGTAAACGCATATAGTAAAAAAACTATTTTTACTTTTAACTGGAAAAAAGTACATGTAGATAAGGAACATAATGATACAGATCAATGATACTGATACTAAATTAGAAATACTGCCCTAAAAAAAAGAAAAAGAAAACATGGCCATTCCAGCACACAAATTAGGAAAGTGATTTTATCATAAAGCAGCACAAGAAAAGCTAAATTCAATCGTACTTTTAAAGATATGAATCTTTACTGCTACTCTCAAAGGGCGAACAGCGGAAAAACAGAAATAATGGGAAAAAAAAAACTCCCAAAACAATAGTTTACAGCTCATATCATAAAAAATGCCACAATAAATACAAAAATGAATAGAAAAATGTAAAGAAAAAACTTGCAATGCATTTATATGCACATAAATACTTGCACCGAATTGCTGCTACGGTATTCTATTTCACTTTATTTACGTATTTATATGCAACAACAAAAACATTAAAAAGGCCAGATGGAGTTTGAAACAAGGTCCCTAAACGTCCCAGAGGTCAGCCCCATGTGGGAAAACAAAGCCTCTGACACAGACGTCCAACTGGAGACGCACAATACATGACTTCATCTTCCGCAATTCTGAATGCAACATTGCATCACGGTTCTCAGTGGAGCAGGATGTTGTGTTGCGGGAAATCTGCTCATGCAGAAAAGGAAAGCAGCTCCTCGCGAATGCAGGAGAAATTACCGTCCTCTTGAATCTGTGCGTTGTTGTTAATTATATGGAGAAAGCGTGCAGTGACGGGTGCCGAGACTGTGCTCAAGCTTAATAAGGCCGCGCAGCATTTCGTTTAAAAGACTCAAATGACTAAAAAGTCATTTATTTAATCCAAATTCAACCCAAAGTAATGCTGCGTGGTGTTTAAAATCTCGTTAGGATTACAACAAGTCAGTCCAAGTCGGAAAACTCTGTTGGAATCAAATAAATTCTGCTTCACCTGAATCATCGATAAACTTGAACTCGCTAGTTTTTTTTTTTTTAAGAGCAGGTGACAAGAAACGCATCCCACCTCATAAACGCAGACCAACACTCTGTAAACCAAAGCGACCGCCATCATTTTCTGCAGGTCCTCGATGGACGTGTTCTCATCGATCTCCTCGACGATGAAGTGGGTGATGAACTTGGCGATGTCCCTGAAAGGAGACAATACAGTTTGTGGGTGAGGTGAGGTGAGGTTTCTTGATGCCGGACGCATCAGAACATTGTTGGCAGATCATTGGCTAAGGGCAAAATTTGGGGATCTTTAAATTAGGAGTTTCATTTTGAGGTTTTCAGATTCATTTTCCTCACTTCATTCCGAACAGATGCATGATCCATAAGACGATGGTGGCCTTCACGCAGAACAGGATGAAGAAATCCACCGTCTCCGCCAGCAACCTCTGAAGAGGGGAGGGGATGGTGTACTCTCGTCCTGTACAATATGACGTGGAGACAAAACGTTGGAATATTCATCTGTACAATGTCTGATTTATCGGTTCCAGTTCATAAAATAAAAACCTATTGATGTTACAAATCAATGGCTTTTACTCAAAACACAAAATACTTTGTAACTCATACCAGTCATAAGAAAAACAACATAAGCTAAAATCAGCGTCTCATATTGTGTCAAAAGCAAAGGCAGATACAAAAGTAGATCTTTCCACTTTGTAGGAGTTGCCACAGCAAAAATGCAGTCTCCTCCAAGCTAACTTTCACTTTTTTGGCACACGGAGGAGCAGCTGATCAGCTGACCTGAGAGCAACGAAGCAACGGCTCAGGCAGACGGGAGGCGGCGAGGTCATGAGGAAAAATAAATACAATTACTTTAAAACAAGTGGGGAGCCAGTGGCGAATCAACTGGTTTTATTTCTGCCAGCTTCCTTAACTGATAAAACGTCCCAGCTGCTTCCACTTTAACTCATTCGAAATGGATGACTTCTCATACCAGGACAAATAATCCATCAACATGGGGAGTTTCAGCTGGGCTACTAAAAACTATAACTTGATTTTTGTTGCGCTTTAAGATTGTGACAGCCATCCAGGCTGAAGATTGCATCTTTTAAAGTCATTTCCGTAGCAGCAGACGAGCACGGTTTCCATCTTACCTTTTGAGGGAGCAGGAGTTGGCGATAAATTGGGAGCTAAAACTGGCTACTGAAAGTCCGAGATGACAAGACTTGAAAGCTGCCATTTACAATGTAACTGAATGAAAGTTTAACAACCAGATGTGCAAATAATGAAGAGACATGTCCCCCCCATCCCCACAAAAATGTGCAAATCCTACTAAGATTTAAATAAATGCACGCCACACTTTTCAGTTTCAAGTATGAAAAACCATAAGTACTGTTCCACTCACCTCATTGATATGCATCATTTCATGATTCTAGAGTAAATACAATTTAAAAAAAAAAAAAAAAAGAAGAAAATACTGTGACGTTTGTGATGCCAAAAGCTTAAATTGCATGGATTATTTCAGGAGGTACTGTTGTTATTGTGCAGCTACTTTAGATCAGCAGAAAACAACCAGTGTGGTAAACAATAGGTCCAAAGAGTCTTTGGGATAACTCTTAATTATATAAGCCTGTTTCCACCTGGACCTCTTCTTAAGCCTGCTTCGCATGACACTCATGACTTATCTTAAGTCTTTAAGGGACAACGAACATTATTATTATTTTACAGAAACATGCTCAGGGATGTTTCTGTAAAATAATAATAATAACAACACAGAACAGGCCACCACTTACCTGCCTGAGGTGGACTTCCGTTCTGCTGCCGCACATCGGTCGAGGCTGAGCGCTGCTCCGCCTGCAGACCACCGGGGTAAGAAGGAGCCGAGGACCCCGGGGGTCTGAAAGCGTACGGGTAGCCGAACCAGTTCCCGGGCTCAAAGGCTTGCTGTCCGCTGGCGGGAATGGAAGAATGAGCAGCCGGTGTCTGAGCGGCAGAGCTCGGCGGAGGCAAGGGGAAGGCTGACAGAGCCGCCCAGCTCTGCCAGCTAGCATAGCCCCAGTAATACTCCCACATCCACCGCTGCAACTTTGAGCAGTACTCCGTCGTGGCGTTAGCCTGGAGCTGCTTTGTTTCCGTTTCAGAGGCGTCGCGACTGCCGCTATCCGTCATTGTCACAAATACGTAGAAGTTACTTCTGAATATATTAATTCAAGTCCTTTCCTAAGTCTTGCACCTGACAGTTGGAGTCGCTCATCCCCAGCCAGCGGACCCTACCTCTGTTTGTAACGACGGGAAGCACCGATAGTGGTTAACTCTTGTAGATTCCTTTTACAACCGCTCTTTCGGTGTTATATTACTGAACAGCGTAATAACAACCTAAAAGGTTAAACGAATGGCAGTTTTACCACTGCATAAATGGACCAAAGACACGATAAAGCTTCCACAAACGGGATTTCACCCCTCTCTCTAACCGTTAATGGTATGAGCCAGTTAAAGGCGCTTGCTGTAAACCTCGCCTTACGGTTCAGCGACACCCGTTGGTTCTGAGTTCGGGAAGACCGCTGCCGTTTTACACCTCCGCTTCAACGATTTTCAGATTTTCAGTTAGAGTAAACAAGACAAAAAGGCTAAACTGATCATAACATCGGATTTAATATTTATAATGACGTAATCACAGAGACAAAAATATAAAGCAGAGCAAATTCAGGTATTTTAAAGTCTAAAATACCGCCATAGGCGGTGCAATAATATTAGCCTGCGTTATCTTTTTCTCTCAGGTTAGGGCTCTGTTTTGCGCATCAGCCTTTTACCTTAGATAAGTTATCGTCTTAAATAAGGTATTGGCTTTTTCTCTTACTTATTAGCCATGTTTACTGTATACTGAATGGAGTAAATCAATTACAGACAACATGCTAGTGATGCCCCACATGCATTTATGTTAGCATTTTGGCTCATTTTAGCTTTTACACTAATTTCAACATTCTGCATGGTGCAAGTAAACATGCTTGTGACTATCCGTCCGTCCGTCCGTCCGTACGTACCTATCTATCTATCTATCTATCTATCTATCTATCTATCTATCTATCTATCTATCTATCTATCTATCTATCTATCTATCTATCTATCTATCTATCTATCTATCTATCTATCTATCTATCTATCCATCTCTGACACTGAACAGGTTTCACGAAAACAGGCTCTTACAACAACTAAGTCCCATCATTTTATGGAGTTCCATAACTCATCTTTTATTAACTATCTGCAGGAAGATGGGAAAATGCCCTGAGCTAAACTGGTTACACCACAAGAGGGCAACAGAGGACTATTTAGCTAAATAGCTCTTAGCTACTATAAACGCATGCCTGAATGTGTCTCCTGTCTTCTCGTATTTACAATCTGTAACCAATTATTGTTCGTACTTTACCTTAGCAAAGTACGAACTAAGCCAAGCTTGCTTTTTGTCTGTCTGTATTTATAAAACAATTTTTATTCTAGTTTTTTACAGTTGGCTTAATTAGACTGGTTGGATATATGTTCACAAGCTTGCTGGAATCCCAAATATGTAAAAGCAGTGACTAATCTGTCTTTTGGCACACAGGTCACTGGGGTCAATTTCAGAACTGTGCAAGAGTTGACTGGCAGGGCAATCTGTCTTTTTCTAACCTCCACCCTCTGTCTTTTTTTTCCTTTTCCTCTCTCGAACTGGTCCCCTCTGTCTCTTATCCCATTCTTTTCTTTCCTCTTCTCATGTCTCAGCCCCTCCACCTAACTACGATTAAAAAAGGAGACAGGGGTGTGTTGAGGGGGCATTGCATTTGCTGACTGGGCTGGCCTGACACTTTGGGTTAGGCGTTATGTCTGCCAGTTCTACGCGATTGTGCCGACCCTCCTGAATAGGTCCAGTGATGCGGACACCAATGAGCGTTATCCCGGCCAACAGAGGCCATGCGATGACTGTGCCCAAAACTAATCAGGTCCAAATAAAAGCCGTGTCTGGCAGAAGCTGACCTGCGTAGAAAACCCAAAACCTGGTGGAGTTGCAGCGTGTGTGTCTGATAAGTGTGTATAAAACTACATCTGTTATAATATTATTTTTCTTTTTTATTTTCGTTGAATTAACGTAAAAACACACAACAATAAATCGAGTCCAGCTGCTAATAACAACCTGCCTCAACATTTGTTGTTGTTTTTTTTTGCTTGTTTTTTTTTTTTGTGCTTAAATAATTTATTATTAGTCATTGTTGGGGGAAAGTAATTTAATAGTTGCCAGAAAATCCTTAAATCTCTTACAAAAGTCCAAGATGAACTCTTGAAAACTGATCAATTTTTGAAATGATACACAAATGTTGTTCTTGCTGGAAATAAAGTATAAAACGACAGAAAACTACAAAATACATTAGTCTCTCTTTCGCTCTCTCTCTCTGGTCATATAAATCTCCCTCTTTGTGTGCTTGTGCTCACTGTTGAGTCTAATGAGTGCTAAAAAGTGAGGAATGCATTTACTGATGTAGAAAGGACACGTTGCTGATAAGGTTTCTGTGAAACAAGTTGCTGTGTCTGAACAGGAAGCATTCTGCTGATGGAACAAGGTCATTTAATAAGAAAAAAAAAATTGTTTTAGGCGTGAAGAAATCCAAGTCAATAATACTCTCAATATAACAAAAAATCTCCAAAGACATATGCAGCATAATAGCCACATGCGTGTGTCTCTAAAGAAGACTCAGAGATAAGGGAGGAAAGTCTTTGCCTTGTACAGATTATTTCTCTTTTTTCTTTTTTTTGTCACACTTGGTGAATGTTCTTTTTGAGGTACATCTTCCAAAGAGATCTTCTTTTGTCTGATCAGTCCACACATTTCCCCAAAAGACTTGGGCAAACATGAAATAGTTCTTTGTGGTCTCTTTGGCCAGCAGATTTCACGCTGGACTCTTCCCAGTTTCTTTCTTACCGTTGACTCCTGAACACTGATCTTAACTGAGCCAAGTGTGCTAAATGTTGTTCGAAGTTCCTTTGTGACCTCTTGGATGAGTTGATGATACATTCTTGGAATATGTGATAGGCTGGCCTCTCCTGGGAAGAGAGGCCAGCACTCTCCCATGTTTTCTCCGTTCGAGGATCAGGAATCTCATTCTGCGTCACTGGAATCCCAAAAGCCTCAGAAACGGCTTCGTAACCCTGATATTTCCACACCGATGTTTCGGTGGGTCTGTTTCGTACCTGTTGATTTTTTTTCAAGTGGGTGGAATGATGTACTGCTTTTTAAAATCTTTTGACCCGCTTAGTGTGGTCTGACTGGTTCCATACATGTGATTTCTCGATTTCTAATTAAATGTAACAAGTGTAATTGAATTCAGCTTCCAGAAAAGTTACATTTTAAATTTTAAGAGTACATTCAAAAACTAAAGTCAAACAATACTTAGAAATTATAAGAGACAAAAATAGAAGATTTTTACATAGGGCGGGGTTGGCTCCTTTAAGAAGGAGATCACAATTTAAAAATATGTACATACTTTTTACCATGAGAGCTCAGAGAGTAAAAATAATTTCTGTTTGTTGCAGCAAATATTCTACTTGAAAGCTCAACAGAAAGCAGAACATCCCTTTTTGTCAGAACCGATTTGCTCTCAAAGCTCTGCAAGTGAATCTCAGTTTGTCAGAAACAGATGAAAAGCCTGCCAAACATCCCAGAGGAACAGGCCCTTCGGTTCCTGCAGAGTTTCCAAACGGCCAGGCTGCCTAACTTGTGAGCCGTCCACTACTTAAAATGTTATTCCACACAAAGGTTAAAGCGCGCTGATGTCGCCTACTCAGAACGTGTGCAGTGGGCCGCAGGTTAAAGAAACGAACAAAAACAGCCATCGGACGTCCAGAAAACTTGGGAGAACTCACTTCCTGTCTTGTGAGTGGGTGGAGGAGGGGAGAAGTCACATGATTCATGTGTGGCTGGCCGGTCACGCTCCACGAGGGGCCTCGTGTTTTGCGTAGTTCGAGGCTGCTCTTGCAGTTTGAAATGGGATTAACCTCTTTCATTCACTGTTGTCATGCAGAGATCAAAGAGCCTCTCATTTCTCTCACAGTTGTCCTTTTCTGTAGTTTGTGCTTGAAGTGTCGCAGAGTTGTTGAAACAGTGTTAATATAAGAAAGATTTTGTACTAAAAGATAAAAGTTGTGCGCTAAAGGGAGGAAACGCCTTTGCTTGCTGAGGCAGCAAAGGGAGGTCTGTGCTTCTCTCGGCCTAAAGTATCCCTGATTGGTCTTATATATGTAACTCCGAGAGCCAATTAACTGAATTATTTCTGCCTCCCTGAGCTTTGACAGGAACACCCAAAGGGACAATGAGAGCACCGCTGCTTGTTGGCCAGCTTTTGATCCAAGCAAAGGTTTTTTTTTTTGTGTTTTTTTTTTAAACAAACCCCATCCTCACTGCATTTCCTTGACCTTTAAACACACTGCACCTTTCCCTGCTGTTAGCACACTTAGGTAAGGATGTTTGCTGGCGTAACAGTGACCAACCCTCCTCTTCCTGTCCGTGTGCCCAGTTTGCTTCATCCCATCCGAGTCGTGTTTCAAAAGCAACTTCGCTTCAGCCATCATACCTTTAACAGGCGGCTTTCTCTAGCTGCCTGTTAAATCCTCCTTTCTAACTCGTGTGTTTTGTATTTCACGCCGGTTAAATCGTGAAGTCCAACTGAAGGTGCGAAGAAGAAAAAAAAAAAAAAGCTGATCTGCACAAGGTGCTGGTTTGTGTCGGTGCGCAGCTGTGCGTGCACTGGAAGGAAGGCGGAGTGATTCTGTCACGCTGAGATTCACGCTGACGTTATCTCAAACAGCTGTGAACCCAAAGGCCTCTGGATGCGACTCGGATATCAGAAACAAGCTCTGGTTTCTTTGTGTGCTTTTAAATGGAGCTCCTCAGACAAGTCAACCAACGTCTCATCAGGGAGTCCACCTGACACAACTTAGAACAGGTTAGATTAAAGAGCTAGATTTCACCAGTTATGACAACTGAGGCTTCAAAACGCTTCTTGCAGTAAATGCAAACTTAACGGTGAAAACGTATTTGTCCTTGGACAAGTTTTTAGCTTCTTTTTTTTTTTTGTACTAAAAGAAGATTTAATCCTTTAAATATGGGTGTGAGGTTATTATGTGTAATCAACTTTTAGAGCTTTATTTTACGGTATGATGTAATTGCCTCATTAAAACACATTCCAGGAGAGCTGCTTTGACTCATTCATGCATATTTTAGGACTCCTCACCTACCATTTCTGCAAATGTTCACCTTGGAACTTCACTCAAGCAAAAGTGAAAAGAACAGCCTTTGTTATTTGACTCTTGTCTTAGCTTAGTTACAGTCTGATGCTACAACTTTAATCTTTTCTTTATGCTTGTGCTCAGTTTCTTAAAAAAACCAAAAAAAACAACAAACTTCTCCACAATTCACAACCAATAGTTTTTGACAGGTTTTCAATTAAACTTAGTCCCCCTCTCCCAAATTTCAACAAATCTGTGTTGAAATTCGTTGTTGTTTGGTGATGATTATGTTCTAAATAGAAGGAAGGGCCCAAAATTAAACTTTACTTTAGGCCTCATGTAGTCTTTGGCCAGCCCTGAAAATACTCACTGATTTCAACTATTCATCTTGACCCTAAGCGTAAATGAAAACAGTATCTAATAGAAGGGGGATTTTGCCCTTTTATTTTATGTAAATATATTTTATGTTACCCCATAAACTGTAAAAAGAAACAAAAGTCGAATGTTTTCTGAACAAGATTCTTGCAGTTTATTAACTCTCCCCAGAAGGTTGGAGAAAACCTTGCTGTTTGGGTTTTGACTGTTCCGTCTACATGCAGCCTGGAGAAAGGTCAGCCTGTGACTAATGGCTTCCGTTTCCCTCCCTGCTATCAGAGGCTGAGGTTATCTCTCCGGTGCATTGTCGGGAAGCGTCTGCTGCCTTCGGCACGTCGCAAAACGTCCATCAAGCCAACTTTCCTGATGACCCATTGTTGTTTATTTTTTTAATTTAAGTTTCCTTAAAGCGTACAAACCCTGAGTCCTTTGTCCATGTGGAAATGTAAAAGCAGTTACTGGGTGGTGCGTACAGCTTATCAGAGTACAGATTGTCAGAGGTCTACTCAACTCTGACAAAAATTAGTCTTTCGATGCTCGTTATATTACAGGTTTTACTTTTAGTTTAAGAGTATATATATATATATATATATTTACAGGTTTTACTTTTAGTTTAAGAGTATATATATATATATATATATTTGCGTGTGTGTGTGTGTTAGTTTGCACATTGAAAATTTCAATGTGCAAACTAAAAGAGACAACCTGACCGAAATGTAGTCGGTAATAATATTATCTCTATTGGGAAACTATCACAACTTGTAAACACCACTGTAGAAGTTGAATTTGTTTAGTTTTCATTTGCAGATGTTTTGCACATTTTCCCTTGCAAAAAAAAAATACTTTTTAGGTTCAATGAGATTCTTGCTAGGGGCAAAGCAAAGGATAACATCTTACATGCTACCACATGGTGGTGGTAGTGGGATGATCTGGGCTGCTTTGCTGTTTCAGAAACTTAAAGAGACTTGAGCCATGAAATCTGCTTTCAAATCCAGCAGAAAATGCTGAAGGAAAATTCATGGCCATCAGTTTGTGACCTTAAGAGCAGCAGTTCAGCAGGACGATGATTCAAAGCACAGCAGAAAATCTACCCTCGGGTTAAAAAAAAAAAAAAAAAAGGTTTTGGATCGGCTAATCATACTCGAAAACGTTCCAGTGTGGTTGAATTAAAACAGAAGAAGCATTATGTTAAAATAACTCTCATTTTCTATATGTCTGCCTGCCTGTTTTGAAATGAGGCAATCTTCTTGTATTTGCACATTTTTTCCACCATTTTTGAAAACATACCCAAACAAAAAAAAAAAAAACTATTCTTGAGAAAAACAATAGTTTATTTGTGCAGAAATAATGTATTTTTTCTAATGTCCCCCAACATTTCCTGCAGCAAAGACACTTGTTTTTGAGAAAATATATATTTATATGTGAACCATAAGAACCCGGCAGACAAAAAAAATCCTGGTCTGGCCTTTTGAGTATCAAAACCTCTCAGCTCCTTACCAGCTGCAGCGGAAGGTCAACATGTCTGTGTTTGTCTGCGACTGCATACTCAAGGCACAGACACCACAACAACGTCTTTGTTCTGCGCTGCGCCATCCTGTGAAAGTCTTAAAAATCTCACGGGTTTGTTTCCACCAAGATAGGACGGCAGACAGTTTGCTTTACTGTGTGGTAAAACAGGGTAAACCTTGGCTGTGGTGTCTACTGTCACATTTGAACGTAGCGGTTGTGGCTCTTTTTTGGGTTGTATAACATCGTCAAGAATCCAGGAAGCTGATGTCTTTCCTATTAATAAAATTTTGATGCGAAGGCATGGTATTTTTATTTATTTTGTTGTATTTTTTTTTCTCTTTTTTTTTGCAACAACCTGGTTGAAAGAAGCAAATATTTGAGTGAACTGCACTCATTTACTGAAACAAGTTCCGTTGAAACTCAGCATCCTGTGGTTGTAAAATAAACCATTCTACATGCTGTGCAGGGTTTTTTTTTTTATTATTGTTTAGTTTTTGGTTGTTGTTTATTTTTCTCTCTCTCTCTCTTTCAGATTTGCACCAGTGAATCGAAAAAAAGTGTCTGAGATAAACAACAATCAGACGCTTTTTTACAATGTTAACGCCAATCGACTTTGACATCAGGCACAGACAAAAACACCTTTAAAAAAAATCGGTTTTCTGTTTTCTTTCTTTTATTAGCAGTCCTTTCAAAATAAAGATCATGTCAAACACAATTATTGCACTTTTTTTAACTCAACAGTATTAAATTTCATATGTTATAAATTTGTCCTTACCGTAGACTCTCTTATTCTTATATTTGTGTTTTCTAACTTTTTTCCTCTTTTTACCTCAGTTTGACTATCCATGCCTCCATTTACCTGTAAATTGCTGCTGGGACACCCAAATTTCCCCACTGTGAGACAATAAAGGTTATTTACATTTCTGCTGCACATGGTTTCTGTTAATAGAGAGGCGGGGGAGAGAGAATATATCAAACATTATGACACCTAAAGGCAATTTTTTTAACCTCATTTACCTTACCTATTTTTTTTTTCTTTCTTTAGCCAATTCTGGGCAAAAATCTACCAAAGACAAAAGTTCAATCAAGTGCTCATATTTGTCCATGCAGAGTTTCATTTGTTCTGCTCACAGGGGAATACCATTGTGTAGAAGCTTGCTCACATGGTCTCACTTTAAAGATTTTCCACCCTCCTTCCTGCAGGCTTTACAATCACATACAGGGGCCTCATTCTACACCAAACTTCGACAGGAACTCCTGCAGGGCTGACTGGAAAAACAGCAAATCTTTGTGGTGCTCTCTAAAGCTAAATAAATGCTCTTCCTCATTTGCCCCTACAGAATCCTTTGGATGTTATATTTTAGGCTGACTCTTTGTTTGCTGCCTTCTTCGGACAACATTTGTTAGATTGTCATTTTAAACCTAAACAAAGAGTTGCTGCAGCAGCCTGAGGACCACAACACTTTCTGGAGTGCATACAAAATCCCTGCTTTATTTTGCTAAATGGCAAATTTTGCAGGTGACAAATAATCTTTTAAAACAAGCAAAGGCAATTTCCAAGCATTCTGTTAAGAAGAAGGATGTGGCTGAAGTGTAAGATAGAAATGAATGCAATTACCTAAAGGATTATTTCTCCACACATACTGACGAAAAAGTGCAAATGCACACAGACAGAACATGCAAACAATTCATGTTTGCTTGAATTATCATTTTAAACCTAAAATAGCACAAGTCATCACACCACCACACCTGACAAGTCATTCAATGTATCTGCCTTTGTCTGAAATGAATAAAGGACACAACAATTAAACTCAAATCAAATAATAAACTCAAATATCCTTGTATGTCATTTATTTTTCATTCATTTAGTTTATTGTATATAATCAGAGCCACAGCGGTTCCAAACAAAACACATCAGTGTTTCAAGTCGGTAGAAGGCCGGATATGAAGCACAAGGGCACACCAACATGTCACTCTAGGAATAGACCGATAAATCCAGCTGGGCTTCTCATCCTGGAGCATTTTCACTCCTCTTTTTCAAAGCTCCTCACTGCCACCACATTTCCCATTCTGGATCTCTGTGTGCAAAACGATGGAGTGACTTTAGAGGTCACATGATACAAAGTTTGTTAAAACTCCAGCAACAGTCATCTTTGAGGCACTGTTGTCCCATGCAAAGGTATTACAGTACACATTCTTGTTACATTTTTATTTGTTATTCTGATGAGTCAAAGTTATTTAAATCTATAACACTCTGAAAAAATTAAGAAACCACCTAAATTGATCAATTTCTCTGATTTTACTTTTTATAAATATATGCGTGAGTAAAATTAAACATTGTTCTTATATTCTATGAGCTACTGACAACATGACTTTGAAATTCCAAGCAAAGATTCAGTATTTATTGGCAGAAAATGAGAAATGGTCAAAATAACATGCAGTGCTTTCAGACCTCAAATAATGCAAAGAAAACAAGTTCATATCCATTTGGAAACAACAAAAATAATGTTTTGGGTCTGGAAGAGTTCAGAAATCAATAATAACCACGAGATTTTCAATGGAGTTCTTTCTCCAGTATTTCGGTCCATTTCAATGCATCAATATGTACGTATATCTTTTTAAAGTACAAAATGCACAACAACTTTATTCTAAAAATGTCAGGTGCTAGTGTTAGTCATTCTTTACTCTGTTGGTGCAAACTGCTAAGAGCAGAGAGTGTAAAATGAATCTAGTTAGCCATTACTCAAACTGCTAATCTGCATGCTTTTAGGCAATAGTAAAAAAAAATAAAATAAAATATCACATCACTGCAGCTGCACAACTTTGACCAATTTCACAGATTTTCAGTGAGTCGATGCAGAGGGCGATTCCAAGCACGGCCACAGGGCACAGCTTGCAAAATGCTCAGGCACTGGCTGATGAAATCTGAATTCAGCCTTCGGTATGCCTGAATTGCGGGGATCTTTTAGGGGAAATCTCGCTGCACGGCAGCCAGGCTCCCCCACGGTTCCGTGGGGCCTCCACACACACATAACTCATTTTTGCTGTTTGGTTTCTCTGGAGACAGATCTCAGTTCAACCCAGGAGCCTTTTTTTTTCTTTTTTCCCTGCAGAGAGAAGCCAAGATGAAACTAATGCATTTTTAGTGAATATCGAGGCACCAGGGGAAAGTCTTAGGAAATCTTTTCAGAAGTTAACCTCACAGCCAACTGCACTGCATGAGAAATGCCTCATGACGAATGTTGACAAATAACAAATGAAAATGAATTTGTGCTGTCAAGTGCAAATAAGATTTCATTAGTGTAACTAAAGTCAAGGGCAGTGAGAGTTTCTCGTCAAGAAAAGCTGTTATCTCCGAGTCAGATTTCACCACATCTGAGACGAAAATCACGTGAAAAAGTTGTTTATTCGGCGGTTATTTCCTCAACCCAGCATCAAAGCCGCACAACAAAAGTAGTAGATCTTTGGCTTTTTATACTTATCTTGCCAACCGACTTCACTATCTTGAATGTTGCTTGTGATGTAAAAACAAACAGGAACCTTTTGACCCTGATTTTGTCTCTCCTTTAAACCAACATAGCACCGTAAGTCCCCGTTTCACAAAAAGCTCTCCAGAAATTTCTTCTGAGGATAAAGTAGAGAAGTCTTTCGATAAGACATGCCACTCATTCTCAGCAACAAACCATGTGACTGTATTTAAGCTGTTAAGATCCACTTATTATCGAACCCAATGTGTGTAGGTGGTAGACTTGAGGGTCTAAGGGTATATTGCAGATTTATAGCCTTGTTGAAGCACTTGAACTTAAAAGGTGTTTGTGTAAGCTGAGTTTAGATTGAGGACAAGCAGAGGAAGGGTGTCAACGCTGAAACTCAAGTGGAGCTTTCCAGATGTTATGCAAAGGATATGAGTTAATTCCTCTGAAGTCCCAGACCTGCTGTCTTTCTCATGACACAATGCAGGACGCTGCATCTGGCTGACACCAGATGCAGCGTCCTATCAGGCGTGAGAGCATGCGCATGTTTACTTGAGATCTTTAGGTTTTAATTAGTTCGACATGTCAAGAGGCCAAAATTGGAGCTGGAGAAGCTCCATAAAAGTCCCGTTAGGCCGTATGTACAGAGCTTCACGAAAATACAACGCAAGGTTCTCCAAAAAGATTTTTCCCAATTTTTTTTTTTTTTTCACATTGCAGCTACAACTTTCCATGTACTTTAATGGGATTTTATGCATCAGACCAACAAAAGGTTGTTGATGATTGTGTGTTAAAAAAAAAAAAGATCCATGAATTTTAAACTTTTTGCACGGTTAGCTACAAATTCAGCTCCAGCTTGTTTGGCAAAGATCTCTGTGACCATCTTACATCTAGAGACTGAAATTTTTGCGCATTTATTTTAAAAAGAAGTTCAAGTGTTGTGAAGGACCGGTCGGTGAACTTCCTTTTCAAGTCCTGCTGCAGATTCTCACTTGAATTTAGGTCTAGACTTTGAGCCATTTTAACACATTGACATCCTTTGACCTAAGACAATCTATTCTATCTCTACAATAGAAGAGCTACAAGGGTTACACCGATTTGTGACCCCTGACAAAGAAGTTTGTTAGGGGTCACATTCGTCTTCCTGTGAGCTATGAGCAGCTTTTCTGTCCCTTGTGAAGAAAATCATCCCCAGAGCATTTAATTTGCCTCCACCATGTTTCCCAGTTTTGTTTTACATACTTTTTGTTCCCCACATTTGCTGACATGACTTGGGGAAAGCGTTCATCTCTCATCCTTCGTCTTCCATTTCAGCAATGTGTTTCTGTGGTTTGCGTTGCTCGATTCTTGCACTTTAATTAAGAACGAACGTTTTCGAACGCTGCCCGCCTCCGGCCGATCAGGAAGAGCCGCGTTAACAGCGGCGGAAGATGTCTGGGAAAAACAGAGTTCGAGGTGGAGATCCGCCCTGCTCCCCGCAGTTGTCCAAACAAAGACACAGGGACGCCTTGTTGACTTTCAAGCAGTGCACCTGTAAGTCAATACATAGCAGATGTGCCTTTGGGCTTTCAGATCGTGCACACAGAACAACTCTTACCTCATGGACAGCAATCAAATCAAGATAAAAGCAGAGAATAAAAGATTACGATCCATTATTCTTGAACCTTTAGAGGTAATATTAGTTAAAGGAGTTACCTTCTTAAACTGGTCCAGTGGGAAGACAAGCTAAATCAGTTTTCTGACATGTGAAGCAATGAACAACAAAGGACATATCAAAAAATGGTTAGATAAAAAAAAAAATACATTAATCTCATGGCTCTCCTATAGATTTTCCATTTCAAATCTTCTCAACTAGAGTTTTGAAATACAAATTTTCTGCTGCGAGAAAAAACTATGTAGCATAAAATTAAGTTGAATCCTTTCGGACTGTATTTTTAAATGAATTAAGAGATAACGGTTTTCTGCCCCAGCTTTGCTCAGGGGTTTTTTTTTTTCCTCACATTTGTTTTGTTTTAAAACACATAAACATAAACGTTACCAAAAACTAGTAAGGGGTCTAAAACATGATTTGGTACAGGAAAAATCAAGAGCGAAAAGATTAAACAGCAATTATGATGCCATGGCGCAGTCCTATGTGGTCCTCGATCGGACGCACAGGACAACAAGGGAGAACGCCGAGGTATCATACACAGAGACGTGCAGAGAACTGGAGGCCCTCAAAGCACAAAATTACGAGCTCCAACAAGAGATATTTTCTTTGAGGGATAAACTTCAAAGAATTAAAGCCAAGGCGAAGTCGGAGGATACCCCTACAAAAGAAGAGACCAAGGTTTCAAAACCAAGAAGATGGCAAAGAAGACGAAGATAAAAAAATTCAGAAGATTGACAAAAAAAATAATGACATAAAACATATAAACATACCTCGCTGGCTGACCCTTCCTTTTGAGGTAGAAATGAAGTAATTAAATAAATTCTCAAACTTGAATCATCTTCCTTCATTTACTTGCCAATGCGATGCTGTTATATCGCAAGCGTCTCTGGTAACCTAGCAAGATGCTGGCTTCCACTTCCTACCTTGCTCTTCTTGTCTTTTGGCGGAGGAGCCATTAGAGAGAACTGTACTGGGTTTAAAATGACTATGAACTGAGACACAAGATGTAAATATAGAAGTGGCATCAGGCCAAACAATCTCCTCCTTATTTGTTCCCTCAACGTGGCACTGGATGTTTTGTAAAACTAACTCAGTCACTGATGTACATTTGTCTAATTTGGAACGCATATCACGAGGTGGTCCATCTATTGCTCTGTATTGATCATGAACATCAATAAGAGCGGCTAGTTCTCTTTGTACAATGTCCATGTGACCTTCAAGAACGTCAAATGGATCTCCTTTGATAACAGACTTTTTTAGCAACTTTAATTAATGCTTTCCATCTGTCTTAAGTACTTTCAAAGTGACGTTGCAGCCCCTTTAGTCTTTCTTTATGAAATTATCTTCCCTTTTTCTGCTAACATGCGAGATCTTTCACTTCTACGTGGCTCTTCTTGACCAGACTGCACTCAAAAGGTTTCATCCACTTGCTCTGCTTCGGCAGCTTGTTCTGCACTGGCAGCTTCTATTTCTGTTTCATTTGTTTCCAACATTTTACTTGAAATGTTATGGACTTCTTAACTGGTGAAAAATTCCTTTTAACATGACTTAAGTGAACTCTGAGCTTCGTTGCATTACTTCCCTTCTCGTGACCTCGTTGCGCTTCTTGTTGTCAGGCTTCACACAGTTGTTGTTACTCCTTCCTCGTGTCAGTTTCCAAACGTGAACATAAATGTCTGGCTTCTGGACGTCTTTATGAAGAAGCAACCGTTGAACGTGTGTCCGTTAATATTAGCAACTGACCGGTCACGCAGCTCCGAGTTCGACTGTCACTTCCACCTCTTCTTTTTCTTCTTCTTTTTGGCAATTAAGAGTTCGTTGAACTACTGGTGTGAAGTCAGCTTTAATGAAACTCTTTAAAGTTGTTCTTATCACAGTTTCAGTTTCCCTGACACCAACACCACCATCGAACTAAAACACAACGTGAACTTAGTGAGATGGTGTCAAGACTACAATATTGACAAAAAAATTTTTAACATAAAACATATAAACATACCTCGCTGGCTGACCCTTCCTTTTGAGGTAGAAATGAAGTAATTAAATAAATTCTTAAACTTGAATCATCTTCCTTCACTTACTTGCCAATGCGATGCTGTTATAACGCAAGCGTCTCTGGTAACCTAGCAAGATGCTGGCTTCCACTTCCTACCTTAATCTTCCAAAATAAGAGTCTTAACAACAACAAATATAAATAATACAAAATAAAACATGTAAACTAAAACTATGGCAGTAAAAACAGCTATTAAAACAATTTAAATCTTTACTGCTTCGAATGTTGGGAACCGAAGCCCATTGGCTTTTTTTTTTGTTCAATACCGTTTATTTGTATTTATCTGTTTTGGTTTTTCTTGAGGCATTATAAATGTTTCACTCTCTCGTCACACAGTGTATCTGCGAATAAAGTGTAAAAAAAAAAAATCATAAACGTTACCAAAAACTAGTGAAAGGGTCTAAAATATGATTTGGTAAATGAAAAATCAAAAGCGAAAAGATTAAACCGAGATTATGATGCCATGGCGCAGTCCTATGTGGTCCTCGATCGGACGCACAGGACAACAAGGGAGAACGCCGAAGTATCACACACAGAGAAGTGCAGAGAACTGGAGGCCCTCAAAGCACAAAATTATGAGCTCCAACAAGAGATATTTTCTTTGAGGAATAAACTTCAAACGATTAAAGCAAAGGCGAAGTCGGAGGATATACCACCTAAAGAAGAGACCCCGGTTCAGAACCAAGAAGATGGCGAAGAAGACAAAAAAGAAAATCCGGAAGAGAGGCTGACAGTCCTCAGAAGAATTGGACAAGCGTTTCTAAATTTATATAATTCTGGAACATTGCGGTACTGGGTACCCTCATGGATATTTTGATTTCTAAATGGGCTATTTGGGGTATAGCGGCGGCAGAGGGTCACATTTTGGGGGTCGCTGGCACCAGGCGCCTTAGGGGAAATTTCGAAAACATTGTACCGGAGCAGGCATGCGTATCAATCTCATGAAAGTTTGATACTGATAAGGCGATATTTGTGGGCATGACGGTGATTTAAAAATTTATTTAGGGTCAAAAATCCACATCATTTGTAGCGTTTGTACTCTGCGTTTCGGCAGTTGGAAATTGTCACTCCAAATCCCAATATATGTAATATCTCCCTTCTCCGAATCAAGTTGCATGTTCTGATACCATTTTTGTGGGGGGACACGCAGCGGTGCGAGCCGCATTAACGTAAGGTCACCAGATTTCCAAGACTACATGTGGGGACATTTCTCGCTCGGTGATAATGTAAAAGCAAATTTATCAAAATAAAATGGAGAAACTGGGACAGTTATAGTTAACATATGTATTAACATTTAAACATTAAAGGCAAATATAAAAGCAGGAGCGTGTCTCTCCACAATGTAGTAATATTACTATTAATAATAATAATAAAAGTCAAACTAAAACTGTAAATATGGCTGCAAATTGTGTACATAGTTTGTAAGCGAGCATACATGAATAAATGGTACCTTGTGTTAATGAACGAAAAGCCCACAGTGGTAACTGAAGTAGCTTGAAACTGACAAAAATAGTAAACAATTGTTTCCTGACAAACTGATTTAGATTGCGGCTCAATTAAAATGACGTTAGTTAAAACTTATTAGCGTTTTTGTGTCTGTGACCATACAGCTGATGGACATTTTGTCTCATCTGTCCGAAGGTTATATAATATTAGATTTATATATGATATATATGTGTATATATATATATATATATATATATATATATAATATTAAAGCCGCAACCTAGGGGGCGCAGTGGAGTCACATTACATTTCAATGCTTTTAGGCTCTTTAGAGGTCAACAAAGGTCATACATATCCAGTTTGGCGCCAGTCGGATGATCCATGTGTGATTTAGAGCCGATTTTATGCGCATGGCGAAGGACTGCAGTTCGCCAAGTTTGGAGAGTTTTTGAATATGATAAAGCCTCCAAAAAGGCCCCTAAAGAGGGGTGCAGAATAATAAAACAGTACAAAAACAGTAGGCCTTCGCAGCGCTTAGCTGCTCGGGCCTAATCATTAACCTGAAATAAAACAGGGATTTAGTAAACCAACTTCAATACATTGACTTTTGCCAAATTGTCTGTTACATTCCAGTTCACTTGGCCTCTTTCCCAGAAGGTCAAACATTGCATGTCTTCCACAGCTGCAAAGTCTATTGTCCAAAATGAGCGTTGGCCCACAAGTCCAGGTTCAGCTGTTTTAGTCGTCAGGTTCAATCAGTACCATCGGCTCGCTTTTCCTGTCATGGGAAAGTGACTGTCGCCACTTGCAAACAAGAGGGGGAAGGAAAAAGGGAAATTATACCCAGAATGCTCTTGTGCACCATACAGCTGCCAAAAATTCCCCTACACACCATCTAAAAAGAGCTCACATTCCCTGGCATCCATGCAGGATGGCTCAAAGTTTTGACCTTTAAAGGACCAATGGAGGGGAATAAAAAAAAAAAAAAAAGTTTCATAAGCCTTGAGCATGTGGAAACACTGCCTTTGGACTTAAAGCCAGCTCATTAGATAAATCTGGAAGCCAGAGAATTTCCATTTGAACATCTTAGAACGTGACCTTGATTAAGACTCAATGACAAAAAGACATTTGACAAATTCTCAAGCTTTTATTCACAAAATCCCCCACAAGAGTTTCAAACGAAACCCCATGGAGGCATCAAGATGAGGGCAACAAGATACAAAAAGCAAACTTTGGCAACAATTGTACAGAGAGCAGAACATGCCATTTCAGTTTGGGAGCACGCTCATGGAACTGAAGCCGGTCGTCCAGCGTCGTCACTCCTTCACGTACGTCCTCACAGCCACAACATCTCCCATTATGCATTTCTGTGGAGGGAACGCAGACAAGGTTATCTGGAGCGAGTCTTTAGAAAGCCATGCAGAAGGCGATGCCAAGGGAGAGAGTGAGGGAAAGCGAGATTTAGTACAAATTTATATTGCTGTGCAGTAAAATTTATCATTTCAGCATTTAATTTAAAAAAAAAAAAAAAAGTGGCTTGTTAAATACTAAAGGACATGCTGAGCCAAACCTGCCCGTAAGATACATGGAAACAGAAATGAAAAGCAAAAGGACAAGATTCAGTGACTCAGTTATTCCACATCGTCCAAGAATATAAAAAGCAATCCCATCTCAACTGCAGTCATTTCTCTACACACCATGCAGTATTAAGGCAGGCCTTCATTGGCTTCAAAAAAAGAACACACACACTTACCGCCACGAGTTTGCCATCAGAGATCTCCCTTTCAATGTTGGTTTCTTTACCATCCCAACTCTGTTTCTGAATAAGCTTGCCGTTGTCCAGACTAACCACAGTCTGCAGGGTGGAGAAGGAGGGAGAGGGACACTGTTAAACTCCAGCATTGGGTTAAAAAAAATAAAAAATAAAGAAAAGACAAAATCTGCAAGTTGTGACCCCTTCCAAATCCAAACGTTGAAATCATTAAGACCCAAACAAACTAACTATCCAACTAACTAACCCTCGTCTTCCGGTCATCAGCCGTCGTCTCGTCGAAAGGCTCGTTCAGCTTGAACTTGACCTCGGTCGTTTTGAAGGCGCTCTGAGATTTCATGCAGATCATCCCCTGGTCGTCCACGCTCATCACGAAGTTGGGCTTGGTTCGGTTCCCCACCTGCCGGGTGGCGAAGCCCACACCTGCAGCACGGTTAGGAGAAACGTGAAGGACTGCAATTTGAGGGGGGGGGTGGATTCATAGAGAACCCGCTCCGCGTCACTTAAGAAAGGGCTCACCCAGTGCCTTCATGTAGTCATCGAAGTTCTCGCTGGAAATCATCTTCCACGTTCCCACAAACTGGTCAACCATTGTCGCAGTCTTTGGTGCGGTTGTCCTCCACAAGAAATGGGAAACTTTCTCTAACCAGCGTGTTGAACTGGTCTGGGAGATGTGAGTGCTTTTAAAGGGCCAGCTCGCTTTTTCTCTCTCTCTCTCTCTCTCTCTCTCTCTCTCTCTCTCTCTCTCTCCCGTAAACGCACGTGAAGCCAATCGCATCCCTCTATGTCACAACACAAGTCAGATATTTAAATAATTTAAGTCCCGCCTCCGATAATCCTAACCTTTCACTTATTAAATCTGTTTTTTTTTGTGTGTGTGTTTTTACCTTAATCTATATATATATATGTTTATAAATAAATCTGGAGGAATTCAATAGTGCAAGAATTTAATGCTGCAGCATGAATTCAAGTTAAATCTGAAGTGAGTTCAAACTAGAGCCCATAACGTGAGAATCTTAAAGTGGGGAATAATACCTGCTCACTCATATTAGGCCAATACTGACCACCAGAAAACAGTATTGTGGAGAAATCAAAGAAAACAAGACGCAGGTGACGAATGGGAGCGAGAGAGCGGCTCGCTCGCATTGAGAAGCAAGGAAATGTGTTTCAAAAGTTTAGTGGGAAGTGAAAGTCGCCACCAGGGCAAATGTTATTCATGCTTGCTTATTTTGTGCGTTGCAATCTGATTGACCAGAGCCAAGACATATTCATCTGGAGTATGCAAACAAATTCATCAATGGATGGACAGCCAAATGGATGAACATTCATGCAAATGAAAGGCAAACATATTAAAAATCTATTGAAAATGGTTAACCTGATCTTATATTTATGTCTCGCATATGATAGTTGCGTTAGTTTCTCTTGGACTGCTTTTATTTATTTTGGTTAATTTTATAAAAGTCCGGCTGTGTTAAAATGTTAGCTAATACTCTGTACTTATTACAGACAGCTTTGTTACTCAAAACAATTTTAACATTTTTTAATTGGTTTGTCGCGTTTACAAAAAAGTATATCTGAGGTACTGAGTTAAAACAAAATTCACAACGAGCGCTAAGCAATTCTATACAACTTACAAAGAGAGTCATATTTAGCTAAACATATTGTTTTATTGTACATTTCCAAGATTACACACACGTATAAATACAGGCAAATTCAAACAGGTGGTCATTTCTTGGCTCCGGCTTTGGTCTGCGGGTCCTTGTCTATGCAGCGGGACTGAAACGCGCTCAGCATCTCACGGCAAGTCAACCTTTCCCCCTTCATCACCAGCCTCTCTCCGTCCACTGCGGTTCCAAAAAAAAAAAACAGAAGACACAATGAGATGACTCAGAGGAGGCGGCACTGTGTGAGGAGTGAAACACAGGGAACGTTAACTCTGAGCAAATGTCAAGCACCACAAAGAGACTCTGCTGACCCACGGCAAATATTTGTGGACTGTGGGGCAGAAACGTGCCAAAGCTCACGCTCATCAAACCACCGGGAGCTAAATGAGGTAAAACGTGGATGAAAAAAAAACAAACAAAAAAACGTAATGTTGATATATGAAGTGTTCGTTACTGACGGCACATTAAGTCTTCTTAATCTGCCGTTCAATAGAAACTTGGATCTATTCAGAATTTTTAATACAAGGCCTTGGACTCAGATCCAGGCATGTGAGAAAAAAAAAACAGCCCATAATACCCTGGAACAGTCTGAACGGTTTTTCTGACATTCATTGAATACATAATATTAATTCAGGTGCAAACAGACAAGAAAAACTGAACAAAAAAGAGCTTTCAGTAAATATAACAAGAGCACAATTTCTCGTGAGAAATAAATAAGGACAAAATAGATTTATTCACATCTACTTCAGCTACAATTACAAACAGGCATAAATCTGCTGCTCCACATTACAGAAAACAGACAAAGGTCGTTTAAAACCGGCAATCCGAGGAAGTTCTCACGGAGAGCAGGCTGAAAGTTGTTGAAAAGAAGTCTCCAAAAGCAATAAAATGTCGTCACAAAACATAGAGCATGCTGTTGTCGCATGCCTCTACCTGCTTGGGAACTGAACCACTGCAGCTCTACAACACTAGGAAGCCTTCACTGTGATACAAAATGCTAGAGCGAGAGTTCTGATGAAGTTCAGTAAGGATTTCTCAAATTTTAGCTTCTCTGCATTGGTTTCCCGAGAAATACATGAAATAACTTTTAATTCTTCCTCTTAAATATAACATTTAATTGCTTCATTTGTTCCCAATAGGCCAGTTTGCTTTCAGCTCTTCCTGTTGAAGGGGAGAGTTTCCTCTCCACTGTCGCCACATGCTTGTTCAAGATGAACCAATGGTGCAAAGTTAAGGTCAACGCAAAAGGCTAGACTTTGTTACGTAGATAACTTTAGAACAAATGGTATTGAATAATCCGCTTTGACTGTATTGTATAATTGGGTTGTCTTGGAATAAACTGATTCGAACCTAATTCAATTCTATGTCTAATTAGACGATATAATCGTAACTTTAAAAGACTCTCAATCTCCTATGATGTTCCTTCTGTTGAGCAGTAGAACATTACCCAACAGATCAGATCCCACTAACATTCAACAGGTACTCATTCAAAAAAAAAAAAAACAGCTAAGCTGCATATGACCCGATTTCTTACCATACGTTACGTCGATTACTGGTTCCGACTTGTCGTGTTTCACCACAGAAATCACCTCACAGTTCATGTTGGTGGAGCGGGCCTTATCTGAACCCACCAGAGCCAGAAACTCTCTGAAAAGACAAGCAGGCGTCTGGGTCTTTGAGTCCTCCACATCAAGACTACATGTGCAAACTGTTCTTACTCTGGTGCATTAAACTTTAACAGTATCAATGTTTTCCAACCCTGGTCCTCAAGGCAAAATCTGAATGTTTCGTACTATTTCCTCTGAGCCTTATTGGAGTAGATTTAGAGAAAACCATCAGGTAATAGGAGACTTTTTTTATTTACTAAGGAAGGAAAATTGAATGTGGAAAAAAACTACACAAGAAATCTAGACTTACTTATTAAATCTATTGAAAGGACAAATTTTATCTTTGAGAAATCACTTCATGCCTTGAATTTTACAGCCGAGCAATGAGTATTTTTGCTTTCGAGCTGCTGACTGTGAACCAGCAGCGACATGCAGGTGCATTAAACAATTAATAAAAAGGACAGCTTCAGCTTTTCAACCCTTCGGAACAGCGACGGGCAAATAAATCCTGGTTCTTGATACTCTTCGTGAGCATCTGCTATTTTCTCACTAACAACAACAACAGCAACCCTGCCATTATCACACAACATTTGTGAGGCAACGCCATTCCAACACAACAATAAAGCTGAGCGAAGGTTCCTCACCTTGTTGAGCGGACATTGGACTCGAACGGACAGAACTGAACGGTTATTTTCTTCACAGCTTTCAATAACACGGTAGTTTTACTGGTGGCCGCCATGTTTTCTGGAATGGCGACCTCCTTCCTCGACAGGAAGTGAAGCTTTTTGTTTGAACCACTAGAGGGCGGCAGAGGATGGGGAATCTTGCAAAGTGAATATTTCCCACTTTGGGTCTATAATATAATATAATATAATATAATATAATATAATATAATATAATATAATATAATATAATATAATATAATAATATAATATAATATAATATTATAATATAATATAATATAATATGACTTTTTTTAAACTATAACTGCTGACTAATTTGTGTCCTATCTCCTCCTCAGGTATGATGCCATTTTTGTTTCCTTTTCTTGCACATTACAACACATATATTCACACATGCCCACTATGCACCACTGATTTCACTCAGTGGTGCATGAAATTTTGATTTCTAAGTTAATTTGAATTAAATAAATCAGTCTTTTAGTTATTTTTAATATATATGTGGTTAATTTTTCAGTGGCCTTTGAACCACAACAACAACTCCAAAAGACTGGCAGAAGTGCCTGACTCAATATTAAAAGTTTGTGGTAATATCTCACAGAGTTTGTAGAGTTTTGCAAAATAGTTCAAATTCAGATTTGTTTGATTTTATTTAATTTTTTTACTTATTTCAGCTCACCTATTTTTACTGCACAACTCCAAATGTCCATAAAGACAAATGTGATTTATGTCTTTGATGATACTGATGGTTTCAGTAGAGCGCAATTTTGTCTTCCACATACAATCAATTTACAGTTCAGTTCCTAAAGACTTTTCTCGATTCTTTTACAACTCACAATTTGCAAAGTAGACACTGATAGACATGCATTTATTTTTCCCATAGACAACCAGCAGCTTCTTACTTAAATTCAAGCAGAAACTTAGAGCAGACCATGCTGCTCCAATTCATGCATATGCAACCAGCACCAATTGAATACATGCCCAAATATTCACTTAGTTTTAAAGAGAGCATTAAAAACCAGAATTAAGGGGTGGCCGATGAGGTGCAGTGCTCATGGCAGAAACAAAAGAAATGTGGAAGTATTTTTTTTCTTCAAACTGTTTTCTTCTTCCATACTTACCCAGACCCATGATTTTTAAAGCTTATAATTTATTTTGCATCCAGACTTTTCCGTATTCCATTTGAGCTCTCTGTCAATTTTTTTTTCTGGCATTATTTGGGCAAAATGTTGATTTAAAATACAAAATGATACTGATGGAAAAAGCAGAGTTTTGTCCCTGGTTGTGCGCCAAAACCCATTAAAGGAAAGCCCAGAGGCAAAACGACTGTGACTCTTTGCTGCTATCACCTCCTTTTGGAAGAACCGAATCACATTAGAGGGCAAACGAGCCACAGAGGGGGGGGCCAAAGGGGTCTGTCAGGAATTGAGTCAACAAAGGAGGTGCTGCTCTCCAGACGGACATAGATGCACATCTCATAATCAAAAAGACACGAACAATGCACTGCCTGCAAACAGATTTGAAAAAGACACACTAATCAGTTCCTTGCATGTTTGGATTTGCATTGTTGGCCTTCTGTTTTCTTTTTCTACATATGACTACAGTAAATGTAATCTCAACCTCATCCATGACCTAAGAATGACTCTTAGATGATCATATCGTTCGTTTCCCATAAATGATCTTGTGTTGTGACAGATGACCCAACTTGTCTTCCCATTTAACATTGTTCACCATTGCATTTACACTTCCTGAAACTCTCCTGGCTGTTTGGGGGATATTTTTAGACCCTCTTGTTTTTCAGGACGTGCAAGGAGCAAATGTGTTATTCTCAGCTGAGCACGGCCCAGCTTTACACAATTTGTCCCCGACTTTAAAATGCTTCGAGTCTCTTTCCTGAGCGGCCAGCAGTCCGAGCTGGCCTCTGACAGCCGCGGTACTCTAAATTTAGACATAAGGCTACTGAAAGGCAGAAGCATTTCCTCTACACACCCCACATGCGCCACACACACATGCAAACAGCGAGCTGTTGTAGGAAATGTACTCTTTGTGCAGGCAGTAAGAAAGTGGGGGAGAGGCTGCTGAGAAACAATGAATGCACAAGGGAATGTTTGACCTGAAAGGAAAGCAACTTATTGTCTTGGTGTAGAATTTCATCCATCACGGTCTCAGTCTGAGCTTAAAGATTTGCTTTTAATGGAAGCAAATGCATCAAACAGTTTCTTCTTGTGTGTGTCGCTGATATTCCTGGGAGTTATTGCAAAAAAAATAAAGGTTACAACCTTCTCTCTTTGTTTTACTGTAACATACATTAGCTTTTCCTAGTAGTTATTCTCTCTTCGGGTTAAATCAGGAATGCAGCTGCACTGTTGACACTAATAGTCTGAACCCAGGTGTTTCAAGTATAAATACCACAACCAGAATAGGTGCGAACCCCTGGAGAGCTCGGCTGTAATGTTACTGTTCTGCCTTTATTATGTTCATCACTCAAGTGTCTGCTTCTTTTGAATCACAAGGGATTTTCTGCAAGTATGCATCCACAAAAAACTGAAGTACATGTAATCTCTTTATCCATCTCTCTAACCCTTTGTAATGTAATTTCACATGGACTTCATTAATCATAGAACGCATAAATCCATAAAAATACTGAAAAGCTACCAGGTTCCTGGAGGCAACCTCTCATGTATAAGCGATTGAAATAAAATTTGCAGAAATCCCTCCAGGTATGCTATTTAATAAAAAAATAAAAAAAAACCTGTACAATGAAAAGTTGAATGAAACCCAGCTAATGCTGGTTAATCAGGTTCAGGCTTGGGTTCAGGTTTACATAAATTCCAAAAAGGTAAATAATGTTACAGCAAGTAAAAACTTTTTTTTTTAAATACACAAAAAACAAAAAACAATCAAAGTACTAAAAATGAGGGATAAGATGGTGTGCCCACACAACATCAATAACAGTCCAGACAAGATAGGGAGAGTGCCAACAGTGTATATTGTTGTCAGCTAATAATTACTACCCACACCATTAACATATGTGCAATAAACAAAATAGAAATCAGGATATCAACCATCCAGTCAGGCACAATTCCTCCTGGCTGGTCCTGCATTAAAAAGTGATATTCCTGTACGGATGAAGGAGTGTTTATCTATTACTTTTCATAGATAAAAGTTTGAGACAGAGGTCAGAAGGTTGAAATGCATACAGTAAACATCTACTGTTTACTGTAGATGTTTACTGTACAGTAATGAGGAGTAAAACGTACTCCTCATCACATTTAGCCATGCCGCAGCCATACGGCTTTGTGTTTCTATTGGGATTTTAGATAAAAGACAAAGACAAAGTGGTGCATTATGAAAATGATGCATGGTTTTGAAAACTTTAAATCTGAATCTGAATTCAGCCATATTTACTATGATGCCAGTTACCTTCAATAGTTATCTAATTAGCAAACAGTTTCATCGTTACACAGTTTCTATGAACATGTTCTGCAAAGGCCTCAGAGATTTATTAGAGAGTAAACACCATCAAGACGACCACAGCAGACAGTTTGTGAAGAACTTTGAAACAGAGTTAAGCAGCAAAGCAAGATCTCAACTTTTAACAATTCACAAAGTACAATCACTGTTCAACACGGGGCCATCCAAGTGAGCTGACAACTAAAGTCAAAGGGAAGATGGATGGAGCTAAATACAGGGCAATCCTGGAAGAAAACCACCTTAGAGGTTGCAAAACTCTTGGGGAAGGAGGCTGACCTTTCAGCAGGGCAATGACGTTAAACATATAGTAAGATCTACAGTGCAACAGATCAAAGCACTTTCATGAGCTGGAATGTCCCAGTCAAAGTCCTGACGTAACACCAAAAGAACTCGTGGCAAGATAAACAAAAAGATCATTCAAAATTGGATGACTTCAGGCTAAGTCATCCAATCTGACTTAGCTTGAAGTCTTTTTGCAAAGATAAATATCACTAACTTTAGATCTGTAAAGCTTGTAGAGTCATAGTGCAAAATCCTCCTCCTGCTATTTTTTTTTTTTTTTTAGCAAAAAGTGGTTGGGGTTAGGGTATTAACTCAAAGAAGAATGCAGATATGTGTCATACTTAAGTAGATTTTTATCTGTAGCAAGGTTGAAACCGTGCACAGCAGAGCTGCACAGTTTACTTTCACTGTGCAGCTCTGCACAGCAATGTTTATGAACCCTTTATGCAGAGCACTGAAGTCGTACTTTGTTATAGCTATTTATAAAACCATCACTGTTTCAAAATGCAAACAAAATAAACACTGGGCAGAAGTAGATTCCATCGCATACACCATGACAGTTTAGAAACCACAGAGGAAAACTGAAAAAAAACAAAAACAAACAAAAATACCCTCACTAATCAGTTCAAAACGTTGAAGAGCTGACAGTTCATACAGGTAAATAATCTTGAATTATTAATTAAAGCATATGGCTTATTTTTTACGTAGAAAATCACGATAAGTAACATAAATACACCCCTTAAGACATCAGCCTGTGTGTAGTTAATCTATGCATGCCCATTAGTATTTTATGTACTAAAATAATTGAACTTTTAACACTTCTGACTCATTGACTATTCCTGTATAATCCCATAACTTTTAATACAACATGTAAAGTCTTTATTGGCACAAAAGCCATATTGATTTGGAGCTTTTAGTTCTTCTGAAACATTATTTTTGGCGCAAATTAATTAATAGTGCAACCAACAATTACAATCATTTTTAAAAAATAAGAATTTTATACAATGATTGGATTTTTGTTTTATTGACACAAAGGCTGCTTTGTTGTGGAGAATTAGTTTTCTCTAATATCTATTTTTGTACTTTTCTTGCTAATATTTTATAATATATTTTCATTTAAATTTTGCTGTCTTCAAAAGGGCCCAAACGAGGACTGGGTTTACAAATTAACCCTTTGCTATAACACGTACAAAACAACGGTTTTTAATTATGTAACGTTTTAGTTAAATAAATTTGATGTGAAACTGATTCAAATTGGATTGGGGCTGGGAGGCCAAAACCCAACTAAAACTCATAGCAAAATGTGTCTGAGCGCCGCCTCCATCCTACTACATTTCCCATGACTCTTTGCGCTTCAGCTTTTCGCCGCTCCTCCTCCCACCGGCGTTCCAGGCTGCAGCCTCTACAGCTGGCGGAGCGACCGCCGCACAGCGCGGCAGGCTGGACTGAACTGAGAAGCTCCTCGTCTCCGTCGCCTTCCTGAAATGCGCTCGGGCTGCGCGGCGAGACACATCTCTACTTGTGGCCTCCACAAGCACAGAACCCCGCTTCTGTCCCTCTGCTCCTCCAAACGCAGCGCCGCGGGGGGCGGGAGGCTTTGAACCAGCAGCTCACTGAAGGAGCCCGGCCACTTTGGGACGCGGGCAGCCGCTGGACGCGCCTCGCGCCTCGGGTCTCTGGGTAAGCGCTCCTCTCCAAGCCTTCGCACGTGAGTGTGTAAAAGTTGTCATTTGTAAAAGGTCGGAGAATGTTGAGATATCTGTGAGGGTTTGGGGAAAAGTTGAGCTGCATACAGGCAGGCAGGCAGGGAGGCAGGCAGGCAGGCAGGGAGGGAGCGGCGCGGCGCGGCGCGGTGAAGTGACTGCGGCAGCCTTGGTGGTCGCGCTGAAAGCAGAATTGGAGAAATGGTGAGGGGAGAAACTTGTTGCCGTCTGGGGCATACATTTTAGTGTTGACAAATGGCACCAGGCATCGGCGTGACACTTCTCGCCAACTGTCAGAAATCAGATGTGCTGCTGCTGATCAACTTCGTTTATGCTTTTAGTCCGTCATTCAGGGTTTATGTCAGCTGTGTTGAGCTCATTTTTGCAGAACAAACGTGGGAAGCTGTCAACATTTCTAATTTAATCCTCAATAGGTGCTTGCTTAACAAGATGCAAATCAACTTCCCTCATTCTTTTCGACTTTGTCTTGTTGTTACAGCTTTGCACACATGCACAAAGACAACACTGATGTGTGTGAGTACTTGTATGTATGCACATGAAAAGCGAGTGCCTTTTCAGTGGCTGAAATAAATGACGACTTTTAGCAGTCAATTAATTTGTAATTAATTGAAAAAAAAAAAGAACTCTTTCATAACCAGAATTGCTTAACATTCAAGCAATGAGAGAGAGAGAGAGAGAAAAAAAATCCCTCCTTGAAACAAATCAACCAGCTTAGATTTAACAATCTAAACGTTATAGGTAATTCCTGTAAGTCAGGTATAAAATATGAACCTCGGTTGAATGAGTTTAGTCAAATCAGTTGATTCTGGTGCATCTGAATGAATTAGTTTCTTCAGGAAAAAATATTTCGGCTTTGCAGTTAAGAGTTAAACGTGTTACATGGACTTATTATTCCGAGTAACATTTCAAGCTGTAATTTCTGTTGTGATTATAGTTGCAGTTAATAAAAAACCAAAATATAAGTTCTCAGACAATTATAATGCTGGACAAGAAGATTGTGAGACAACTGAAAAGTATGTCCATGTGTTAGCTCTGAGTCCTTGGCGGGCCTCCTTTTGCCTGATTTTCTGCTTCAGTGCTGCGTAATCAGCCTTTCATTCTGGTGAGGTGTTCAAGAAGCCCGGGTTGCTCAAAAAGCAGCGCTCACGTCTTGCGTCGTTGAGTCTCATCTTCCTCTTTATAACACCAAGATTGAGTATTTTATTTTCTTTACATGAAATAAAATACTCAAGATAAAAACCCAGTTGGATTTGCGCAGTTTTTTTTTTACCGCAGTTTTTTCTTCCACTCAGTTTTCCAACACTTCTCTTAGATACAACCCACTTTGAACAGCAAACCTTTTGTGGCTCACCTTCCTGGTAATAATCTCTTGATGATGTGGGTCATAATGTGTCCACAACCTAACATTTTATGTAAAATATGTATTTTTATTGGTCCTTTGTAATATACTAACATTTTTGGTATTTAATTAAATGCAAGTCACAATCACCCAGAACTGACAAAAACTATTATAATACATCACTCTTAAAGTTAAATTGTAAGGAAATGTCACCGTTTGGGGGGCCTGAAACTGAAGCACCAGATTATTTAGTTGATTTTAGAAAATTCTTCCTCTCTTCAGATAAATCCAAAAGGGTTTTTTCCAGGCAAAGTTTCGCATTTCAAGCGAAATTTTTGACAGGATGAAGCGGTGAACAGCGTGAACACCAGTCCCATGCACAAACAGCAGCCGTCGAGTCACCGACGGTAAGATGCGTCTGTAAAAGCCGAGTTTTATAAACATCCTAATTCACTCACGATGACGTGAGTGACCTCTTTCCTCCACCTGATGTCGAAGCCGTCAGGCGTGCCTGCACGGCCGAACACGCCTCACCGTACTGCGTCCTGCGTGGTTATGCAGATGAGAAACGCGCTCAATTCAACAACAAATCCACCCCTTCTGCTCACCTGCCAAATAAACCCCCCCCTTTTTTTCACACTCTGGCGGTTCTCATTTATCTTATTCACACACGCTGGCACACGCACATAGACACGCTAACAGAGCCAACAGAAGCCTCCACCCCCCCCCGCTTCAGCTCCCGTTGATGTGCGCGGTTGTTGAATATGCTGGCAGAAACCCCGCAGCAGTCTGGCTGCCACACAAGTTGACATTCACTTCAGCAAACACAATTTGCACTTTGTTTTAGCTTCCCTTTGCATTCACAGCACTTCCTTGTGTGATATGCTAAACATTAATGACGTCTCCTCTTTCTGGTGGCATCTTTTGATGAAAACATGGTGAATGAATAACAATTTCTCCCCGGAAGCGGGTTAGATCATTGTCTTTACATAAACATACTTCTTTTTTTTTTTTTTTTTTTTTCCTAATCACCGATTGACAGCAGCGATAAATGCCTTTCGCTATTTGAAACCCAGATTGAAGTCGAAGGATTTAAATAAAAACATCTCAAGAGGCTCAGTCCTGTGTTATTGTGCTACTATGTGTGCATTGTGCAGAAGTGACAGAGAAGCTTTGGCGGCTTAAAACGCACACATGTCAGAAGGGTCAGCGCGGGAAATCTGCACATCGCTAAATCCCCGTCACCCTGTAAGCAACTGGCGGCGTGGCGGCGAATGGCAAATGCTTTGTGACAGTTTTAACTCGCCGGTATTCATGGCGGACTGCTAATCCGGGAATTTGGATGGCGATCAGGGTGGGTGTTTGCAGCTGTTGCACAAAAAGTAAGAGATAAGTTGGAAGCAAATGAGGACAAGGGTGGGCTACTAAACCGTGTTTATTACAAGAGGAAAGACCATTGAAACAAACACCCAGGTTAAAAGTCCTACTGTTAGATTAAATCTTATTAATAGATCATATGCAGTACAAATAGGGCAAGACGATAAATTGATTCTAATGATTATTTGAAGATTTAATTTTGTAGAAAATCTGGATTTTTAAAATTTTTTTGGTCACCAATGAACTCCTTGGGTTTCCGAAGGTCAGAGTGAGGTCAGCCTGTCTTCTGCAATTATGCCAACTCACAGAAGGAATGACGGAAAATATTTTCCTAAAATAGCTTTTATGTCAATGTTTTGTCATTTCTTTTTGTACGGACAATATTAACTTGTGCAAATGTTTGCATCTTTAGCCTTAAAAACCCTGTTGTGTGTTTTCAAAGTGTTCTCATGTAACATCCACATACATTTCTGCGCTCATTAAAATGTCTCCGCTGGATCTGGAGCGTCCCTTATTCTGAAAAGGCTAAATTATAATCGCTCCATCTCTGACTGCTTTGGCGGGCGGCGCTTCATCACTGGCTGTCGAGATGTCGTTTAGCAGACTACACACATTTCACAGTCACTTAGGCTTTAACAAGCAGGAACACCATCCCCATCATTTGAAGGCAAACAGCGGAGCCGTGGCCCCAGATTTTACAATTACGCTGCGCGCCCTGTTTGACACTCCTGTCCGTCGGAGGCGCGTACACCTGGGGGAATTAAAGCGAAGATTGAGTCTGGAGGAGGGCGCGTTGCTCTGACTAGCAATGAGACGTTAAATGTCCAGCTTCCTGTGCACTGAGCAGAATTCAATCAAAAAAACATGAAAGAAAACCACAGTGAATGGTCTGGGATAGAGTAAACAGGGGAGGTAATTTTTTTTTTTTTCATTAGTAAGCGTTTCCTGAAGGTTTTATTTATTTATTTATTTATTTTGGTCAACAGATTCATCCTCTCTCCTCATGTAAGCAGTTTCATTGAAACTACCCAAAAATAAAGAGGAAACCTCTGAGTTAGTATTAGTGTTTTTACTCTCGACATTTATTGAAATGTGGCCTATTTAAAGTGAGCGTGTGGTTGGTAACAGAAGACAACATTTGCAGTCAGAGACACTTGTGCGGCTTCTGGCTGTGTAGCGAGGAGCACACTGTGACGCAACCGTTGGTGTTGCTGGGTGATCTCAAAGAAGGTTTTTGCTGGCCATTACTTTGCTTATCGCACTGCTAAAGCAACATAAAGGGTAAAGCTGCAGCTTCTCTGCTGGGACAAAACTTTGACTTTATCTAGAATAACATTCTTATCACTTTGAGTAGAAAGAAAGGCAACATTACTGTAACTCCATGAGCTCTTTGTTTAAATTTGCTGCGTGTGTTGTGAATGCTGGCTGCTTTACTCCCTAATGCTGTGTTGATGAGTTGCTTCCCTGCTCTGAGGTCCTCCTCGGAAACACAGACGTCCCTGCTACAGTGTGAGTCACGTGCCGGGAGAGTTATTTGTTGTGGCGTAATGAGGTTGAGCGGCGGTGGCTTTCTGGTTGTCGGAGAACCAAATGGTTCTCTGTTGAGAGCAACTGTGTTTGACTCAAGGAAACTAATCTGTTTGCACTGTCGGTGATCCAATCCAGCATTTGGCTAAAATGGTCCCAAAATAAAAGCTAGAAATCCATTGATAAAGTTTTATTCTATTCTAATGATGCAACTAGTTTATCCACATGAACAAAAAAAAAAAAAAGAGAGAGAGAGAGAGTTCTGACTCAGAGTTGGTCATAATTACCGTAGTTGTTGTTTTTTGTTGTTGTTGTTTTTTATCTTGAAACTTAGAAATTCAGACTTATTACTGCAGAATGAAATGAATGACACATTGCGTGGAACTCAACAGTAAGAGCCGATACGCACCCACAAGGAAACTGTGCTTCGGGAGAGCAAAAAGTTAATTTTTTAGCAAATGGGTGCTAGAGTGTAAAAATGTGACTTTTTAAAATAGAGACTCTTCCAATCAGATGCAGAACCAGAACCCTTACTAACATCATTTTTGGATAAAATATGGTCCATATGCTATGAACCAGAAAAGGTTCATAGCATATGGACCTTTTATGGTTCATATGCTATTGTCTGTGTGTCTGCCCATCAGATTTTCACCCTTGAATTTGCAGCCAAATGTGCTGCACACAAGCCTAATGCAAGTGAGGGTTTCATAACATGCATGAAAGCAAATGTTTCATGGATTTTAGTAAATCTTTGATTGTCCAGACGACGTTAAGCTTCGTTTAAACCTGTCTGCCTGTTCGGTTTGGCCTTCTTTGGATATATTTCAGAGTGTAGAGGCACAGAATGCGGCAAATAAAGCTGGTGTTAAGAGAATTAATAACTAAGGACAGGACTTAGTCCGGCGAGATTCATTACTTCACACCTCAGGGACAAAGAGCTTAAACAGACATCAGGAAGGTTAACAGGATTACAGTAAGGTCATTATTTCATACTCTTAAAGCTTAATCTGTTAGGGATTTGTAAATCTTAGCCATCAGACTTGAGGTAGAAATATTTAGAATTGTAAAATAAAAACAGTCATTTATTGCAGCACTAACAGAGCTCAGTATGCTATCTTTTAAGGAAAGGTAAAGAAAATGTCACAGTTACATAAATCTGACTTAGTTTCACTAAAGTGACATTGTTTGGTGACATTCTCTGGCTCTAATTTCGTCACTGAATGAAGCTGTTTTTCAGAACTTCAGATTTTTATGCCCCAAAAAGCCATTTAACAGCCGCAGCTTTTCTAAAATAAATTTAGCAGCCCTGCAGTTAGATGCTGATAAGATCATGCTTATGTTGTAATTAATAGCCTTGTAAATGCAGCGGAGGAAATGGACAAGAGCTGGAGTTGACAGCACATATGCACTTTATTGCATTTTGGGAACATTAAACGCATGCAAAAAAATAAAATGATAGTGACGTAGCCACCATCCAGAAGAGCTTCCACAGTCAGTTGATAGTCTGGTAGACTCAGTTTGATTGGTTACTAAAATCACAGCATTTGTTACATTTTCAGCTGGTGTGGTTCACTTTCACACTGCATTCAAAGAAAGCCTTTTGAGTGCAGAATCAAATTGAGAGTTTTAGTTTTTTTAATTCCTAATTTTGTTTCATTTACACACAAATTGTTCTACCTCAGAACTGAATGCAGAAATGATAAAATACACTTTTATCTTTGGGGATTATATTTTCTCCAAATCATTGGTACATATATATATTACTGTTTTTACTGTAGGCTGCTTCAGATAGATTGTAGTTATTGTTTATTCTAAGCTCAAAAGTGCAGCTATACTTCTTTACCTCTTATTTAAATCTATAATTTTGTTATATAAAGTCTCCAATTCCAGATTGAGAAATAATTTGATGCTGGTGAAGAAAGAAGCATAAATCTACTGCAGCACTCCAAAAAAAAAAAAAGATAGTTCTCTTTGGTAATTTAGTACTTTTGTCCACAGCTTTTACAGTTTAGAAGCTTCTGAAAGGAAAAGGAGACAGACTCAGTCAGACAGCAATAAAAACACGGCGCTGCAGTTAGACGCAATAAATGAGAGAAATAAAAATGAGACCATAATTTTGTGCTTGATATTGATATGAAACCTGATATTGATTTGCATTGTCTGAGTTATCATTGCTTCTTCTCTTTTGCTCCTCAAAAGCAGTAAAAACCTCATGAAATAGATTAATTAAAGGGAATTTTTTCTGTTTTGTTTTTGCTCGTCCTGTCTATTGTAGTCTCCACAGCGTCCGTTGCTCTGGTTTTACAAAAAGGTAAAAACGAATCAAACGGCAGCAGATGGGTGTTTATTTGACTCTTTCATTTTTGCCTGCTTCAGGAAATCCTTTCAACTGTAAATGTAAAGCAGGGAAATTACCTAATGTTGAGCTGAGTCAAAAGTAATACAGTTAATCAGTGGCAGGGCACATGACATAATCTGAATATGGAAAAATCCATCAAAATATTTGATTTAAATGCCTAACTTGGTAAAGTTTATAAGGTTTTAGCATTAACTGCACCAGTTAGGCTTTGCGCTTTCGTAAAGCAAATCTGAAACACTTTCTAAGTTTATCACATTTTAATCTCCTGCCTGTTTGTGTGGTTAAAATGGTGTTCCTACATTTTTAAAATCTTTTTTTTGAGTTTCCAGGGGAAATGTGAGAGTGATAGATGGGGGTTTTTCAAGAGAAAAGAGAAGCTGACACTCCCCTCCCACACCTGTTGCTGTGCACTGCTACTCAGCTGGTACAGGGGCCTTCATGGTGTACAGAAAATGACCTGTGACTTGCTGTTATCCTGTATTGACAACCAGGCTGTTTCTATAGACGTTCAATATCGCTGCAAACTAACGGCTCCCACATACTCAGGCGTACGCATTCTGTGAGCCGCATGGACGGCTGCGGTGTCGTAGTCGAGCATACCGATGGCCGACATTTCTTGTGACAAATTCCTTCATTTCCCACAATCCAAATGGATACTATATGAGGTTTGATGAGCTGGTTCGGTGCCTCATTTCTTCTTCATCAATTGCACAACTGTTACAGCGACACAAAGTTGCACTGTGTGTCTGTGCGACTGGTTGCGACGACTCTAAACCTCTTTAATTCTGTGTCGCAGACTAAACGGTTAAAAATATGAACACTGTTTACTGCTTAAGTGGCCATAAAAACTAACATTTGTGCGGATATCTGCTTTGTGTCTATTTTAAGTCTACCTCAAGTACACACGGGTCTCTGCAGAGTGAAGTACGCCCAAGTGTGAGGGAGCCTTAAGATGTCAACTTAAGAAATTAGTTCTCCTTTAATTAGAAACCAAAAAGTTTGTAGTCATGACTGTAACATCTCTGATAAGCTTCTTAAAATTTTGGGTCAAAAAGTTCTAAAACGTATTTATGTATTTTATGTATTTATGGAGTTTTTGTTTTAAAAGGAAGCCAATAAAAATTGCTCGAGGCAGAAAAAAGAAACATTGCACAACCTTTTCATTGTTTTTATGATGTGTTTTTCTGATATTGAACACATTCCTTACGTGTTTTAGAAGAAGCAAATTGTAACAACCTTTTAAGCTAGGCTTATTATATCAGCTTGTCAACCTCTGGAGCTCAACGTGTTGGATGTGTACAAACACCCAGCAATGAAGTGGAACTTGTTCTTCCTGACCTACAGTGGTTGGAATCCTGCCTGGTCATGCCCAGTGATGCACCAGCAGTCAGAAAACAAACAAAACATAGCAGAAAACATGCAATCACATACCGAAAACACAAGTACTTCAAATAAATGAACCCACGCAGGTAAATTAAAGCATTTCGAACACACACTTCAGAGGAAGCTTAGTAGCTTCCTCTGAATATTTGGGTTTGCATAATTCCAGTTCGACTCTGTGCTGTGAAGCAACAAATACTTCCCTTAGCGCTGCGTAGAGAAAGATTGACATAATTACTGTATGTAGAATAACTGAACATTTTGAAAACAATTCACTAAACTCTGCTGCAAGGAAGCTTTAGGGGGAAATCTGAGTTCCTATTTCTAGAAATTGTACTTAGCAGAATTTATGTTATAAAATGTGACTAGTAGATGGTTATGACTTGCATAATATGTTACTGTGAAAGGTCATTTACCATGCAAGGTTATTTGTTATATGTGTCTAAAGCTTAACTAGAATTATTATTAATGTAGTCGACAGATCTATCACCATGACAACACTAACATGCTCTCATGTGGTGTTCGTGCGATTTAAGCTTCGAAAAAATTTTTTACAGGAAGAGTCTCTTGATGTTTCCTGATGAGGGAAACATCTCATTTTAATCTCATTTTATTTCCAACAAACTGGTTTCTGATGTCAGGGAGATGGAACGTCACGCCAGCTGACTCTGAGCTATGCCAACAATCTCTAGTTTTAACAACAGACATCTGACTGAGATTTCTGTCAGTGTACAAAGTTATCTGAATGTCACGTAAAGAAAACTAAAATAGGAACAGTGTGAAAGAGAAACTGATGCTAATGTAAATGCAGAGATGTGAGGAGAGAAACTGCAATTAAATTGAACAAAAGAGCAATTACAAACTTTTTTCTTTCCATATATTTAAACGCATTGAAGAATACATTAACATCACTCGCACATAAAGAGATAGTGTGTATCTAAATAATATAAAATTAAATAATGTAACGTTAATGTAAAGTTGTGACATAATAAAACAGTTTGCACTGTGTAACTACTGAGTTAAACATTGCCACGTATATTTTCATTTTCAGGTTATTTAATTACATTTTCAGGTAATTAAGATATCAAAAAGTGTCTGATAAAGGAGATTCACTGGGAAGCATATTCTAAATGACTGAACATGACTAAAGAGAAAAAAAAACTTTCCTGTCCTATATGTATTGCCTTTTATTATTTTTACATGTTTTTTGAATAGGAAAAAATATAATTTACGGCTTTTTGGAAAATATAATGGTGAAAGACAATGAAAGCGCACTAAAAGGTTTCTTAATTTTCATAGTTTAAATTGACAGTGTGAGGGTGATTTTATTTTTTTCTGTAGGATTTCAGGAAATGCCCTAAACTTCCTGAACGCTCTTCACATTTATTGAAGTGTTTGTAACTTCAAGCTTCCTTAGCTTGCTTTTTTTTTTTTTTTTATTTAAGCAGGGTTACCTGGAGATATGTTTACTTCTTCGTCCTCAAGTCAAGCAGTGTGTGCAGGACAGGGTGGAGAACCCACAACATCCTCTGTGTAACAAGTCAAATGGAAAGTGTGGTTCTTACACCGACATGTTTAACACTTTTAATAGCTGGGATGAGCTTGTTGTGTTGCACGTGTGACCTAAACATGAGCAAGTGATGACTAAATGTTTAGCTGGATAAAGAGGAGTGGGGATGGAGGAGTGAAACCAGGGGAGACAATGCATCGACAATTGTCTGGAGTGTCCTTGTCGCCTTCATGCAAAGATTTGCTGGTGCAGCAGTTGTGCTTGCAGTTGTACTCTGCTGGGATTAGATGCTATAATGTCATCCGAGGGAAGGATCCTCATTTTAAACACTGCTGAGAGGACAGACACACACATTTCCCTTCATGCATTTAAAGCACAGGCGTGTACTCGCAGGTCCGCTTGCAAACTTTTTGCACTTCCAATAAGCCTTGTCTATATATGCTCTACAAAATGGCTTGTTCTGTTTTTGGAAAGAAGTTCTGTTTCTTGTTGATTCATTGTCTCTTTGACTCCAAGCTGGACTAAACTCTGTGTTGTTCTGTGTATGCAGGATGGTCTTCGTCTTTATCTGCAGTTCTATGTTTCAGCAAACGTTTTGCTCTGAAAAACCAGCAAGCAGTTTTTAATGTATTAATTGTTTTTTAAAGCAAGGGGAATGTTTAATGCTCAGCATAAAACTATGATCCTCAGTTTTATGCTTTTGTATATGGAAACGTGAACTGATCTGCAAATGACTTCACGAGAAAAAATTTAGGGCGTAGTCATTCAGGCCTGTGAATGTGAACCTGCAACTGATCTGACTTTTAGGAAATAGTTTCCAAGTCAACCTTTGCTAATTCTTAAGAGGTTTTGTTTTGGTGAGGCTTTCTGAGTTTTAGTGTCCCATTTACTGTCTTGAGAATTGGCCTGGTGTAATCTGCCACTGCTCTAGCCTGTCAACTTCAAGTTTTAATACGCTGGAAATTCAGAAATTGAAAAATATTTTGGCTACTGTTACATTTTTAAAATCTTTTGACATCATTAAGGTTGATTATTCTCTGTAAAGCTGAGACACTTTCTGAAATACAAATATTTATTGTTAAAAGTCCAAGAAGTCCTCCTTCCTTCACTTTCGGATTCTTCGTTTGAGTCTTTACCACATTCAGATGCATAAATGGATTCAGTTGTTGTCATTTGATTGATTTACTATTTTTGTTAATCAGCATTTACATGTAACCTAATAAATTGGCCAGCGAGTGCATTAGCCAATATAATTTCACTCAATCAAATTCTAGTCAGTTAGATCCATTTGTGAACCTGTTCACCTGCTTTTCTACTAATGAAGTGTACTTGTAAATATAATGTGCAGATCAACAAAAGATACAGTGAAATATTTCATCATCGGCTTCACGTGATGCTCCGGTTTTTATTTATATGGGCCTTTAATCAAAGCCCAGCATGACTGCATGTCAGTGGGTGCATCTGTGTTGGATGCAGCCTCCAGCCATGGCGGTTGCTGCGTAGTTTCTGTGGTGAGCGTCATGCGCTCGGAGAGAAATAACAGTTTACATCTGAGCTGAAACAGGGTTATCTGGGACTTTGGGAGGAGATGATACTCAAAGGTGAGGCTGTTTATTGGTTCTCTGCTCTCTCTCTCCCTTAAAAAAAAAATTCTTGCTAATTATTCCACATGAACTGCACGTAGCCATACGTGCAAGTGAAGGTGTTGTAGGGATTTTCTGTGCTTCAGTTTGGTTGTTTCCTCCCTTTATGTGTTATCAGATGATGGATGGAGAGGCAGATGATCGGTTGCCATCCATCATAAAGAACCTCCCGCTGGCTGACACCATTTTCCACCTTCTCTCTGTATTTCTCATTTTCCTTCCGCCTCTGAGATTCTGTTTGACCCTTTTTTTTTTCTTTCCAATTTACCTTTTCGTTTTCACCACTTCCACCTGGCCTTCCTCTCCCCCTCCTGCTGTTTCTTAGGCGTGTTTCACATTTTTCTCTCAGTTTGTCCACTTTCTATTCCTCTTTTGCCATTTGTCACATGTTTCTCAAAGTATACCCTTCCCTTTTGCTACCCCACTGTTTACAACTCGCTCTCGTTTTAAAGAAATGTCTGCTGTTCAAAGACAAGTTTGTCCTGCTCGTAATTAAAGCGTACCTCCCTCTTCCCTTTTCCCAAGCAGGCTCACAATAGGAAATGCCCCTGTTATCTCGTCGAGTACCAGCGTATTAATTTAAGCCAAAGGCAAACAAGGTGTGGATACGTGCTCTACTGTGTCCTTGCTCCGATAAAGCACACGCAGGCTGGTTTTTACACAGAGTCCACCTCTTCAGGCTGTTTTTTCCTCTACAGTTTGAGTTCATTATGCTGGTTGCAGCACAAGAAGGTCAAGAACAGATAAGCCAGAAAGCAGAAGTGAAAACTGCAGGAAGGGAAAGGCAGAGCTTTTCTGGGCCCTTATGGACATTTCTGTCGTTAGCTAAACCTACATCTTACTGTACATGCTAATTCAGGAGAGATCTAACTTGCTAAACAGCAGGCCATCTCTGTAGCTTAATTCAACCACATGTGAACAAAGAAAATACCATGAAATGCAAAACGTAGATGTTGATTCAGTACTTTAAAGTTCATCTTTATCTGTCTGAAGATTTTCAGTCAGGATGGGAACTTTGAATCCAACATTTCATTAGTTTTGATTCATTGTTTTTCATATTTCCAGGTTTACTCTGGATCATTGTGATGCGATTTCACTATAAATAATAGCGGACACAGAGATGGCTTTACATTTGCCTCAAAATAATTTGACATAGAGAGGTATTTCTATTTTTATGAATAACCCAGTCAACTAACACTTGGTTATGGCTCCTTTTTATTTAATTGCAGCATTCCTTACATTTACCTGGCAAAGTTTGAAGAATCTGCATGACAACAGTCTCCATAGACTAGCTTTTGCTTGTTGGCAGTCCTTTTCTACGGTGGCCCTGAGGTGCAAAACACTACAATATTAACAAAAACACGACAACATTAACAAAAACACACAACATTAACGAAAAAACACAACAACATTAACGAAAACACAACAACATTAACAAAAACACAACAACATTAACGAAAACACAACAACATTAACAAAAACACAACAACATTAACGAAAAACACAACAACATTAACAAAAACACAACAACATTAACGAAAACACAACGGAAGAGGTAGGTCCCAGTGGGAGACCTAAGAAGTCGCTGATTGGACGACAGGTCGTTTCTCTTTTGAACCGGAAGTTATTCTGGCTTTAATTTGATCGTTAAAAACATGAATGTTCTCAGTGATCCAAACCTCAGTACAGCTATTCGGGAATATTTTTGAGTCAGGACAAGTGTAGAGGGGTGAAAAATAAGTTACCAGAAAATAAAGAGAATATGTAAGAAAATAGACACCCCAAACACAATTTTTTACTTTGTATCTTTTAATTTCTTGTAACAAATTAAGTGTTGTTTCAGTTTGTCCACGCAATTCTCCACATGACCACTAGGGGCGCATTGCATTGGTGGCATAGAAAAGAGCGAGCTCACAAAAAAGAATTAATCTTCCGTTGGATGTTAACGAGAACTCAACGTGTGTGTCTCATCTTTCCTGTGTCACAGCAACACACGTTGGAGGAAGATCCTTTATAATACATTACTCTGCCACCCAAGGTTGCAGGGCAACACATACATACGAGGTGATACTGGACATGCTACAGATCAACCACGAAGTGTCGGTTAGCATGCGTTCACTAAGACTCATTCCAGAATAACTTCCGGTTCAAAAGAGAAACGACCTGTCGTCCAATCAGCGACTTCTTAGGTCTCCCACTGGGACCTACCTCTTCCGTTGTGTTTTCGTTAATGTTGTTGTGTTTTTGTTAATGTTGTTGCGTTTTTGTTAATGTTGTTGTGTTTTTGTTAATGTTGTTGCGTTTTTGTTAATGTTGTTGGTTTTTGTTAATGTTGTTGTGTTTTTGTTAATGTTGTTGTGTTTTTGTTAATGTTGTTGCGTTTTCGTTAATGTTGTTGTGTTTTGGTTAATGTTGTTGTGTTTTCCTTAATGTTGTTGTGTTTTCCTTAATGTTGTAGTGTTTTGCACCTCAGGGCCACCGTACTTTTCAGGTGATGCAGCAGATGTTCTGTTTTTTGTCTGGACTCTTAAGCCACAACAAAACTTTAATTTTATTCCAAACAACCCTTTGTTTGGTCAGTGTTGATACTTGCCTGCAATCGCGGCTAAGATCTGATGAAAGATGGTCTTGAGGCAACTAAGAGGAGGACAATATACCGAAAAATTAGATGCAGGGAATTCTGGTGAGTTTTTGTTTCTTCTCTACACGAGAGAAACATTTGTACATCCTGCAAATGTCTAAATTAAGGATTAGGGCTCCAACGTAGAAGTCTTTTATTGTGTGTCATGGCGATGAAACCAAACCTGAATTATTGTGCCAAATTTCAAACGTATTTGGCACGAGATAAATGCCCCACATCAACAAACGTTCACCATTCAGTGCTGGCAGCACCGTGGTTTGAGATTACTTTTCTCCAGGTGGAACTGCTGCTGTTAATGAAGATGAGTGAAATTAACATGTCTTTTTATGGGTTACAAAAAAACATCTTTTGGGGCAGGTTTTACAGTGAGGATGAAAGTTGAAGCAGAGTAAGGCGGAAAGGGCAAAGGTTTATTCTTCCAGAACGCAGCATCAAGAACAATGCATCTCAGTTTACCAATTTCCACCTATATTAATAATAAAATAATTTTTTTTTTTTTTACCAAATAACACATTAAAGTGCTGCCAAAGTGCTATACAGTGACTAAAGTAAAAATAGTTCCAGTAACAAAGATCTCTTCATTATGTGTCTACTTTCACTCTCATTGCTGTTTCATATTTCCTCTTGTCTGTACCATGGTGTACTTGTAATGTGATCAATTACTTTTTTTTTTCTACCCTTCTCTTGATATGTTTGCATATAAAAATCCTTACTTTTTTTGGGGGAAAAAAATCAACTTAAAAGATGTTGCTGTTCTTTAAACTTGAGGGTGTTTTTATGTCTGTTCTCCGTCTTTGTATTGGTTATTCTAACATTGTCATCGCACCAATTCAGACTAGAGAAATAAAAAAATGATTTGAAACATATTTGAACATCAACTGATAAGCTGACTAACAAGTCTTGAACACTGTTAGCTTTGACATCTGCCTCTGATCTTTGCATTTTAAGCACTAGGCAACAACAAACAAGCAAGTTTTCATTTTGCCTCCACTGCCTGACTGCTTCAAGAAATTTACTTCTGCAAATAATTTATTTATTTAAGTCTTGAAATTTTCTGGAGTCTTTATGCCAATTAGTTTTGTTGTTGGTTTGGTCTGGCTAATGGACCTCAGGGCATTATAACATCAGAGAGCATTGTGTCTATGCAAGTGTGTATGTGCTAGGATGAGAACGGAAAGCAGTGACAAATGGGGGGAAAACTGCAAATACGAAATGGATGCAATTAAAGGCATAATGCCTTCATGTAATGTGATTCTGATTCCATAAAGATGTTGTTTATTAGTATTTTCATGCTATTCAAGGAATTTACTCCGTCTTCTTCTACTCTTCCTGCTCTCTGGTCCTTCCTTCCTCAGTCTCTGTCATGGCTGGGCTGTTTGAATAGACTTATTTGCTGGCTGCTGATAAATCTGCTTCTTTATCCAAGAGAAGAAGATGGCGGTGGGAAAACATAAAGGAAAAAGGAAAAATCCACAGACAGAATGTGACAGTCACGGAGTTGGAGATGGTATATTCTAATAGATTTCATTGCAGAACCACAAAAGCCGTGACCCCACGTGAATTGTTTACTGCTGTTCTTGCTTGGCCTCACATCAGCCCTTCATCAACATCTCAGCATCATCTCTGAGTTGCATCCATTTACAACTGGTATGCGTCACACAACCAGCAGCAAAATGGGAAAAAGCCTGAACTGGTACTGGAGCTTTTCCAGTCATACCGACCTCATAAAGGGTTTCTTATTTTTTTATTTTGCGAATAAACATTCTTTACATGATAATCTCCAGAGGTTCCAGAACAGAACCAGGCTTTATCCTCTTGTTTAGCTGTTTTATTTCACATAAGACTATTTTAAATCTTGGCTATATGAACTCACATTTCAGCCAGAGGGTTTGCTGTCAAATTTATCTCTGGGCCATTTCTCCATTATTCTTTATTGTCAATGGCTGCATTCCTAGGTGACTTTATAACTACTTTTCAAATTGTCTTTATATTTATTTCATTGGATCCAACATGACAATATTTATAACTATTGTGAGTTACAAGCCTGCACATAGTTAAAATGAAAATGTTTGGGAAAATGGAGATATGTTCTGTAGATTCTCACTGATTATAGTGCTATTTATGAAATACTTCAATTTTTTTTTTTTTCATTTTCTTTTCTTTTTTGGTTGTGTGAAGTACTCCTTCAGCCAAGAGACGGTCCTGATCCAGAGTACAAAAGCATTACTGTAGTGTGGCAGCGAACAGACTTTCTTTAGAAGTGAAACAAAAAAAAGTTTTGACTGGAGGAAGACCAATAAGAAAGGGACGATAAAAGGGATTTTACCTTCCAGCTTCTGGTAGGGAGTGGAGCTTTTATAAGCGGAAGACGCGAGTCTGAAAAAGGAGCAGACCCGCTGCAGCAGGGTGCCACTCTGAGCAGCAACAAAAACAAAATAAGCTTTCAAAACAGAGCCTCCTTATGAAAACCAAACATCTTAAGTGAGAGCAAAAGGACTGGAGAAGAAAAGGCTGAATTTAAAGGAAGGAAATCAAAGTACAAAGAGGATGTTGAAAGTATTTTTGAACTGTTTGCTTGCAGAGATGATCCGTGTCGTTATAAATGTGCCCTACATAATGAATATAAAGCAAACAGTCGGATGCCTGAGGACAGAAAGGCACAGCAGCTGGAATTGGTTAACAATTCTAGATTGGATGGAGGTTTTTGTGACTAATGCGGGAACTTATGCGAGAGAGTTTGAGGATTTAGCGGAATTTCAAACTGGGAAAATAGAGCTGAGGATATGAGCCAACGACAACTCTCAGACAGACTGGGAAGTGACAGGATGCAGGAAATCCAAGATGGGAAAAGACCTACTTCATGCTGCTTTGCCAGACATAACAGCCTTCTTGAAATTCCCAACACTCTTGTGAATCTTGCAAACTAATGCTTTCATTACAGCTTATTTTTTCTAGTCAGAAAATGATTTTTTTTTTTTTTTCATGCAGTGTTTGGAAAGAAATATGTACTAAAAAATCCCTCCAAGCTTTAGACGCTGTCGGTAAATAAGTGTGAGAAATTATAGATCTGTTTTTTTTTTCTCATTTGCTCAGTTTTTCTCTTCTAATCTAAATCTCTTTTCTTACATTTTCCCAGACAATCGGCGTGTACCAACCTGACATCCACAATCATTGGATGGTATTCAATTAAAAGCTGGACGAATATTCATCTCCATCAGACTGTGACTCCCAGTGGGTTTGCTGTCCTTCTAAACCCGACATCTGGCAACATAAAGAGGTAAACTTGCCTGTGTTTGACTTGATATGACCTCAAACTGTGTGGTAGATTTACATGCTCAAGAAAATTGCATCCTCATTAGAATAAAGACGGTACAATGAGTTTGGCAAAGTCTTTTCAAACTGACTGCTGACCGACTTGTCTATTAGTCCTCTTACGTGCAAATATGAAATATTCTGAAATGACGAGAGCTGTACAAGTTACAAACTTAAGGAGCAAATATTCATGCATTACCTCCTGAGTTGTCTAAGATACTAGAATCAGATGTTTCGGAGATGTTACAGGTTTTTTCCTGGAAGAATTTTGAAATGTTTCTGAGAATAGTTATGCTTTTTCACTATTCCCTATTCCTCCAATCAGGATGTTTTACCTGCACTAACAAGTAACTGAAAGCAAATAATGGTTAACCTTGACCATGCAGGCTGCCATTGTAAGCTTGTTGCAGATCTGTGTTATGGAGTCGTCCCTTTAATGCCCGTCTGCGTGCGCTGCTTCTGTGTTGTTGCTCTGATTTAATTTTCATGCATTCAGTAGCAGCAGGAAACACCATGATGAGGCCTGTTTTTCCCCTGCAGTGAATATCTTTTCCGTGATAAAAAGCAGACTACTGCGGCTACTGCCGCACTGATGCGCAAAAGACTTTGCTTTATTTGTCACATTCTTCTTTCACATCCTAACACTCAGATTAATTTTTACTATAAGTGCATTCACAACAGCCCTGAACAGTTTGCTTTAATCCAACTTTAGTCTCTGTCTTGTCTTTTAGAGTTGTGCCTTAAAGTCTGTTTCCAATAAAGCCGTGCTACGTTCCCCAGCAAGGTTTTGGGAGACTCTAGACAGACCTGGATGTTTATTTTTTTTTTTTTTAGAAAAGCGTTCTGTTTTTCAACCACTAGTCCTCAGAATAGAGCTATGGAGATTACAGGAGATTTTTTAGCTCATGTAGAATATAACCAGTACTAACAAGAAACTCCCTCAATGAGAGAAAGCATCTTCAGATAATGGCTGACCATTGTGGAAAATATCCAGGATATGTGAAGGACCAGGTAATAGCTAGATAATAACAGAGTTACCGTGCGCCATGTGTGTACAGCTGTGGATCTAGACATTGTTAAAGTGTCTTTGTTTTTGTAACCAAATCCACTTTTCATTCACTAAATATTGAGAAAGCTTATGCCTTGTGGACACTCTCGCGCATCAGTCGGCCTCAGCCTGGTCAATAACTAATCACTCAGGCAGGATGGACAGGTCTAGTCATTAAGCATGCTGAACACTGAAAGCTACACTGCTAATGATCCTGGATTGCTTCTTAGATAGACCTTGCTTAAAGACGTAATACCATAATGACCGCCCTCAGACCACACCTACCTGAGTTCTTTGTGTTTGCTGGTTGGAACGGCAAGAATTAGATTCTTCTGCACAGATATGAGCATTAGGAACACCATTTGTCGGGTAATTTGTGCAGCTGAGCTTTTCTGCAGTGCTTTCCCCAACAATACAGACACCGTTCCAGAAATTTCAAATCCTATTTGCTGTGATGTTGGCGTTGCTGGCTCTCTCTGGACTTTTTTAGCACTTGTTCATGTGCTGTCATCTGGCATCCAGCGGAGGCAGAAAAGCGAGCATTAAGCACGCTCATCTAATTTAGCCCAGCTTTCAGGACCGCGTTTCGCGAAGTTGACATTGCCGGTCGAGCGTGCACAAATTAAATCAACAAGGATTTGCAAGGAAGCAGATCCCAGTCTGACCAGATGCCAGACAGCCTAGCACACTATTGGAAATGCGCAGCCTGCTGGCTCTCTGCCAACGTGAGGCTGGATTCTTATCTTGATAAGTGAATCGAGAGATGCCTTGTCTGGTCTGGTTACTTTGGGATGTTCAGCAATATCAAAAAGGAAACTCGGCTCAAGTCGTTGGTCAGTTATTGTTAAAGGTTTTGTATGGATTTCTGTGGAAACTATTACTGTGGAGTTCTCACTTCCAAGTAAAAAAAAAAATCAACCAAATGTTTTATCTAGAAGCCCTGAGTCACCAAATGATTTCAAAGGTATGAATCAAACTTGGTAAACAGGGTGTGCCCCATTCTCATGACCAAAATAAAAAACAAACGGCTCTCCGGAGACGAGATTTCTTCTTAACTTGGATGTTTGAGGACATGTTGTGGTGGTGAAGTTTGTTCATTGGAGGGAGAACTTGTTTGTGAGTGAGCGAGAGAGGAAAGGAGTGGAGGTCTGAGGCGCCAGCAGAGTGGATATGTCTGGCAGCTGTGTCATTTTGCCACATAAAGGATTATGGGAGAATTACAACAAATGAGCAGGAGGACAAACAACACATAACCTACCCTGTAGTTTGTGAGTGGGCATGTCATTGTCAGTGAAACCGTTCATTTGTCTGCTGCCTTTACTGACTTGCTATTGTGACATTCACTGTTGGTTGGATAAATGAGTTCAGTCACAATAGTTGCTGTAACAGTGATTTAAGAAAAAAGGCTGGGGCTAAAGATGAATGTTGGTTAAATTGTTTATTTGAACAACGTACTTGTTTGTAGCTTTTAGAAGCACAATAGCTAAATGTAATGCTAATTCAGTTTTTTTGCTAGTTAAATTTGACCATTGCAAAGAGGAATTGTTTGATCTGCAGTTGCTGTGGATTTTTAAAAACCAGCATGTTCACGTTGCTATAGTAACTGTGTGCACTGATGCTGCAAAAGTGATTTTTCTCAGGAGAGTTTCTCCTCTGCATAATAAAATGGAATTTGCTTTGTGTTTTCCCTTCCGCAGATTCTCTGTTTCATTTTTTAAATGATAAAAATTGATCTTATTCATATCATTATATATATATATATATATATATATATATATATATATAAAAAAAAATTCCCTTCTCACCCACCGCGGGTGGTTGTTATCCTCTGAGCTCGGGTCCTCTACCAGAGGCCTGGGAGCTTGAGGGTCCTGCGCAGTATCTTGGCTGTGCCAAGGACTGCACATTTCTGGACTGAGATGTCTGATGTTGTTCCTGGGATCTGTTGTAGCCACTGCTCCAGTTTGGGGGGTGACTGCCCCGAGGGCCCCGATGACCACAGGTACCACTGTGGTCTTCACCTTCCAGGCCCTCTCCAGTTCCTCCCTAAGGCCCTGGTATTTCTCCAGTTTCTCGTGCTCCTTTTTTCCTGATGTTGCAATCACTTGGTATTGCTACATCTACCACAACAGCTTTCCTCTGTTGTTTGTCCACTACGACAATGTCTGGTTGGTTCGCCATTATCATTCTGTCTGTCTGGATCTGGAAGTCCCACAGGATCTTAGCTCTGGCATTCTCCACCACCTTTGGGGGGTGTTTCCCACTGATCTCGGGGTTTCCAGTCCATATTCTGCACAGATGTTTCTGTACACTATGCCTGCCACTTGGTTATGTCGTTCCATGTACGCTTTTCCTGCCAGTATCTTGCACCCTGCTGTTATGTGCTGGACTGTCTCAGGGGCCTCCTTGCACAACCTACACCTTGGGTCTTGTCTGGTGTGGTAGATCTGGGCCTCTATTGCTCTGGTGTTTAGGGCCTGTTCCTGGGCAGCCATGATGAGGGCCTCTGTGCTGTCCTTGAGTCCAGCTTTTTCCAGCCATTGGTAGGATTTACTGATATCAGCCACTTGGGTTATTTGCTGGTGGTACATCCCATGTAGGGGCTTGTCCTCCCATGATGGTATCTCTGGCACCTCAACCTCCGTTCCCTGTTGTCTGAGACATTCACTGAGCACATTGTCTGTTGAGGCTTTGTCCCTGATGTATTTATGGATCTTAGTTGTTTCGTCCTGGACAGTGGTGCTCACACTCACTCATATATATATATATATATATATATATATATATATATATATATATATTAGCAGACAGACACATGTTTAATTTGGCTTTCCAGACTGGTTCCCATTTGACAACTTCCATTCTACATGTCGACAGGATATTGGATAAGAAGAGGAAGCACAACTTTCCCAATGGGAGCGCCTATGCATGACTAACAAACTTCTTCTGAAACACTTGAATACCTTACAAAGTTGAGTAATTGTCAGTTTTACATTCTGCAGTTTATGATTGTTTCTGGAGTTTTTTTTTTTTACATAGGATTGCAAAGAAGTCATAGGACAAGGATGTAGGAAAATTGGAGCATTTTGGAAGTTGTAATATTTGTTTAAAACCTTGAAATACATTGTTTTTGCTAACATGTACTCCTCCAAATTTTCTCAACATTTAGGGTTTTAACTTCTCATGCCTACTTTGCCCACTATCAATTTGAAGCAATATACTGACTTTTTGTATTATGAATGGCAACACAATATGGCAAAAAAAAAAAAAAAAAAAAGTTTATTGCACGTTTAATTTCTATTATTACAGATTTAATCTTGGTTTCCGTTAACGCAAGGTTGTAAAAAGTGTCTTCTAGCTAGTAGATCTAAACCTCTCTCTTTTTTTTTTTTTTTTTAGTGTTGGTTATACTTGCACACGACTGCAAGAACATTAGCTTGCACATAAACAAACACTCCCCAGACACTCGGTGACTCATCGGGGATAATCGATGTGTAATGTGTCTGAGAAAACGTGTGTTCTCTTTGTTGCTGCGTCATCTCTTATACATTCTTTCTGCACACTTCATGGTTGTCTTCTATCTTTGAATGCGCATTGTCAATTTGATACGCATTGTCATTTTTATAGCCTGTTATTGGGACATGCTGCTTTGGGCACAAGATGGTCTGCCAAGCGATAACAAGACCCGGCGAGGTTTGTCATCGGCAGGGATCGGAGTAGGCTTTTCTCGATCCCTGGGTGCTTGTTATGCTACACTCATATTTTCTCGCTGACTAAGAGCATCAGAAAACCTAAAGGCTCATGTGGCCTTGCATGAACTTCCTCTTTAACTAAGCAGAATGCAATCCTTTTAACTAAATAAAATAATTGATCTTCAGTCAAACTTGTATCTAAAGCCTAAACATGTTTTATTTGAAACTAATAGCCACGTCTTAGCTTCAATACGTGATGCACAAGCAAGATTTTTTATTTATGTAAATAAAAAGAATAATTTTAAATTTGTTAAAATAGTATTGGAGTAATTGGTTAATTTTTTAACGTTTGTTTTCTTGTCTTTGAAGACCTGCTTTCTGGGAGCCAATTATTTCAAAGCAAACAAAAAAGTTCTAAATATCAAATATTATAAAGGACTCTAGGTGGAGAATGTAACATCAACTCTTTCAGCAGGAAATGGGAAATGGAAAAGAACACATCATCAATAAATTTTTTCCACTGTCTTACTGTTTAAAATTTAACATGGCATGTGAACATGGCATGGTACATTTTTTGGTACCGTAGGCAGTTTCTCTTCTCAGTCCACAGACCGACTGACTCAAATTTCTGTTTTGGTTCTGAATTGTGCCCGTCACAAACCCACACTTTGGTTTATCCCGTGTCACAGCAACTTGTCCATTTCTCCTAGCTCTAAAATCAATCAAATCTCTGCTCAGAAAAAAAAAAAAAAAAAAGGCTGTGGACCTCATTAATGAATCATTTGGACCAAATTCTTGACATGTTGATCAATTATTTATGTGGAAAAACTGTGAGGCGAATCACAAGTTTGTCGGGGCTTTCTTAGGACTGTCTGTTCATGATTGAGATGTGCATTTCAACAGAAAATGATTTTTGAATTTTCTGCCAATTGTTCAAGTTATTGGATGTTCAACCCTCATGCATGTGACCGCCATATACATATTTCACAATGCATATTTTCACATTCACCCATACATTGTTATTCATTAAAAACGTATCATTCTATAAATATACATGAATGCTCCATATTATGGAAATGCAATTGCCATTGCAATATAATTGCGCTCAATGTTACAATTGCTAAGGACTGATTACATGCAATATTTGGTTAGGTATTACATTTCAGATGGTGTGCAGTCACACTCCATCAATAATATATTTGGACATTTCCCCCCTTTTGATGTGTTTAAAACTTAATCTGAATCGACAGTTCAGACCTTAAAGACAACCTGGAAATCTATGTTAACCCTTCAGAATAGAGATGAGCTCTATTTTGACCCGGCTTATCTGATATTAACACGTTCTGTAGTTCTGCAAACCTCACATCTGTGCGGAACATGTAAAATAAAACCGACCGGCTTAACCAGAGGAGGCTTTAAGAGGCGTTGTGACTGAACGGTATTGTGAAAGAGGCTTGAGCGAATCACAAGTGAAAACTCCTCCACAGCAGCCAATCTTGTCTTTGCTTTTATTAGTGCAAACTGTGTGTTTTGCTGCTTTAGTCCAAACAACTTGGTGCTTTGCTGCCACCTTGTGGAAGTAAATGGACAAGCAAAAGCAAACAAACAAAAAAGAGCGATAGAGAAATTGCTTTTATTTCTCTTTTATTTAGTATTTGTTCACAAATGCCACTTCGCATATCTGTTATTAAAACTAAACAAACATATCAGACCATATAACAGTTTGTACAGTCTCCCAAAGGGATTGCTGTCTCTTGGGGTTGAACTGGGCCTCTCAGCAGCTCATGGTGCTTCAGTCAGCTCCTTTTTTTACTTACTTCCCTTCCACTTGAACTCTGTCACTTTCTGTAAAAACATCTGAAGACTGTACTGTATGTTTTTAGTTGGATAATGAATCCAAACCCCTTTCCTAGTCTTACCTTTAAAGAGCTTCACATGAAAGGCCTCTAAGCTTGACATTCGATACTCTTACCTATTTAATGGACCATTATAGCCACAATATAGCCATGCAAAGTGTGTTTTTAATCACGCTAACCATCTCACCTGTCTTCTTTTAATTAGCGATGTAAGGAAATCAATAAGGCAGATACTCTTAAAGCCTTAATGACTTGACTATATTTTGTGTTTCATTTTACAAAGAGAAGTGGCTTGTGGTTATCGTACATTACTGCACATGTTCCTGTATCCTCTTTCTTTTCGTTTAAAGTCTTGGCATCTTCTTGGCCAGCTCTATTGACAGAATGCACTATGAAAGGACCTGAAAGCTGAAATAAGCATGTTCTCTCTCCCTGCAGCTTTTAACAAAGAGAAAACTGCTTCAAACGCATACTGGGATGTTTTGTTTTTTTTCTTTTTTTTTAAAGCAGCTGTGGCCAGTTTTACCACAATAACAAGAGCTGCAACCAGATGGTTTATTAGTGGCTCTATCAACAGAACAATAACTGTGGTACCAACAAGGGGTCACAGAAGGGGCTTGGGGGCCTCAACCTGCGAATCCACAAACAAGGCCGATAGAAGTCACAACACAGGAAATTAGCCACTATTTGCTTTCACTTGTCTCGCCGTGTTCCTGCTAATTAATTGCTGCATGCCTCTTTGTTGATCTCAATGGCTTGTGCTGTTGCTGTTGCATGCTGTATTGTAAGAGCCCTGTGACATGAAGCCGTGTTGACCTATTTGTGGCCCCCCAAGACTGCACGCTGCGGTGAAATAATCCGGCAACGACCCAGAAAGTAATTTTTCAGAGCAGGTGGTCATGTGAGCCATAAGCTTAATGGCCCCACAATAGGGTAAAGCGTGAAAGTGCCGAAGGCAGCAGTCGGGTTCTGGTGTCAGCTGGAGGCAACATTAGCGATGAGAATTAAAACTGGGTTTCTTTGAACACAAGCAGAACTCTGGTTCAAAATGAGAGGCCGCGATGCCGCCCTTCTGTGCCAAGATGATGCATGATTGAAGAGATAATAATTTGTTGAACTGTAAGTGTGATGGCTAGATTATCAATGATGCTTTGATACTTTATATCAAAGATGAGTCAAAGCTCTATCCAGACACTGCCAGCATACAAATGGAGAGAAGGAGTCTCCTCTGGACTTAGCACCTGTTGACATTCAGATGTCTTAAAGATTAATGATTTTTTTTTTTATTGGTAATTGACAATTTTGCAAACTCAACAGATGGAAGAAAAATAATAATTATTTGCAAGCAGGATTTCTAAGGTTTCCCCCAGAAAACCTGCTAGACGCTCAGCAGTCATTCATCCAGCGGCCCATCGCGTTTAAAGTTGACAGGGAATTTGAAAATATCTCTTGATAATTATGTGTTATTGAAAGATTAATACCTGAAAAACAACTATGAAGTCTTAAAAAAAATGCAAACATTTTAAAAAGACTTGAAAGTTAGCATCGTTTTGGAGTTTCCTTTCAGCTCTAAACAGAAGTTCTGGCTAAAAGAGTCTTTAGTGATTGAGTCTTAAGAGACTCCAGCCCATTTAAATGGTTTGCATGCCGTTGCATTGTCCATCTGTGTTCCACACTGAACAGTGTTTCTTAAAAACATTTTGAGTTTAACCTTTATTCTGTTGACTGAAATACAAAATAAGCCTTTTTTGACATTGGGATCATCCTAGGCCTGTGAACTACAAAATGTAGAATCGTGTTTGAATCAAATATCCTATGGATTATAGATGTTTTTTTGTTTTGTTTGTAAAGCAGAACTGAAGCTTTCATTAAACTCCTGTGACAGATACCTGTAAATGATGCCACCTCTAGCATCCTCAACCTAAATACTCCCAGCTGCGACAAAATGCATCCGCATCATTTCACTCACAGATCTGCAGGATTTTAGACACAGGATGTTTACCACAAAATGAAAAGGTTGAAGGTTGACATTTTTCCCAGCAGGCAGCAACATTCCTGCAGCATCTGAAGGGGCTGTTTGGATCACAGCGTGTGGTTAGAAGGAGGAAACTTAGAGGACAATCCCAACACACTACGTTGCTCCGTGGGGCAACTTTTTCCAGATGTGGGTCTCGTCTCACGACCTCGAAAGAATCAGCTTGAAGCTATGCATGCGGGTGGCCTGTTTACATTCCACTGACTCCAGTGGGAAACTTGCTCTCTGATGTCTCATTCCTTTAGCTTCTGTGGCCAAAAAGGTTCATACTCTGTTTTATGCATTTGCGTTTGATATTTTAAGTTTTCCCTTGGAGCGTTTACATAAACATAAACATCCTAAATTATGTTTTAAAAGTAAGATAACTCTACTTTAATGTCAAAGTATGCTGTTTTTGCAATGCTTGGGCTTAGTTTAGTCTAATGGATTTGGTTTTCTGATCTCTCCTTATATCACATCCCGTTAATATCCAGGAAGTCTTATACAACAAGATTGTTGTTAGAAGTGAGGGGATTTTATGTTTTATTTTTGCACTGCAGCAGCTTAAGAGAAAACTATCAATCTTCTCTCTGACCCTGTGCATACTGTTAATTCCTCCTCAAGGCTCTCATGAGCCTTGCCTTCTCAGCTGAAAGTAAACTGGCTGCCCTTTCTATCTGCTTTTTTAATCTGCAGCCGACCAAAACAGAATTTGTCTTCAAAGTATTACTTTAGAGGACATCTATTGTATTATATCTGAGAGTGGATAAAAAAAAAAAAACTGCTACTGTGCATCTCTAAAGACAAAAAAAAAATCAGCTTTTCTTGGTCGGACAAATTCTTCTGAGAGATGCCAACAATCAGCACCAGGGGTCATTGCCTTGAAAACACACAGCAGCGCTCAATCAGGGATCCTGAGGAAGCTCTCTGGTGGTTGAACATGATTCATAGTGATTATGAGGAAAACCTCAGCAACCATAAGCAGTTCTAACTGGTTCAATCCTCTGTTAAGTTGGTCTCTGGTGCAATTTTGAAATCTGTGCTACATGTCTCGGGTTCCCATAATGGTCCAATATCCTTTGGTTGTCAGGGCCATTAGGTGATTCACACATGCTGTGATATGATGATGTTTTCATAAGCATAAATGTAAATGTTTAACTGTTCTGGAGTCAGTACAATAAACTCATTTGATAAACATAAACTCAAACTCTTTGGTTGTTAACCGAGAACCGAGAGTAGTTAAAACCAAAGTCTTTATTGACACCAAATCCATCAAAAATGAGAACAACTTCAAAAGCTGCTTTGTGCTCCTATTATTAAAAGTGAACTTAGGAGTTCCTGAGCTCAGGCTTTGTTGAGTTTTTCGTTAACCTGGGTGGAAGCAGGTTGTAACTCTGCATTCCAACGTTTCCTGCGTTCACACAGCACTGCTATCATCTCCACCTTTAGTGGTAGCAGTTTGATTGTGCATTTACACATTTGTGCTGTGCTGCAGGTCTTTGTTGCAGTCGAGACTCCTGTTGCATTCAGAAGTAGAGACTACTACATAACTACACCTTATGGAGGACTGTGCATATAAATGTCATTGGCTGCTCCTGCATATTCGTGGTGCCTGTCTCCAGCAGTCATAGAGTGAGAGGTGAGGTAAACCTCGGACTGCTCTCCGATTTAGTAAAAGTGGTTACACTCGTTATTTTGTGCATACCCAATCAAGTCATTGTTAAAGTTGAATTGTGCTTTACTTATTTGGCTTCAATATTCAGGTGCAAGCGTGCCACTCCACTTTCCCCCAAATTATCCTCCCACTGTAACTGAATGGATTTGCCGCTGGCCTCAGCTTCCTTGAAAGCGTCAGAGTGTGAAGGTGCCTCTGATGAATTGCTGCACACTGAGTGATTTAATGTATTCTCATCTCTCTCCCCATTTTTCTCCCTCTGTCTTTCTGTCTGTCACTTGCTAATTGGTCCATCTCTATTCCGGTGACTCCGTGTACGCGAGTCCATTTTCCAGTGCAGTTTTGAGCGAAACTCTCAAGTGTGTATGCGAGCCTAAATAATTGTGTGTGAATATGTGTGTGACTGACAACAGATTGTCTGCCACCAGCAGGCATTCTTCTTGCTGCTCTGGTGCACATTCAGCTGCTTCATTTGGTGTCGGTTCTCCCTGGGGACACGCTGAGCCAACCCCCATTAACTGATTTGAAAAGGACTGTTGCAGCCTCTGCCTTCCTGTGACTAGAAATTGTGAAATGTTGTAAATTTGTTATACATGCTCTGGCTCTCTTGCTCATGTTGAAGAGAAGGCCAACAGTTTGGTGCAGAAGATTGCAGAAATAACTATGTCTGCCCCTCAAACTGACAACAACCTGACAATAGAAGTAGATGAGTAAGAGGTAGTACAAGAATCAGGAATCTATTGAGGGTTTAATACCACTTTTAAAGGCTGCATTTGATCTATTGCATACAACCACTTCCTGTTGTACCTTTAACAATGGTGCCTGAAACGGCAGGTCTTTGTTTGCTTTAATCAAAAGCTAAAAAGTGCAGGTTGTTCAGGAATACAGTTGTTGTTTTTGTGATTTTCAGACTAGCATGTGGAAGAGGAACCTCATTACAATGGTCCAGCTGAAGGTTCTTCTTTATGTAAAACTCCAACGGTAACAGAACTAGAAAAATAACATGCATACAGTTAATAAAACCTAAACAGTACTGGAGTAAAAGTTAAAGGGAACAAGTTTTACACTGAGCTTTATGCTGCAGTCACAGCATGAGAAGGTTTTAATAAATCTTTCACTATGTTATTCTAGTCACTTGGTTCATAATTATGTTGTAACTTAGAGAGGAAAACCCTTAACAGGAGAGTAACGTGAATTAGATCTAATGTCTCATTTATCAGCCTGTCACAGGTTCTGGTCATTGTGCAGCTTTTGCAGTTTGGATTTTTCAGTCCATAATGTTTTGGGGGATATAATTCAGTCAAGCTAGTCAATTTAGTGGGGTTTTTTTTTCTTGTGTACTAAATAGCACATAACCAAACAAGACAGTGTTCATAACATAATCTTGATCCAGAAAGCTGTGTAGCGGTCTGGTGGTTCTGATTGTGATTTAGCGTTTCTGCTTTCTGTCAGAAAGTCTCTGCTGCCGTTCCTCCAGAAACTCTGACACTGATCTGGGATAGAGGGCATAAACACCGGAACGAGCCTCTCAGCTCCACTCTCTGCAGGGCGCTCTCATTTTTTTTTTCCCCCACAAATGGCTTCATGTGAGCTTGTCTCCAAACCTTAAAAACTGATTTAAAAAAGATGCAACAACAAAACAAAAGGAAACTAATCCATTATTTACTCGATTTGTCAGCAAGACATAGAGAATCTGTCCCCTTTTTGATATTTTTGTGAAAATAAAATTGTGACCCATATGGCCTTCTAATTAAGAAGCCACTTTGTTATTCCAAATCTACTTACTTTATTTACACTACTTTATTTGAATAATAATTTTTTCTCTTTTTTTTCAAATTGGTTTTGATTCCTTTTTTCAGACCTGAGTTTCCCCTTTGCTCTGAATAACTTTCTCTCCTCGCTGCCACACATTTTGGAGCAAACATTGTTTTGTAAAATAGGTGAAGGAGAAGACAGATCTTCATCTCGATCTTTAAGAACGACATCTGTGTTTTCATGTGAATGTGGGAGGCAGATTTGGATCTCCAAGCTGCATCTGAATGTCTTGCAGCAGCAGCAGCAGCAGCAGCAGCAGCAGAAGCAGCAGCAGCAGCAGCAGCAGCAGCAGCAGCAGCAGCAGCAGCAGCAGCAGCAGCAGCAGCAGCAGCAGCCCACCCCCCCTCTTTGCCATTATGGAGGTTGCAGTCCTGCCTCAGCTTCAAAATTCCTCCCAGCCAACTGTCTGACTGACCCCCGACTGCTGAAGCTGCTGATTGTAGCCGTGCCCTTTGAGGCCCTGTGGGCTTCCATATTTTACCATATCGTTACCTGACGATGCAGTGTTTTCTGTCTAGAAAACTATAAAGATGGAGTGTGGTAATGTGAGGAGGACAGCGGAAGGAGCATGATAGAAATTCAGTGTACATGTTTAATGAAATTCACCTTAAATAAATCCATTTTGCACTTTGTTTGAAAGTGGCAGAGCCTCTGTTACTCAGCCCACCTGGGTCATCTATTAAGACACTCCTGCTGTGATTAGATTCTTGTATAGATGGACCCTATTTCCATTTCAGTCGCTCCTATTCTCACACACCTCTATTAATCCCCTTGCTGCCTTGTGCCCTTTGTCCAAAAGGTTGGTGTCATGGGAGGGAGATAAATGAACCACCGCTTGGCCATTTCCGGAGCAGCAGCAGCAGCAGCAGCTCTGGGTGTGGCAGAGACACTTTAAAGACTTATTTTTTCTTGTACATTTTTGACAACCTCAGTGAAAGTGTTTATTGTGCACATGGCAGCGCAGTGAAGCATGTGTGTTAGCTGGAGCGAGAATGAGCTCATTCGTCTGTATGCATCTGTTGCATCTCATTAGCAGCTTTTACAATGAATTACCTCCATGGATTTCTCAGCTGGAGCCACACACACACACACACACACACACACACACACACACACACACACACACACACACACACACACACACACACAAAACATCCTTCATCCCATTCCATTCACCCTGATAATCCCCTTATCTTTGCAGCTATTCGCCTCATAAAGGCCGTCGCCAGTGAATAATGAGGTGGTTGTATCTGCTACTCATTCACTCTAATGCTAATCTGCATCTCAAGGTGACAATGATGGAGAAATGTTATGCATGCAGTTGTTTCAGTGCTGAATAAATCGGCTATATCCTTGTCAGGGTCGCGCGCATGGATGTGCATCTGCTTACGCTGGATCAGTTCATATTTAACTTTGCTTTCAGCAGAGGCAGGTCAAACTTCGTATGTTGAGGATCACTTGAAAACCAGACTGCTCTCATGTTCACTGTTGGATAATTTAGAGGTAGTCTGAAATCCTCAAAGTTCAGTTCAATCTCCATCTCGCTTTTAGAGGTCATACTTACAGTATGAATGACAGTTCATCAAATCCTAATAATAGCTGTTATTTTTTATTTTCACGCTTCATGCCTCTATTTACATATTTGGATGTTATGCCTGGTTGCTCAGTTTAATTGCTGGCTACTGTTGCATTGCACAAATTGCTTTTGTTTTAGGATTTTATTAATAACTGAATGGCTCTGCCTTCATTCAGCTAATCAATTTGTGACAATGAAACAATGTGTTGTTGTGTCAGAGACGCACAAAATCTTCCTCCTCTCATTAAGTTTCAGTTTTGCTAATGTTTGCTGTCTCTCACCACAACATGGCAGTTACTAATTCACGGCCCTTAAACTTTTCCTCGTGTCGTCACGTTTCTACCACAAGCTTCAAAATTGCAATGGTTTTTTTTATTGCAATTTTATGTGAAACACAAAGTAGTGCATTGTTGTGAAATCAAAGTGAAATGTTTATAAAAGTTAAAAAAAAAAACTTTGCTGCAATTCCAGCTATAGGTCTTTTTAAACTCTTTATTCTGAGCTGTATCATATTGCAGCTCATCCAAAGTCACTTTGGGGCTTTTATTTGTGTCTTAATGGATTAACTAATATTTTCTAAGAACAGCTGAATTTATACTGACTAATTGACACACAGGTGATCTCTGAAGACATTAGACACTAGACATTGACATGGGCATCAGAGTAAAGAGGCTTGAATGCAAATATAAGAAAAAATATAAAATCCTTGCAGCTTTTTCTGCCAGTTCATTTAGGACACGTGTCAAACTCGAGGCCCGGGGGCCAAATCCGGCCCGCCGTAGCTTTTTATGTGGCCCTCCACAGACTAGATTAAACACTAAGTGTGATTAAATATTATATTATCAATCATATCAATGCAGTTTTCATCTGTTTATTGCCAATCTATATCAATCAATCCCTCCAGTTTCTTGAGAATTTAGTTAATCATAAATCATGATTATAGTCCATGATTTATACAGCGAGTAAATAAATAGTCGCATTTATTATTAGTTCCTGAAGGGATTGAAAAGATGTTCAATAATATTATGTAATTTTAAGAATTCATTGACATATTAACAGTTTGTGAACAGGTTTTATCAACACATTCTGGCACAACCGGCCCTTTAAGAGCCTTCATGATCTTGATTTGGACCAAAACGAAAATGAGTTTGACACACCGGATTTAGGAAATAGTTTGCGCTGTATTCACAAATGGAATACATTAAATGTGGCTGGACCGTTGCAAAAAGCGAAGAAGTCCAAGTGGTACAGATATTTTTGCAGGTTATTGCCTCAGTTGAATTTCCCCCTTTCTGTTTGACATGTTTACAGGGTGTTTACAGTAGCTGTCGTTACTATGGAGGCTTGCTGACAGTAACAAATGGGCGAAGTTCTTTACACTGATGAGGTTCTTCCCCTTTTCAAGCCGAAAGAGCGTGTGAAAAAAAAGGTGAAGTTAAAAGATATGTCAGAATAACTGCAATACATCTATTTATTACAGTGGTTAAAGATGGGAAGATAAAAGCGGAACTGAACTGTAGATTGAAAGAGTGATTACTCTTCCCACTATCTTAGTGCCCTGGACATATTTAACTTCTCAGAGCGAAAGGATAATGGTTTAAAGGTTATTGGCAAAAATAAGTGTACAAAGCACACGTGAGAGAAGTTCCTCCAGCAGAGAAACAAAAAAAGATAATTATGTTTAAGTATGATTTAGTTTAGGTAGCTAACAAAAGCTTTTTGCTAAAGAAGAGTTACAAGTCTCTGGTTGAAGTAAATTGTGAGCGATCCGTGAGGTGATTCGGCAGCGCATCAGTTTTATTCACTATAAATATATCAGCTTGTGTTTAGTTATGTTTTGGAACAAAAACTGGTGCTGGACTTCAGGGTCAGTCATGTCCTTTTAAAAAAAAAAATGAACAGAGGAAGGCAGGAAATGAGGCTTTCCCATGGGGTTGTTGGACTTTAAATGGAGGCAGATTGAACAGACGCTCACAAGTGTTTACACAATCGCTGCACATATGCACAGAGCCTCGGTGGACTGCAGCAGGCCTGCGAGGTCAGGACGGGTCAGAGCATGATGAGGACGAGAAGAGCTTTGTCATTGGCGATGGAGAAAGTGGACATGCGGTTGATCCGTGATCTTGCAGCTGGTTTGGATTTCAAGGATTAGGGCGTTATTCATTAGCAAACCAACTTGGAGGATGTTCTCAAATTATTTTTGAATTTTTTTTGTTACTAAACATACATTTTATTTTAATTGTTGAAGCCAATACAATTTTTGTTATGAGCACAGGTTCTCTAAACCAACTAGTCGGCTTGGCTTTTTTTCTTTATTTTCAACTTTATTTTTAACAACACATGTCCACAGTTACATTCTTCTGTCTCTTACTGACGTATATCTTCTGCATTATAACTTGACAAAAGAAGATGAGACAGCAGATGTTCTAACAAATGCAATAATGACTACAAACAACAGAGTGAAATCAACAGACAGATAACAGCAAAATAAAATAAATACAAAACATACGACATATAACACATATTCATGTGTTATATGTAGAAGGTCCGGGCTCCCGCCACCTGGTAGTTATGCATTTCAATGCTGCTGTGAGCAAGATACTTAGAAGATATCTATCATCCTTCCTGTCCATTCAATCGGGCATTACTCCCAAAACTGCCATCAAGGGAGTTTTTGGAACATTTCTCCTGAAAATTACCTTGAGAGCTTCATAAATGTCCTCCCAGAATACACTCAGTTTAGGACAAGAACAAAAGATATGCGTGTGATTTACATTCTGCGTCCCGCAGTTTCTCCAGCATGAACTGGGTTGTCTTGGGCCCATTTTACTAGTTATTGCTGGCGTTCTGAAAAACCGGACTATTACTTTCCATTTGATAAACTGTTAGTTGTGCTTCAGCACATATTTCTTCCCATCTGTCCCCTGCTATTGACTTTGTGGAATCGTGCACATTCATGGACAGAAACAGGTCATATATTTTACTAATTGCGTTATTATTTCCTTTTCGTCGGCTTGGCTTTTGCTTGGTTTTTCTCGGTGTGTCCCACCACCTCGGCCAAATAGGTTTTTAAAATCATAACAGCCTCCCTATTGTTGAACTGCATACTTTTTGCCTTTTATTTTTCAATGGTTTACATTAAACAGTGGAGGAGGTGACTTCCTGCTAGCCTGTGCACACACTGTTACCTTAATAGTGTCGTTTTAAAAGTAGATATACAAAATATCATTTATTTTAGGGTAACTTTGCAGACTGTATTCTAAACCTACCGGCAAACACCAATCAATATGAATGTTGCTGCTAGACACTGCTTCTGCATCTTGTACAAGCAAAGGACTTTATTACTTTGTATCAATACAACAGATTTATTTGTAAAATGAGAGCTGCAAATATGAGGGGAGCCGTTATAAATTATGCAGTTTCAATATTCCCATTTAGAGAGGATGGATCAATTTCTCATACTAAACCAATAACCCTTAGGCTGGCCAGCGTTACCACAGCAACACTGATATGTCCCTTGATGAGAAGCACCTGTTATTACGCTTCCTCTGCCCAGCACACACACCTAAGACACATGGGGGCATGATTAGCAAATTAGAGTGAACTGAATTACATGCATGATGGTGTTTCTGGCTGAACGCCAGACTGTTAGATTTGGAGCTCAAGATTTTTCCTTTAATTATAATGAATCTGTGGAACTGATTCGACAGACTTTGCCGGTTCTGAATGCCTTTTTTGTGCCTGTGTGTTTATTCAGATGATTACAGTGTCTCGGTCAGGGCAGGGTCGCGTTTGCACTGCAGAATGTAGGGAGTAGTAAATCACCGACCATCCCTTGGGATGGGTGTATGTGTCACTACGGCTACTGTATATCGGCCTGAGTGCCTGCTCTGCTTTCCCGGCTGGCTTTCATTTTCCTCTCCGTTTTCATTTCTGCTTTGTTTTTGTTGGCGTTTTCTTCACCTGTACATCTGGTGATCCTGGTGTATTTGTGCTGCTTGTTCATTCCCCTCTTTATTTTTGTCATCATCATTATTCCTCCCCTTTTCTTGGCTGCACACCCCAATTCACCTTCACCCCTCCCCCATCATCCTCACCCACCATCCAAGTTGCCCTCTGGTCCTGGTCAGTGCTGTTGTGCAGCCAGGCTGTCAAACCCAAGCAAAAATTACATTAAAAAACCTGAGATTTGATCATTTATTCAATCAAAACAGCCACTGTTCTACTAATAAATGTACAGATATTCAGTCACGTGCAACTGTTTAAACCGTAATCATGCAAAAACATCAGTAAATGGAATGAAAATTACATTAAATGTTTAAATTAAGCAACCTGCTGAGCACAAATAAAGTTGTAAGATTTACCAGCACTCTCAAACTCATCCCACCACAAACACAGACCCATGCATGTATGCATGATTTTTGTTTATCATTGTACACAAAATGTATAAAAAGAAATCATTCTTTTGTGTAGATTATGGATGCTGTTATCTAAACAGTAATCTAATAAAATCACTTTTCCTTTCATTGCTTGTTAAAATTATACAATTCAACGTTTATGCAGTTACGTCACTCTCATGATGTGAAATCTTGTCATTTCTATGTTACAAGATTTTCACTTTGAAAGGCACTTTTACGCATAAAAACTACTGTGGATGTCGATTAGGTTTGGCTTAAAATGAGTCATTTCTCAGGGTCAGAAAATGTTTTTGGATTTTATGTCAGAATTTCAATCCGCAATAAAGACTTAATTATACCCTCAGCTTGAGACGCTCAGAATTTCTTAGGCGTACTAAAAACTGCAGATTGTAGCTGTTTTTTGTTTTCTACAGTGTTTCATGTCACAGAGTGGCCATTTTTTTCCCATTATATGTTTTGCAGGATCTGAATTCTTTGCAGTCTGAACTCTGCTGGTGGAGTTCAGAGGTTCTTCATCAAACAAATAAAAACCACCACCTGCAGCCTAATCATCCACAAGTTGCTTTTAAAACATCTCTCTTGATTTTTTTTTTCTCCCTTCTTCTTCCCTGTGTGCCACCATAAATAGTGGTGATGGGTAAAAGGCAATGTTGCCATGGTGACGCTGCACCGTGGCGCAGACGGTAATTATTCTGGTTTGAGCGCCAGCCGAGACACAAGCGGACCGGCACACGGTTGCCAGATAGTGACACCTGAACAGGAGTCGGCTGGATGTCAAGGGAGGAATTTCTTTTATTATTATTATTATTATTATTATTATTATTATTATTATTCCCAGACACAAGTAATAGAGGGTCTGACAGATTGCCGGGGAGTTTTTTATTTTTTATTTTTTAAAGCAGGAGTGAAAGATCACTGTGTCCTGCTCGTTTTATTGTCTTAACTACTGAACTCTTAGGCATTTGATGTGAGAATCTTCATATTAGTTATAATGTGTTACAGGATACTGTTGAGCCATGATGTCACTTAGTCATTATCTTCTCAGTTACGTGGCTGATCAATATAGTTGTTCCCCATCTGTTCTACACATTGGAGCATATTGTACTCCTTTCATGTGGCTCAATAAGACTGCATTTCAGTCGATATCATTCAAACTAGTTTCAGTAGTTCACTGTACAAATTGAAACTGGCTTTTAGATTACACACAGGCGGATATGTTCCAAATGTTTAGTTAGTTATGGATTCAATCTATGAATGTTTGAGTTTGTGAAATGCAGTCGGGTGAATGTCTCTGTGGTGTCATCTGCTCTGAGTGGCTGTTATAAGAAAACTACCATGTAAATTCAGGCCATCTTCTAGTGTTGTACAAGATGGTTGGGGCTCCTTTTGCATGAATTACTGCATCGGTTCAAAGGATGTTGGATCTTGAGTTTGCTTGAAGTCTGAATGAGGTCTGCCATGCACACCTTACATTGCTCAGGTAAATACTGTGAATCGTATTTACCTGCCTTTGGTTCTGTGATTCTTGCTGAATGTTTAGAAAGCACACACAATCTCTGATCTCATAGGATCTACATAAATGGAGGAAATAAAAGAAGGGTTTATGGTTGTGACTTTAGTTCAGAATAGAAATGTGCGCCATCTGCTTTGTCAACTCTTCATGAAGTTGTTTTTTTTTTCCATTTGACTTTCCATTAATATGATCAGCCACCTTTAGCTATGACTTTACTGTTCTTGCAGAGGTGGTCGAGTCAGCTTTCTCCCACAAGATTTTGTAGGTCATAACATGGTCATTATGTTTCTGTATTAAAACCCTTTTTTTGTGTCTCATGCAAAGAAAAGTTGGTTTTGAATTCCTGTCAGTTGTAAGCTATGATTATCAAAATTCACAGCCGGAAAGAATCACCTGTGTGTCATAAATATGCATCTAAATTTCCCGTTTCGTATTGAATTACTGAAAGAAAATCATGTTTGAGACGCACCTGTGTGTGCGAACCAGAGCTTTCAGGCAGCCTGTTCTGAATTTGCTCACAAATTCCCTCATTACCCCCCGACTTACACGGCTTTCCTGTCTACAGTCACTGATACTCTCTCCCACAAAAAGCCAATCCCCACTCCCTCAGGTAATAACCTTCCCTGCCTCCTTCTAATTTTTATCTGCTCTCTTCCAGGCGAGGCCGTCCCTGGCTAATCATCCGCGGTGTCGAGGTAAGGCTGTTTCCTCCTCCTCAACAGGCACTCGCACAGAAATCCCGGTGTGTTTGTATCAAGAGAAACTCAACTCCTGTGACCCAAACAGAAACCTCTCCTCAACGTCGTTTGTGGAAGAAATTTAATTTGACTTCTGCAGCTCCACCCGAGACGCTCACAAAACTTTCTCGCCTGGTAGAACTGAGTCCACAGCTCCTACGCTCCCAGGACACATTAGCATAAGACGGCCAGAGACAAAGAAGTTGTTCAGTCCTGGAACAACATGCGTTCATTCTGTACACACTGTCTGGCGGGAGTTTGGCTCATGCAAAACACAGAGCTGGATTTCTACAGCTTTTCTTGCAACATCTCTGATGTGGCTGTCTGTGAATGAAAATGCCAAAGCAGGCAAATATACAGGAACTAAACACTCCTAACTTTGTGCAATCCTTGCTCATCGGCCTCCTTTGAATCTCTGCACCCTTGTGAACCCACAAAGCACACTCACTCTGGGTTACATACCAGCCCTCTCCACATATATTTGTTTGACATTTCTTGAGGCTCACACATTTTTCCACCACCTCCCCCTACCGTGTCTCCCCCCAGCCCCCACTTTCCACATCACCCATGAATCATCTGTGATAACATCGGGGGGTTCCATCAGTTCAGTGAAGCCTAACTTTAGCTGTTAGACAGAGACGTGAGGAGCTTTCTGATGCTGTGCGCAGAGCCCACATGCTGGCTATGGAGGCTCTGTATAGAGGGGGGTCACTGCAGCAGACTGCACTGCAGCCGTTCTCTGCTCTGCCCTGCCACCTGCTGGTCATATCCATATATAACCAACATGCAGTTGAAGTGATGAGCCGAGGGGTTCAGTCTCAAAAAAAAAGGACACTTTCAAAGGAAGACATGAAAATGTCTTTATTTTGATCAAATTTATGTCTGTGCAGTCAGACCACAACACTGTAGTGTGATGTTGTGGCCTTGTCTAAAGAATCTTTGTACATATTTTCGTTACCTGAGCCACATAACCACACTCAAATCTTAGCAACATTTTTGCTAAGTGTTTTTTTCATCACAGTTTGAACCATTTGGGGGGATTTTTGAACCTAGCTCCAGCTGAACTTGTACTAAACTGTTTGTATTTTGCTTGTGTTTTCCCAGCTGGTACCTGGTAGCCATAAACAGTCTGAGTTTATGGCTTCCAGTCTCCAAAACAGAGAAAAACAAACAGCTGTACGGTTAGTTTAGTTTACTTGAGTCAACGTTTCAGGCAGGATTTCAAGTTAATGATACTATTAACAGTTTGACATTTTGGTCAAACTTTAACGGCTCTGTATTTGATTGAGTTTTTACAACAAAACCGCTCGACACTGAGCCTTCTCACTTTCTGGCACTCCTGGTAACGATCTGTAAGAACAGTTTTCATCTTTTCCTCTCTCTGTTTTTACAGTAGCATAATTTAGAAATTGACAACAATTGAATTCAAGATATTTATTTGGTGGTGGGAGGGGAAAAAAAATACCAGTAGCATTTAGAAAAGTCTCTGAACTTTGCTTGATCAACGTTAACATTAAGCATCTGGTGGTTGCTATGGAAACAGTTGCTGTTTGCTCGAATTGGCTTTTGTTTGGCATTCTTTTATCTTTGGGTGATGCGCGTCTCATTCCCAGTAAGAAAGCTTAAGTCTTGTTTGAATAACAATGATGGTTTTTTCTCTCTTTTCACTCTCACCTTTTCTGGGGTCGAGGCAACAAGTCATCACAGTTTGAACTGGAGCCAGGTTTGAACCTGGCTCCAGCTGAACTTGTTCTCAACCGTGTTTGTACTTTGCTTGTGTTTTCCCAGCTGGTACCTGTCCGATGTCCTCTGCCCACACAGTGTGATGTGTCATGGCTCCGGTGCTGACTGGAGTGCGGTGGCTTTCGGAGGCGGGAGTTGTTGGGTCGGGGACGGCAGCTGCCACCGGCGCCGCGTATTGGCCGCAGAGTGAGCAGCTGGTGTTGGTCGTCACGCTCAGCATCGTCACCGGCTTGTTGCTGCTCTCTGTGCTGCTCGGTCTGTGCGCCAGCTGTCGGGGGTGAGCCGCATCGCACAACAACATGAGTCCTCTGCTGTGCTTTTCCTCTTGTTCGGAAATGTGACTCGCAGGCCAAGAAGTGGCGCCGGATAACCTCAAATGAAAACATGATCAAATAGATTCATAAAAATGTTTAATTTTGCAAGATGAGTCCGATTAGATAGAAGTTTGTGCTACAAGTTGCATCTTTTAACCAAGGCCTGATGTTTAAATTCTTGTCACATATTAAAAGTTTATCATATTTATTTTTAACCAGTAATACTGCTAACTCTTTTAGTATTGTTGCAAAGAATATATACCTTTTTTTTACCAGTTTAATGTTTAAATGTCTCAATACGGACCTTTGGAAGGAAATTGCTATTAATTATAGCATAGGGCTGTTGTTCTAAACCAATATTTTAGTAATCGATTAATCTATCGATTATTCTTACGATTAATCGAGTATTCTGATTAAGAAAAGATCAAATGAAACATTGGCAAATCTAACATAACAGCACTGTTACTATCTCATGCCAACATCAATCCTACTTTTCACATTTTAGCATCCCTAACAATAACTTTCTCGTAGTTTAGTAAATTAACCTGTAACAATAATAGCTCAACTTCTACATTAACCTGAAGAAAACTTGCACAAAAATCTGATATGCAATTTAATAATAAAGAGGCAGATTTATAAATACTAAAAAAATGTCTATTCTGCAGCGTTTGGTTTATGTTTTCATCTTTAGCCAATTTAATAGATGAACTCTCACCTTGCCGTGCCATTTATAGCTTTTGTGTTCATGTTAGTGGAGGGATTTGACACCTTCGTTCGTCACGCACAGAAACGTCTACCAGCTACGTGCCGCCACCCATTTCTTAAGACTGGGATGATATGAAATAAATGTTCCATTTCGTCTGTAAAGCTGCGCTCAGGTTGATTGTCTAATGCGCAGTCGTCTGCCGTGTTCAGTCTGTCTAACAGTTAGCTTTCTGCGAAACGGAAGTGATAACCCGGCCGGAAAACGGTGCGCTAAATGATGAAACAAATTTAACGAAGCTTCGGGGCAGATGCATTTTCCTCGAGGCATTTTAGTAATCCAGGTGCTCGAATCACTCGAGGAATCGTTTCAGCATGGCAGCACGCCTTCACGGGTGCATCTGAATAAATCAGAAAATGATTGTGAATAATTAATTTCTTTTAATTCAGTTAAAAATTGAAGATTAAATATTGTGCAGACTGACAGCATGCACAGTGTGGCGAAAACTCCACATTTAGTGAATAATACATCAAAGAAATAAAAGAGGGTTTTAATACTCATGCAATGTTTGATGCAATGTTTTGTTTTTACAAAAAAACTCAGTAGTAACAAATGAATTACTGAAATCAACTTTTTGATAAAATTTTGATGAATTGAGATACACATGTACTTTCTTTAGGCGATGTACATTATATTTTTGTACTTCTCTCAATCATGTCTATTATATTTTCCGTTTCTATGCGTGTCCAGTTCTTATTCCTATCATGGTACCTTCATTGTTGTGTCTGTTCTCAGAGCCCCTCCGTGTCAGACAGAAGCCCACAGGCTTTGTTTAAAGAATCCTGGCAGGTCCGTTACACTGGATTGCATCAGATTGCACCAGCAGACCTTACAAAGTGAACAAAGAGGGTGTTTTTTTTTTTTACCTGAAGGACAAAGTCCTTGCATTCCTGGTTAGCAGTGTACACATTAGAGGCTGAGGCTTTTTAAACCAAATCTGTTATTTGATCATGTGTGATAGTCAAAACAATGAAACTCACAGTTCTCCGGTGTGCTTATCCCTGTATTGTTTTTTTATATTTCTCTCTTTCAGGCAGAAGAAAGTAATAAATGGAACCACTACAGGAGACCAAGAAAACCTTGTAAATGGAGTAAGTAGGATCACAGGGTTTTTACTGCGTGTTAGTACTAATACTAAGTGAGATTTATGTTCTTGCAACAGTTTCTCTTTTCCCCACTCATTCTCAACACATTAGAACAAACTAAGGTATCTTGTGCTCATTGGTTAGTCAGTTAATCTTAATGCTTGGCAAATAATTAGCCCAGTTCTATTCAAACTTCATGAAAAAGTCAAATTCAGTTGAATATAAAAGTTAGCCGGTAAAAAAAAAAAAAAAAATTAAAGTAAAGCTGATTGTTGTGTTTGCAGTGAGTCTGTCTCGAGGCAGCATGTAGGTGACGCTCCCTTTGAGCAGGAGAAAACATCCAGCAGAGGCAGAACCAGGTTGATTTTTCTATGGAAAGAGAAATAGTTAACAGTATTGATTGCTTTGCCTGGGCTTCATTCAGAGAGAAAAACTCAGATAAATGCAAGGCAAAGAATACTTTCTGTGGGAAAACTCAAAGAGAGGAAGCATCATTAAAAGTAGTTCAAGTGTAGCCAATGACTTCTTCCATGAAAGAGACGGAGCTACATACCGAAAACTCAACTGACGTACTTTCAATGCGAACAACAGTAGAGAAGACATGGTTAATTGTTACGATAGTTTTATCATCACAAAAAGAAGCACGGTTAAATAAGTAAACAATGGTTCAAAGATGACTTTCAATGGGAGGAAAACGATATCGGAACATGAAAATAATGGTTGTGATAACGTCACGAGTTCATCTTTTTCCAAGAAGGAGATGCTGCTAAAGACAAACACGATAAGATATACTTTCAATAAGAAGAAAGACAAATGAAACCAAAGTTAAAGGCAAAATTATTGTGAAACGTTTCTACAATAATGTCTGACTCTACAGTATGAAGAGAGAACATGGGTGAACTTTCACTGGCATTTCCAGATCAATTACTTTACTGTTTTAAAATCTCCCAATTCTGTGAGACTTAAAAGGATTATAGAGTATTTATTAAGGTGACCTTGGGCAATTGTTTCTCGACTAATAATTAAGCGGTGTTCTCTTTAACACTACATCAGTTATTGGATACTAATTACCAAATAAATGAACAGTCAGATCCCAGTAATCAAAACACTATTGGACCTGACAAATCTCCAGTTTTCACAGCCTGAACTACGTCCTCTCGCTCTCTTGTTGTCTCTCATTCAGTGGTTTTATCGTCTGCATCAGTCTGTCGCATGCAGTCCTCTGTGAGAACATCCAGCAGAGTGCTTTTCGTATTTGATTGATATCTTTACTCCAACCTTGGGCACAAACGTAGTTTACCAGCTTGCCAGATTGTTACAAGAGGTGCCCATTTGTATGACGGACCATGTCAAAGCCTGGCAGGGTAAACGGGGGTCTTTGTCCGTGAGCATGACGTGCTTTTCCTCTGTCACCTGCAATCTCTCTGCATTGAATCCCTCTTAATGCATTTGAAGGTTCTCTGTTACTACACTAACGACAATTTCTCTTTCATTTAGTCTGCAGTAGGTTCTATTGGACACGAGGAATGAAACAGACCATTACAAAGAGGTCCAACAAAACCTGACTTTTTTTTTACCTAATACTGTAGACGACTTTTATTAGCGATATAACTGAAAACATGATTGTTTTTATAAAAATGGCATCGTGTTTTTTTGTCTTCAGAGGACAAACAAAGGCAAGACCACATGAAAAATATTGGGGTTATAAAACAGTTAAAACATTACATCATTGAAACCGGCAGCTGTTATAGTGCATGTCCACTAGATGGGGATGTAGAGCTTCTTTCACACCCTCCTCCTTTCACACGCAGAATGAAAACAAAGAACCGTCAAGATTGACACCTTTTGATGATGTTTTCACATTTTCTGAACTCTTTAACGGAGGATCTACAGAAACGAGAGAGTTTGCACAAACTGCACGTTAACAAACCTCATCTCTGTTTTAAAAGCGGCATGCCACATCCTGTGATGAAAGGTGTACTTATCTGCAAATGATGGAAAATGGTGGAGGCAAACTAAATAGAGATGTTGATTTTTACAGGCTTGCATGATGTTGCTGGAAGGTGCTCATATTTCGGTGCAAGAACAGGATGTCAGCTGCCGGAGCGTCCTTGTGCAACACTGACAACTTGCCAGTTTCAGAGATATTGTTCAGTGTCACTGAGGTTTTTGTGGAAGGAAGTTTGGTGAAGCAGGGCAACAGATTTTTGTGGGGCTTACCCTTCTTGGATGAACTTTTTATAATCTTCTTAACACGGTCGATTTTAGATCAAAGAAAAACATGAAAGAAAATGCGTCCATCTGAGATTTTTTTTTTTTTTTGGTCATGTTTATTTTAAAACATGCCAGATGCTGATGATTTGTCATAATGCAAGTCCCATACATGCGACACGCCTGATTAAGTTTGAATTTTCCTTTGTTTTTTATGCAAACAGAAAATGTTAACTATCTATAGAAGTCTTTTCTTGGTAATCAAGGAAAACGAATGCTTAATTAGGCATGAATAATGTTTAGATAATGAACTTAAAGTAGTGTGACCAGAATAGCTCAGAGAAGCTGAGAACAGAGGCAGGGAAGCATTAAAAAAAAAAAAAAAAAATGAATTAGTGCTGCAAATATGAGAGAAATATCCAGAAAGCTGGAGAATCTTTATAGAAATCTGCTTCTCTTTATTCTGCATTGCGCAGATGTGTGAAAGTCAACCATTGATTTTTGCTCGGCAGCGAGCTGAGCTCTCTCTGCAGTGACAAACATCTCATCCTTTGTTGTGCAGGTGTCGGAGAAGGAGATGGTCAGCCAATCAGCAGACAGTCCAGTGACTGACGCAGCAGTCAGCAGCTCTCACAATGGTCCTCTAACCAGCGGTACAAGTAAGCAGAGGCACATAGCCTCAGAGCTGTTAGCCGTCATGTCTGGACTCAAAATAGTGCCTGTTTTTCCTGCAACAAAATGTGCATTTCCTCCCTCCGTTGTTTACATTTCTGTCCCTCCTGATAAATGTCGCATGGAAACGGTGGTCGCTCCCCAAGACTCGTAGAGGAAATAAAATTAAATCACAAAAGAAAGTAGCAACACACAGACATCACTGGCGACTAGGCAAAGAGAGCATTAATCTGCAGCTTTGGCAGAGCTGCAGAGATCCACAGCTCAGGTGGGATAATCTGTTGTTGTGCACTACACAAATCTGGCCGTTTTGGAGGAATAGCAAAGCTTGTTGAATTATAGAAAGAAAGCCAACATGATCTTCCACTGGAATTTTCCACAAGCCATGTTGGCACCAGTAAACGTGTGAAAAGTGCTTTGGTCAGATTAGACTAAAACTTAGGGTTTTAAAACGTGCATCTTGCTGTGAGAATGCTTTTCTCCAGCAGGGACAGGGAAGCTGCTCAGAGTGTGGGGGAATGAACAAAGCAGAGATGCATTGTTATTAGTAGCTTTCAGTACTTAAAGCACATCTGACAAACTCAGTGCCAGCGGGGTTAAAACATTATTAAATCCGGCTCACCATAGCTGTTTATGAGGCCAAAATGGAAATAAGTTTCACACCCCTGTTTAAGGATTGACTGCTAAAATCTTAACAGAATAGCTCACCTTTTGGTGGTTCAGTAGGGGGTCCTGTTTTGTCAGTAAAAGAGGCCCCACACACTTTAAGGATCATAATGTTGCACCTGATTGCTGTAGGTTGAAGTATGTCGTAATGTGACCGAAAATGGAAGTAAATCCAACATGCAACAGAATAAAAATGTAGCCTCTGTCTCTTCCTTCGACAGTCCTCTCAGACACACAAGACACCAGCCCTCAGTTGTCTGAGGAGCTGCTCTCCAGCCAATCAGAGCTCAGGTCCTCTAAGTGTCCTCAGGACCGAGAGCTTCCCAGCCTCCCTCCTGGCAGTGCCCCCATGGAGGACAGACCCCCAGCCTCAGGAGACAGCACTTATGAGGTCGGCATTTAAAGTCACCTTACGTTGTGTCTTTATTATGTCTGACGTTGAATGTTCTTCTGGTACTGGTGAATTAAATGATGTTACAATGAGAAACCCAGAGGAATGTGTGCTGCTTTGTAACTCAGAGCAGAGTGACAAGTCTGCCTCTGTGGTATCCAGGTGGTGAAGGAGATGGAGGTGGCATCCCGCGACGTCAGCGTTGAGGACTCTCTCTACGAGACTGTCAAGGAGCTCAAAGACACCTCAGTACAGCCTTGCCTCGCCAACGGTACCGTCCAGCCGAGCCCCGATGAACCTCCGCCTCAACCTCCCACCCTCGTCAACGGCCACCCCAGCCCCTGCACCCCAGAGCGGGTGCCGCTGAGTGAAGGGGTCGAGTACGCCTCTGTTGACCTGCGAAAGAAAAGCCGACACAGCGCTGACATGGAGGCCAGAAGGCGCTCCGATAACGCCGCCATTCGCTCACGCAAACCTGAGGAGGAGCCAGAGGAGGAGCCGCCGCCGCCGCCTGTACCGAAGAAGGTTCTCGATGAAAACGACAACCAGCCAGCGGTGATGAATGGCGTGAAACGGTCTGGGCTGGACAATGGAGAGGTGAGGAATTTGTTGCACACCAACAGATGATTTTACATTTCAAAATGTAAAAACTGATTATGTCACTTTTATAAGCAGAGCTTTACAAAATATCAAAACCACCTGAAATATTATGTCAAATTAGAAAGCAATGCAAGCGTCATTGTATTTTTTCAGGATTTTATGTGATGGAACGACTCATGAAGCTTATCATTTTTTAGGGGTTCATTGTTTTGTTTTTTTTGGAAACATCAATCTGAACAATTGTGGCGTGCGTTTGTATTTAGTCCCCTCAATTCTTTTTAAACACCTTTTGTTTCATTTAGCCCATTTTTCACAGACCACCTGAAGTTTGGTCAGAATTTCAGTGACCAATCTTTTTCAAGTCTAGCCCCAGGCTCATGGTTGAATTTCTGTCTAACCTTGGACTGAACCATAATTTCCTCCAAACCACTGAATCTCAGACTGAATGCCAAAATTGCAATCCTTCTGGTGGATCAACCAAAACATCAATCTCAAATGTTTTGGAGTCTTTCAAGGTGACCTCTACACTTGTGTGACTTCTGACAGCAATTGTTTGGGGTAGATTTTATTTATCATAGAAAGGGGCCTGAACACAAATGCATGCAGATTTTCTCAGATTCTGTGTTTGCAACCCATATGTGCATGTCTTTTGACAGTGTAGTTACGCAGCACTTGGAATTTATTGAAGTTTAGTTGGTGGTCGTTAAGAAAATATAAAAAATAAATCAAGGAATGTGAAAACCTTTGCACATGTAAGTTTAAAAAAAATTACTATTTTGAGAACAGCATCCTTCAGGATGACCATCAATGAGCTTTTATATTCACAAAGAGTGAAACAAAGAACTTTGATGATCAGCAGCTGGAGTTAGAAAAGCAGGAGAAGATGGATAGATGAAGTAGAGATGGTGATGGCGAGATTTACTCAGAAAGGCTCTGAAAGGATTGGAAGGCATTAAGGAGAAAGAGTCGAGGGCTCGGGGTGAGAGATGGCAGGATAGAAAGCGAGAAACGTGAAGAAGGAAAACGCAACAGCATACAGATGAAGTCCTCTGTAGCAACGAGTGAGAAGTAGAGAAGATGGTGGGATGATGAGGAAAAAATGGCAGCAAAGAGGAGCAGGTATAAGAGGAGGAGATGAGATGGGAATGATTGAAGAGGTGAGAACTGATAAACATCGCTGTCGTGTCGGGAGCTGAGCAAAGGAGAGCTGCTCTCAGGAAGCTGCCTTTGGCAGGCCAACATCACATCACATTAACAAGCTCATCACAGAAAAACTGCTTGATGAGGCGACTTTTCTCATTTAAAAACTCTCCCCTGAAGTTATATGTGTTTGCTTTCATCTTTATTCACATTTCTTTCCCTCCCCCCTGTTTAACCGAATGAGGTGGTTCAACACTTTGTGAAGAAAAGCTACATTTATTTGTTACTGCTTTAGCTGTGGAACTAATCTTTGAAAACAACCACAGTACTTTGTCAAGTTCTGATGGAAATGAAACATAACCTGCATCTAGATCAACACCAAAAAGTGATCGTCTCCATTGCTCTGCAACCATGAAGTTTCATAAAAAAGACAGGATGATTTCTGTTAAAAGTTCACCCTGCACCAGTGTTGTTTTGGGGGTGAAAAAAATCATGTGTATACCTATATTATACGTCTAGTTTATTTTGTTAAGTGTGTAGTCCATGCAGTCTAAATGTTATTCTCCATAGAAATGATCAAACATTTGATTGAAGCCCCCGGTGTTCCCTCAATTTCAAGACTTTTCCCTTAATCTTCAAATTTATTTATTTATTTAATTGTAAATGTTGAAGCAACTGAAAATAAAAATAAAAAACCCAGATGCTGTTCTGCTATCCTTCCACATTCTGAAGAAACAGAAATACAGTGTAACATGTTAAAAAATTTATTACAGCTTGTTTGAGGTTCACATTAAACCTACACAGAGAATCAATACTGAATATGCAGTTAGTTTGATGCAGTGATATTTTGCAGCTTGTTTGTTAGACCTGCATCACCAACAAACCTCGTTTGCAGGGTTTTTTTTTTTCCCCATTACCTCGATTCCTGCTGCGAGGTGGGAAACAGTAATCAGTGATACGGCAGTCTGTTAACTAATTTAATTTCTGCTCTGAAGATTTAAAACGTGTCATCGCTGTTGCCTCCAGCCGCCAATGTGGCCTCTCTATTGTCAGTAGCAGCACAGTTTTTCTCAAAGATATTGCCCAGTGTGGTTCAAAAAAAATCATTTTATAACCATTTGTGTAAGCTTTTTTTTTATTATTATGTATTTACAAAAGATTTAGTGGTTTGTTACTGGTGATTTGTTTGCAACTTTGTTTATTATTTTCTCAATCTAGTGGGCATTATTGTCGGAGTGGAAAAACGTAGTTTATTATTCTTTGACGTTTCAGGATAAAAGCATTTGACATACTTCTTTTTGTTCTTTATTAAATTCATTTTAAACTGTATTTTAAATGCAGCAGTGGAAAGAATGGATACTGATCCTTATATCTTAAAGTCCTTAGAAAAAAGACATTCAATCTATTAAATCTGTTAGTAGGTCAGAGCTCAGAGAACAATTAATGACTTTTTATATGATATATACGAGTTGATATTCCAACTTGTCTGTTTATTGTTGTGTGGAAGTCAATGTGTTAATCATTAGACGGCAGGAAATAATCCCTCTCCTTTACCAGATTAATAATAAATCCTGAACTAGCAGGCTTCTGTATATTTCCATTCTTCTATATATACTAGCAACAGCGTGTACACGCATACGCACACATAGCTAAAAATACTATCTTTCATCCAACCGCTAACAAATGGCTGCAGCCACATGTGTTTTGCTTCTCCCATCCCCCTAATATCTCACACGCAGATAGCACAGCATGTGTGTTTACATATATTCTGCTGCACAGACGCCACGGGCTAATGTAAGGTTAACAGTGAATGTTTGCCGCTCCCTGTGGTTTACACCCATGCATGACTGTCATTCGTCTTGTCAGAACCGGGTATTCTTGTGTTTTTGTGAGTGTTGGTGACCGGCTCCTCGGACCCCGTCGCTGTCATTACCCAGACTTCATGATGGATGATCTGGGCCGTAGAAACTCCTCATTTGTCACGCTGACACACAAATCATCTGTAGAAACACTGGCAGGTCTTCACGTAAATATCTCCGATCAGGTGGCTGATTTGTTGACCAGGCTGTCTTAAAGTGTCAACCTCACTTATCAGCACTCCAGGTAGAGAAGAGCAAAAAGCCCTTAAATAAATGTACGCTTTTAATTCAGCAGTGTAATCTTGCTCTGACTTTATTTATTTTTTAAATCTAACCTTTGATTTGTTCATTTATTCAGTGCTGTTCAGAAATAATTATGTTTTACTAAATTATCTGTTCTACATTTATTAACTGTCCCAACAATTAAAATCAATATTACTAAAACAATATTTAAACACATATGTCAGTTTTTGGTTTTTTGTTGTTGTTGATAAGAGTGATTAGAAACATTCAGTAAGCCAGGACTTCTTGATTTCTCTTCAATATTGGAAAGACAAAGGGACATATTAAAGTCAGGCCTCATTAGTAAGAAGATGGTAAGTAAATAGCAATTTGCTTGAGTTGAATCTGCAATTCAGATGGTGCCAAACAAAAGATGATTATTTTTTTTTCCTGTCTGCATATCACCTCATTGCAGCTGTTAAGTACAGCGGATGATCCGTGATGCTGTGGGCCCATGGAATTAAATACATGGATCTACTACTGAACTGAAATGTGTATTTTGTATTCAGATACGGATAAAAACAATATGGCTAATTAGAAGAGGGCCAAAGGTCAAGATTCTGGATGATGTAGAGAGACTAAGAGCCCTCGCTTTATTGTACAAGTGTCTTTTTTTCTTTTTTAAGATTTTATAACATGAGATTCTTTTGTTTTTCTCTAGTAGATGAATTTAAGTAAACAAAGTAGATTTTTTTATTCTTATCTCTTCAAGAAATGTGTGCTACTACAGTAAAAAGATGAATTTAACAATTTTTATGCATCTCTTCTAGAGATGCCAGTAACTGCAGCATGCACTATACCATATATATTTACTTTTTCCTGCACACTCTAGTGGCTTTGCTGTAAGGATGGGTGCAAACAGGGAAAAACACTCTCAAGCAGCTTCAGCTTCTGTAAAGCTGCGAAGGTGAGCATTTATTGAACTGTCATACACAACAGCAGCACGTTTGCAGTGGCTTGGTTGCCTGTGGGCATGTAACGTGAGAGGCAGGAAATGAATTTGACCCCGCTGGTGGGCTGCCAGGTCATACATTTGGGATGTAGGCCAGGAAAACAGTGATCTATTCATCATTCGGCACCGCTGTAGACCTGTCGCGAAACGGAGTCGTTCTAACATAGAAAACGTATTTGTTGGTTGCGAGACGTAATTTATCCTTTCCGTATTACCTCAGATTTCTTAGGTCTTTCCTCCTGAGTGGCCACATACACGCTCGGCCTAATGCGCTCAAACTGTGCGTCTGTCAACAAATGCATCGCTCACGACTGACGTGCTGACACCTGGGCCGTCCATCACATGAGGTGGTTGTAATCAGCTTACCGCAAAGCCTTGTATGTTTTTAAATCTCCTACGTGCGTGGAACATCAACGCATACTCGTAATCTGCTCTCGCCTCAACACACACAAGCACGCCGCATTTTATTGTTGCACGTCAAAATATTTATCGGTTAGTCTCATTTTGAGCTGACGGAAGACAAACTTCTATGTGTGCTTTTATAGTTACTACATACGCATGTATGTATATATACATTCGTTGTCTGTATACAAACCAGATTTTACTTCAAGATGAAATGTCCACTTTAATTAGCGGAACGTTTTGAGGACTATTTCACTCTGAGACACATTTCAAGGCTGTACTGACTGGGCCAAGAGTCACCTGCATCCTTGATTTTCTACAAATATATCACCCCAGGGGGCATTCCGCCTAATTGGGTGGCTAATTAAAGTGAAACGACAAAGGCGTCTGCTGCGTTGTGGAGCTCAGGGTGGATCTATAAAAGTAATCATGTCTCCAAATGCGTGGTATCCATAAAGTAGTCATATTGATTTTCACGCTCCGGGGAAGAAACACATGTGAAGACACTAAGACGTACAGCTGGGTTGGACAGTTTGATGGATGAACTCTGTGCGCAGGTTGCGTCCTGTATGTCGGAGTGCGGTCCGAACAAAGAGGTGGACATGACTAAAACAAAGGCTGCACCTTTGCGTCCATCAGCTTTAACTCCAAACGAGGACCTAATTCAAGTGTCCACACAAAAGCTCTGTTTTTGTTCTCCTTTCCGCATGATGTAAGCTACTTAGGGAATGCCGGTGGGTGTATCGAGATCCTTGTTAGCTCTCTTGAAGTGCTTTGTCTGATGGGTTTTGTTGATTAATGGCTACCTCATCGATCATGAGACGAAATGGACAGAGGGCGTGCAGAAAAAGCATCCCTCTCCCTGTCACTCCCTATTGACTTTAACTCAATAATTTTTTTAATGAATGGGTGGTTATGTACAACATTAGTTTGAAATGTATCGCAGAAGACGCAGAACATGTTTTCGACTCGGACCAGAGGGGTTAGTTTAGAATTTCACCATCGATCAGCTCCAGAGCGTTCCAAGGCATTCAAACAGATTTTTTTTAATTTTGTTTCACCAGAGTATGCATTTTTTAGAAGTGATCGATATCTCGATAGCATATTTTATTAATACAGCTCAATAAGAAGTGCAACTCTTCCTTAATTGTGTTCCTTCAAAGTTGTTGGAAATGTCTTAGTTGGCTTTTTGTGTTGCAGTCGGCTACTTTTAATCCTTTCTAAGGAGGCTGTGGATCAATTCTCCCTTTCAGCAGGTCATGCCCTTATTTTGTATCCACATTGGCGTTAAAGCCCTCCCTACTTTCATTTTGTGCCTGTAAATAAATCTTTTCATAACCGTGTTTGAAGCATTTGGCTCGATTAAGATTAAGATTCCTTTAGATCAATTTATATGTACTGTAGCACCATAACCACTTTTTTTCTGCAATATACTATTAGCAGAATAATGATTACTTAAATCAAAGAAGTACGAAACGATCATGTGTGTACAAATTGACTCATAGTCGGTATGAATCACCCAGTGTGAGATTACTACTTATCAAATGTGAAACTTTGCTTGTGGAAAGCCGGTATGTTTCAAAAGTTGGGTATGAAATCCTTGTTCCAAAATCGTTTAGGTGCATCAAGAAAAGAATCTGTACCAAAAACATTTTTTTTTACCCCCGCAGAAGTTGGACGCAAAACTTTTATGTTCCAGAAGAGTAGTCTGAAAACTTTTATTGTTCCAAAAAATTGAAGTGACCAAAGTACAAAATGACAAGGAGGTGCAATGACCAACACCTTCTTATCAGAAGTGAGCGCAGCCCTTAAAATGTTACTAAATGACTCTTTGGGGCGGCTGTTCCTTTCATGCCTTTGCTCCCACGTCTCAATCTGTTTCTCTGTATTTCTCCACAGTTAAATTCCCTGTCTCCTCCGCTGGAATTTGAACGCCACCCACAATCAGACAATGAAGTAAGTGTGTGCAACTCGCTTATTCCCAAACCTGCATGTTTCCTGATCCCAGTCAGCAGCGCCTCCTAAATATCTGAATAGGTTATTTAGGAGGTGATCTGAAGTGCTAATGATTAAATCGGTCTGAACAGAATTTGATCGTCTCACGTTCAAAATCTGAAACACTGAGATTGATCAAAGTCTCAAAGAGTTCTCCAGTGCCATACCAATTTACCCCAGGTAGGCTGGGATTCTTGTTTTAAAACAGTTTCTGATTCATTAAACTGTACTTTTAATTTCTAGCCAAACAAAACTGGAGATTTCTCTCTTAGGACTACCATGGTGTTAGAGTAGCTCAAAAACAACTGGATGTGAACGAGTCAAATGTTCTTGATTCTTTGCGAGTTGCGTGCCGGTTGGGTGGAGATGGCGAATGCATTCGAAAGTGTACCATTTGCTGTTTTAATTTGACATTGTCTCAGGTTCTTGAACCCCATATCAAGCATCGTATTGTCATGTCTTTAATGCTCCTTTTCTTTTTTTCTTTGTTTCAGTCGCCGCTGTACTCTACTGTTAATAAGACAAACTGCCACCAGGCTTTTAGCGAGGACGACAAAGAGCACGACTACAGCAGCATCGCAGAGATCAAAGGTATTGTCCCGAACTCGTCCTCCAGCGACCTCTACGCCACGGTTCATGACATCTACGCTCAACCCGACGAGCCCGAGGCGGGCGAAGAGCCCCCACTGGACAGCTCAGATCCCGGCTATGAATCGATCCGCATCCCAAAGACTAGCAGCTCTGATGACGATCACGGAGCCGGGAACGGCAAGCCAGAGCCCGACTATGAAAGTGTGGGAGAGCTGGGCCTCAGTCGGGAAATGTCCCGTCTTTGAGTTGACTGCCTCGCCGTCGCATCGTTCAGTAGCACTTTGAAGCAGCTGTTTAGGATGCCTTTGATGCAAACTGCTTCTCATCGTTTTCCTTATGGAGTGTACATCTTCTTTACAGCTTAGGTACGGCTTATCATGTCCGAGCGTTATTAATCAACCTGAGTGAGACATCGGTACTGGAAGGCCTTAAAAACTCTGGGTTGTTAAAAATAATCGCAACATATTCTGGTCAACAGAGGAAAAAAAAAAGGATATTGATCTAGTGCCATATAACTTGCGTAAAAGTCATTCACCAACTGTATTATGTGAAGGTTACATTATTTGTATGGCTTCTTTGCACCAGCTAGTTTTTCAAGCTTAGATAACTGTCATATTTTACTGAAGCATCAAACAGCCTGTTTCTAGGCCTTCTTCTGTCAAGTTTGCATTCTCACCAAATGTTCCCTTGAAAGGGTTTCTAGCGGGAAAAGTCAATTGATGAAACCGAGACTGCTACCTTGACATTCGAAAGGTTGGAAACAGTCACTGCGAAGGAAAAAAAAATCGTTTTTCATTTGAGCTTTAGAGTTTCGTAGTACATTTTGACCTTTCTATAAACTTTAGGGTCCACAGCAACAGGTTTTGTACAAATCATATTGTATTTATTTGAAAATGTTTATTATTGTGTAATTGTGAAACGTTTCTGATTGTCTGTGAGAGGATTTTATAGAAGTTTCTTGCATTTTCATTGAGATACTAAATGAAAGTTAACAGAGGGTTTGATGCCACTTCGGTACGCGTTCCTTTCGTTTTATTGTTTAGATGTCAAGCTTTCACAAACTTTGAAGTACTTATGTATTTAAATGACAAAACACACTTGCCTAATTGTGTTCTTTAAAATCTTTTTTTTTTTTTGTCTTTTTGGTACAAGGGACAGTCTTGCTTCAAAGCACTTGAATTATTTTAATGGTACGACAGGAATCATCACCACAGTCAATTTTTTAAAGCACCTTCAACATTTATTAGCACCTCTAATGAAGACCTGCACAAAGCCTTGAAAATATATTCATTCGTATTTCAGGAGCATAACTCCGCTCTGAAATTTTCACAAAAGTGTGCTTTGGCTATACTTCTTACCATCTTGCAGTGTGTGTGATAAACACTTTCCTCACAGTATTGAAAAGCGTAGATATATATATATATTTTTGACTTGGATAAGAAAGAAAAATCTGGTAACTTATTTGGAAAATAAGTTTCTAGATTTGTTTTATTGTCTAAAAGACAAAATCTCAGAATGTCTGAAAAATTAGTATTGCTACATTTATCTTTGATTTGACACATAGAAATTTAGGCGTCAGTCGTATTTATTATTGTTCGTATTTGTACATCGGTGACAGAAACCTTATTTAAATGTTGGTCCAGAAAGTGAAAAAAAAGAGCAGTTTCACCTTTTAGAGACTTTTAGATCAATAATTTCACATTTTTGTGGTTTTCGATTTAAATTCTCACGTATTCATAAGGTATCAAAGATCAGCAGCTGCTTTCCAGAATCTACGTTTAGCGTAAAGTAATGCACTCTTTGTTTACAAGGAGTGATAGATTTTTAAACGATTGGTGATCTAATTTGTCAGGAAAAACTGTGAAATTGTCCTTCACCACATCTCATAATTGAAAGCCAAATTCAGCATTGTGATTTTTAGGATCTGTGAATCACACTGCTAATGAAATCAAACTAGTGAGATGTTTTTTACCCCAATGTGCAAAATGTTGTAAAAACTACAAAAAATATCTACAAATGTGTTTTTGACAGTGTAGATTTTTTTTTTTAATTGTAGGAAGTAACACTCCCTGGGTAAACATGGGGGCTCATTCAGTTTTTGATTTGCTTTTACAATATAAAATTGATCTGACTCTTTCTATGGTAATATTTAGTTGGATTGCTGTTTTGTTTTCCTGTCTTGTAAATATCGACACACATCTGTCTTACTTGAACTGCATGTTCTCTTGTCTTTCTCACATTAGAGAGCCTCAGTGAAATTCGCTGCTGTCTCACGCAGTAATATCCCTCTATTAATATTTTTAGCATTATTTTACATTGCTATTTTATTAAATATCATGGGTTTAAGTAATACAAAAAAATTAGTATTGTGGTTAACTTTTGTAAAATATACATTAAAAATGAATCAGTTTCACTATTAATCATCTTACAATATTTTTTTTATAAGCCAAATAATCACCACTTAAATGTTTTTTTTCTTAACTGATCAAATGTTTTCAAATTAAAGGCTGATTTTTTTTTTCTTTTTTTTGCGTGTGATTATGCTACTCCACTACAAGATGCATTTATTTTTAAGTCTTTTCACACATCTTTAATATGGGTGCCAATGAATTCAGAAGGTCTGTATGTGTAAACTTTGAGCACATACTGTATTTTAGATCCATCTACTTAACAGCTTGTACTGACTAAATGCCAGCTAATGTGTATATATAGCAAAAGCACTATTTTAACCAACTGCTATTCACAGGAAATGCGATGTAATCTTGTACCTATTTGTGAAATGTCAAGATTTTTTTTATTTTTATTTAAGAGCAATTATGAATGTCCATCTTGTTTGTTTGTTTGTTTTTTAGTTGATTGTAACAAAGTGGCAACTAATCAGATGTGAGTGAAGTGGTACAATTATTTTGGTACAAGCATTGAAAGATGAGTTTGGTACTTAAATTTGAGGGGGAAAAAGAAAAAAAAACTATTTAAGTATGTTTACTTGGTTGTAATTTTGCTGTATTTTTTTAATCCCTCTTTGCCACAGTATACTCCCCTTGCAGAAAATTACCTGTCAGCTGTTTCCACCCATATCCAAATATTAAAGTGTTGCAGTATCTTCAGCTAGTTTGTTTCATGATGGAGCTTGTTTGTGGTTTGAGAACACGTAGTCGGCCTGTTCTGACGGGTAATCGATTCTGAAATGATGCACATTTTAAATATTCTTCTCCTAATGTTGGATCTTTGAATGAGTCCATGCATTTGACCCTTAGTGCTCTACAGATAAAGACAGAAAGAAAGTACACATTTCAACAAGAACGTAATGGTGAGTGTTATTTATATCCTCCTGTGTAAGAAGAGCAAATATTTAAGGGTATCGCTCCCCTATGCAGTAATGTAGCTGTATGTCACGTAATCAGATTTAATGTTCTCAGAATGCTATGAAGGACCTCTAAGGAAATGCCAAATGGATATGTTTTAGTGCCAAATCGAATCAGGACAACATATATTAGTAAACCTAAACTCACTTCTGCTCCTTCTCCTCCGATCCTGGTCATATAAACACGGATTTTCCCCTGCAGGGAGGGCGGGTCTCGTGGAGGTTTACAGAAGTGCACCCCTCCCTCTGATGTCTTTTCTTTAGCTCTCGTCCTCCCCTAATGAGGCCATGTGTTCCTCCTGAATAAGCAGCAGACAACTCTGTAGCGACGCCCGCCTGTGATCAAAGGGCAAAGCCCGTTTTGGCAGTTACTGTCGCATCTGCTGCGCCGCATCAAGTTTCCAATTTTTACAAGTAAATATTTTATCACATGAATTCTTCTATTAAACGATGAATATTACGACGTTTGTTACTTGTTTTTTATTCTGAGGAGCACTCGCAATGACCTTTAGACTGTGTGGGATCTTTGAAAGAAAAAAGACATTTTGGATTTGACGATATCTTAAATATAATGTAGATGAACTGATAGTGAAGTAACGTCTCGTCCAGTGCGTAGCATCCTTGCATGCCACAAGTTTCCATGCATTTTAAACTGATTTTGTGATTGACCAACACAAAGTAGTGTTCAATTGTAAAGTGAAAAAAAATGATGCATAATTGTTGACAGTTTTCTGAAAAATCTGAAAAGTGTGGCATGCATTTGTGCACTTGAGTCATCACTTTTAAATTCATAGAACCGTCTTTCGCTGCGATTACATGTGCAAGTCTGGAAACAAACATCTTTGGACATTTTTCTTTACAAGTCGGCTCAAGCTCAGTCTTTCCAAGAATTATTAATTGGCTTGACAGCTGGGCTGACCCGGTCAATTTAGCACATATATGTACTTTGCTCTGAAGTTCAACAATTATTACAACTTCTCAAAATAGTTATGGAGCGAGTGCCATACTTTCCAGGGCGACATCTCCTCCGGCTTCTGGAAGTTGAATGCATTGGTGTCCCAGCACTTGCTGTGAAGGTACGAAATTGCAAAGTCAAAATTATTTTAAGTTATGTTTGAGATATACAACACATATATAAACAGAGAATAACATACTTACTTGATTGGGCTGTAAAATGCCATAATAGAGTATACCTGTAAAATACATAATCCAGCCTCTTGAACTTTAGGCCAATGGCGTTTTGTGGAAGGAAAACAACATGTACATGCAGTGAATCATTTCAGACCATGGTTTTATTTGAGCACTTCAGAAACAAACTAAACATGGTGCCAGTTCACCAGGAATAAATGCTGGTGGAGTTATTGTGAAGCAAAAGATGACATGACATCATGTCTTTGATTTTTTTTTTTACAGTTCCAAATGGACAACTTGTGGGATTTAGTAATGGACAAGCAGTGACCCTGCTAACTGCTATTAGCAGTGCATGCTAATAAAGTATATCTTTTCATTCTCTATCAGTGGTAGTTAGTGATTTGGCAACATGCGAAATGGCAGCATGGGGCACCTAAAGCAGAAAATGGAAAGGAAAAGAAAGCATTTCAGTTTTTAGAGTGGTGAGTGTTTGAATCGTTCTTGTCTGGTTGCAAGTTGTTGTTTTTTTCGGTCTACAAACTTTCAGATTTTTTTTGTGTAAAGTTTTCTCTGTGTGAAAAGAGGTGGGTTGTTGTTGGCGGAGTTTGAGCCTGGTGGGGGGCATCAAACCGTGCCAGAACCACCACTGGTTGACTCACTAATACATTCTCATGCACTCAATTTTATATTTCAACCAGATCACAGTAATTTACGACTCCCATGGTACTTTAAAAGTAGGTCACATCCATCTATAACTAGGTTAAGGAATAAAGCTTGTCTGTCTGGGCTAATTTTTTTTTTTTTCTTATAGCCTAAATATCCCCTTTTTCCCACTTTCCATCTTCCATCCACCCTCCCATCTCGTTTCCTCTCCATCCTTGCGTCATTGTTTTGAATGGAGCACCCTTCAAGAGTTGCATTACCCTCCTTTGCAGGAAAAGGGGGAGCGGTTGGGGCTTGTGGAGGCGTGTGCTGCATCGTCCAATTGCAGCCCGTCTCGGCTGCCGGACCGCACATGTTTACAGGCAGCGATCCGCCGGTAAAGGCCCCGCTCGGTCGGAGCAAAGAACGGACTGGATTCGGAGCACAGTCGGGGCCAGAGTCACCAAACGGTACGGTCTTGATCAAATCCCACGCTTGAAGCGGGTCGGCGCGGCGATTTGCGGGCTCGAGTAAAAACAGTTCGACGTCTTACGAGTCGCCTGCCTGCGCGCGGGACCTTTTGACTCGATTGCGTCGCCATTTTGTTTAATCGTGAACGAATGTTGTCGCGGCTTCAGACGGCCGTGACCGCGCCGCGTTTTCCCGCCGCCCCCCCTGGCAGCTCGCTGGGAGCAGTGGGGAAAACAAACAGGTCGCACTGAGGAAGGTTGGTAGCCGGTTAGATGTGGAGGCTGTTCGGCAGCGAGCGGTTCGTGTTTATGCCGTCTGTCGCCGAGTCAAAGTTCTGCGGCTCGAGCCCCCTGCGTTCGGGACGCACTTCGGAAGTTTCTGCCTCCCCCACCGAGTATGTTGTCGCTTTCCAACATTGCCGTCGAGGTTGTTGGAGCGCGTAGTCTGCCCGCTGCGGTCCTGTGCCATTCCCCGACGTTTTGTTCACCGCCGGCCGCGTTTCGGCGATCGGCGAATTGAAGTCCCCCGCTGGGAGCGCTCTGAACACGGCGACACACTCGGCGGAGATGCACACCAGGCGCCTGGTGAAGCGGTCGATCCTCGGCAGCCGCGTTTACGCAACGAGCCCGACTGGGGACGGTGCCCCGGTGACAGGAGTGGTCCAGGCTGTCAAGCAGGAAAACAGGGACGCGTCCGCCGCCGGACCCCGGCGCAGCGTGTACACCGTGCTCCTGCAGGACGGAAGCCTGAAGGAGTTCTCCGAGGAGGAGATAGCCGCCGGATCCAACCACACGGCGGCCAAAGGACCGCTCAAGTCCAGCCTGAAGGTGTGTGTCTGCCTCTCTGCGTGTTTGAGGACGGAAAGGGCCCCGACCGGCGGGCTGCGCTTCATCGCTGTTGTGCGGTGTTTTGCAGCGTTTAACCGCTTCCTGCACGGAGCGGGTTGATGTCAGCCACCGATGCCGCTTTGCTGCAAATCCAGTCGGTTAAAACCAAACGTGCATCGGTCGAAAAATGTGGAACGGATCCGTTTTGTTGCATATTTGATCAAATAATGTGCTGTCATGACATTTGGGCGATGACACATATATGGGACAAAGAGGGCTTGATGGGGCCTGCGCAATGTTTATGTGGGCTGGAGGGTGGGTAATATGAAGGAAACAAACACGCTCTGACTGCAGCTGCAGCGTTTAGGACCGACGCGAGGAACTCGTTGTACAATTTTTGCACTGAACAATAATCGCATGCAATTCTGTACATGCAGCATTAAAATGCATATTTTTGGTGTGTCGAATTTGCGTCATTTTGGCTCATTCATTCATCCAGCATCCAGAATGATCACTGACGTTACAGCTTTTGCAAGCACAATGGTCTTGTTTTGTTCAGCACTTTTGGGAAAACTTGCAGTTTTCTGAATCTGCTGTGTACATAATTGGACTTTTTCTCATGTTAGACCGCCGGTTCTTGCTTGAATTGCGCCCCCCCTTTTTTTTGGTCTCAACAACAGTTGAATAACAAAAGTAAAGATGCTCTCGAGTCAGAGATTAGAATTGGCCAATGCTACTTTGATTAGGGAGCATACAGGGGGGGGGGGGAATCTGATGTTTTCCCCTTAGACTGACCATCACATCACATTTTATTTAGTGAAAAAAAGCCCATCTGTCATAATCTGAATTGATGTGTCAGAATTGAAAGAAAATTGGGATTGGCCTGGTAATTATTCACGTGCGCATCTCTACAATAAAGCAGAAAAATTGCAAAAGATGCTTTTTTTTGTGTGTGTGTTTACGTAAAATACAGGTTTCAGGTCTCAAAGTTCTTTAAATAATTTCTGCGTGGGGCAGGTGGACTCTTAGGTATTTTCAGTTTTGTGGCTGAGATTGTAAAATTCAGCACAGATTCCCTGCAGAGCACTGAAGTTACCCTTAACTTATAATCACAGTCATATTTCTTTTCATTGTTTTCAGTGGGCACAACACGAAGCACCTCCCTGCAGAGAGGACCTGCATTACGAACAATAGAAAACTTGATTGGGGGTCTCCCATAGGGTGTGTTGCTCTGAGCAACGAGCAATGTCGTCTATATAAAAATATAATCGCTATGAATGGGATGTCATGACGTGAAGATGGCATGCAGCTACATTGCAGCTCTCTCTTAAAATATCCAAATGTGAGGCAACGATGGTCATCTAATGGCAAAACTTGAAAGATAAGGAGTGTGTGAGCAGGAGAAGCCAGTTCAGTGTTTTTCTGTTACGGGGAAAGCTCGTGTTATTCTGTCCTTACAGTAAGGGAGGGACTGAGAAATGAGTAAGTCTGAGTAAACAGCCTTTTTTTTTTTTCCCCACTCAGACTTGATTTTTTTTTTTTTTTCCCCCTCTTTGTGATTGTTTGTGTCAGGTTTTGGTGTCACAGATGAAGTAACATGCGTTCTATTTCTGGAGCAAAGAGGAAACCTGTGGTCACTTTTGTTTCCTCACATTTTTGACTATTGGCAGCAGCGTTCAGATTCCAGTCCTCTGTTGCAAACGCTTATAGATCCTTTACCGACGTAACTTTTTACAAAACCAATCACTTTTAAGATCTTTGTATAACCCGGAGACATCGGCAGATGTTTGCCTCATTTCTTTTTTCTTTTCTTTATTCATGCGTTGTTGGTTTTCATTGCAGCTTCATTGTAGCCACCAGTGCAGGCAGAGTGCAGCCGAGGCTCGCAGCACAATGGTCAAGTCTCTTTCAGCACGACTCAATTCCTACCGAGGTCGAAAACAAGCCATAAAGCGAGGAGTAGGAGGAGTCTGCTGTGCAGTGTGTGCAGCTTCACGTGTGGGTCTGTGCTGCCTATGGTGTGCATCAGAGTGTGGTACGGCTGTAATTTTCCTCTGGTGTGTGTTATTACTAAGCCCAAACTTCTCGAAACCTTGGATTGGGTCCTGTTTTTTTTTTTTTTTTTTTTTTTGAGAGCTTGCAGCCTCGTTTGAGCAGTAGCAGCTGTACAGCCAATAAAGCAGGCACCCTCAGGTTGGCAACGGGTGGCATGCCCCAAAGAATCTGGATGCTTGGCACCGAGCCCAGTCCGTCAAATGAATCCCCCCCTCTCTTTTTAAGGGAGGGCGGGGGGCCGAACTGGGTGCCACTTGTTGACTCGTTTATTTGCAAAAGGTATGTTTTGTATCTCGAGCGACAATGATTTTTCTTGATGCTCAGAAAAAAAAGACCAGCTTTGTTGTGGCGTTAAGCCTCCGCCAGCGCAGGAGTCAAGGATTGTTGACAGAGTATCGTACAGTCTTTTGAAATTTCTCACTGGAGTCGTAAGGTGAGAAACTTATTTGCTAAGAATGTCTAAGATACAAATTTATTTAAGAAAGATCGCACTGCCCCGTAAATTCTTACAAATAACAAATAAATGTTTTCTTTTAGACTGCTCAACCTACAAAAACAATAAATGCTCACCACTGCCGGCTTTTTACAGTTCCTCTGGAGGCTTCTTTAACTTTCTCTGAAACAGATATTTAAATTTTTTTTTATATGCATGTACTGTATTTTTCAAACTATAAGCCTCTACTTTTTCCCCCACGCTTTGAACCATGCGGCTTATAGCCCGGTGCGGCTTTCCTGTGAATTTTTCTTCAACTTCAATAATCCACTTTCTTTAGCAGGAAGTGAATCATTGGGAGTCGAAGTAGGAAATCAAAGAAGAAAGTGCTTATTTTCATTTAGAACAAGCACATGCCTGCAGCTGGCACGACGGAGAAATGTTTTCAAGCTCATAACTCCCGCTCGTCAAGGAAACGACATGAAGAAGTTCGTATGATGCAGCTTTTAAGTTGAAGGCCGTCGATCTGGCTGTACAGATCCGTAGCTGCTGCGCGTAAGCTCGGCGTGAACGAACCCATGGTTCGGCGTTGGAGACGCAGGGCCGCGTCCTTAACAGCAGACGCATTCAATACGCAACCCTCCGCTGCGTCCTTGTGGAAAACTGAGAGTGGCGGAGATTGTAGCCCGTTGCGGCTTGTTCGTGTACGTTTCCAGATTTTTAAAAACACTTTCTGGGTGCGACTTAAATGGCGGCGCGCTCTATAGTCCGGAAAATACGGTATATATCGCTGACTTGGACGTTTTGCTGCTAGACTCAGTCATACCTTGAGTAAGATATCAAGTCCAAAAGGAGCTGTAGAGGAAGGCTGGAGAAACATGAGAGCAAGGAAGGAGGGCTGTCTTACTTTGATCATGATTTGAAATGTGTCACCTCAGTAGCTTGGATTTCCAAAGAGGGCCCAGAAAAACTGTAGGAGTGCAGCGTTATGCGCTTCACAGAAATTCGGCTGTAGGAGCAAATTCCTCGCTCGAGCCGCACTTCAGCTAGTTTTCAGGCTATATGCACTGAAACAAAACCGCGGAGCATTAATAGTGAAGCTCAGATCACAGGGCTTGCTTACAACAGATGGCATGATCTGAAACGTGTTGAGAGAAGCTGGTCAACAAGTCGATTTTTAACAGTTTGGTGTGAAATTTTCCATCTTCGGTGTGGAAAAACATCACCTGTGTTACCTGAATTTAATATCCTTACATCTCGGTGTGCTGTCAGCTCAAAGGTGTTTCTACAGTCCACAAACAAACACCTCTGTGTCCACAAACGCAACACCGCTCTGACCTTTTGTGTCACTGTTGTCCCTCAGATTTGTTTTTGTTTGTTTGTTTGCTTGTTTTTGCAAAAGCCTGAAAAAGCATCTTAAAAAGCCAGTTTTTAAATTTTGGTTTGATTGATCAAGGCAAGAGAAGCTGTCCAGCCTAAACTGGCTTTGTGTGAAAGTTTCCAGTCTTTAGATAAATCATCTGTTGCCTAAAAGTCCCATTCATGTCTAATCATGTAGCTGATCTGTAAGGCAACGATCCAGATCAACCCACGAACGCATAAACACACACCGACCTGAAATACTCCTCAAAGCTCTATTGTCATTGACAGCTGTGTGAGTCACTCTGCTTATGTTTTGGCCTTTACTCTTGATTGTTTCAACAGGCCTTCAGGCACAAAGATAGAGCTACGGAGGTATGGCTGTGTGTGTGAATTCATTCTGAGATTCAGGCATTTTGTTTTTGCTTCCATGAAAGGAAGCAACAACGATCACGTTTTTTTTTTTTTATTGCAAACTTTGCCACCCGAGGATGCGTCTGCAGCATGTGACGGGACAAATTGTGTTGTTCTGTGATGATATTGTTGTTGCTCTGGTGAGTAAATGTTTTTGCTTCAGTCAGTTTTTCAAATACTCCATACCAAATTGATATTTTGTCTCTTTTTTCAGTTTTCTTCATTGATCTTGTTTGGAAATGAATCGGACTCGATGAAAACGGTGAAAGAAATGTAGTTGTTCTCCACTGAGACTCTGACCACCGTGGTCTGTAATGTTTGGTGTTGGCTAATGTATTCCAAGTGTTATGAACTTAAATTTGACAAATTAGTGTAATATTCAGCCTTTTGGTCAAAGTCTCATGGCAACAGATACTCACACAGATGAAAATAAGGAAAAGAAGAAAATAGACACATATTACAACTGATGTAGATATTATTTCCACTATTATTATCACCAAGGTGAGGTTTTCTAATTCTGTGCAGTCCTAATAGAATCTGAACAAAGTGCAACTAAGAACATTTCAGAGATTGAGGCATTAAGAATGAAATATCAAACTTGAGCACTGAACTTAACTATCCAAGAAGAAGTTAGTGATAGCAAAGACTTTAGCAAAGACTCCAGCTTTAATGCGAGTCAGGGTTTTGTCCAGAGGTAAGAAGAAATGTGGTCTGAAAGCAATAGCTTGGAGACCTATTAGACCGGCACTGGACCTGGGAAGTTAACTGTAAAAGTCCCACCTTTCTGAACACAGTCGTTCGTGTTTTACTCATGAGAGTTTAACTTTCCTACAGTAATATAAGTCTTCAATGTTATCACTAAGGTACACCACAATATCGCTATATGTTGATCCTAAGTCATCTTTTTTATTACGTTTCGTTTCGCCTTCAAACCTTGAGTCAAGCTATTGCCGCATATCTACTGGTTGGATGGGAAATCAAAGACATTATGCTCACAAACAACACCTCAGTTTGCCCTGTAGGTACAACAACTGACCCAACCAGATTACCTCTGGAAGACCTTTTTGGTATAGTTTCCGTTCTTCTTCTGTGTTGCCAATAAGCTGCATCACATACATTCTTTATATTTCTGCTGAATGAGGCCTACAAACCAAACAATATTTTTTAAACTCTAATAAATAGCCATGCTGTGCTGTTATATTCACTATATTCGCACTATATGATAGTGTGCCTTCCACTTTGATTAGGATTTATTTGGGATTTAGTTAGGTTTTCTGTGATATGAAAGCGTTTGCTATTTACTTGTGTTCAGCCTTTGAGATATAAAAATTTAATTTACCCTAAGAATTGAAAGGCATACTTTCTTTTTTATCATGTCTATAGTTTTCCTAATCAGCTCTCTTCTATTAAGTACGCTTGCATGTTTATTTAAACTGATTCCAGCTACAAAGGCCGTAAGAAAGGCTTTGAAAACCCTGTTGTAAAGAACTGAAAGACAGTCCACTGTTCCTTGTGTTTTAGGAGAGATTGAGGAAGCATGAACGCTTCCTTCCTTAAAAGTTCAGAGGATCCACCCAGCTCATATCATGACCCCTGCTGAGGTACTTCTGAGTCAATTTCACCCAGTTAGGAGGAACAGACGTATACCAGTAGGGGATTCTGACAACATAATGAGCTTCTGTAGAATAATCTGTATTGAATCCCCCCCCCGCAAATGTAAAAAATGTCTGACCTGATCTAATTGCTCTTATTGAAAAAGCTGCCACTGTCACGACCACAACATGTAAAGGTCAGAATGGGCTTCCTGTATAGGTTACAGAGCTAACATAAAACAGATGTGGACAGTGATGGAAGACATAAAAAAAAAAAAAAAAGTAAATGTCAGATGAGGTTAGATGTAAGTCTGAAATGTTGCATGTTTATGACAGATTGTGGTCTATTCTGTTCTGCTTTTGTGAATGAATGCTGATGTTGGCAGTGCAAGAAGGAGTAACATTTACTCCATAATAGCACACTGTGCGAAAAGACATGTTAATTCACACAGCTTTTTGTCAGTGATTATTATATTTAAGAAGCTTGTTTGGTGGCATTATTCTCAGCCAACTTCATCATTTTTGTTAGGTGGTTTTCGGTTTCAGTTTGTGGGAACTGTTTTTTTGGTGTTTTTTTTTTTTTCTTTTGAAACTGCGATGATTTAAAGTTGCATTACCAATTTAAAGCTCAAACTGAAAGATGTCTAATAAACATACTTCTTTAACAAGAAACAGTGGTTAACCGTCCCAGTTCTAGAGTCAAGTTATGGTCTCAAAACTTCATCTGTGTCTCAGCTGCATAAACGACCGAATGGGCTGTTTGGAAATATTTCCAGTGATGTTAAACATGGACAGCCATTATAGGGCCTGAAGAACCACAACTATTCTTCTTAAGTTTATGCCATTTTAACTAGCAAATCTGTTAATCTGCATGACTAGAGGTCAAATGCCTCCAGGATTTAACCAAATTACAAAAGCTTGAACTGCTTGTGTTGCTGCTATTAGAAGCAGATCAGCAAAAATCTGCGATATTGTTCAAAATAATGGTTTACTTGAAACCTGCTACCACTTTAAGTGGTTCGATTTTCCAAAGTCGTTCTTAAAATTGACATAGATTACATTATAATAACATAAATTGTCGTTATGTTGGTGTGCTTTTGCTGGAGTCTGAATATTTCTTTCAAATAAAGGTAATGTAACACATGTCATATCAAACATTTAACTTTGAATACACTTTTGTATTTTATCGGCGTTATTATTCTGTTGCGCTCTCCTTGAACATTTGTGTTTTTGTTTGACCTGCTTTGCAAGCTGCTGGAAACCCAAGGATGAGTCTTATAGAACTTGAGACTTTATCTTTACATTTTTCGCTTTAGTTATACGTATTATGCCAAGTTATTCTTTGTGTACTTGGACCTTTTTGACATTATATTATTTGTAGGTGTATGTGGGAGGACATAAAAAAAAAATATCATGAATATATTGAATAATGTTCAGTATCTAAGAGTTTTCTAACTTGCAGTTTTGATCTTCTTTGCCGTTGTGTTCACTTACTGAAAACCGTAACCTTGCAATGTAGGAATAGTAATATACTTAAAGTGCCTACCTCTGGACGTGACCTGAATGAAATGTTTAATGTTTTTTCATAAGTTATAATAAGACTTTGCTTTCCGTTATTTAAAAAAGAAAAAGTTTTTCGCATAGGACATTTTTCTTTGAGGAAAACCTCCAAACGCCAAAACGTCTGCAGGAAAAAGAGCTTTGTTTATAACTGACCACCGCACATCTTTTGGTTTCTCCAATATATTTTGGAACAGCCTTTTAAGGCTCAGGATCCCAGAAATTGTTCTGAAGCCATACAGTACTCCTTCATTTGAAATGTAAATATGGAATTATTGTCAGTATTTAGATTACAAGTTCAGACAAAGCCAAAGCCTACTTCTCCATCTGGTTCTGGCTTAAAACATTTTTTTTGTATCCTAAAGCTTCTCCATAATTATGTAATATTATGAAATGTAACAAAAAAGTTGTATTTAGGACTGTTTTACCTGCTGCAAAGCTGCTCGACTTATTTTCGAATGGTGTTTAACTGTGCATTTCTCATGTTTACAACATTCCTTGCTCGGAGTTGTGGCAAGCTGTTTTTGTTACAGTGCAGGGAGTGACTTATTCCTCTGTTCACCCCCTGACAGCAGAGCTCCAGTAACGGGGTTTCAGATGGTCACAAGTTGGAGAGCGGCTGCTGGAGCCCAGAGGCAGTGGAAGAGCAGAGGCCTGGGGACGGGAAGCGAGCTAGCCGGGATCCCGACGCCCGATCCGTGTCCCTCCTAGAGCAGAAACGCAAAGTGGTCTCGTCCAGCATTGACGTCCCACATGCCAGGTAAGACCCTCTGAGAATAAATGCGTTCAGGCGCATACCAAATCCGAGGGACTGACTGTCTGCGTGGTTCCCAGAGGGACTTTGGCTCATGTTCCAATGCAGAGTTCATGGAGAGTTTATGACACCGATATGTCATCTGACAAGTAGGACACAGTTTACGCTGGACGACGTTCCATTTCTCGTCACATCCTTGAAACCATTTTGGCAGCATTCAGAGTCTGATTTAATTTGGCAGGTGTCCATTTCTGCTGCCATTACACATACATATTTTATTCCATCCCACATGTTCTTTCACACAAGTAATGTCAGATGATTAATTACCAACCAAAGTTATCTGAAGCAGAATTATAACCCTGTCTTGAAAGATTCTAGGTTGTTCAAAGCCAAAGTTACAGCAGTAGCTATTCTTGAAAATGTATTCATACCCTTTGAACTTTGTTAAAGTTGTCACATTACAACAACAAACCACAAAATTAATCTTTGAGAGTTGCTTTGCTAAAGCAAGTTCAAGGAAAAGAGATAATTTTTTTTTTTCATGTTTTGGTCTACAAACAAAACTCTAAATGTACCTTCCTCTCTGAAACATGGTGACGGCAGTACCAGCATGTAGTTAGAAGAAGAGATGGAACAAAGGCTAGAGGTGACAAAATGTGAAATCTAGACAAATTTACTATCTCGACACAATTATCGTGAAAGTTCCCTGCACTTTAAAGGGTTTTAAAGATGCACTGAATGCTGTAAGCTTTACCTGAGCATGTAAACCTCATTCTTTATCCCCTTGGATGTCTTCCTCCCTCCAACACAAACACAATGCCTAGAGGTTGATTATATGCAGCATGTTCTAATCTGATTGAATATATCTAAAATTGATAAAGGAATATGTCAATCTCTTTTATCTTCTGTCTTAGATTTGTAACATGTAGCATCCAATCCTATTTTCTAATATATACCACATTACCATTTACAACTGGAAACAATTAGGATGTGATGTTGCATTAATTCATTCACTCACTGTTTCTGCAGATAGAATCTGTTAAGTTACAGGCTGTAGAGTCTGCAAGCAAAGCTAATTCGTTGTAGGGCAATGAAACATTGATGGCTGTCCACATTATACGAGGAGGCAACACTCCTTCTCTATTAAATGGAAAATCTAATCCCTTTTCTGCATCTCAATGCTCAACACCGTTATTGAACATCCCCTTTGATTAGTTGGTGTTGGGAGGACTGTGATTGATCATAACTTCCTGAAAAGAACAGGAACATCTGCAGCTTCATCACTACTTTCGGAGGGCAAGATTTGATATTTGCTTATTGATTTTTGCCCTGCCTTGCAGTCCATTTCCAGAATAAGTCTGGTTTTAAATGTAACCACCTATATGGATCGGACAGAACTTGTCACAGCCAATATTCAACAAGGAAAACAGGTGCACATTATTATCACTCATATAGTCAAAGTAAGATGGCGTATTGATTATTTCACAGCTTCAACAAGTAAAGCCATTTTCGTCCTCCCAGAGACAAGTACTTTATGAACAGTCCTAACATTGGTCATTAAAATGAGACCAACAACAAAAATGCATTACAGCGTCGCTTATAGCACAATCAGTCCACACCAATAGCTATTCTCATTATGAAGGTGGAGAGAAGTCACAACTTATTGGTCTCAAAGCTAAGTGCCCATTGTTCTCATAGAAATAAATGTTGCTATTTTGCAGTTATTTCATTATCATTACAGAAGGAGATATGAAACACCAACATCCTTTGGATTAAAAATGTAGGTTCAAAGATATCTTTTTTTTTTTATGCTTATGGACATCAAAATTTTTACTCTGTAGACTTAAAGGGGATGAGGGTATTACGTAGAATCAACATTCTTGAGCTTTACATCATGCTATAGTGTTATCCTCTCATCAAAAACCTACCTGGAGTGTTGCTTTGATTCTTTCATGCATGTTTTGAGAAATCCTTAAATCTCCCTCGGCAACCATTCAGGGGTACCGAAACCCTGGCTCTCACATAGCAGCATCTATTTCCATAACACTTCTCCTTGGAGAGCTCATCATACCAACAACTTCTCAGCACAACAGTCCTAAGAATGGCTGAAAATGCCATAATCGGAGGCATTGTTGTGATGACATGCTGAAGGTGGAGTGTTGGAAAGAACAGAAATTTCTTAGACGGAGAATAATTTCACGCCATTAAATTACAATTCAAATTTCTTTTAAGTTATCTTTCATATATATACAGTATTTTTATTGCAGCTAATATAGTCACTTAATTATGCTCTATTGACATTATGCCAGGAACATACCACCCCTTCAAGATCTTTCATCCTGTAATACCACCCCTTTAATGTCTTCCTTTGTGTCTCTTGGAGACTTTAAAACCAGATACTCAAAGTCCATTAACATATTCTGCTAAATCAAAGCCACTGCAAAATCAGACTTAAGTTGAAATACATTCCAGCCCAATTCCTGAAATACGCCTGCACACTGAAGAACATAAAACACACTAAAGTTCATTGTTGCCTCATGTTTGTGCGGACTGCGACCTGAGCTTTTTACTTGGATATCCATAAAGTGACCTCTTCAGCACACTGCGGTATTATTACCTCAACATTAAGATCCATGGCCCTCATCTTCTGCACACATGCGACAGATTTTCAGTTCTGCCCTAACGCTGGAGGGAAGCAGGAGTTTCTCCTGACACAAAGTTATGAAGAGCTGCAATTAAGACAAGGAGAAACCTTTAAAGCCTCCCAAATCACAAGCTTGTCCAGCAGGCAGTAATGAATATGTCATGATGTAATCTGAAGAAGGATCAAGGATATTAGAAAACTCATTCTGCTCCCTACAACAATTCAAAAAAAGCTTCAGCAGGTTATAACTTAACACAGTTTAATTTTGTGCAGTTGTGTCTAGGCCTGACGCGATTAACAATAATTAAATGAATCGCATGATAAATGAAAATTAGTGACCTCTTTTTAATTTATCGACTTTATCGTTTCTTCCGGACTTTTTCCTCTTTCTGTTGATGACACTGGATGAAAAAAGGCTCAGCTCCGGTGGCTCTCCACTGACCCCTCCCTTCCTCATTTCCTTAGCGTTATGCCCAGTTCACACTACATGATTTGTCCAACAATGGGCACCAAATAATCGCTACAAGTCCAGTTAACTAATTTTAAAACCAGGTATTAATCAATGTTGTACTACAATCTACCTGCAATCCATATGTCAGCGTGAAGTCCTGACTGAATGAATAACTTTATTATTATAACCTATTTGTGTCACGTTGACGATGAACAGCTGAAAAGTTATCGGGTTTATCAACTGCAGTAGCAATTTTGCTCCAACTCCTCTCTTTGTCATTTTCATGAAATGTTGAATGAACATTAATGTTGTTTCCACATATCATCTCCGATGTCCATTGGACTTCGGGTTGCGCCGTCTCAGCTGTTTGGGAATCCCCTCCGCGATTTCTCAGGGGGGGGGGTGTGGAGGGGAATCCGTGCTTTCTGATTGGCTACCTGTCTGCGTTCTCGCTCCCAGTCAGGAAGGTCCCACACTTTGCAGTGATGAACTGGCCAGGACAATCCAACATGTTGAATATGCCTGATTTAGATCGGAGCGGTCGAACGTTCTTGCGACTGGACCCGATCAGTCAGAACACACCACACGCTACAGGATGATGGGTTGCGATTGTAGCAAGTCTAATCTTAAAACGTTGGACGTTTTCAGACTTCACAATCTATACTCTTCTGGTTGAATGTAGTTTTTATTTCCACTTTGGTTTTACCAGTTCCAGTGTTAAATGTTCTTTTGAAAATAAAGTGTATTTATTTGTGGTAGGATATCTCTTTCATTATTATGTCATTATCAGTTTAAAATGGTCTTCAAACAATATTATCGTTTATCGCAGTAATTTTTAAGACAATTAATCGCTCTGCAAAATGTGTTATCGTGACAGGCCGTGTTGTGTCTCTATTAAAGTCTTGGATGTTTGTCTACCGTTCCAGTTTGTGCTCTGAGCCAGCTGCTTGGCCTGCTCTAAGAGCGAGTGTGTGAGTGTTTTTTCCTTGCAGGAAATGATTTAGCAAGAGTTGGTTGAGGTAGACTGGTAGAAATGAATGGCTTGCCTTTTGATAAATAACATTCTGGAGCCTAATTGCTGTGAGGGGAAGTGAACTGCAGCACTGGTTAAGGGAAAATCAGGAGCATGCTTTGCTTATTACTGCAAAACACCAAAACAACAGCTCTAAGGGTCCAGATCCTCAGACTCGGCAGCCAGTCCTCCCTTTCTATTATGAACTTAAGTTGCTCACATTTGGCTCCGTTCCCTGGCCTCTCTGTGATTTTGATTTTTTTTTTTGTCTAACAGTCCCACTTACCTCAAAGTACGGCTTTCTCATAGCTGTAAGTGAAAAACATGGAGCCAGATTTGATGCCACTGCAAAACAATTTGTTAGCTTCGTTTTTATTGTTCATCAGTGTGTTTTCAGATCAGCCAGTTCAGTGGGCCGAGCCAACCATGTGCTTCGCTCTCCGAGTACAGTACAGCAGCCAACTCAGACATGGAGGAACGCCAATCACAAAACAGGAGCCTAGAGGGACTTTCAAATTATTGTTTATCTTTTGATAAAGTGGCTTGTCCAGTAATCCGCTTGTTTTTCGTTCTGCTCGTGGTTTTGCTTGTCTCTGTGGCCATTTCCTAGCTTTTGGACTGCTTCTATAACTCCCTGTTGGCGTTTGCGGTCTGGGTTTCGAAATAAAAGAAAGGAGGAGTGTATAGGTCCGTGTGGAAGAAGAGAGCAGAGTTGATTCTCTGGAGAGAGGGTGAGTGAGTAACAGCGTTAAGTGAAGGACGGAGTGAGAGAGCATGTCAGCGGTTGCCAAAGAAAACAGTCTTTCTGGTTTGGATGCAAGTAGATTTGAGAAACCATGAGATTACCATCTGAGACGACAGCGCCTGTGATCTCTGTTTCCCACTGACTCTCTGTGTTGCTAATTTCAGCCTTCTCTCATCGGAGCAAATGTAGATGTTTTTTTCACTCAGGATATTGCTGAGTCAGATAGTTTGATAAGCTGATTGCCTTAGTTGTTCAAATTTACTGCAAAAATAGCAGCAAAGTGCTTGCAGTTACTGTATATGCTGTGAAATAAGCTCTGCTCAACCTGCGTAATGGAGCCTTCCTACTTTGGAGCCAGAACGGCTTCCTTAATTCCAAATGTTATGTAATTTATCATTGTGACTTCTGGAGGCAGTGTTTCCTGAGAACCATTCATTATAACGTTTTCTTAAATTCAAGCAAACTGTAAAAATTGTTTGAGGTACATGAAAATATATTGTGACATGAAAGCTGTGCAATTTAAAAAAAAAAATCTTAGCCATTACAAGTCTTTTTAAAGTAAGTAAGTGGTTTTACTTACTTACTATAAACACCTAGTTTCTATACTTTCCCTCCCTTCCTTCTATTAAATTAACGTTTGATTTCTGATGCACTGATTCACCAAAGGCAAAGCTCTCATTGTTCAACATGGTGCTGATCCTCATCTCCTTCTCCGTGCTCCCTAAGACTTGAACCAGCAATTATTCTATTGGTAGGCTGAGTTTAAATCTATATGCAAATGGCACTTAATTAATTAAAGACCCCGAATATCTATTAAAGCAAATCAGAGAGGTTAATTCACAGATCAGTGGCCAATGTCACCGTGATCTTTTTCTAAAGCCGTGAACTTTAGCATGTGCAAGTAATGGATATTTGGTCTCTTCCTTATTTCATTTTCTTTAACCTAACTGCTGGCAGAACCGACCTGCTAAATTAGAGAGGCAACAATTTTACATTTTGTGAAGCCCTGAACTGCCAACTCTTGGATAAATTAAAATTTCAACAAAGACATTTTTTTTTCCCAGATCCATTCAAATTTAAGAGCGACTGCGTGCAATTTTGAAAGGAAAGATCTTTGATTTCCTGCCAGGCGTGTTGAAATTCAAAAATACTTCATTAGCCCTTGACGGAAATTACAGTATTTGTTCAAAATGAATATAAAAATGATAGATAGAATAGAGTTCACATCTTAAATTTCAATTTCACTGTTTCATAGCAAATAGTTGTGTTGTGATTATTATTTAGAACTGTTAAATACAGTCAATGTGTCTTTTATCTGAAGAGTTATCAGAGTTGCACCTCAACTGTTAGACTTCCAACATGTTTTATGACTGATAAATTAGACTATCTGAATGGTTAGGTATGGCATGTTTACTGATTACTTTTGTTTTTTGATTGACTGATCAGAAATACCGGGAATGTATTTAAAATCACCCAATTCCTAGCTCTGGTAAACATTTCTACATGTCTCTGAATAATTAAGGAAAACTGGTGCCATGTAAAATATCCATCATTCGATTTGAGCTGCAAACAAAAATCTTAATGTTGCAAAAGATGCAGGTGAACCTTGTCATTGTCAGATGCATAAGTATCCAAATCAACCCCATAGTATTATTTTTAGTCTCTGAAGTTGAGCTTTTTCACCCTTACCAAAAATGCATGAGGCCTGTGTTTTATGTGAGAGTTGGGTCAGTTGGTTTTCTGCTGCGTTGAACTAATCTATAGTACCCTGCTTTAATGGACTGATGCCCCAGAGTTCTGCATGAGGAGGAAAGCTCTAAATGATTTCATTGATGGATGTGCAGAATGGTCATCTATGGCGTGTACAAGGTGGTACCAATTGATGGCAGTGTCAAGTGTCTCACATTGTGACCAAACGGACGCATTAATGAGGAGACGGAGCGGCATCCTTCAATGGATTTCTGTTTTATAATAAAGTAAGATGCTGCTCTAAGCTAGGCAATTAAATCAGCAGACAACATTAATTATTGCTAGAGTACACCGACGTGGTCTTTCAGGCTTACATTTTGTCTATCTTGTTAAATAAAAATTGCAGTACATGGCATGCAGATTTGTAAAAATACAGACTGAGGTCTGAAATTGACAGCCTGAGGTTTGCAAATATAATGACACCACACCTTCTGTGACTTCAGTATTTGTGTTAGTTTACCAACCTTGACAAATCTTTGGTTTGGGGCAAAGACATGGTGACATTCTTCTCAGATCTAACCAATTAATACCTACCCCTGCAGAAGGGCTGGATTTATAACAAATTGCTGGGGATGACTGAATGTGACGAACATTAAGAAGCACGTTCTTCCACTGTTTCTAAAAAAATTCTGCACAAATAAAGCCTTACTGAATTATGCATCATATTTTAAAAACACATTCCCATTTCCTGGATAAAAGTACATATTCTTACACTAGTTTAAGTCAAGAAAAAAAAAACATCTTAAGATGTTTAGCAAATGAGAAGCATTAGCCGTGTACTTTCATGTAATTTTAACTTCCACAATGAATCACATCAATAATGTCTACTGCTTTAATTTCCATATGTGGTATGAAAGCTCCTTCTGGCCTAACAGATGTGGGAGCGATACTTACACCGTGGGAGAAGCTATAATGCGTTTAGCACTTGTGCATGCAATTCCACCCTCAAAAAGATCTGTCTTTGCAAACATGGCAACCCTGAATCCTTTAATTTCACTGGATAGCACACAGTCTTGCAACCAAAAAGAATACACTTATTGTCAACATGTTCCTGAAATGGTTTTGACATAAAAAAAAAAAGACCTTCTGCTATCAGGAGACATAGCTACAGTTCACAAAGTTGGTTTGTCTGACATTTAAAGAGTTTAAAGAGATCTACATAAATTGTTTCCAAAGAGGACAACAGTGGAACATCCTTTTACTTCTTAATCCAATAATGTATTTGGTGTTCCCATGAAGATCCAAAGCCATAAGTAGGCGACAGACCAGAATTGTAAATGAGAAAGAACAGCCAAACTAATCCATCATCTGCTGAGTTTCGCTTCACTGATGTGGAGAAACAGAGAAGAGAGCTTTTGCTTATGATATGTTTTCTGAAATTAGACCTTTGCCTGGAAAGGTTATCAGATTACATTAGTTGCATTGGCTCTAATTCCATTTAGATAATTTGATTCATCTGTTCATCCCAGAAGTTTGGGTCCATATGCCAGCACTCCTTTCATAACTTTGTTTGTTTTTCTTTGTACTTTCATTAAAAGATCACGGCAGTTGAAATTAGAGCCAGTATGAGAGAAAATATGGTAAAAATATCACTTCAATAGCACAAAATGCTTTTTAAATTCAAATTTCTTCTACTTATTACAGAATAGCCCCAATTATTGCTCCTAATTAAAATATTACCCTGAATAAAAGTGGAGATGGAGCTTTCCACTTACCATAACCAGTGTTGTATAGTAACGAAGTAAAAATACTTCACTACTTTACTTAAGTATATTTTGGAGTACTTCATACTTTCCTCGAGTAAGAAAATTTTTGATAACTTTTACTATTACTTCACTACATTTCCGAACTGAATTGCATACTTTTACTCCGATACATTTTCAATGTGTGGTTTAGTTACTAGTTACTGTGACGGAGGAGCGTCACGAGTTACGACCTAATTAAAGAGTCGTAACTCAACAAACTTTCAAATAACTCAACACACACAAACACACACAATCGCTAACTTACGTTTTGTTGCAGTTTAAACTGGCGCGGTTCATCGTGGGTCACACGCGGTGTTCCCGCTTCACTTCACATTAATCCTTATCTGTCATTTTCAAACATTTTCCCGGCTTTATTTTCAATTAGCTTTATTGTTTCCAGATCGTGACGCACCGAGAGAGAGTTGCGCGATGTGGTGACGTCATCAGAACGTACTGAGTGTTGGCTGTTTCATGGATTATTGTATTTTTTGGATTACAAGTTTATTTATTTTTTTTCTCTTATTAATTATTTAAACCTTGTGGTTTAGGTAAAGCTCCTAATTTTCTTAACTAAATGATGCTGCAGGTTTATCTATTAGCAGGTTTCATTTTGCCTGAACTTGGTTGTGTACATTATTTTAAGTATATTTAACAAGTTTACCAAAATATAAAAAATGTCATTCAAACTGCATTTGCCTTGTTTTACTTTTTACTTGTACTTTTCATTACATTACTTGAGTACATCCATTTTTACAGTACTTTCCATACTTAAGTACAAGACGTTTCAGATACTTTAATACTTTTACTCAAGTAACATTTCAATCAGTGACTTTTACTGTTACCAAAGTCATATTTTGGAGCGGTACCGATACTTTTACTTGACTCCGAGATTTCAGTACTTTATACAACACTGACCATAACCATATAGATGTTTCCTGCTAATACCAGTTTGGTCATCCACTTACCTTTGGGGCCATTTTAATTTGTCATAGCATAGATTCAACAAGGTGAATTTGATCCATATTAGCACAATAGCATAACGGCTTCTGCTGATTGGTAAGCTGCAATATCATGATGCAAACATCCCTTTCCATCACATCCCAAAGTTGCTTTGTTGAATTGACATCTGATGAAAACCCCTGGGGACATTGAACACATCATCAGCTTGGGGAAAGCCGGTTTTAGTTGATTGCAGCTTTGTGATGTTGGAGCATTATTCTGCCGGAGCAGTAGCCATCAGAAGATGGGCACACTATGGACATGAAGAACGAACGGACGCCAGCACAACCCTAGATAGAAAGTAGGAAGGATGGATCCATGCTTTTATGGTGTTGCAACAGATTCTGACCCTACCGTCTGAATTTGTGCACCTGAAATGGGCAACATCTTTCCAATTTGATGCTGTAATGAACTTATGTGACTCATAGCTTCAGTTTCTAGTGCTTGCTCAGAGTGGCAACCCGTTGTAGACCAGCAGCTTCTAGGTTGAGCATGTAGAGCACTCAGAAGTTGAGTACAGCATCCATTGTCAAGTGGTTATTTGAGAAGCTGTTGCCTTTCCGTCATCTCAAACCAATCTACCTATTCCCATGTGATCCCAGACATTGCCATGTAACTGCTACTTACTGGATATTGTCCCGTTCTCTGTAAACCAAAGACTTGGTAGTTTGTTAAAATCCCAAAAGATGAGCGGTTTCTGAAGTACACATGACACCCAGACTATCATTAACAACCATGCTGTGTTCCCATTCTAAGACTTGGATTGAACTTTAGGAAGTTGCTGCTAGTGGCCTGGATGACTTGTTGACAATCAGTTAAATGGCTGTCATTACCAAAAATAGTTAAATAATTGTAAGCAAGAGTGGGAAGCAACAAGTGAGGAAGAGGCGGTATTGCGTTCCTCGACTCTTCATACAGCTTGGGAAACTCCAGTACTTTCCTTGGCATTTTTTTAAATGTTCCTGAAATTGAAGGTTAGCGTTGTGAAAAAATGGTATTCCTTGATACGAGTAAACCTAGTTACTATCTTACCCTTGTGTTGCAAAGATTTAAAGAACTCTGCTGCCTATTAATTATACCAAATAACCAACCTTTGAAAAAGGTTGCATGTGTCTTTTGTTGGTTTTAAGTAATATTTTCTTTCACCTTTATTTTTATTTATTTTTTTTTACACCATCTTGCTTTCTCTTTGTCATTCCCCCTCCTTTGTTCTTCAAAGACATTTACCTCTAGTCTCACCTGTGCGTTAGCTGCAGTGGACAGATCTGTGCAGACAAGAACAGAATCATTGATGGACACAACAAGCCATTAAAGCAAAGCTTAGTTTTACCTCCTATTTACTATTTCAGGACGTCTCTTGTTGCATTGCATAACAGCATGTCAGTAGGTAAACAGCCAGTAGCACTTCTAGCTGTGAGGTTGACTATGAATGTCTGTGCGTCCGTGTTAGTAAGAGGGGCGACATTTGGTGGAATTCAGATAACAGCTGGCACTATTGCCCCTCTTGTACCCCTAAATGGAGTGATTGTTCAGACTATCTCCTCTTGTTCCCTCCAACGCTCAGTGTGCCTGCACTGTAAAGGGGGGAGCTGGAGATATCCACAAAGGAGCAGCAGTTTGTCCTGATTATAAACTCAATCACCTCCAGCTCTCCCCACCCCAGCTTCACTCTCGTCCCTGCCGTAAACAATCGGTGGCTTTGGTCACATGAGCTGCAAAGCATCTGCGGACGAGGGTGTTATTGTTATGATTCTGGTTCCACAATCTCAACTTCCCTCCCATCTGAGCCGAAGTCTTTCCCTCTTCTCTTCCTCTCTCTCTCCCCTCTCTCTCTCTCTCTCTCTGTATGCAGTCACTTTAGGGGTTGGGGTGGGGCTACGATCTTGTGCCAAACACGAGGGCTGCGGAGCTGCAGAACTTGGTGTTTTTGTGCCTGAGTGTGTACTTGCGAGTCGATTGTGGTATCTTTGGCAGCATTACCTCACCACGAGCTGAAAATGGACGTGTTTACCAGCAGCTTCTCTCTATCTCTTTTCCTTTGTATCTCTCTTAAGGCTCCTTCTTTTATTTTCTCTCTTACAGCTATTTGAGACTTTCAGACTGGGTTGGGTGGGGTTGATGTGGGATCGGAGGGAAGGGGATGGGGGGGCACAGTGCTCCCCTAAGATGGATACACAAAGCATTTCCTTGAGTTTGGGACTGCTAACATGCACACATACATATGGTGCATAGCCACAGTCCTCCATATGGCATGCATAATTCATGACCTCCCACTGACTCCTGTGTAAACACAATTGCTTCCTTCGGCGTCTCTTTGTTAGACGGTCGAGCGGTGGTAGTTTGTATCAATGTAACTTCACCAATACATACCTTAACGCCTATAAAAGTCATGCCTTATTTTCCTTTTCAAAATGCCTGCAAGAGACTTCAATTGCAGGTTTTTAAAAGCTCTGAGCTTCTTCTTTAAGAACCACAAATAACAGAATTTTATTTTGGCCATCCTGCCATGAATGATCATTTATCAATGGAAGTGGAAGCGTAAGCGACATCAAAATGAAGAAAAAGAAAATTAGCTGTTAATGCAATTAGCACGTTAGCTCAACCCTGGTCCTCCAGGGACACGACCTTGCATGTTTTAGACATTTCCCCACTTTTAACTGACCTGTTGATTGCAGTTCAGCAAAGCCTGTTAATCTCCATCATTGTAATTCAGGTGTGCTGAAACAAGGAATCACCTAAAACATTGAGGGCCTTGAGGACCGGGGTTGGAAAACATTTATTTAGTTAAATTTATCTTTGAGGTTTTCAAAAGTTTGCCAAAATGTCTAAGTGTAGCATGTTCCCTAACAGACGGGGATTTAAAACTCAAAAGGCTAAAGCAACGCCATGCTTCTTTAAGCCATCCTGTTACCTGCTGCAAGTCTTGCTCTCTCTCAATGTCTCACATTCTATAGAAACCAACAACATATTTACAGGTTTTCATCCAGCAGGGAGCATGATGACCAGAACTGTTTAATGATAAAATCCCCAGCACTCATCAAAGTCTAGCTAGTAGTGCATAAAAAATAATACTTCTTTCCACAAAACACCATCCACACAGATGTGTTGTGGTTCGCCTGACCAATCACACTTTGGTACGATACATTTGCTGACTGGAAAAAAAAATATTACTGAGTCTCTGACGATCAGATCAAGCTAAGAATCAAACGGTTCTGGTTTCTCTGCAGATTTATAATGCATTTGCAACTGGTTGGATGTTAGTCTTCTCTATAAAGCCATAATGTCCATTTGTTGATTCATGTGTAGCTAAAGAAAACTGCTGTAGATTATTATGTAAATGTCGGATCAGGTTTTGTCTGAAGCAATGTGAAAACCCCCAGCTGCTCCTCTTTTCATTCAAGTGAACTTGTTTTTCGTCTCGCTGTCTAATCCTTCTGCTTTCTTTTTTATTACTTTATTTTTTTTCATCTCCCCTTACTTTTTTTCCTCTCGATCAAATGACTGCATGAGCTTTCCAACCCCTCTTTCTCTCCTTCCTTCTTTCTTTCTGTTTTCACCTCCCTTGGCTCTCGCTATTCAATCTCGCTTTCTCCATCCCTGCTTTCCCGCTCATTTCCCCCTTGGTTCCCCCATGATGTTTCCTCCACACCCTAGCCCTCCCTCTCTTCCTTTGTCTTCCCTCTCCCCCTGCTTGCTTTGTGTGTGTGTGTGTGTGTGTTTGACTGTATTTTTCTTCCCTCTGACTGGCAGAGAAAGATGTTTGCCTGCTGCGGAGCTGTGTGCTGGCATTATAGTAGGGTGTGTGGCTAACTTACACCCCCATATGAAATCAGTTGGGATAAACAATGTGAGGCAGACACATGTTGTTTATCTCAGCGTTCTTTAACTAAAACCTGTGTCAGGTTTTGGCACCAAAGCCTCGTCGAAATGTGTAACCCACATGCTAGGGAAGGCAGAGTTTGTTTTTGTCTGTTTTCCTGTTTGCCTTTCAGCACAAGCAAGTAGTAGTTTGTAATTAATTTCTTAATATGCATGAAGGTTCTCCGACAGTAGAGCGACATACGTGAACATTTCCAATTTAGCATGCAAATGCTTCTGTAATTTTACACACTCTGGAGGTTTTAACAATTAATTTGTAGCCCAAACACACAATTCCAAGCTAATACAGTTGGATCATTAACAACAGAGGGATGCATTTCATAATTTCACAGTTTTACCATTCGGGGTTGCTTATGTTTTTAAACTTTTGACCGCAGACAGTTGTGAGTAAACCCAGCCAGCCTTGATTCAGATGCCAAGTGACAATTGGCACGTTGGTTGGCTGAAACCGTCCATCAATTTGTTCCCTCGCTTGCGGCTCCTTTGAGCATTGCCACAAAGACGTGAGCAGCATGACGACACAGACAGGTGGAACGAGTGCAGCTCAGGAGTCCAGGCGTCTTGATCTTTGAGATACTTGCTGGTGTTGCATTTCAATCCACGTCGATGGGAGATCGTAGATTATCATGAATACTTATGTCAACTTTTTTATCTTATTCTGGAAGGGCTAGTAACTGGACTAGGCACAGTGTGACCATTGTTCTGGCCTCGGGCCATTGACGGCTAAGTAATAAGAGCCGAGCACACTAAAGGTCAAATCCTAAAATCACTTATGGAAAAAACCCAAACTTCCCCGTCTAGATTTGATGGAGGGTCATTTTCAATTCAAACAACTTTCTAGCTTTTCTCCCCTCTTTGCCTTTTGGGGAATTACAAAATTCACTGACAGTTCCTTATGCAATGCACAGATTGCTCAAGCTTGTGTTGGCAGAGCTAGAACCACAAGAGACTGTGCTTAAAACACAAATGAATCAGATATAAACACAGAAATTGCAAAAAACTCTGTTTTGCAATCAGAAATTACACATTATTATATTTGACACACTATCATTTCCAGACTTTTTGTTTGTGTTTAAGGCAAATTTGACTTGATTTCAGATGGATTCGTCTTTCCCTGACGCAGAAAGTACCAGGCACATTCTTCAGTTGCAGTTTTCATGTGAGCAGGATTAAGAGATGCAAATAACTTTTTATTAAAAGATTGGGATGCATCCGGAAAGATCCGTATATCTAATTGACAAGTTTTTGTTTGAACTTGTCAACATGGTTGAGCAGGATCAAGTACCAGGTGGTTCTTCCGTTTTGCTCCACTTCTTTAGCTACCTCTCTCTTCTCTGGTACTTTTTATTTTTTGTGCCTTGCTCTTCATGCTTCATGTCACATCCTCCCATACAACGGATTACTCAGAAATGATTCTACTCTGATGCAGACCTTCCACTCCTTCTAAAAACATTTCTTTCTTTGCCTAGAAAAACCTCAAACAAAGGTCATCCATTCCTGCTTTGACTTGTATCTGCGTTTGCAGACATGCAAAACAACAGAGATACATGGCGGTGGTAGTGTGATGGTCTAGGGCTGTTCTGCTTCTTCAGGATTTGGGAAACTTGATATGATTGATGAAAATCCTTGAACTACAGCATCAATTTATGACATAAAGCTGAAATTGCATTACGTCATAAAACCATTTCAGCTGTGTACAGTGATCCACAGCACACCCTAGCAAGTCCCCTTCATAACAACTAATAAAGTTAGTTATGAATTAAAGATTAAAGGAAGGTGTTGTAATGATGTAGTCAAAGGCTTAAATTATTTAAATCCTGAAGCTGGCCAAGAGCAGAAACCTGTTCTTCAGTGCAAAAACAATGCAGTAGGCCAAAATCCAACACAGCAACATAAAAGACTCGCTGCCAATAATCACAGACACTCAAGGGCAGTTTGTCCTGCCAATGCAATAAGAGGGCAACTCCAGCATGCATGAGTTGATTTGAAAAGCCGTTTTCCCTGGTAATTAAAGATTGCATTCTCCCTTTATTTGTCTGATGTTATTTAATGATTAGAAACTGTGCGTCTAAAGATACCTAAAATTGACTAAATTATTGCTTTTTCACAGAATTGCGGGGGTGATGCAGTTTACATGTTTTACACAAAGTAACTTACAAATCCCGTGTGTCCTGGAAAGGAAATTATATAACAGCGTTTCTTCTGGATAGAGGGGTTCATTTTTGCACATTTAAGCAAAAAAACCTAAAGATGCAGATGCAGGATAAAGGGAAAGAGGACATTATGAAGGGAGAATCGGAATTAAAGGGCCATTTTGGTAAACATTGAGTTGAAGGCCTCACCCTTTGTCCTCCACCTTTCTGCCCGCGTTATGGTTGACAGGTGATTGGACCAGCTTTTACAAGGCTCTCCATCCAGAGGTTTTATGAGCACCTTCATCTCGAACACACTCACTTACACTCTCACTGAAATACACCGCTGCACTCCCCCAGAGTGAATATTAGTCTCTTGAGAAAGGAGGCGGTGAAGGTGGAAGTGTCTGGTGTGTCTGATCTGGTTACAGCCAAGAGGTTTATAATCGAACTGCCTGGTGATAAAATAGGTGCCCATGTTTGGTTGTCTTCAAAGTTTATGTCATTTATTGGCAGAATGAGTGTGAACAGAGGGCAAAGGAACAGGCAGAAGGCACCAACTCATGCTGGTGATGACCTCCATTATCATTATGACCAGCATCAGTAAACACTATTTCAAGCACAAACACTTATCTACTAAACAGAAGACGGGACAGAGGAGAGGGAAAGGTTGCTAGGAACTTTATATTATGTGGGTAGGAGAATCGGCCCACAAGCTTTTCACGACCTTATGACCTGGTACGATGACAGGCATCGTCATTAACATATTTCCTTCGTCAGTCTGATCACAAAGCTTCTGTTCATCGAAACCAGACTGACTTTAATTGACAGTCCTGAGAAAAACTGGTTAAACAAACTTTCCTGATGGCCAATAGTTTGGTGGTTTGGAAGCAACTCATGAAAGTTTTGTGGTCAACCTGTGTGCAGTACGTACTATGTTGATTTGAGAAGACAAGCTGCTTTGTGGCTGATAATGTCTTGAAGATGAATAAGAAAACTGAGGAACACTCTTTAAAGTTATTATGGTGGGAGAATTAGAAATTTTATTTGACTTCAAGGCCATGTCAATCAATCAATCAATCAATCAATCAATCAATCAATCAATCAATCAATCAGGTTTATTTCTAAAGCACATGAGAGCATTTGTGCTTTTTTTCCCTTGTAGTTAAAACAATCTTTCCAAGATATACTGCTTAATTTTTATTATTTGTTTTGCTTCAGTAAAAAGTATTTACTGTCAAAGTTCCCCGTGACCCAGAAATCTGATGGTAACACAAACATATTGTGCTTTACCACTGCCAGAAAAATGACCTAATGGATCTACTGGGAAACGCATCACCTGATACTTACATGTGACGGAGCTCAGATACTTCATTCCTCTCTCTTAACCCCTCTGATGACTTCAGGCTACATCTGAAAGAACAATCTTTATGTTACAAAACACAAAAAAAAAAAACAAGAAAAAGATTGAAGGAGTACAGGAAAGACGTAAGGGTTGGAAAAACAAAATCAGCCCTAAAGCAACTCTGAAAGTCCTTTTGGCTGTTATTGCTAAACCTTTCTTCAGATCATTTGGCAACAAGGTTTCATACAAATTCATGTGCTCCTGCAAATGTATAGAGTCAAACTTCTCCCGAAAATAACGCAGTTTCTGATTTGCACACACACAAGACCGAGCGATTCGCTCGAAGCAGCGAGTTCTTGTGTTTTCCCTCCACTCATTAGTGGCATACACCGACATCAATTCAGGGGAAACCCACTGGACTCTGTGTGTGAGAGAAGGGTTATCTGTGCTCCTACTGACCTTCTTTTGTGTATTCTTCTCTCTCATTATAATGATTAACATTTTAAACATGTCTCCATAATTAATCCTAGGGTCATTTGTTTTTGAAAAATTGGATTTTTTTTAAACAACTAATGCAGAGATGCTCTGTATGATTTATATGTCTTACGGGGCTTGATTAAAATTTTTAATCACGTTAATTGCAGGGTCTGCAATTTATTAGTCAAAATTAAATGCCTTTGAAAAGAAAACCATATGTAGCCAAAATAAACTCCTTTTCACTGATAAAGTATTAAATACACTTACATATTAGCTCAACAACAAATGTTTATTTATTTTTTTTTATCTTATCAGAAAATTATTTGAAGAAAAAATGAACCCAAGTGGGTCAAAGGAAGTGTGAAAATAAATCGTGATTATAAATAATCTATGTTAAAATCTATGTAATTAATTAGTCAAAATTAACTTGAGATTAAACATTTTCTATTTTATGTCATTAAGGTTCACTAACAAAAGTGAAGGGATTTTTTAAAACTACTTTTTAAGCCGTCTGACTTGGGCCAAACATTCCAGTATTGTTCTTTATTTTCTCAGTAAATTGCTATAATATTGTTCCCTTACTGCTGGAGTGTATTGTTTGCCATTTATTGTGATAGATTTCTCATCATAAGACTTTTTGATTGATTGTTGTTATGATAAATTCCACATAACGATGTTTAAAGAACCCTACAACCGTCTGTATTGTCAGGATTGTTAGTTTTAGTATATTTTCCACTATCTGTTCAATATACAGATAGTGGCTCCCTACTGTTACCTAAACTTTGTGGTCATCACCCCAAAAAGTTGCTCCATTTGTAATTTATCCACATTTTAGCCACTCTGGCTGCATGTTTGGTCGTCAGAAGACCCATCTGTACTTTAACCTGCCTCGCTGACGTCTTTAGATGTTGCTTCAATATTTCCACATAATGGTCTCTGCTTGTGAGACCATCTCTTTGGTAAAATGCACCAGTTCCTCTTTTAGCAAAACACCCACTCGGCATGAGGCTGCCACTGCTGTGCTTCGTCCTTGTGAGGGGATTCTCAAACTTTCAAGCTTCCCCCATTAGTCATTATGGTCAACCACTTCAGTTATAAAAATTAGGGTCTTTATCCTTTAGCTTATTTCTAAATTGTAGTCTGTCCTTTTTATGTATCTTTTGTAATAAAGGCTATTTCCTCTAAGTAGAGGAGTCGTTTTCCTGTGGATAATGACACTCTCTTACCAGCTTCAGCTACCAGCATCTTCTTGGTTTGTTCTGCACCTTTCACACAAAGAAAACCGTCATCTTCGGGGGAACAGAATCCTCTCCTTCGTGAACAGCGTGATGACTGGTCATTACCACCGTTTTTACACTTGCATATAACATTTTTTGAACAGGTGACTGTGGCACCCTCAGGCATATGGAAATAATGCCCAAGGGCGAACCAAACTCCAGAGGATGTAATTCTCCTCCTTAAATTCTGCCTGATTTTTCTTTTTCTCTTTTTTTTTTAAACGACTACTAGGATACAGCACATTTGAGAAGCATTATTTAAATACGTTCATGGTCGAATGTTTGGCTTAATGTCCTGCACTGACAAACATCTTTTAACTTGCCATACAGCAGAAGGTGTAAACAGCGCATATCCAGTTCCACCACCTATTTTCATATATCAACTATTTCAGTAAATTAGTTCATCTGTAATATACAAGTCAAAGGAGTATGATACAAATGGTACCGTTAACAGATTCACATCCACACACAACCACCCAATTACATAAACACACAGTTACACTTACATCCAGACAGAATCTAAACTCTGATAACAAAAAAATAATACTAATAGCACAAATAGAAACTTCAGAAGTATAAAATAAGAGATAAAATTATTTTCTTGAGTTATGATTCAAAAATCACCTCTAATTTCCACCATCATACTTTACATGGCATTTAAAATAGCTGTCTGCCATATTTATGACACGTTTTGTTCTGTTTTTTTGTGAAAATCTCATGTTCTTCAAATGCTTCATAACATCCTACAAGTGATTCTACAAGTTGGGACTATTTGTTGTCTCTAGTTGAGTAAAATCTTCTTGCCTGTAGGCAGACATATGCGATTATTTACTATGCTCTATGTTGCTCTTTTTTAATTTTTATTAGTATTTGAAAGTTTCAAAAATATCTTTCCAATAAATTAAAACCTTTGGGCAATTCCAGAACATATGACTCACTCGAACAAGTCCACGCTTGTCACATGAAAAGTCAACTGAAGGGAATATTTTGTGACGTTTCTGTTTTGTTTATTTTGAATTGCAGAAGTCTGCTTGTTGCGCATGTTGAGGAACTGTGAATCAATGTTACGATGTCTCCTGTTGTTCACTAATCTCCCTCCTTGATCCTGCCTGGATATTTTGAGGTCATCGGTAGTAGACGAACCAGACAGGTTTGAAATATTTCTGTGTAATTTGGATATTCCTCCCGTCTTACGTCTTAAGTATTTCTTGAATTGTGACTACTACATTCTCACTTTTCCATTGAATTAATTATATGATATATTGATGTATCTGAAAAGCTCTGAACTCATTTTTAGACCAGTTAGTAAAAATTGTGTTGGCAAATGAAGGTGCAACTGTTTGGTTTTCAATAAGAGGGCTATAAAGTGAGCTCAATCTGAGCGAACGTGCATTTTTATGTGGCGGGATTTTAGTTTCTGCTTTGCGTTTCAGTTGTATGATATCAGAAAGATTAAATAAATATGAGCTCATATTGTCTGCCTGTCCTTAGAGTGTCTAGTGTAGGTTTTATGAGTTTGTCTACATCTTCCGTTTCAGGAGAAATCATGCTGAGCTGCAAGCATGGCACCTACAAAAGGGATTGGCTCAGTTCAAGGAAAATCATGAACATACAAAAGAAAAACAGACCCAAGCAACACCACCTGCATACTAACACAATCCAGAAATCAAGGCTGCAGATATTACATGTTCACCCATAGTAGTCAAGTGAATGTAATATATGAACATAATGTGCAATGGCACAGGAAAAAACTCAAGGTTTGAAAGACGTTTTAGACTAATTATATAATATTATATTCACCAGTGTAGAGGAATAACTAGACTCTTTTTTTAACTGGTGTTTGTATATGATGTTCAGCCTGAGGATTGCATTAAATGGACCCTCTATCATTCAGTCTTCTGATCCAGATGGGTTTATAAGTCTTCACTCTCATTTCAAAGGTCGGAAGACATAAAGGAGCCCCTTACCTGCATTGGAAATCTAGGACACAGTCTTGAAGCACGCACACGTGTCAGTCAAAAGGCTTATTAAAAGGCAGAAAGCAGCAAGGAAGATCATTCACTTTCATCTCTTATTTCATACGAAGTAGGAACAAATCGGGACTTATATACATCACTCTGACACATGCATTCACTGAAGGCCCCTTTCTCTGCCCTGCAGCTCTTTTCCTTAATAAACTCACACTATGTGAAAACAGTTTTCTTTCAGATGCTTTACCATCACTTCACCTGAATGAATAAAACCACCGCTTCTCAGTCTGGCTTGTCCTTTGTCCTCATGTGTCGACATTAAAGATAAAAGAAAATCTAAGACGAATACATGGACTCTGAATAAATCGCTAATGTATTTCTTTATTTTTCTAGTTCATATATATTCAGTCTGCTCAGATGTAGATACCCTCCCACTCAACACAAGTAAGAGAAACCCTGCAACATGAAATAATGTTTTTGTTTGAAAACAACACACAAAAATGTTCATATAAATGATGTTTTAGAAGACATTTCCTGTATGGTCTACTTTCTGTTTCCATAAATAATTTGAGCAACTCTTGTCTCATCAGTCAGAATTTTCTTTATTATTATTTCTACTTCTGGATTAACATTTAATTTTAATAACTGTCCAACTTTTAGTACTGGAAAGAAAGTGTAATTTCCAGCTACTTAAATTGGAAAAAAATGAGTGCCCAAGATAATTTTTTGCATCTCAAGACTTAAAAGATTCTTTGAAGATCTCTTAATACACAGACAGATAAAAGATATATGATTAGCATTTCTAGCTGCTTTGCAGAAGTTCTGACGACAGCAGAAGGTTCTTGTGTAGATTATAAATCAGCATGCGTGACATATAGATGTCCTTCAAATATTGTAATAAGCAGATTTTAATTCTCAGTCACTTGGTAAGGTCACGAGAGAGTCAGTACAACAAAGATACTTTGCTTAGATGATGTGAAAATCATTTTATTTTATGGCAATGTTGTGGGGGGGGGCACGGCAGCTGAAAGGCGTTTTAAATCAGATTTCTTGGTACATTTATTAAGTTAACTTGGTAGGTCCAAGTACAAAACATTGCTATTCCCCTGTGCATCCATCTTTGTTTACATATATAATCTAATTTCCAATTTTATAGGAGCAGAGGTGTTTGAGCATATTCCGTCTCCCAGGAGTGATTGGCATGAAAATGCTTATTAGATTTAAAAAGAAATGGGCTTAGAGGAAAAGCAGAAAAGAGGGGTGTGTTTTTGTCTTTGCTTTCTTTGATATTGAAGATTTGTGTGACCTCATCATTCATTTAATGGCTAAAAGACAATTTGCTGGTTTTTTTTTTTTATTTCTTTTTTTACAGTGCATCGTAAGAGGTGCCTGACAGAAAGAGGCTGCTTGTGTATCAGAATGTCAACAAATCTGTTTCCTGAACGGAGCAGCGCTCGCTGTGCACACAGCAGGAAAGGACAAATACAAAGGAAAACAACACTGATATCTGGTCCACTGTTTGGACTGTGCAAACACATACTGTAGTAACATACACTGACATATAACATGTGTTTGGCTTTAGCTAAATCACGCCACATCTCCACTCTTACCTGAGGGCCAAAGCTGTAACTGTCTGCTACTTGTTAAAAACTTCACACTTTCAGTTCGTCGTTTGTTTTTTTGTGTCTAATCTTTGAGTGATTGTCTGAGTTGACTTTTATACAAAGCCAACTAAAACCTGCTGACCAGAAGTGTGGCTCTCAGTAATATTGTTCAACCCTAATGGCTTCATTATCTGTTGTTATCCATTCGTGACCGAGAGCTTAAAGAAAATTCAATAACCAATACCCTGCAGTTAGTGCAGGAGATTGTGTGCAGGATTTAAATGGCTTAAGAAGAACATGTTGGTGTGGTTTTGTATCTACAAAAAAAAGGGATTATTTAGATGTACAAGGAGAGAGGAGTTGGTACAATAGATATCTGACTCACTTATCGTCCTCAGAAAAACAAAACAAAGATTTAATAACGTGCAGCATCATGCAAAAGTATTCGTGCCTTTTGATGATTTTTATGTTTTTGCAATGCAGCAGAGAGATTAGTTCATTTCTTCTCTTTTTTTTGTTTTTTTTTTTTAGATATGTCAGAGACTAACACAAAGCACTGCTGCGGTTTGAACCAAGCAATCCCAGTTTCATTAGAATGGTTTATCCTGTTTACAGTACGAGGTTACCGAACAGCAAAAGTTCAGTACAATGACTTGTTTTTTCTGCTTCCACTCTTAACTGCAAAGTTAGTGTTAGATTAGATTAGTAATTTCACTGAGTCCCATAGGCACTGTAACTTAAAACCGACCTCTTTTACATGTTTTCGTTCAATGTATCAAGTCTGGATGGGGGTATCCTGACATTTCTTCCTGGAGCCCCTTTGTCGGTGTTGAAAGAAACCAGTTTTGGTCACAGTTTATTGTCTGAGTGAGGGGAAAAGATGTCTGTTGCTCATGTCCCACCACGCTGGAGACCAGCTGCATCAATATGTTGTTACGGGTCGGGAGATAAAGCTGCTCTGAAGTTGGACGTAGTCTCTAGTGGAGGCTTTCAATACATGATTTCTGTAAACGTGTCAAAATCTAAAGCACTTTAACTACACAGAGGACTGGACAAAGTTATTATCTTAATCGTAATTTAACATTTTATTAAATATTTTCTTGATATTTTGTAGTCCTGATATAAAGAAGCCTACAATTGTCTTAAAATCTCTTATTTTAATCTAGAAAAACAGCTTTGTTTGACATAGTTGAAATGTGACTTGTGGATCGATAGAATGCCATTGTAGATATCTGAAATATTAATTCTTACTGGGAAGAGTGGAATTTTCTGCAATCCTCTTGCGGTCTTAGTTTGACCAGCAACAATAAATATATAAATAAACGACAGAGCTAGAATATACATTCAGCACACTCTCTCTTTGTGCCATAAAATTCCTGGTGCAGCAATAAAATCATTTTTCCCTCCATGTCATGTGCTCACATTTACAACCAACACTTCCCTGCAGCCGTTGGCTTTTCTACACTTTGCATTCAGGCTTTGCCTATGTATAACATATTATGCATAGCAATTTCTTTGATAAATACCATAGAAAACTGAGGCAACTTGATGTTTAAATCTAACACATTATGTATTTAAGAGTGGATGTTGGTGTTTGAAAGGGTTTCTGTTTGCTAAAACCTTGAGTGAAGTTGGATATATTTCTGCTTTGACTCATCTACCCTTTATGGTCGTTAGCTGGGTTTCATAAGCGGATATACTTTGATTTGATACCGTTTATGTGACGGATAGAAATCAGAGCTTTCAGATTTATTAGGGCTTATTGAAAAAGAAATAGGCTGCATAGTCCAGCGATTGTTATATATGAGAATTCCTCCCTGAATTAAGCAATATGAAAGAAGCAAGCCAACCAAAACGCTCTCCCAGCTCTTCATAAACATAGTTTCTCTCTCCTACTGTCTGCAGCTCTGATCTGTTGGCAAATATGTCAAACAAGCACAAAGTGTGTACAGGGGGGAAAGAAAAGGTTTTCTATGCATGAAAGATACTGAGAGTATAGAAAGTGAGTCCGGCAGGGGTGCAGGGAGGAAGAGGAGCTGGAGAAGAGAGAGGAGTTCGGCGGCGCTGGCCTGTGTTTCAGGGGGATTCCTGTTGCCCTCCCCACATTTCAGCTGCCTTTATTAGAAAGGATTGATAGTGTTCTGGGTGACATGGAAACCGGCTCTGCCAGACTGTGTGCATAGCTGTGTGTGCAAAGACTGACCATGGCCCATTTAGCCAGAGTTGGGACAAAGTTAGCTGTAGGCATAGGAAAAAAAAAAATACATTTTAGGTTTGTTTTCGAAATTCTTTAGATTTTTTTCCTGACTTTACTTTAAATTAAAAACTTTCTTTACCTTGTGCAGGAAACTAATTCTGTATTTGGCAAAGTAGAGACTTCATTTGATGTCTCTCATTTTCTATATTTAGTGTTATAATTTGAAAGCTTGTGACCTAAAAATGACAAAATGTTTTTCAGATTCTTCAGGTTTAACCTGAAACCAACTTGAATGTAAAATTTAAAAAAAAAGTAATCTGGTAAATATTCACAATAGTTTTGTATGAAAGGCAAAGTGTACTTTGGCTTCCATTTATGCTGTAATATGTTACCATTTTTTATAGTGTGACCTTATTCGAAAGCAAATTGTTTTGTGACCGTGAGGTGCGAAAAACATTTGACAGAACACATTAATGTTCCAAAAAAACACTGGATTTAGTTCATTTCACTCTTATCATCTACAGTGAAATAAGAAAACTTTCGGTCACTTTCATCATAGAAGATGAACAAAAAAGCAGCAATAAAAACAACAGTACTGGACAAAGCTAAGAGAACTTGGTGTATTTCAAAGTCGTGCAAATGACTGTGTAGACAAACCTAATACCGCATTTATGTAAAATGTCACATAAAATATGAGACATTGCAAAAAATATATTTACTCACTGGGGGAAAAGTTTCCAGAACTCATTTTATTTTTTATAAATCATTAGCACCATTTTACCACCTAATACTTTCTATGAACTAAATGTGCATAACTTTTGTGTCAAGACTCCATTTTTCTTTCTACGTTGTTCTTAAACACTCCTCAAAGTGGGAAAGACATAACAGGATGCAATAAAAGGAAGAAGAAATGTCAAGCATCAGGACATGGACACAAGAAAATAGCTCAGGACCTACAGAAATAAATAATCTGTGGATGGAGCTGGAGATTATAGCAACAGCAAACAGGCCTTTAAACTTCATACGTCTCATTTCTTATCAAAAACAAACTTCTTCATAGAATGAAAATAGTTTCAAATATTAATGACACCAGTGTACAAAGGATTATGAGCTTAAATGCATGTATTTACAGTTGCAGCAGGCACTGTGACGAAGAACACAGTTTATCTTGCCAACAACATATCAACTATTGTTCTTCAATATATATTTTACTACCTATAAAAGAAATATGGCCACATGTATTTCTGTTTTCACTATCCACTTTAATTCAAAAACGTGGTGGAAAAATCAACCTCAACTCGACATTTCATTGGCTCCCCATTTATCTGTCAAATCTAGACAGTCACAGTAACATGAACTCCTGTTATTTTCTCTCCCGGCTCTGTGTTTTGCTTGAAACCTGACACTGTCTGTCCCCACACAATGGTGGGGACTCGGCTTCAGCCCTTTTCACACACTCACACACACACGCACACACACACACACACACGCACACACACACACACACACGCACACACACACATACACCCACAGTCACGCAGCCCCGCCTTCTGTCTCACTTATTTTCTTACGGCTTCTTTGCTGCATTTATTTCACTTGTGCCGTCTTTTAAAGGTATAAACACATCTGGGCGGGGAGGTACAACAAATGTAAACATCTGGCTTAGATAAGCAGACAGATGTTTCGGTGGCAGGCTGGCAAGCATCCAGATCTCCCACCAAACTCAGCAGAACCCCTGAAGAGGGAGCTGTTGTTTTACCAATTTCGCCTTTAAAACGCGGCACAAGTGAAATAAATGCAGCAAAGAAGCTGCTTCACATTTTAACTTCAAAGGTTCATAGTTTCAGGCAAGGTCTGGCACACGACTTGGATTTTCCTCAACACCAATCTGTGATCTTCATCCTTTTTTTATGGTAGTGAGATCCATCAGCTCCTGAATTTCTCTTCTTTTTGCTTTTATGCTTTTTAAAAACTCTTCTACTTATTGTCGTCTCTCGTTCTTGCTTTGGGTTAAAAACTTGATCATTAAAATGTGTTGTTGCCGATGCATGACTGTAAAATATGAAGAATATTATTGCGTGAGTGAGTGAGATCCCCTGTTGTAGATCAATACAAAAGGAAATAAATGAAAAATAAATGAAATAAAAAATACGTTCAAATAAACTGAGAAGCTGCAACTTCTTTTGATGGATACTTGATGACATAAGTAAATAGAAATTGGCCAATCAATAAATATGTAAATAAATAATCATGTAATGAAATAAATGGGTAGCAATAAAAATTAATAAAATACCAGCTGAATAAATAAATGAGTAAAACAATCAGGCAATATTTGTATGTAGCAATTTAAGTCAACAAATAAAAATTGTAACTTACACAAATAAGCAGTAATATAAAAATTAAGAATTAGGATAAATAAAAAGATCACATTAGAGATATTACACTAATGTTTATTACAATTATACACATATGGAACAAGATATCCTTCCTGCTAATTTGCTTTTTAACATCAGTTAAGACATAAGAAGGATTTGCTGACCCTCAACAATAAAATGCTTTTAAGTCATTTCTGCAGTCGACATCCTGGCAGACATGATGGATCGTGTGCCAGGAATAAAGGAAATACTATTTTTCTACTATTTTTTTTTTATTTTTATGATGCTTCAGATAACTTTGCTCTCTTATTTGCATATAGAAACATAATTAGGACAAACATCAAATCAGCTGACAGTGGGATAATACAATTTCAAGACTTTCAGTACTTATTCTGCCTCAATGGATAATTAATGGGTTACATTTTGCAACAAAACGTAACCCATTAATTACCTGTGTAATTAATGGTCTGCATAATGCATCAAATCAGGAAGGTACATGAAACACATTCGTAACGCTTTCATTTAAAGTCCAGCTCAACCTTTGTCCTCGCTTGTTTTATCTTGATAAAACCTCGCCTAAGAGCTGTGTGGGAGTTTTCGGCTGATCAGCATCTCTCTGACACGACCCTCCTACTGCTTCTCTTCATTTGTCAAAAAGGGAGCAACATTGATCAAATTCGATCATCCCATTTGTTTGTTAGTTTTTTTTTTAACTCTGCTGCTGCTTGACAGGATTTTGCGTGGAGCTGCTACGGTCAGTTCAACGATTAATTATTATTATCTGCAGGCTGATTTTTGGTCATTGTTAACAGGTCAACTTTTCACATATGAGAACTTTCAGCCTTTATTTTCTTTGGCTTTGTGTTTGTTGTAACTATTATTTTGACAGCGTTGACACAAATTAAACGTATTCTGCCATTATGCAACTGTCCCCTATTAAAGAAATAGCTACTCATTAAAATATATCAGGCTCAGGTTCAATCTATACGCTGCATTTCTGTCTTTGTTGAAAATATTTTCCCTGAGAGCCGTTGTGACCGGAGAGAAAACGTTTCTTTTAGTTGAATTACGGTACTCTGTGTGCAACGTATAGGTCAAATATGATGCAGTTAACAATTTAAAAAGGTTTTAGGGGTCATTTATCCTGACTGGTGTCAGTACATTAAAAGCACACTTTCAAATTAAAGTGTTTGTTTTAGAGAAAGAAAGTCTTGTCAGTCTTTCATTGACTGTAACCACATTAACAGCATCTCATGTGTAATTTTACTCTCTATTTATGAGCAGCCTGCAGCAAGATGAAATTACATGGATCTATTTCGTACAACCTGCTTTAGTAAACAGGCTCTTAACGCCCACTGCAGAGTTGTGTTAATGCCGCCATATACATCCTGGGTAATGTCCCTTTCAGGAAGTCTCGGGGGTCGGATCCAAGAACGCGCTTTATTGCAGATGATTAAAGTGAGACGATTAAAACACTGGCTCAAAAATTCAAACAAATTAAACTCATTTCTCAGAATTCACTTAGCAATACATTAACCACCTCCTGCTACCCATGTATCATGCACCTAACAGCGTCATCAAACACACATGCACGTTCATTAAATACGTAATAACCAGTTTAAGTTTGATAGGACCACTAATGATGTGATTTGGGATTTTTGTTTTCACACCTCTCCCCTCTCTCAAAACACCACATCCTAATTATTAGTCTTCCTAATCTGTTTTCCTAAGATCGACTCGTTTGGTTTTCCAAACAGACGAATCGCTCAGTAATTATTTTTCTGACACTGTTGCGGTGGAGATAATATCTGCAGTCGGTTGATGTCCTCCCAAGGTGACCAGGACAGCGTTTTACAGCGAAGCGGGGCGCGGGGGGTTACGGGGGGAAAGTGACAGCTGTGTGTGCAGCTTCCTTTCCTGATTCATGCGCAAGCTGTAATGACATCATATTTAGCAGAAGAAAGGGTTATAAATTAGCCATCAGCTAATGGAGGCTGCTCCTCTTTCTTTGTAGCCCAACAACTCTTTTTCTCTCCCCTCATAGCTTGCGCTTTGCCCGTGCAAATAAGCTTTTAATTATGGACTTCAATCACAACTGAAGTATTAATGAGGAGATGCTGAGTTTTAGGAGTCTGACTGCAACTTGAATTATGTTGCAAATTTGCGGAGCAGATGTGCTTATATGCATTAAATGAGCGAGTGATTTGAAAAATAAATCATTTAATGGATCTTGTGTTATTTTGCACACCAGCTCTTGTTGGATTCAACTTTCACCAATTTATACTGCCGTTTCATGTCCACACGTTCTCATTTCATAACATCTTTATTCCATGTGGGCCTGTCAGCAAACAGTTTTAAGCCCATTTCCTAAAGTATTACTTAAGGATTTATGTTTTTGGTGCAATGTTACATTCTATTCACAAAACTGCACCAGTCAGAGGGCAACATTTTAGGCTTATTTTATAGAAGACTAAAAGTTTTCACTGTCAGTTTTTCAGATTTCAGAAAGTGTTTTGGTTTTTTTTTCTTACACTTCTGATCAAAAACTTAGAGGGAAAGTTCCACTAATCCCTGAATAATCCTGAGCTCAATCTGGATTCAAGTCAGAGGGGCAGCAGAGTAATCAGAATATCATGACTTTCCTCTCGCAGCCAGTTTGGACCGGGCCTTGCAGGGGAATCTCAAGGCGTTCCCAGGCCAGCCCCAACGCTGAGCCCCTCCCAGTTGATCGAGCTTCTCACCCTTTCTCTAAGGAGGAGCTCAAACACCCTGCAGCGGAAACTGAATTGGTCGCTTGTATTGACAATCTTGTTCCTTTGGTTACTAGCGGGGCTCGTCGCCAAAGATGAGGGTAGGAGCATAAATCACCTGATGAATCGAGAACTTTGCTCTGTCTGGTACAACTTACACATCACTGTACTTGCCACACCAATCGTCCCCTCCTCTATTTTTCCGCTATTCTTAAACAAGACCCCAGGATACCTAAAGTCCTTCACTTGGACCAGCACCTTATCTCCACGCTGGAGAACACTGGCCACTATTTTATGGACCAGGACGATGTCTTTGGACATTTTGTACTGATTCTCGTCTTGGCTGTTTCATAATTGGCTGTGACCTTCTCCAGGAGATTGCAGTCTAATTAAGCCAACAGAACCAAAATCGATCAGTACCTTCACTGCACCAAGAAATGTTGTCCATAAAGGTTATGACCAGAATCGGTGGCAAAGGGAAACCTTGGTGAAGTTCAACTCTCTCCAAAAACAAGTTTGGATTTCTGGAAGTGTGTTTTTAAAGAAAGTAGCCATTGCAGAGATTTCCAGTTGATGCTTGACCAAGCCGAACACGCCTGATCAAAAAGCCAAAGGAGAAGATTACAGCTATTAACAATTTATTTATGATTAGCCCGTAAAAACCCTTGGCAGTGTTGTATTATTTCTTACCTGAAAGTAGTCTCTTCCCAAACAATAAAAAATGGCAAAAAGTCCCCAAAACAAACAAAAAACAAACAAAGCTGCGATTTAAGTGGCACTTGATAGAACAGACTTATTATTGTTTCTGCTGCAGTATTGTTTTTCCACACCACATGTTTTTAATGATAACAGACACAAAACCTTGTTTTCTAAAGGAATCTTTTGAACATTAGCTTCAACTGTTTAGCCTTAAATGAAAGTAGCTCTCGACAATAATCCCTCTGAGGTCTGTTTCTGTTTAGGAGGGAACTCTGGAAATCCCCCTCAGTTCTGGAAACACAGAGCCTCGTTTCTCACTGAAGCTCAGGCTACCAAAATAAAAGCCCAATAAATACATTTGGAAAAACACACAACGTGGCTGTCAGAGGTCTGGGTGGACCAAACGGACACAAAGAGACACCTCTTCAGTGCCGATCAGGCAGTGTGATGCTCGCTGGAATCAATTATTTAAGCATCATGTAACATGCCAGTTTCATCTGTATTTAAACACCAACAAACCTTAAAGTAGAAGAAGTTTAAGGTGAAGAAGTGCATTTAATGGTAAAAAAAAAAAAAAAAAAAACTGACAAAACATTGCAACTGCACAGAAAACTGTTTTTTTCTTGCATGTTTTTGCCTTGAATAATAAATGAATGAGTCCATTGTGCATTGAAGCTGAAGCCTTTGTGAGCGGCGCACCAAGTTCTCTGAGGCTGTCGGTTGAAGGTCGTCCTCAGTGTGTGTTCAAGGGCAGCGTTTTCTGGCAACGGGAGGAGATGCTTTCATTGCTTGTTTATGACTTCGGCTTGGTGTTTTATCCTTGTTTGTAAAGTCTGAAACTCGTATTTCTATTCACTTTCAGGTGCATCTGAGCATTAAGCCAATGAAAAATAAACCTTTTGCATCACATTGAACTTTTTAATAGTGTTTGCTTTTGACTTAATATTAGGTCACAATAGTTTAGTTATTTTCCAAATATTGATCATTTGAAAAAAAAAAGCCCAAGTCACAAAAATGCTTAAATTTTTGCCGTAAATGTCAGAAAAAATGACTTTCTCCTTATTTGTTGCTGGAGAGAATTTTCTGTTTTAAAGATTCCAGTGAGCCAATTTATTGTTTAATCAAAACATTCTGCTTACCTTATTTTTCAAAGTAAAAATTGTCATTTATTCTTGAAATTACAATAAAAAAAACCAAACATGACTTCAAAAACATATGTGTTTATGAAATCACACACCTTAATCCAGCTGTTTTCTGAAAATAGATTTCTTCAAGCGGCTCTTCCTTTAATTGCTCAAAATTATGAACCGCCATGTTTGGAGTAAATGATTACCACTGATCTGACCACTGCGACCACAGCAAGTCAGTGACTTATTGTGGTTGCAATTTCCAACTGGTTTGATCTACACAAATCGGTTTGGTTTTGCTTTTCTTCCAGTAAACAACAGGGCGTTCGTTTCAGCGTTGCTCCTACTGTACATGCCGCAGTACAGACACGGCTGTTTTCCTCTTTTTTTTTTTAACTCGTCTGTTATGAAAATCTGAGGTGGCTGATGTCATGTTCCTCCACGGGTCGTGTTTGATGGTTTGACATCCGCACACCATCAAAGACTGACGCGTTTGAGCACACAGTGCTTGTCTTATTAATCGTGAGATTACAGCGCAGGTAGAGAGCGTCAGTGATGAAGGTATTGACGTCTCTTTTGATCACGGATTGTGTTTTACTCGTTGGACTGGTGCATGCAACAGGATCAACACACCCATCCACTCGGCTTCGGTTTGTGCATTTCACTTAGACAAAGCAAATATTTATCATTTATTTTGGTCTCTGCAGAATACCACATCCTGGTTCTTGGACATTTCCAGTGGGGTCTGAGCGATTGCATCAGTTGCTCACAAAGGGCTTAACAAAACAAACACTTGAATGTAATTAGTGGCGTATGTTGCAGACAGTGCAGTAGTCTGCAGACCGCAGGGTCTGTGTCTTATCTGAAACATCTGGCTGAAGGACGCGAAAAACACAAGCGCTCATTGTGGGGGTTTTTTTAAGTCGGCGTTCTTCCTGAAATTATTAGTAAGATGCGTGATTTCAGGAAAACCTGGATTAATATTAAAATGATGGAAACAATTGTAAATAACCCAACATTTCTTGTCCCTTTATTATTCTTTTCCTTCATCTTAATATCCGCAGTGTAACATGTAGCCACTAAAATATCCATGTCTGCATGTTGAATAAACAGACCAGACATCATAAGAATAAGATTAAAATGACAAAGATTTAATCCAATGAGATCTTTGCACTTGCAATATTGCGGATGTTGCAATTTGATACATTTTGGTTTCTTTCCAAATTAAAGATCCAGATGTGGTTCTAAAAACTAAACTTAAAGTTTAAAAAGCTGTGGTTTTCCTATTCCTAAGATGGAACTATGTTTTTTTTTAACGGCGATATCTTGACTCAAACCCTGCAAGTCTTAGCGAGCTGGAGATAATCTTCGGGTTTTATTTTTCATCACTCTCAAGTCCAACCTTCATATTGGATGTTTTTCGCTCGGATTTTTTTTTTTCTCATAATTTAATTGTATGGGATGAATTTTATAGCATGTGTGGAAAAAAGTTTTCAAATGAGTTTTCACGGTCAACATAAACCGTCTGGAATCACAAGATGCTCAGGGTTTCTTCCATTTCTGTTCTGGTTCACAGACGGTCAGAGGAGGAGGTGGACATGGACAAAGTGACGGCCGCCATGGTGCTGACGAGCCTCTCCACCAGCCCGCTGGTCAGGAGTCCGCCCGTCAAAGTCAGCGGTGAGTTGCACGTCCGACAAACGCAGCTCCAGACAAAGCGGAGTCTCCGCGTCCACAAAAACACGGAGAGGTTCCTTCACACCGACCCAGTGATTTGTATTCTCCTCTCCATGCTGATGTTTTCCCTCCCTCACAGCTGTTATCTTGTGGATGCACGCAGAAGCTTTGGTTGATAGATTACCACCGCCTGCTGTGCTGTTGGATTGCTTCATCGTTGAATTTGGGAAAATCCACAGAGAAAGCACACGCATGCTGGTGCTGTGCCACCCAACATAGTGGCAGGAATCCAAAATGTAAACATGTGCTGCGATTTTTAAAAATTTTTTCCATTTATGCCACCACAAGATTGTCCGTTCAACCAAGCATGACGCCGGCCTCTACATATATCCGTCACTTGATTTGAGATCCCAGCCTTAAGTGGCTGTTTTTATGCAGACCTCGCGCCCTTGCATTTGAAAATGTGCAATTAGCTTTTACAAAAGACAGCAAGCTCAAGCAACAACAGATGTTAGAGGAACGTTCACGCTGACATGCAGTTGAAAATGCACGTGTAATAATTGAATTTCAGCTTATCATGCTTTATTTTTTCCACCTCGACATCAATGCATTTTGATTTTATTTTTTTTATATCAAAGATGAGACGCTTTGAAGTCTTTGTAAAGTACTACTGCGGTAAAGTAAAAAGTGTGAGAGAAGAGACTCGCTGCTCGGGAAGCTGTTTACCGAACAAAACTGGGTCTCTCTCACTAACTCTGTTAAATACACACACAGATATTCAACGTTCCACCCGGCTTATATCTTTTTGCTAAAACGAGATGTCTTTTGTAGTTGGTATTCAAAGGAAATGTTTCTTTGATCTGTAAAAGCACGACCTTGTTATTGTCTCGGCGGAATCACAGAACGGGGAAGTGAACTGTATAGGTTCAGGCTCCGTCTGTGTGAAGTGGAAATGAAGATGAACTTACACGACTCTCCTCTTTTTGTCATCCGTGTAAAGCGCAACGGCTTGCAAAAGTATTCCTTTCCCATGTTTTGTTTAGTTGGAACTACAAACTTCGAGGTGCTTTTTTTGGACTTTATTGTGTTATTTTGTGGAGTGAGATAGAATAAATGATTTAAACACAAAATCAGAAATGTGTCCGTGAGCCAATAATTCAAAGGACCAATTTTTGTTGCAAGACGTTGGGGGAACAACCATTAGTTTCCAAATTAAGAAACTTTTTGAGTGGCACGTATACCACCACTATTGTCAAATTCTCTATAGGTTTTAAAATAGATGGTTTTATTTAAAAATGTCAGTATAAAGCATCGCTTGAAATGAAAGTAAGATATTTTCAGCTAGTTATGTTTCGCAATCAGCTGCGCTCTTCTTCACGACTGTCTGGTTAAACTACACCCACGTCGTTATAAAGCTTTGTTTTTAATAACATTTCAATAAACACACAGCAAAAAAGCTGTTCTCAATAGTAGCAATTTACTTTATCGTGAAGATTATAACTGATGTGATGGAAGAATGAAGAAATATCTGTGAAATGACTAAATTTGTCTCCCATGACTTGTTCATTCAGTTCATTCACTATGACAGTTATTCAAATGTATCCAAAAGTGATGAAGAGTTTTTGTTTTTTTTTACTCTCCTCCGGCTCTTCGCGTCCGTCTCCGCAGAGGGCTTCAGCGGTTCGTGGAAGGACAACGGCTCGGCTGGACCCTTCACCCCGTCCAGCAACAGCTCCTCAGGAGGCTACTGGAGCTGGTCCGCGCCCAGCGACCAGTCCAATCCGTCCACGCCTTCGCCGCCGCTCTCAGCTGACAGCTTCAAGCCCTTCCGGGTGCCGAGCGTGGGCGGCGTGGGGTCCAACCCGCCGGGGGCGGAGGACCCGAGTCTGGACGAGCAGGACGGCAGCAGTCTGCTGTTCGATGAGCCCATCCCGCGCAAGCGCAAGGTGAGTTCACTAAATCGGCTCAAAAGCTGAAATGCAAGAAAATAAATGGACTAAAACGGCTTTTGATCAAAGTTATTGTCATAACATCAAATACAGCAGAGGGGAAAGAAAATACACCCTAATATCAGGACCTAATGAAAATGATCATTAACTAACTTTTAAGCTCTAAAGTATTTAACTTCATCCTAAAGTTTCCCACAACAGATGCCACCATGTAATATTTATTAGTCATCAATTGATACAACCACATTTAACAGCAGTAACTACAAACAGTTCGATCCAACATCACTGCAGCTCTTTGAGATTTGCAGACTCTTGTTTCTTCTTTTCGTCTGGACTTTGACTGAGCCACACACAGCCATTAATTCGCTTCTTTCTCAGCTATTTTGCTACAGCCTGGTGCTTTTTGGGGGGAATTTTTGGGCTGCAGTTGAACAAGTTCAATCTAAGCTTCTGTCAGACAGATTGCTTCATTATTAAGCAATTATGTCCAAACAGGAATTCTGTACTTAATAATGTCAAGTTCCTCAGGTTTTGTGACTGTGAAACAAGCCCAAATAATATGATGGTGTAGAAGTTAAACGAAACAGCTTTTCCTCTGAAAAACAACGTTTGTTTTTGTTAAGTGTGGGTGTGGATGACAGTAGAGTCCAGATGGAGGGCATAATTAAAGAGAAAAGTGTGTTTTTTATTATTTTTTTATTTTAAGACATTATTGTTGATCTAATAGAAGACGAAAGAGCAGGAACTCTGAGTCGCCGCCTGCCAGATGGACGTCTCAACTTCACATCGGCGTTATCATTCAGCCTGATTCTGATCCACACTCTGAGGGACGGAACAAGATGGAACATACTGCTTTTTTCCACACACACACACACACACACACACACACACGCACACACACATACGCACACACACACACTGCTCTTTTTCTCACCCATCATTTCATTTTGTCTCATTTTCACTCACCCTGACAGCTCACTGTCACTTATTATTTCTCAGGTATACATCGTGTTGCGCTTCCTCCTCTTATCGGCGCTGCTATGTTCCGCTTCCCTGACACGATCATCCATCTGTCTCTCGTCTCTGCTTTCTTTCCTTCTCCCTGTCCTGCTCTGTCGCTGCAATTTTTCTTTACCCTCCTCGTGTTGGTCGTCCCCAGACTTTCACTCTTCATTTTTACTGCTCTCCTTTTCCCTCTCAGTCGCCCCTTTGCACCTTTTAATGATTTTTATATCTGTGACAAAGAAACACAAAAGATCATTCTGGCTCCATGTTCTCCCTTGGAGTTTTGGCGCTGACGGATTGGGTCTCGGTGGGAGGCGGAAAAACTTTTAGAAATGGGAAAAGCTGAAGATGGATGAAGGGCTGAGATGAAAAGTTAAACAAGAACTTGGAGGAGTTTGAGCAAAAAGGGAAGCTGCACTCATACAAGCTGTGAAAAGATTTCACCATCGACAGGTTGAGGACAACCGAGGTTAATGTTTGGCTTGGATAACTGCTTTACCCTCGATAAATAAAAACCGTCAGTTGAAATCCTCTTCTTTTCCTTAACTCTGGTTACACTCGCCTGGCTGTGAAATTTGCGGTTTTCTATAAATCAAATTGTTTTTCACCGCCCTGTGGTGTATGTAGCGGTGAGGCTTCTCAGCAGATAATCTGCGTTCGCCTCCTGTGGCCTTTTTCTCTTGGCAGCACAATGCCATTTGAAGCCCCTGATTAATTAACTGTGAAGGGTTTCTTCAGGAGCACACACTCCGCAACTCACAACACAGTCGAGACTGAACAATGCTCGGAGGACAGATGATTGCCATGTGCTTGTATTGCTGCTATAAAGCGTGTGTGTGTAGCCGGGGGGGGCTACACACACACTCATCTTGTCAAAATGAAATCAGACTCTTTAACAAAAGTTTGATTGACAGAAGAGCAAGGAGGGAAACTCTGCAGCGCTTTTTTTTTCTTTCTGCATGAAAACAATAAACAGCCTCTCAGGGGAAACCAGTGATGTAATTACAGCAGATGAACGAACGTCAGCAGCACACCGGGCTGAACCGTGTCCAGCACCGCTTCTTGAGCAGATGATGCGGCGTGCAGGGTGAAATCTTTTGTTCAGTGAAAGTAGTTTGACTCTAGTTTTATCCACGGACAGAGAGGGAGAAGAACTTAATAAGGAGACGGGGGAAATGTCCTTGACTGAATCCGTCCGTCCATTGTCTTCTTCTTATCCGGGGTCGGCGCGCGGGGGAATCAGCAGCCTACGTGGGGAGAAGCAGACTTCCCCGAACCTCCGTTCGCTTGGGCCAGATCCTCCGGGGGAATCCCAAAGCTTTCCCCGGCCAGGCGAGAACCGGTCTCTCCAGCGTGTCCTGGTTCTTCCTCTGGGCCTCCACCTGCTGGGACGTGTCCATAACACCTCGCCAGGGAGGCACCGGGAGGCCAGATGCCTCAACCACTTCAACTGGCTCCTCATGATTCGGAGCAGCCACGGCTCTACTCTGAGCTTCACACCTTATCTCTAAGGGAGACACTTTGTGGAGAAAACCTATTTCAGTTGTTTCTGTTGGCGATCTCATTCCTTCAGTGGCTATCTGGAGCCGGAGGCATTTGGAGGCTCCAAATGCGCAAAAACGTGTTGGTGCGTCTTAAAACATTTCTACTTCGGTTTCATTGAGGCTTGAAATAGGGATTTGAAACAAAAAGTGAAATATCATCTGCATAAGGAGAAATCTTATGTTCGGTAGACCTTTCTAACCTGCCTTTAAACAGCTTATTTCACTGCAATTTCTGTAATTTTCTATTAAAAACGCTGTTCTTTAATATCAGTAACACTTAAACACCTCACAAACCACTTGTTTAGATTAACAAGTGGTTTGTGTATCCAGTGACGGATATTTGAGAGGCAAATGTTTGCACGGTGAAGTTGCTCATCCAACCCCAGCCCTCCTTCATTTTTTGTTTTTGGGATTCAGGGTTGAAGGAATGTTAGTCTGGTTTGAATTACAGAGGCAAAGAAAACAAACATCTCCCCATATGTCAAAGGCAGACAGATAAACAGCATGTTGTAAAGAACGCAGCAGCTTCGACGCAGACTGAGGAGAAATTTGCAGGCTTTTCAATTTGGTTTAAAATCCATGTTCCTGTTTTGAGGGTTCAGAAGAAAGCCATATGTTTGTCGGTAACATAAGTGTTGAACCACATGTTTGCTCCGTATAACATATATAAATAATTTATTGTCTCCACAATTTTGGTGTGCACATAAAAAATAAATGACGACCAAGTCGGATCTTTTTTTTTGGGAGCAGAGCAGCCACACATACGTTTGGTTCTTGCAGCTGCTAAAGATTTTTTTTCTTTTTTTATGTTTAACTCATTTTAAGTTGCAGTGGGGGAAAACACAACCCAGTTCTAATTAAAACTTTCATCTTTTATCATATCCACAGGCAAGGCTGCCTGCAATGCAGATGTGTCTGCAGTTTTTACGTATTTATTTTCCGGTTGCCGTCGTTGTGAAATGATTAACGGTTGATGCCCTGGAATAATCAGCGCCTGGAGATTAAGTCAGTAAAGGGAAATTATCATCCTGATTAACAGAGCGACCGATTAATCACTAGTCCAAAGTTTGAGAGGTTGTTTTGTCGTAGTTGCAGCTGCTTCCTGACTCAGTGTGACCTAAACAACAGCGGAGTGACTATTAGACATCAGACCTCCATGTTTGAGCAGAGAAAATGCTTTTGTTCCCAGCAGTTATAAAAACCAACCAAACTGATTATTATTACACTTTTGTAAAATAATTAGGACAACTTAAATATTTGTATTTTTTGTAAAGAAATGTTCAGATATTGATGTGCAGGATATTTTTCACATTTAAATTTAGGAAAATAGATTTAATTACAGTACCGAAACTAATCTGGTTTGACTCACTAAACAAAAATAGTAGTGATAGGAAAATCCAAGAAAAAAAAAGTATGTGGCCATGGAGAACTACATTTCTGTCAAAAAATAAAAAAAACCTGCATATTTTTGAATTCTCCACACTGGAGCACCTGAACCAACAATTCTTCTGTTCTGGACCATTAAAACAAAAATATCAGCTTAAACCTACTTGACGTAAGTAGGTTTATGAGATGGCATCTGTTTTATGCCATCTCATCTGTCCAGAGACAATAATCCAGAAGTCCAGCTCTTTGTTTACATTCTCTCTGGAAAAATTAAGTCTGGTTTTCATGTTTTTCTCACAGGATCAAGATTTAACTATCTAGAGAAAACTAGATAGTTAAACCCATCTAGTCTTTTTCAGACTGCATCGTCATTCACTTTCATAACACATCGGCGAGAGGCTGCTGTTGGGTGATTTCTGAGGACAATATTTATTCTGCAACAAATATCAACTAAAGTAGTGGCAGAGTCAACAATCTGTACTTCAAAAGTCAACTTTTTAAGTTTAGATTATCACCGTAATCTGAATGAACACGTTTCTGTTTTGTGTTTCCTGCAGAACTCCATGAAGGTGATGTTCAAGTGCCTGTGGAAGAATTGCGGCAAGGTGCTGAGTACCACTGCAGGCATCCAGAGACACATCCGCACCATCCACCTGGGGTAAGACACCGGCATTCGGTAACTTTAGTGAGCCACAGCTCTCATTGTGGCTCTGTGAGTCACAGAGATGCTAAATAGTCAGCATTTTTGGACTGGCATAAAAACTCCCGGTCACGCTGTGAGAAACCAGGGGAAAACGGGGAGAATGAAAGATAAATCGTCTAATGTTGACGGGTGAGATTCCACTGACATGGTTTCTGTTGCTTTTCCAAATCTCCACGCGTCACTTCTTTAGGCGCAACTGTGATTCGGACTGCAGCGACGGCGAGGAGGACTTCTACTACACAGAAATCAAGCTCAACACGGATTCCGTTGCCGACGGGCTGAGCAGCCTGTCGCCTGTGTCCTCCTCCATCCTCTCTCCCCCGCCGCCGCCCCCGTCGCCTCTGGCGCCTCTCAACCACCAGCCGGACTCCCAGCGACCCGCCCACCCGTCCGACTCCAAGGAGCCTCACCCCGGCGGCACCACCCCGCTCAGCCGCTCCGCTCCGAGCGCTCTCTACCTCATCCACACGGACCACGCCTACCAGGCGAGGGACATGTTAGCTGTTAAATGAAGTGAAGAGGAAAGTTTTGACTTACGACATCGCATGAAAACATTGAAACATTTGAATCTCCTCGTTTAGGCCACAGCTCCGGTGTCCATCCCCTCCAGCAGCAGCAACTCGTCCTCCACCAGTTTCACTCCCACCAACAGCTTCAGCATCTCCTGGCAGTCTCCTCCCGTCACTTTCACAGGAAACACGGTGAGGGAGCGTCAGCGTTTATTTCACGCAGCCGTCACACTACATCGACTCCAACCGCAGGATGAGGATAGAAAAATGTTAGACTTTTCTGGTTTCATGTCTTGTTCCGAAATTTTAAAGACAATTTGATTTCTGAAAATGTCTTTTCAGTCATCAAACTGTGTTTCTTAGTTTGTTAATTTTTCACCTAATGTTTTATCGTTTAGATTTTTTTGAAGGTCTTACAAAAGGTGACGGTCTAGTCCAGATGTTTTGACGTCTTAATGATTTTTTTTTTTACTTTAAGGCATAAAGAAAACACTTTTTTTTCTTCTTTTCTTTTTACAAAAACTGATGAGTATTTTAGTATTTTGCGCTGATTGTCATAAAATCAGCAAAACTGGGTTTGTGAAACATGGGAATTTTGAAATGGTTTAACAGAGTAGCAAAAAAAAGTAAATGGGAAATTTTTGCATTTAAACATAAAAAATTATAACCGGGGAAAAAGGGATCACTTAAAGTTAATAATAGCTACTAAAATGCTTTGGAAACTATAATTTCAAAATGATTTTTAGATTTTGCAATTAAATGCCATCCGATTTTTGCCGTTAAAATATTTCTGTTGATTTTCTTTAACCTTTCACTTCACATGATTGAGTTTCCGTGTCCTCTCTCCAGGTGTCTCCCACTAAAAGCCAGGGGTTTGGAGAGCAGCGGTCCCAGACCATCGCCGTCCTTTCGTCCCCTCCGAGAGCGACCACTGCCCTCAGGTACCGGACGCTCGCTGCTCATCATCTGCAAAACAATGCACCTGTTTCCAAATATTTTTTTTTTGCACATAAGCGCAATGGATCTGAATTGTTCACGTCGCCACATCATGACTTTTTTTTTTTTTGTGTGTTGTTTCCGTTTTGTCACCTCCCCAGCCGGAAAGTGCGCGGCGAGGGGAAGAAGTGCCGTAAGGTGTACGGGATGGAAAACCGCGACATGTGGTGCACCGCCTGCCGCTGGAAGAAAGCCTGTCAGAGATTCACCGACTGATCCCAGCCGGCCAATGCAACGCCTCAGCAGCAGCAGGCGCCGTAGCCGTCGGCCAGAGAAACGTGGCTTCGTTTTGCATGCACTTGGTCTTTCTGCAGCCCAGAATCGCAACTATCCGTCAAGCTCCAGCCCCTCTTCCACGTTAGCGAATCCCTTCCAGCAGCGAAGGCAAATGAAGGATAGCAGAGCGGCTTCTCTTTCTTTTCTTTTTCTTTTCTTTTCCTTTTGTTTTTTTTTTCCCGGTTCTGTCCAGGATTCCGAATTCTGCCTCCACCATTCCCGTCATTCCCAGTGAGTGGGAAGCCCCAGTGCAGCTAACCGGTGTAAAAATAGATCTTTTCATGTCGGGTTCAGTGTTGCATCTTTCTAGTTTTGTACAGCTCTGGTTTTAAATGGAGAGTCTTGTCTAAGAAGCAATCGAGGAAAAACAAACAAACAAAAAACAAAAGACCAAAAAGTGTTTTTGTGTTATAATAAAAAGATTCTCAAAGGAAGACTTTTACTTTTCTATCCAAAAGAAGAACATTGGAGGAGAATTTTTTTTTGTTGTTCTTCTTTCAACCCTTCCCCTGGTTTTGATTCATTTCTGGACGTTTTGAGGTCGTATTCTATCACCGACGTCACAATCATTCCTGTTCCTTCAGCTCTCCACGGGAACGCGAGGGGATCGGGTAAAAAGGCGGGAACCAGAAGGAAGCGAGAGACGCGCGAGGTTGAACGATCAATGCAAACTCAAGTCAGGGTAAACAGATGGACCACATCACACTTAAGCAAACAATAACCTGCTTATTCACGTCATTTCCTCCCTGTTGTTCAGGGATGTGATTCTCGAAGTGAAAGAACCAGCAGCTCAAACGTCGGGTTTAAGCTGCTGAGATGGAGCTGCTTCCATCTCAGCAGCTTCTGAACTTTTGTACCAAAACCTCTTTCCTCTGTCATGTTGTTCATGGGTTTTTCTTTTCTTTTTTTGTTTTTGGGTTGGGGGGCTTTTGTTGCTGTGCCATGTTTACTTCTTGTTTCAAGCATGCTGCTTCTTCTCTCGTTTTAATGGGATCAAACTGAAGATTTTAAACAAAACGCGTCCTAAAAAAAAAAACAAAAAAAACACGACTCCCTTGCAGCTCTCGGAGCCGCAGCGTAATAAGAGCAACATGTTTTCACCACATGCGGAGATAAGTAACCCTCTCCCTCCGGTACTTTTTGCAGTTTTCCGAAGGGAACCGCTAAAACGGAAAACCTTGTTTACAAATGCTACAAAGGTGCATCTTTCTTATCTGTAAGCAAAAGCGAGGAGGGCTGAAAACCAAAAGATTTGCACTAATTTAAAAAAAAAAAAAAAAAACCTGATTCATACCACTATGTAAACTCAGTTTCTTATTAAAAGGGTTTCTATGAATGAGATGTAACAGCAAAAAAAACAAACAAACAAAAAAAAACGACATAGTTGCATGCGCCATTCTTGTCTTTTGTAGAAGTGAAGGGGAAAGTTGTCAGAGCTCTGGGTCAGTTCACCACTTTGCTATTTTGTGTCATAATTTTTGCACCCACGCGTTGACATTTCATCCCCACAAACAAACTGTTCAACCATTTATCAGATGATTTCTGTCGGTTAGGTATTTTAATGAACAACACATAATCAATCTAAAAAAAAAAATGCTCTCAAATGCTTGCATGGAGTAATTTATCTTTCCCTTATGAAATATAGCACTCTACTTCTATTGGCCGCACTTCTGTTATTTATTTGGGCCACTAAACTCTTCGAAAATGTGATTTTGACGTGTGACCAAACTAAAATAACTATAAAGTACCTCCTGCTCATATTTATTCTACTCACACAGTTACATTTCCTTTCAGCAGAATACAGTAATTTAAGTTAAATCCAAAAGGTGATTATTATACAAGGCATGAAAAGCACCAACTTGCCTCTGCCAAGTTTCACATGCCGATACCAACGTTGCAAGATTTTGAGTTCTTCCTGAGAACTATAATTAAATAATGTATAAGAATGCAAAATATTTTAATTTTCGGCTCTTCTGTGAATCGTTAATCGTTACTTGTTTATATAAAAATGAGAGGCGACGTCACACTGTGTGTGTGTGTGTGAGAGAGAGAGAGAGAGAGAGAGACGGCAGTGGCTGCAAAATCTTTAGAAAATCTCTTAAAGTGATTACTGCTGTAGTTCACGTGTCAGAAAAACGATTTTAAAACAGTCTGTTGTACGGGAAAAAGCTGTTATCAATTATGATGATGTCATTGAATTATTTAGTCACTTTTGTTTGAATCAGAAGTTAAAATGTCCCAAGTTTCAAGTTGGAAAAAAATTGACATAAAGGTCACCTGAAGGTTGGGAAAGCTGGACGTGTCCAGCAACCCCGACCTCAAAACTTAATGTAAAAACATTTTCTTTCCTTTTTACCTTTGAAATTATATCTTTAATTTGATTGCAAAGTACCCGCTTTATATTGTTAAAACCGTTGCTGTTAACTCGGCATATCACTTCGCAAATCCTGCTTGTTTTCTTTCCTGGAACCTTGTTAAATTGGGATGGATAACATTCCCAGATCTGAGGTCCAACTTCAGAACTGGTGCTACATAAAAAGCCACACGCACTTGTTAGTAAACCACTTTAGTTCTCTGCACTTTTCTGAGACAGAAAAAGTAAGCATCTTTGCATAGTTCATATTTTTAGCTGTTGGTATTTATTGCCTGCAGATCACGGTTAACCAGGCTGTAGTTGTGCCAAGATTTATTGTGAATACCACTCAAATTAGCCAGAGTCCTGTATGTGAGACATTTACCACTTTTACCACATTGCTAGAAAATGAAGACCTCAACCCTGAAAGAGCTAATAGCTAGCATTTTCTAATGCATAAAACATAAAACACAAAGCCTTCCTGTTGTCTACTCAAATGATTGCTCTCTCTCACTCTTGCAGACTGGATCAACTTGTTCTGCCATGCTCTACAATTACAATTTTCTTTTAAGTAACCTTTTTTGTCTTCATGCTTCCTCTGACGATTTCAAACGCCTCACTGCTCCTGAAAAAAGTCAGTATCAAGACTTTGTCACTCTGTAGAAACTTCCACACTGAAGAGTGCTGTCGGGGCGGCCATTTTGGGCTAATGTTCTCTGAAAGAGAGAGGATTTTTTTCATTTCCGGCTCAAATCATCAGATTCTGGCCGTCGTGTTTTCCCAGTTCATCTCAATGGCACAAGGCTCTTTTTCATACCTGCAAAAGTCGCACGAGAAAAGTATAAAATGGCAAACTGGTGAAGTGTCCGGCGCCCTGTTAGCTCACGTGGGTGTTGTTTACCATGCACTGCACTTATCCACTCACTTCCCATCATGCAAACAGATTTACAGTCAAAGCTTCAGATTGTAATTGAAGAAATTTTCTTTTCCCAAAAAAACAAAACAAACAAAAAAAAAAGCGCTCCCTGAATTTCATGTCCCATTTTGCCTCAGAGGCAATGTAGGGTCAGAGGCCGACTTTATTACAGTGTTGTGAATCACAAACCAACGTGTTGAAGACGAGGCGCGGAGTCGGACAAGCGGGCACCTCGTCTTTCCCTCTTGTGTGTTAAACGCATGCTCTAATCCTGGTTTGCTCTCCCGTCAGCCATTTTTACACCAGTTATTATAAACCAACACCAGCTGATAAACTCGCATTTTGCCATTTTACCATTCAGTACTTCCACATCTGCAGGCGTAGCTCTTACTTTTGTCCTTTCTGTTGTTGTTGTTGTTGTTTCTGTATATATGGAGATCTTGTGTATCACTCTGTGCTTGTTTTGTTTTTAAGCTCATAGATCAAGCGGTTCATCTGAATCCTTTCTTTTTTTTTTTGTTTTTTTAGGACAGGTTGTGAGAAAAGTTTGCTGTTCAGCCTTAATGTCGAATCCATCGTGCTTCTTCTGTCGTTACATTTAGATTACTTCGAAGCTCATTCGCCCTTGTACAATGTGAACATATTGTTGTTTGAAAAAAAAAGAAAAAAATCTATATAGTTTCAGAAAAAGAGAAACATTTAAATTCAAAGCTGGAAAAAAAAAAAGAGCTTAGGCTGTTTTCCTTTCACTATTTTTTCATATGTATATGCATATAAATATATATAAACTGTTTATTCATTTTATTTTCATGTTCTTCTGAGGAGGCTGTAGGAGGAACCTCGTTACAATCTCAGCTTGTTGTCTGGAAGTGTGTGACCCGCTTGGTGCTCCTTCATGTTCCCACTAATCCGCTCAACGTATCCCGAACCCACAGATGATTGGAGTCTAATTGTGTTTCCATCCAAGCGTGGGAAACTGAAGGAACTCCAGGCGAAGTTGCACTGGAGCTGCACACCTTTCTCCCAAGTGTCGCCGGTTTCGCTCGGGTCCAGTCTTGAGTTCATGGACGTTTTAGTTGGCAGCCGAGTTGAAAATGTTTCCTTTATTTTATTTCATTTTTTTTTTTTCAATGTGTAATTATTGTTCCGTGTACTTCCCACTGCTGTCTCTCCACCACTGTGGTGCTTTTTCTGTTCTTCTCCACTCGAGTTCGGAAACGTTTGGCATCAGCCGCAGTCCAGGTTCCAGGAACGAGTCCCTGCAGTCCTCGAGAGTTGCTGGCAAAGCCGGACGCAAACGAAGCAGCGGCGTTTCCAGGCAGCTGATTTCACCAGATATTATCGCTAGTATGTTTCCGTTTTTACGAGATTTGGCTGAAGTCGAGCTAACGCAACACTGTTGATTTTTTTTTTTTTTTGGTTTGTTCCCAATGAAACTCAAAAGAGCTCTCGCTGCTGTACTTGTCAGCTCCCTCTGGAAAACTCCAGGACTTGTTCCTGGAACGGTCCGACCTGCTTCACAGTGCCGAGAGCGTCGTCCGTCAACAACGGCACAAAGATCGCTCCGGCCCTGACGGTGCTTTTCGAGCCTCTGCCCGCTGAGGTCGAGGTTCTGGTGCTGTGGCCGCGGCGGGGGGAGAAACAGAGGTGCTATAACTCCCCCACGCAGTGCTGTTTCTCCCTCTGATCGCATCGATTCCAATTTTTTGTACGCATTGTTATATTGCTGTAGAGAACATGAAAATAAAAAACACCCTGACTGAAGCCTGCCGATGTGTCCGGACACAAATCAGTGACGACCGCAGCCTGGATCGACGGCGCCCTCCACACGTCTCTGTGAAGGTGTGGAAAAGGCCTGGAGATAAATTCATCTTTTGTTGCAGTAGCATCATTTCAGAAAGAAAAGAAACCCCCACTTTTGATTTAAATATACTTATTTAAAGAGAAAAATAGAAACAATACGGAGCTAGAAACTTATCCTCGTAAGTCAGATGTGTAATGTGATGCAGGCTGATTTCCTTTAGCTGCTCTTCAAAAGGGAAAAGATGAGTGAACATTCCTATTAATCGAGGTGAATGCATTTCAGACTGATCCCTCGGGAAACTAATTAGCTCCAAATAAATAACCTGCTTGTTTAAACATGGCCATATTTACAGTCAAAGCATTCGAGTAGTTTGAAACCACTGGAGCTGCGATGAACAAGACTGGATGAGGGAAGAAAGTATATAATAATAATAATAATAATAATAATTTGACACAGTTAGAGCACTAAAGTCATTGGGCTTGAACTGGAACGGTGTGCTTTGGTCTCAATAGAGACTAAGACTGAAATCATCCCAGTTTGGTTTGACAACAAATGGAGATCAATACTTTGAAAACCAAATAAATCCCCAACGCTCACTGTTCAGTGTTTCAAACACCAGAAAATGTTAGTTTAAAACCCTGGTGGACGCTGTTGGAAAATTGAAAATGTGTCCTGGCCGAGTCTTTAAGCAAGATAATTAAACGAACTCGGATCTCATCAGACGAACGTTCACATCTCCTGCAGAGCTAAGATGGTGATTTCTCAGTGTGGGCCGTCTTCCTGATTACATACATCTTCTCGTATTGGTAGTACGATATTATGCTACTGTAATAAAGGACACATTTGGTATAAAAATATTTTTGCACGTGGAGAAGATCACAGGAGTTCAAAGCAATCGGCTCGTTTTCTATCAGACGCTGAAGTGCGTTAAGGCACAAGTAAAACATTTTAGCACTTAAAATGGATGGAGAGTGATACTCATTAATGGCTTTTTTTATTAGAGTTTCTTGAGCTTTTGATCTTTGGCACAATGTCTTCATCGGTGGATCAAAATCTGATGCCTTAAAGACTGTAAAAAAAAAATACAGGCATGAGCCGTCTCTAAAGTACACTTTTAGTATTCGATAGGATAAAATATATAAATGCACCTGAGTATTGCTTTACGCGTTTTGATTTGAGGAAAGAAAGACTTTAACTGTGTAGAGGAATCATTTTCCTATTTTTAACCTAATAAAGCCAGCAACGTAATAACTTTGTCGTTACAATCTTGTGATCTATATTTTAGATTATGACGGTGACATACTTTGCCAGTTTATGAAGAGTTATTACATTATTGGCTGTTAATTATTCGCACAGCATTTTTAAAAAAATTCCTTTGCAAATGTAGCAAATCTAAGTCAGTTATTTATTTGACACGAGTTCACAAATTTGTCAATATTTGTCAAAAATAATTCAGTGTGCTCATATGAGCAGATTAAAATGTAAATATTTATTCTGACTGAGTCATAGTTATAGTACAGTGCAGCTCAGTTCAGTTTAGTAAAAAGGTTTCTCCAGCTGAATACAGTGAGTCGTTAACTTTGCAGCAATCCCCCCATACTGAGCAATCACATGGCGACAGTGGAGAGGAAAGACTCCGTTTTATTCTTTTCCCGAAATTTAAAACCGCTTACTACCAGATACGTGCAACAGGAATTTAACGTGTTTTTTCTACATGTGATATTGTTCATTGACGAATCCATGGGAACAAAAACAAAGGTTTTGTACAACCATCCCTCGAACTGGCTCATATGATCTTCAGTAAAGGAAAGAGAGCTGCACTGTGTGTAGTTTTTATAAACAAATATGAGTATAATATTTACTGCAACTGTTTTTGATTTACCAGTTGTTTAAAAAACTCTTTGAAAAGTATTGGAGACATTGCATTTTGCTATTGGATAGACTTTAGCATTATTAGCTGCAGTAGATTTTCTAAGGATTTTTAAAAAATTTTACACAACCAATATAAGAAACAGCCAAAAATGTGTTATGCTTTTTGGCAAACTATTTTTGTGATTGCCTCAACACACTTTATGTTACTTGCGAGTTAAAATATTATTGGCTTCGTTGCGTTTAAAATGGCCAAAATTACATTACTGGCTGCCGCAAGCCTCTATGCAGATGTTGGATGCATTCTGTAGCCTTCAGAATGATGTGGGCTATTATAAGCTACAAATAGCATGGTGAAACCTCAACAGAGCACTTAAACGTCTGATGAAGACCATGTGAAGCAGTCAAAAGCTCCAGAGAGAATAAAATAAGTGTTTTCGTCCAGGAATGTCTGAATTATTTCGCTTTTGTTGCAACAAATTGGTTTCTCTGACTAAGATTGCAGGTCCTGTTGGCGTTTTACCAAACCATCAGATGAACACGTCGAAGCATGTAGGAGTTTCTGAATAATCCATGTCGTTTCAGGGAAACCTGGCCAAAACATATTTCTAATGATGCCTAACGGCATCTGATGTGATTTATTTATATTAAAGCCATCTCTCAACCTCCAGATCTCGTGGACGGAGGTTGGGGGGTTTTTCTGGCGAGGACGATTGGAAAGCCGTTCCGTCGGAAGGCCGGCGAGACTGCTTTGGTTTTGTTCGCTGCAGAGAGCTGCTGGTTGTTCCGTGCTGCCTGACGAAGGGCTGAGCTGTGAATTATGCGCAGAATAAAACAAAGATTGCGTCGTCGTGCTTATGGCTGTTGTAAAAACTCTCTTCTTCTGAGTTAACGGTGGACTCTGGCCGCGTGTCCAGTGTAATTACGGGCAGCGGTGGCTTTAACTGCAGCTCATGTTGGTGACAGTTTTATATGGAGTCCTGGTTTATGTAACTGATCTTTAGCTAGGCGACAACACTTGTGCGTGACAAGAAACTGACACTTAATATATCCTGTATCGTCCTGTATGTAGGACAGTGTGCTACAATGTAAGCCGTAGTGCAGTATATCGAACCAGTATCGGCGTGCACCAGTATCCAGAACTGTACTCTCTCAAATCTTTGTTTGCGTTGCTCATGGTTGGTGTGGCGAAGAGACTTTTGTTCTGTCGAGGAAGTTCCTCTCGGCTCTGTGGTTGCTGATTAACCGGCCGCCTCCCCGCCCAGCGGGGTGATAAAGAAACGTCTTTATCTGCCTCCCTGCACACAGAGCTTCCTGCTTTCCGCAGGCTGGCAGCAGGTGGCGCTCTGAAGGAGTTGGAAGTCAGGTTTTCCCGCCTGCCGTCCTTGCGGGTCACCGTGTTGTTTGCTTTTCTCGTTGGCCGCCTGTGCGAAGCGTCGTCGTCAGTGAAAAGAGGAGAGTCTCTCTCGCTTTCACTCTTCGCTCTCTCGTTTGCTCAGGAATGTGAAAACGAGTCGCGGAGGCTGAAGTCGTTTCTGCCACTTATTATTTTTCGCAGCTTTGCAGAGTATCCGCACCTGAACCCTTTCGGTTTTTGTCACATTCCAGCCTCAAGCCTCAGTCGGTTCTACTGGAATTTAGTGAGATAAATCAACTCAATCAACATTTTAAGCTTTGTGGGGAAAATAATATGAGGTTTTAACCTTTTTTTTTCCCCATACAAATATGCTTTGATCTATAACATTTAACAATAGCTGTGACTTTGTCTCGATGGTGAAGCTCCATTGAAGTTTTAAGTTTCTTTACCGGCTTTCTTCCAACATTCCTCATTATTTACCCTCCTCCATCATCCTATTAACTCGACTAGATTCCCTGATCCTGCTGAAGGACAGCATCCCCACAGCATGATTCCACAACTGCCTTGCTTGACCTGGAAAATGATCCGGCTAGCTTTCCACCCCATTTTGCTTTTTGGCCAAAAAGTTTAATTTTGGCCTCTTCTGACCAAAGCATCTTCTTCTTCGTGTTTCACTTTGTCCCCAGTAGCTTTTAGCAAATTGCTCACTGGATTCCTCCAGGTCAGCCATAACTTTAAGACTTTAGAGATCAGTTTCTTAGTGGCACACACGTTGGTTTTTTACATTTGTGGTTGTAATGTGACAAAACTTTAGCAAAGTGCTCAAGGTTTTCAAAACAGCATGACCATAAATGTGCGTGCGTGTGCGTGTGTGTGTGTGTGTGTGTGTGTGTGTTGCTCCAGGATCATCTTCAGTCTGGGTATATTTGGAGGAGTGTTGAATGTGCCTTGATAAGCGTGGAGTTTCACCACGTTGCGTGTTGAAGCTGTGGGACGTGTGCCTGCTCAGTCGGCAGCACGCGGACGAAGACGACGATGGAATGTTTCTGGTGCTGGCTAGTCTGAGTTCAGCTTTTTTTTTTTATTATTATTATTTCTTTTGTATCTCTTGAGTCAGTAGATTTGTGACGCGTTGTGTACGGAGAGAGACCCGTTTTGGCCTCTCCCTTTCTTTTTTTTTGTTCTTTTCTTGGTTAAATTTGGGGGATTTTCTACTCTTTGCTGTAACTTGTAAACCGTTTTTTTTTTTTTGTTTGTTTGTTTTTTTTTCCCAAACTACTATGACGATTTCCTCGTGTCGTTGATTGTGCGACTGTCGTCTTTGTTTTCCCAAACATGACTCCTCTCTCTCTCTCTCTCTCTCCCTTTCACGCTAAGGGCTCTGTAGACCACCGCGCGAGGAGATGCCGCGGTGCACACCGGGAATGTTTGGGAAATCAAGGAAGCTTCCTTCACCAAAACAGTCGGTGAAATAATCCGCCTTCCACAGGAACCTGAGCGGGACTCCTCTCGCTTTCAGCGTCGAATGTGGGTGAACATTAATGGCTTTTAATGGAAGAAAACAAAAAAAAAAAACAGAACCCCTCCCGTCAGGGCTAATGATCAGGGCCCTGATTCCATTATTGGCTTTGAATGCAGCATTAATTGGCTGTTTTCCTTCAGAGGCATTAGTGACACAACTGAATATGCAACAGAGAGTGGCGACCGTCCCTCTCTGACTAGGATCATCTCACTGGCTGTTTTCTTTTTATATACACATATATATATCTATATATAATTAAAATCACGTAGACCTCAAGAACTCAATGACTGTCGCACTGGATTTTTACACTTTTCTCTTCAAACGGTGTACTCCTCTGGTCTAACAGTGTTTTTAATGCTGCATGTGCATGCGAATAAGTAAAGTAGTGACTTTATATAAGTGTCTTTTATGTGTGCCGTAGCACCGTGAACGGGTTGAGAACAGCCAGCGTCGCCTCGGTGTGGGCGTCGAGCCCAACTTCAGCCGCTCCCACGGCTGATAATTGGTGTTAAGAGAGGAAAATAAATAAATAAATAAATAAATAAAAACCCACAGTGGTTTTATTTTCTGTTGTAGTTTACCCGAGCACTTTGAAAGGACACCTCCCATCGACGCCCCGTGTTAAATTTCGGATGCAAGGTGCAGAATCGTCCGCCAAAAAATGTGCTGACGAATGCAAACTTTCATCGCCTTTGCTAAACTTAAAAAAGCAAGTAAATTTTCTGGGTCACATAGAGATAAAAAAAAAAAAAAAAACTGGTTGACTTAAACAGCTTCAGTTCGTTAGGCCGTCTAGGCCACTATGGGGAAGCACAAACATGTGGATTTCACCAAACTCCCCTGAGCGACTTGCCAGTTCGTTAGCTGCTCTCTGCCCTCCAGGAGCTTTGGCACAATTTCGTTTGACTTTTTTTGGTTTGTTTTGGTTTTGTTTTTTTTTGTTTTTTTATATATATCCTTTGAAAGCCTCGAAATGTAAATGTTTTCTACGTGTTTCTGACCTGTATGACCCCAACTGTAGATGCAGCCCGTCTCCCTCCCGTCCCGCTCAGTGCATTCGGTGACCCAGCCGGGTTGCAAAATGTCAAAACTCGGAACGTCTCTGACGTTGCGCAGAGATGGACGTCAGTAGAGGTTGTTTCACACTGAGAAGCTCAGGATCTCGTTTCGTTAACAGGGAGGATTTAAAAAAAAAAAAAACTGAAGAAGAAGAAATTCTGGAGTCAAAACGTGTTTCTGAAATGTTCAAATGAAAGCAGTGGTGATAATTGAGTGGAATAAATGTTTTCTTAGGGAGAAGCCGAAATATCTTCTTAGTCAAAACCGCAAATTAAAATCTCAAACAATTTGTTCCATTCATCATCGGAGAGTTGATTATCGTATTTAGTCAGGTTATTTATGATATTAAGGTTTGGTTGAAGAGCTGCACCATTTAACTGTGACAACAACAACAACACAAAAAAAAAGCTCAAACTGAATAAATATGTAAAAAGGACCGCATGAAGATCTCTGGGCTCCAGAGCTCCACCATCTCAGACCCTCTCACAACAAACACTTGCACTTGGACATGATGTCTTGCTGTCAGAGCGGTTTGTTCCCTCGCCGCCTGACATATGTCCCTGCGGCTTTGGGTCTCAAACTGGGACGGCATGGAAGCCGCTCGTGTCTGGGTCGAGGAGGTCCGCCGGAGCTGCTGGCCCGGCCGCGACGCGGGGAGCCGTTCCTGTGACCTCCCGAGGTACGGCCCATCTGCTCGATGCAAACATTCGCGCCTCCTCCTGTTTTGTTTTTCGTCGAGCACAAAGGCTCGCCGTGAGCCCCAAACGATCCGAATGGGCATTTCAGTGTGCAAGCTGTCGCACCGCTCGCGTTATCAGCTGGAAGACTGACGAGGCCCCAGTAAGCCTCCCGCTGGCTTACTGGGGGAGGCTTCGTACCAGCCAGTGTGACGAGTCATCAGAAACGTGGATGGCTGCAGAGCATCGTCCCCAAACCGAGATGAGAGCTGAACAGAGGAGCTCTGGTCATTTCGCTCCGGGCCGATGAGATTTGCTTCCCAAGCAGCAGCGTGGAGGCACGGAGAGGCCTGCAGGCCTCAGCGACGCGCCACACAGTTGCAGGGAAGCTCAGTTTGGGTTTCATTACAGCAGGGTCAATCTGTGAGGTCAGCTGGCCTTAACCGCTGCTGTCCAGCTTCTGGATTCTGTGCAACAAGTTCAAGGTTAACAAAAGAAAGTTTAACACATGAGATTTTTTTTTTCTCTCAAAACAGTGGATTAACTAAATAGTATATATATAAAAAAAGAAAAAAAGTTTATTAACCTTACATAAGGTTATTTTCCAATTTCTGTCTGAGAGTCGAGGTAAACCCTGAAAAGAGGCTGTAAAGTTTTATTAATATAGTTATATTATACTTATGGTTACATTGCTAATGTTTGACATTTTGGATGGAGTAGCTTCTCAACAAATAAGCAATTTCCTTTCCGGGATCAGTAAAGTTATTCTGATTGCCCGTCCCCTCAGTGGTAGCCCTCGGTCTTAACCAGCGAAGGGAATTTCTTGCACTAGATTTCTTTGAAGGTTGTCGGAGTAAAGGGGGGAGGGGGGGGGGGGGCAGCACACATCCCAGATGTTTCCTTTATGCGCGGCTCAGTCTTATTCTGCAACATAAAATACTGACCCCATAGATGTTTGTTGTGAGAAAATGTAGAAAAGTTGAACAGTTGTGATTGTGTGTCGTGTGTTCTGAATTGTTGGATAGATCCTATCAGCGCTGGGCACTTATGGTTCTGTGTTTCTTTTTTAAGGTGCAGCTGTCTGTCATTTCTACGGAGTTAATATGTTGATTAAACTGAAGTTTATAGAACCTTATTTTTACAAGGTCTGGTGACAATCTGTTCCTACAAATTCTTGGATCTTTAAAACCAGGGGAAACATCTGGATTAGTTTCTCAGCTCGTCTCCAATTTACCAGGTTTATATCGGCACTTTATCACTTCGGAATATAGTGATTTATCTTCTGATGAGTCTGTTTGAAACCCTTGCAGGTATACTTATTGAAAGCTTAGCTTGAAACGGGTCAAATGGAGAACAGAGCATCTTGGAAGGACTGGCAGCACCACTGCTCTCATTGTGCTTTCAGATTTTGGCTTAATATAGAATAATAATAAAAAAAAATTTTTAAAAGTTTGAATTGACAAAACTATTTTCCACCTTTTGACCTCTTAATGCTGAGCCATCTCTGCAAAGCTGACGTTCAGATATGAGTTTGGCATCAACCCTCACTTTTACCTCAGCAGTTAGTTTCCAAAAAAATAAAAAATTAAAAAATTTAAAAAAAAATAAAACAAAGCAACATCAAAATGTATCCCAAAAAGTACATTTGGGATTTGGACCTCACACACACAAAGCCATGTTTGAACTGAATGTTAGCTTTCTGCACATTTTAAATGGTCTACGTCTCTATAACACACACACACACCCACACACACACGCGCACACACACACACACACACACACTAGCAGCCATCAGTGTCACACACTGAGTCAGTACGGATCTACTTATCAAACCAACATACAGAAATAGCTGCAATATATACCTTCTCTTTCGCAAAATGTATATTCTACTGCACCTCTGACATTTCCTTATATTCGTTCCCACATTATAAAACGGATTCTATCAGTATATGAAGACTTTCCTTTTCTACATGAGAAGAATCTGACTGACTGTTAACTGTAATGTTTTGATTCCTGTGATCTCTGTATGTAGAAACTGCCATCTCTCTTGTTGTAAGCCGTGTTTTACTTTTTCGCGTTTCCTGGTGTTGTTTGTACAGTTTAGACTTTCTGCAGAGAGACTCACTCTGCAGCAAAGCGTTACGACTGAATAAAGATTTTTTGGCAGCTGTTTATTAAAAACTGTACATGTGTCTCTCTCTCTCTCTTTTTGTGAGCTGGGCCAGGCTGGTATTAGCGAGGGAGGAACCGTCACATTAAAAAAATATGACTTCTCAGTTGTGGCTTTTTGCATGTGGAGTCAGTAGGGAGTTTATGTTTGCTGCGTTGAGTTTGATCTTTTATGCATTGTGCAAGACTGCAAACCTGGAATTTTGAGCATTTCCTAGATTTTTAATTTGTTGGGGATGGCAAAACTAAATCCAATTTCATTTAAGCTCCTATTTAAAAAGTTTCATTTATAGAAACGTCTTGTCATATTTATTACAACTTATTGCTGACTGCGAATCAGCAATAAGTTCAATTCCAGCTTCCTCCACTGCCACATGTCGATATGCCCTTAAGCAAGGCACTTAAAACAACAATAGCAACTGCAGCAGCAGCAGCAGCAACTGCAGCAGCAACCAGCCTTGTGGCTCCAGGCAGTCTGGCCTGGAACAGGAAAATAAAGCCATCAAAAGTAGTTGCCACTTCTGTGATTGGCTGCCCTCGTGTGGTCATACAAGGTGCAGCATCTCAGTTGGGTTGATAAGAGCTTCTGGTTTGAGTTTCTTTTTACGAGAGACAGGTTACTTTAAAGGGATGTTAATTATAGGGCATTTGTGTTTCTATTAAAAAACAATATTTGCGAGAAATAAAAATATGACCCCATGTCTGACACGCAGGCTTCCTGCAGATGTTCCCGTTTAAAAATGTTTAAACTTTTCAAGGCTCAAACGTCTGGGACTTTTCATATAAAGTCTGGACATGCGAGTTCTGTTATCTGTGCATAGTCCAAAAAATATGGAACAACATAAAACTGGAAGTTGCCGACCATTTTGGAAAAACACGTCCAATTTAAAAGGTTTTCTTTTATGAACACAACAGGACTTCTAGCATTCAAATGTATTTTTGGATTACATTTGAATTAAAAGTTACTAACAGCTAACTGTGGTCACAAAACAAGAAGTTGCAGACTTAAATAGCCGGACATTTTTCCTCAGAAATTCGTATTTTTGTTAAATAAATAAAGAACAGAAAACTACTTCTAAGTTTTCATTTTTCTTATTTGTGCTGGAAGTATGACATTTCTGGACTCTGTTAGTAAATCATTACTGGAACGTGGCGGTCAGTGAAAACATGAGAATCTTTATTGATCACAATAAACAACACTAAACACTAGATTTCTCTGATCCACACAGTCTGTGCAGCTCAGCGCCATCACTCACGCTTCATACTGATAGTGGGAGTTGATTGATATTCATGCAGTACCTCTTATCCACCAGCAGGGGAGGACTTGCACCAGTTTGACGCTGCGCCCAATAGAAACGTTTGTCCTTCGTTTGGTTTGACTTTACCTCAGTTTGTGTTGAAATCGGCTCCTTTTGGGTTTTATTGATCACTGTTTGAAGCCCAATAAATTAGAGTTTCATTGCTTTCAGCATATAATCGACATAAAGCAGCATGAGGCTGTAAAGCCGACTCTAACTAGAGTTTTGACATAAAAAAAAATAATAAATTTATAAATGCAAAAGAGACCTTTTCTACAAATACTTGCCATCAATCAATCAAGCTCGTTTTGATGATTGATCAAAACGAATTAAAAAAAAAAAGGGGGGGGGGGGAACACTACTGCAGGGCTGTGTACTACACAGCATGGGTAGTTTGGGTGTTGCCGCTCTCACAGAAACAATGCACTAGTGTTCAAATATTGACTCTGGCTGGCTGTGGAGGCTACATTTATTTCTCTGTCACCTCAGGTCAAGGCTGGACCTTGACGGCGTGTTTGCTCTGAGCTGTTCTGCTGATCTTGGCCGTTTTTCCTGCAGCTTTCCGAGCGCGGGGGCCGCGGGGCGGGAGGCTCTGACAGGTCTCTCTACAATGCGAGGGGAAGGTCTGCCTGAATCTGAAACGTGCAGTCAGTAGTCATATTAACAAACGCGATGTATCAAACCCGGAAAGCCGAGCCACCCGAGCGCAGCATAAGATACAAAAATTCTAATATTCGCTGCTGGGACACCATGTTATATTTCGCGGGTGGGAACAGTTTGGCCCAAGAGGAAAAACTAAGCCAAAACCACCCGTGTTTGATAACAATGACTCCAACATTTAATACCTTTCTAAAGTACACTACAATTGTTCTAACTGCACGGTTTTCTACACTCGAGTGTTAATGCCATAAAAGAAACTAAAGTAAACTGGAGCATGTTTGGCATTCAAGCTCTTCTGGTTAAAAAGGCAAAGGCAAAGAAAACAAAAAGGCAAAGAAACAAAGAGTGCAACAAGGAAAAAAAGGATTCCTCTAACGGTGAGCCCGAACCAACTAGATAAACCCAAAAGACATGAGGATATGAGCCTGAGCCCATCCTGTGGTTTTAGTTTTAAACAAGCTAACGACTGAGTGTGTGTGTTGGAAGAGGACAGCGGGCAAGTCGATCGCAGAGGATGCTGGGGAGGTATTTGTTTCCAACAGAGGGAGACTGGCACACAAGAGTTAAACTGGTCGAGGGGCGAGGTGGAGAGTAGGGGGGAGGGGTGCGGGTGGTAAAGAGGTCAGGGGGTGAAAGTGCGGTCTCAGTCTCATTGCATGGGTGCGTCCAGGGTGGGGGCGTCCTCAGGCTGGTTGATCAAAGACTCGGTGGTTTCCGGGACGTTGCCGTCCTGGTTGCTGGGAGGACCGGTGGGGGTGATCTTAGTCTGAACGAGGAGGAAGAAGAAATCTGTCATTGACTTCCATGATGTTGCAATGATTAATGTACAAACAGTTTGCAAGTTAACAATTTAACGGGTTTCTCAAACCCAACTATGAACATGACCGTGCATGAAGAGGTGCATCAAACTGAGTTTACCACAAAAACTTGGAGGACGAGTTGAAAATGTAAATATGGCAGAATTGTTGCTTTTCTGTCTGTTTTGGGGGTTTTTTAAGGCAAACACAGCAGCTTAACTATTTTTGCATAGCATTTTTTGTGGAAAAACTTTAAAACTTTGATATTTTTACTCAGTGCTGTCTTACTGTGAGTCTCATGGGCAGATATAAAAACATTATTGTTCATTGTATTAAAAAAAAAATAAATTAAAACAAAGATGAAGAGCACAATCCAATTATTTTCAAAAGAAATCACAACAATTACTGCCGTTACAGTTCTTGCAATAATAATATGGCTTATTGGATTAAATTATTATGCTTATAATGTTCATTTATTGTTAATATTCAGGACATGACAAACACAACCCAATAAACTTTGTAGTTTTATTTTTTTCCATATCCATGCAAATCCAAAATCCAGTTATTAATCCAATACCTTCAGCGTCTCGACTTTCTCCTCCAGTGACTTGAAAGTCGGTGCGTTCCTGTGAAGTGGGAGGAAAAGACGCAACAGTGAGTTGACAAACACAGACAGACCTGAGCAGACTGCATTTATCCGGCCTCCTCCTCCGCTCACTGCAGGGCAAACGCCAGCAGTGAGCACAACTTTAGGAGGTCCAGATATGTGATACCAAATATTCACAAAGCAGCCTTTTCCCAGGTGACCCCATTCTGTCCAGATCTTTTTCCACTGAAAAGCTGCTTGGTGTTGTTTTCCATAAAAGAAGAAAACAACTAAAAAGAAAGAAAGCAGAATAAAAGGAATGCAAAGATAAAGCAGAGGACATGTGTTTGTTTGTTTCTTTTTTTTTCTTTTTTTTTAAGAGAAATTATATCTGGTCTGAAATGAACGCAGGAAACTTTGGGACCCTGAAGCCGAAAGAAGTTTGAAATTCGGGGCAGGATGTCTGCCTACATGCAGATGCGTTTCTGAAGGCGGGTGTTTCCCCGCTTCGACTGAGGGTGCCTCGGGTTTTATCTCCATGTTTTGGACAACTTTACAGTTTGACCTCTGCTAACCTGAAGAAACAGCAGCCTGGCTGAGGGAGATTATCCAGACTGCGGTGTTGCTGTGTGCTGATATCAGCTGATACTGTTGGGTTACTGATGCTTACAGTTAACACTCAGGCCGCTTTACAATCGCTACTGCAAACAGAAGACGCTATTTTTCACTTGCAGGGTCTTCTACTCTTATTGGCCCCTTTGGTAATGATGGATAAAAACCTTCTGTACTGAATAAAAGTACTAGCATTGACAACAAGTCATTTGCAGTCAGTAAATCTCTCACTGTAGACATTTGAGGGATGAAAGGGGAAAAAGAATCATTTTTTGTTGCCCGACATTTACTTTGGTAGCTAAACATATAAACTGAGTGTATTCAAGTAGCCGTTTTCTTACAGCATTTTCTGAATTATAAAACTCACATGAGTCTTGAATGAAGAGCATGTTCTCTTATTTCCCAATTAGAAGTGTGGACATGAAAGAGACGGAGTCTTCATTTAAATTTTGTTCACGAAATTAAAGATTGCATTTAAAATGTGCTACATTACGGCACTCCCCCTAAAAAAAATAAATACATTAAAAGACTAGGCTGCCAATAAGACCGCATCATTTTAAGCTGTTGAATAAAACATATGTTGCCTTTGTGTTATTTATGATTTGTGCGCCATCAGCATCAACTAGACAGGCTGCTCCTTACCTGATTGCTGGCATGCTAGCTGAATGTTGTATTGACTGTAAACTATCCGACAGCATTAAGGAGAAGAAATCTGCCATTAGTGAAGTCGTACAAAAGCAACAGCGTGCACAGAAAGAACAGGAGAACAAAGGTGAGACAGGCTTCACTACACAACGAAACGTAATTTATTCTACCAAGTGCATAAAGCCTGTAAACCCTGCTTCATCCCATTAAGATCAATTGTGTGCTATCACAGAGGATATGTGTTAATCCCCTGCATTAGCGTGAATATCTGCTCATCAAACAGACACGTATGAAACATTCACAAAGCACGGACACAAATAAGACGACACGCCCACACAAAGCGTCTCTGACCGCAGTGGGTTCCTTGTTCTTTACCCCCCCAACCCCCTAAATGGACTCAGGATGTGTAAGGCTGCATTTCTCAGCACACTGCAGCTTTGACCAGGGCTAACAATCTTGTTTGTGGGTCAATAATCCCGAGGGAAGAAGGATGACGGGGTAGAAGACGACTTAGGTCCACAGGAAGATCAACGGGAGGTGAATCTCACTCTGAACAAGCTGTCGTTGGGAGTTTTTAAACCGTCTTTAATCCTGCTTAATCATGAATAGATGGACGGACTGATGCCCAGGCCAGTGAATGGATGAATTGAAGGAAAGTGGACTAAAGCCAATATTGTACTCGGCAATTCAAACTGAGTATAGGCCAATTAGTATTGGCCTATAAAAGCTTGATTGGTGGAAAAGTAAAAGAGAGGCACCAAGTCATGAAATGAATTGGAAATAAATTTCTTTTGAGTATTTCTGATTGGTAATCAGAAGGTCAAATAATGAAAAAAATGATTGTTTGCTCCTTTTTCTTGCCTGGACCGAAACAAAGAACTCCCATTATTCTCTGTCTATAAATACATGAACCGGCAACCTGTAGAGTTCATCCCTGAATAACATTAACAAGACAAAGGTTGGGAACTTGTACCTACATGCAATAATAGCTGCAATTCCTTAACTTTCAATTGTATTTAATACTTTTACTGCAGCACAGTAATTGGAAAATAAATAAATAAAATAAAAATTGAATTGGCAAATGAGACCTCAGACAAACCCAAGAACCGGTTTTGACCAGAAAACAAAAAACAAAAAAAAACTGGTGCATCTTCAGTGAAAATGAAAAAACTAGAATTTTTTCTTGTAATTATGCTTAAGTAGCTCTGTTCATTGTTATCATAAACACTTGACTTTCACCTGGCACCCAACATACCTGACATCCTCGAACTTCTTGCTAATGGCCGAGCCCACGTTGGAGAAGGCTGCCGTCGCTTTCAGACTGGCCTGGGACAGCGTTTCAGACGTCCTCCGATAGCTGAAACGCAGCGGGGCGAGGAGAGGAGGATATGAATGTAATAAAAAAGACCGCGGGATCAAAGGCTGAGGAGAAACGTCAAGGTCAGAATAAAGCTTCAGTGTCTTTTTCATTTAAAGCAAGCCTGGGAGAATCCCAACGCCACTCATTTCCTGTAGAATAAACCCCATCAAACGGTTTCACAAAAGCCAGAGGCAACCTGTCAACAGCGCTGACGTCTCTTTCTCCCCTCACACAGCAGGGAAGGAGTTGTCGCTCAGTAGCGCTGACAGCTAGCTGTGTTTTCAGCACGTTCAGAAATGCAGAACAATAATGAATAATTTAAACATAATAAAGCCCAAGAGGTTTCCATTCTGTTAATAGAAAATATACTTCAAAGGCATCTCAGAACATGCTCACAGTCATTTTATTATTATTTCATAAAGCAATGAAGCAAAACTCTTTCTTGGTCAGATGAGTAGTGCATGAAAGAGAGAGAGAGAGAGAGAGAGAGGAAAGAAATCAAACACAAAAACTCAAAACGCCCGATACTCATAACTAAAGTGCCTCACAACTTGGTAGGTAAAAGTACTCACGCTGTGGAAGTGGTGACTTCCTGCCAGGTTTTGGTGATGTTCTGTTTCAGCTCGTTTAGAGGCGTGATGCCCAGTTTCCTCTTGATGTCTGCAAGCTGCTTCTCTTTAGCTGCCAACACCTGGGACAGCGTCTGGATCTCTTCTTCAACCTGACATATAAATACATACGCCATTCTGAATTATGGGCCACCCAAATGACCAAATTACCCAGTGCTTTATGAGCAGAGCTATGTATTGAAGTTGGTTAAAAAAAAAATAGAAGAAAAAACAAAAAAAGACGAGTTGATCCTGTATCTGAGTAGCATTTCTATGAGAAACAGGGCACAAAAAGTGCAACAATATTTAAATAATGAACCACTGTTGATCAAAGAAGGCAAGTTAATGGTTTCAGAGAAAAAAAATGATTTGTAAGGATTTAATCTCAGATTAACAACACAGCAGAATAATGTAAGAAAAGCAAAAAAACAACAAAAAACTGTGATGGATAAAAGTAAACAATGATGAAAGTTTTGTGTTCTAACACTCTTCAGTGAGACGTCGCTCATTAATCCCTGTTCCCTCCTGACCTTAACCAGCTCCTGTTGCAGCTCCTGACGCTCTTCTTCCGTCATGACAGGAGGAAGAGGAGCTGCACCGGCAGATGTCACTGCATCCTCTCCCACCTCGGCTACAGAGTCTCCTTGCTCCTGGAAATCTGGCAAGTACAAGAATATGAGGAAACACAGATTAACAATCCTGACTTTACAAGCACGAGTCTCCTCGTCTTCAAAAATTTGATAAATAAAAAAAAATAAAAAAAGAAAAATAGCAAAAAGATGCGAATCTCAAAGGAAACCTTTTGCTTTTTTTTCATACTTTACAAAAGGATGTGGTCATATTCCTTCCCTCTTTACACCAATAAGGCAAAGTGTGCACACATGATAAAAATTGGACGGCTACTATGAAAAGTAACTAGAGTGAGTCTTTAATATTTTAAAAAATTGTGGGATTCTAAGTAAAAGGAACTAAGATGCAAAATAAAACAAGAGAATAGAAGAAGTCAAAACAGGAAGTTCATGATGGAAGTCTTTTACTTCAGTGGAATGAGGCACGCCCATCTAAAAAGCTTAAAGGAGAGTCATCTATACATGTCCAAACACTGCAGTTAGGTTGTTTCACTTCTCAAACTGTGTCTATATCGCATGGAAGACTTTTGGTTCATACTTTTATATTGCCAATTCCAGAAAAACAGGAACGTTTAAAGGACCAGATACACATAAAATAATACACAAAATGTTAAGAAGCAACCTTTTGGACATTTCTGGTGATGACAAGGGATGCAGTCTGCACCATTCCTCTGATATCTATGCAGGCTGGTTCAGAGCCGCCTTGTTTCTGAAATGTGCTACAGTGTGTCTGTTGACGGACGCACCATTCAGTGATCGAAACGTCAGTGGTAGACAAAAAGCGAGGAAGTTGAAACAAGGTCATTTCAGTGCAACTCTGATACAGATATACAGATGCTGTTGTTTTTGAGAGTTTCGAAAACCACAAGTGCACCTAATCTGAACCTAATCTGAAAAAGAAAAATAGGTATCAAGCAGTCATGAGGACTTACAGCGTTCTGAACGAGTCTTCCCAAGGCGTTACAGCCTGATCTTGGTGTCAACAAACAATGGCGGCTTATCGACGCAGTCAACAAATAATGAGGGTGTTAATCGCCAATATTTTGGAGTGAAATATTGCATGTAATTCTTTGAGAATGTCTGAGGCCGAGTCTGTAAATATGACAACTTGAGTCGTCTCCTTTTTCCAGTGAAGGTGAGAAAAAACTGGATGAGAAGTAGATCAAATATGGAGGCCTGGTAGAAGGAGAGAAGCTCATGAATCACATCATCATGCCTCTTCAAGAAAAAAATACTGCAAACTGGAGATATAATGAATGTTATATATTCACCACACAATGACAGAAGCATTCATCTCATCGAAATTGGTTAATAATATGGGCGCTGAAGGTCTAGAACGCATCCAGTGTTATTTTACTGTACTAAATGTAAACAGTTTAGTTCTGGACATAACTAAACTATATCTAACGCTTGTGCAAAATAGGCCTGAAGATCAGGCTGTTGCAGCTTTAATATATCCTACATGTTCAAATACATAATGCAACTCTGCAGAAATGACTAATCAGGGCTGTGAGAAATTGTTGGTCAGTATTGCAATGACTATATAAGAAGTAATGAAAACATTTCCTCAATATCTCTTGTGATATATTTTTCTTCTCCTATTTTCACTGTCGCTCTCCTTTAGCACTTCCGGCACTAAAATCTGCATTTAGTGCAGACATAAGGAGTAGTGGAAGTCCATTTAGCCGACCAATTATTTTACTGGCAGGAGGATTTAAATGCATTTGTGTATTCAAAAAGTCGTTTGAAATTGCAATATCTCACACAATTATGACTGGATGAATATACAATATTTTGCAGCTCGAATTAAGTGAAACTCAACTCTATTATCAACAGACTATCGTGGGTGTTCATTTACTTTAAATGTACTGAGTTTCCAAGAGTACAAATGGAATGAAATTTAATTCGCAAATACATTTTCTTCTCTTGAATGACTCGATGGTATCTGGACAGAACAAGTCGAGACAGGGCAACCCTAGAAGTTATTGTGCCACTGCTAACCGTTTAGATATGAAATTAACAATATAAATGATCAATTATGTCTGAAGTCGAACACAAACTCTGAAGACATTTCTCTGTTCCTCTGAAGTGCAACGGTTTCACTGCCCTGCAGGATCTTATCGCTTCATTGTGTCCTCAACCCTTTTCTCAAACATGGGTGATCCACTATATTACATTACACTAGTGAAATACACAACACAGATACCAGCCTCCTTACAAAGAAAGAACTGGTAGAGCAGGCTTAAATGAAATGTGTGCTTTTGTACCAACTGAATGACTTTTAGAAACTGCACTTCTTTACAAAACGCTTTCTAGTTGCACGCTAGTTAAAATTCCAGAGATCATAATCACTAAGTGACAAAGTCTGGAAGTGGACATGACTGTTGAAGGAGCGATTCATTTGGTGCTTGAAAAAGAGAAAGCTGCCGATTTGAAGGGAATAGAGAAGTCTGAATGTAGAAGTTTGGCTTGTTATCGTAAAACTGCACTCGCCTCCACAATGACCACACCATTTTGAGCAGATGTCAAAGCAACATGAACAATTAGAAGTCGAATGCAAAACAGGCTTGTGAGAAAGAAAACAACAGCATTTCAGGACGAAAGTTCCCACAGGCAGGTAAGTTCTCCACAAAGGAGACAAAGGAGAAGAAGGAGCCAAATCTAATAAACTCTTCCTGTCTCCTCAGTTTCATCGTCCCTCAGCACATCAGCCAGATCTGGTTTAGCTAATAAGATTATAAAACAGTGAAAGTGAACGAAAAGTAATGTAATTTAGATGATTTTCTGACTATATTAAAAAGCTTTTTGCAGCGGTATCGTCTCTTGTTCAAAAAAAAATGTCTCTTGGATGCATTTCAAACAAATCAATATTTTTTTTTTTTTATTCTAATTAGAAATGTCAATAATCCCAATCAAGCCATAAAATTTGGGGGGTGGTTGGAAGTTCAATCAATTATAATTTACCAACGTATCAATCAGAATTTTTTGTTTTGCCCCAAAACAAAAATTTGTGATACTCATCACTCTTACTTGTTCTATTGTCCTCCTCATTTTGAGGAAGGGCAAGCAGAAATGACACTCATATTTATCCCCCATGGAAACAGAATCTCAATTTCTTGTAAATCACAAACATTTAAACTGTTTCTTATCAATTCCAAAAAAAACATGTGGAAGTCCTATTTATTAAGTAAGTATTATTTAATAAATCACCCAGTGTTATCTTCATTTCTTAATTTGGGATTCATTGCACACTGGATAAGTCTGAACTGATGGTTTTTTTCCCCCACATCTTAAGATCTGGTAATATATGTAGCTTACTGTAATCTATTTTTTAGTTTTCTTTAATTAGATTATTCAAATCTTGAGCATTTAATATTCAACGCCTTCCTGAACTCAATAATTATTCTGACTGAGTGTATTAACTGAACTGATGGTTAAAACAGGTGGACACTAAATGAAGCAAAGATAAGAAACATTTAACCATGTTTTCTTTTGTTTTTTTTTTTTAGTTTTGGCAGTGAAAGAGCAACAAAACAATTTGTACAGATACAGTGATAAATCTGAACAGTAAATGCAACACTTCTGTCACCGCACACAATAATAAGCTTTCCCCTCCCCTTATAATTTGTGTTCCCCAAATTCTTCCTGCTCAGTGACCCAAAGCCATGTTTGCCTTTTTTTTTTCCTTTTTTTTTTTTGTTCAGTGAAAACACATACACACATACACACATACACACCCTCCACTCAGCCTCTCCCTTTCCTCCTTGTGATTACCTCTGGATCTGACAGCTGGCGAACTGGGCGGCGTGTCGCTGTAAGCTGGGGAGAGGTAGAGATAACTGGAGTTGACCCCTTGTTCAAAGTCGAACGGAGAGTGGTATTCCTCCAGAGGCTCCATATTTACAGGTCGCCGAGCGCCGCTGTGAAAACCACCTCCTCGACGCAATCTCTACCTCAGCGGAGCCGCCCGAGTCCTGATTGTCTGCATGTGATCCAGCCGCGTGCTGGTTGTCACTGTCTCTCCTTGCTTACGACACTCTGGACTCTTGTTCTCTTTGTGATGAACACTTAAGCAGATTTTAGATTGGTTTAGGAGCAGCCAGAGGGACAAAACGAAACAAAGCAGCACCACGTTTTCATTACTCATTGGTGCAGAGGGCCAAAGGATTGTAAACTCTCTGCTTCTTACAGGATGTTAATAAGTTACCCGTCCCCTCAAGCAGCTGCTGTAGATCACACACACACGCACACACACGCACACACACGCACGCACACACACCCTCCTCCTCTGCACTATAATCCCGAAGGTCAGCTCTCAGTCCATCATTCAAAAATCCGTCTGTACAACCAATTTTACCACCAGTTTTTGAAGGCATGTTGCAGAGGTTCAACTCTCCAGTCTCTCTGCCATTTCCACTCCTCACTCCCTCACTGTGAAGCAAGGAGAAAGTAGGAGAGAGTCCATTTGTGTGAGAGGGTCATGTGGTGTGTGTGTGTGTGTGTGTGTGTGTGTGTGTGTGTGTGTAGGGGCGCATTAGATGAAAAGCATAATCTGCAGTGTCCCAGATTACAGAAGCGATAATCCTGGGAGGCCAGTCCAACTCGGAGCTGCAGCAGTAATGCTAGTCAGGCAGAATGAGAGGGGAGGATGCTGCAGGCTACACTGGCTGCTCTGGAAGTAATGGAGAGAAAGTGCTTTTTGTGCTTTAAAAAAATGAAAGAAAGAACTTTTTTTTTTAAAAAGCGGTACTGTGGACGTTCAGTACGTGAATTTATCTGTTCTTTCTGAGCAACAAGGACATTCATTCAACTGCAGGTTTCTGTCATCGCAGGGAGACATTTGAACATTTTAAAGATCAGTGGAGAAAAATAAATGAATCATAATTTTTTTTTTTAAGAAATCCATTTCTAGGTCACGTACGAATCCATCTTCCTGATATTCCATCGGTCTCCTTTTTGCAACAAACCTAACAAACACATCTAATGTATTTCAGCTTTGGTTTCACTGAGAGTTTCTGTGTCACCACAGCAGATGACAGATTATGAGCCGTTTATGCTGATCCAACAGGAAAACACATCAGCTGCTGCTTTGCTAAAGTTTTTATTCATCATTACATATTTTTCCTCCAACCCTAAAACAGTTTGTTGAAAACTAATACCTGGATCATTTTGAAACTATTTTCTTAGTTTGTAATGTCTTCTGGCTCATGCACGCTGCCACAGTTTTCTGATGCTGGAACTATTTGGTCTAGTTTAGAAAAGTCAGTGCAACTAAAGGACGGTTGAGGAGAATGCACCTTTTACTGAACACTGCTGTGACAACACCGATCATAATCCAGTCGCTTCCTCTTCTTTATTTTTCCACTTTGTTCCCTTTACAACATCCCTACCAATTTAAGCTTTGGCATAAATGAAGCTGCAAAAAACGTGTGAATATTAAGGGCTGAAGTCACACATATATATGTATTGCTGTGCAGCCTCGTCGTCTCTGGCGCACTCAAGTCCTGTAAGCTATAAGATTAAGCCTCCACAAAACAGACAGGTTTGTCAAGCTCATCCTGCTGATGCTCCGCTGGAATGAGATCTGGAAAATTTAGAGGTCGAGTCGCTAACGCAGACTTGTCCACACAAGACCCTGACGCTAGTTCAACACCATTCCTTATTTGGACTAGCTTTAAATAAACACCAATCCTTGCAGACTAGGAAGACCCCAACACAAAGCTCTGGTCCAATCATGGCATTGGCACCGTCACACATCAGCTCTTGTTAAACTAACCAAGCATGAAATATTCACTTGCCCGTCGTCGACATCTTGTGCCATGACAAAGAAATCTTCAGCATTATTTACCTCGTCTGCTATATTGTGGTGCCTGATCATTGTCGACTTCATTTATAATCTGGTCAATGGAGATCGAATTGTTTCATCAAGAATTTTAAATAATAAAGGTCACAGTTTTAGACTTAGAAACATGAATCAGTGGTGAGATCCTTCAACACAGCTCAACATACAAGCAGGTCCACAACTGGCCTGTTGAGGAAATGCTTCGATTAAGCAACAAACAGAGACTCTATACTGGCTAAGCACAAGTACTGAGGAGTTTTTTATTTATTTTTTTTTAATAAACTGTGCCAAAGTTAAAACTTGTTGAAACAAATGTAGAATTTTTCTGTTTTACCCGGCCATAACGCAACAGAATTATTTCATTTTAAAGCAGAACATAAAAGGATTCATTCGCCGCATTTTTATGCAACAGAGGAGTCAGTTTCTACCTGCACCTTGAATCTGCAACAGCTGTTCTCAACTGCAACTCAGTTTGGAATGTAACTGCGGCAAAATACACATATTTTAGCTCCTAAAGTGTGAGGCGTAGCTGGTGCTCATAAACATTTCAATTATTTTTTTTAACACAATCAAAGTGTTGCTGCTTGTCGAAAAAAATACATAGCTCATGTTGAAAATAAATATGTAAAGATGCATTTGACACAACTCAGAAGCAAATGACGTCCTGATGAGGAGCAAGTAAACATGTTGCCTAAAACACAATGCTTTGCACAACTACCCCGCCAATATGTTTTATTGGGATTTTATGTCACCGTATCAACACATTCAGCAGAATTGTGAAGTGGAATTTACGTTACAGGCATCTTTGCCAAATGACTCAAACTCAGAAGACAAACTGGGGCTGGGAACTACTGATGAACATGTCGACACCAAGGCAGACGAATGTTTCTACATCCACTGTGTCTTCATCAGGGATCGCTCACGCTGAGTCAGAATGACAAAAGAGCAGCGTTGCTCATGAAAACGCCTAACACAGAATCTCAACTGGATTTAGGTCAGGACTTTGACTAAGCCATTCTAACACGTGAATTTGCTTCGACCTGAACCAGTCTGTTGTAGCTCCAGCTGTGTTCTCAGAGCAGATGTCTCGTTGGAAAGGGAACCTCTTCTACAGCATCCAACATATCCAACAGATTATCTTTCAGGATTTTTAAAAATTTAGCTCCATGATCCTCCCATCAGATCAAATGTGACCAGCTTTTCTACCCCGGCTACAGAAAAGCATGACTCTGCTGCCTTTGATGATCTAAACTTTGACAAAGTGCATTTTCAGTCAGAAAAGTCAGGTCAAAGGGGAAGTAGCTGGTCAGCCATGACAAGTTCCCAAATTACACTGGTTGCTCCACACAAACCTTTCAGAGAGAGAGAGAGAAGTAAGAGAAAAGAGAGAAAGAGAGAGAGAGAGTAAGAGAGAAAGATCTAAAACCTTTCGATCTGGGGGTCAAACCCCAGAGCTCAGGGAATTAAATGACTGAATTACATTCTCATGCATTCAGGTTCAAGTAGAGTTCCGATAATAACTTGATTATGCGATAGCTGAATTGGCATCTGTTGTTTAAAATCAACTCCATTGCAGCAGAAAGCATACTTTCACATGATTTTTTTTCTATCTCAACTAGAAAAACAAATATTTATGTCTATTATAGCAGCTAATTGTCATAGAGGTTAGATTTAAACTCCCAAAAGAACTTCAATCTGCACTCAACGTGACCAGCAAAACAAGAAAAGCAGTGAATTTAGTGCAATTCACAAAATCTTTAAAAGAATTACATTCAAGTCATAAATGATGCAACATTTCAGATTAATATTCACATGTTCATGACCGGGATTTGAACAGATAAGATCCACCTAGACTGTAACAGGGAACAAACAGCCATCTTAAAGTGGTTAACGATGCACAGCATGAGATCAATTACCCCACTATTCGAGGCATAGCCTGTCACATGATTGGCCTAAAACAAGAATCATGGGACATGAATGACTGCTAGAACTGGACCCACAGAGCTCCCATGAGATGTGCATCATGGGAAAATAATAAGGAAAGTCGTAGATGGAGCAGAGAGACTGTACATGTGTTTTCAATGCAAGTTTATAAAGGAGGATGGTTAATAAAAATTAAACAAAATCCCACTAAACTAGAGGAAATCTCTTCGCAATAAGATATCCAAGCAAATCTTGTTCTAAAAAACCAGGTCCAACTATTTGATTCAGGTGCATTAAACCAGGGAAGGAAATAATACATGCACACCCGCCCTTTAGACTAGCCGAATAAAAATCACTAGCCCAATAAAAAGCCAGAAGTAAGATCAAATCCAGAATCAGTGGCTAGACTTAAAAAGCTGCTGCTCAAAGACTCTCTCCATCCAGTCCGACTGATGTTGAGCTATTTTTCAAAGAAGGAGGAGCAAACACTCCAAGCAGATGTGCTGTAGTTGCAGACAAAGTCATTAAGCTTAGAAAAGTACGTAAAAATTGATTTATATCACACCTATCACAGACATTAAAAAAAGAAATAAAAATCACAAAGTGCTTTTAATATTGCACAAACATAAAAACAAGAATATGACAAACTGACGCAAAATGCAGCAGTGCAGCCAAGAGCCTATTTACTTGGTTTGGCGGAATACAAATACAGACCATCCGTTTTTACTTGTAAGAATATCGGAGAAAAAAAAATAAATAAATCAACAATTGTCCACTACTACGTGTTAGCATATCACACAAAATGTATTAAAAAGATTAAGGCCAAATTGTGAAAAGGTTCAAAACACATGTACTGAAATTTTATGCCAAACTTTTTTCAATTATTAAGGTCGTTTTCAGAGTACCAACATCTAACTAACCATCAAATGTGGGAAATAAAACACTTTTTAAAAACAAAACTGGAATTTATTTATGATTGTGAATTATTGAGTATTAAAATCAATTGCAATTTTTTTAAACACCATTGAGAAACTTAGCAATAATGTAAAAAAAAAAGCATTAAGTTGAATAATTCCAACAAATAAATACAATTTCAAGCAAAATGAAACATTCAACTTTAGCTTTAAATGAAAGAAAAAAAAATCCAATTTAACCAATTCCACAATATTAAAATGGAAACAGAAAAAGCTGCTGCAGTGTACAATACAACTCAGATATCTATAAGAAATTACACACTACTTTGTGAAATATGACTAATTAACTTAGCATTCTCCTCTGTAATGTCAATTACAGGACATAATCTCCATCACAATTCCTGTTAAAGTTTCTCAAGCCATTAAAGGAAAAGAAAGTATCCCAGTTTTGTATTTACTTTAGAGTCTGCATCCCTGCTGAAAAAGCCACCATCCTGCAAGCAAAGAAGTACTGGATAGTTGTCTTCAATCATGCAGGATAACAACAGAGGAGTGTTGGAAAAAAAAAAAAAAACACAAGACCAGAAATTCCAGTATTTCTGTTATAAATAATTAGGCCTAATCAGCACAGTCTAAGAAGTCATCTCCTCCAAGAATGTCTTTAAAAAAACAGATTTTTTTTCCTCCCCCGAATGAGATCAAATTACACAATTAAATCTTCGGTTATTTAGGAATTATAATTTATAGGCTGCACACTGTGCTCCATTTGGCAGAGAGAGGGAAAAACTTTAGGAGTCTCTCCACAGTGTCATGTTGGTTGTCTGCGTGATTTAAGGGCTTTCATTCAGCTGACGGCACTGCCAGGCCAAACCTCACATCTGAATGACAACTTCAGTAGAAAGGTCTAAAAACAGCAAAAGAATTTATGCCTTTGTAAATCTGGATGTATAACCAAAGACATCTGCTGCACATTCTAAGTTGTCTTAAAAGCGTAACTTAGAATGTGCAGCAAACGTCTTTGATTAATGACAATAGAGTGAGTATACAGTATAGGCAGGCAGTTTGGTGCTTTTTCAGTCACCATTAATACACAATAACAAACTATTTAACTACAACATATTTGATTTAATTTTATTGACCTGAAAGGGGAGTTTCTATGTGTAATAAACACAGCTTTCAAATTTTTTAGGCCGTTTTTGTAAAAAAAAAAAAAAAAAATGTTTAAAAGCCTTAAGAAAAACTGCAGCATTTTTTTCTGTGTAGGATTTATGCAATTGCAGACCGATTTATTCTACAGTTGTTAGTTTCCCCACAGCTACAACAAAAATGCCAATAAATGTGAAATACACTGTAGCTGCTGTAAACATTAAACAAATAAACAAAACAAGCAGATGATTGTGAATTAGGGCCCTAAAGGAAGCGAAACACATCAATATGAATTTAAAAGTTTGGTAGGGATTATAAACAAATTCTCACACAATAATCTGACATCAGAATGCATTTTATAAAATGTGGTTCTGCTAAATTGATTTCTTTTTAAAACAAACCGGCTTTGGGGCTCTGGACTGTGAGGTACTTTCTCTGACAAATGAAAGCAGTCGATTGTTCTTTATACTAATCTAATTAAGCAAAATTGTTGATCTGTACTCATGATCAGCCTTATTTAGGTGAGCCAGTCGAAAAACAACAACCCTGGCTTTCTTGTATTTGATTCTGAAAGTAAAGGTCAGCGATCACAGAAATAAAAAATACCCACACAACATAGGAGACACAGCTGAACACAACTTTGAAAAAAAAAAGAGGGAAAAAAAAAAACTTTCATTCACAGCTTTTAACATTTGCTTGGAACAGAAACGAAGAATGAAATGTTGATTAGAGCCTAATCTCCCCACTGTATACAAATCACGTTATCGCGATGGCTCCTTTTCAACACATTGAACATAAGGAAACGATGCAAAGAACTGATCGCTCAAAGAAAGAGATGCTTCTAAGCAAGTGGGTCATCTTTCCCACACACAATAAGAAAAAGGGGAGCTCTTAAAAACTACCAACCGCTCAGTATGCACCGACCTTACTCCTACTACAACCTGATAACCTGATTTCACTTCATCTGCATAACCACAAGGCTTCACACATTTCAAAGGGAAAACTAAATGATGAGTGAAATAGAGAGGTCTACATGACTGACATATTTTATGAAGGGTGGCTGCTTGTAATGTAACCCTTAGTAAAAATCCCACTGTTGAATATTATTTGAACAAACATTGAAGACAAAAAAGCATTGTGAATTTAAAAACAGAAAAACAAAATATCATTACTGTGTAAAAAACACTACAGCATATGAGTAAATAATAATTTTAAAAAAATCGAATTACTGTTTTGACCATTTTTTTCTTCATAGGCATAACCAGCTATTTAAAATAAACACTTCATAAACTGAATCATTTGGATAGGTCTCTGTTTTCTGTGTCGGAAAACTTTACCAAACACCCACATTTATCTACCTCATTGGTGAGGATGAGGTGAGAAAGTGCAGCTGCAATCTTTCAGGAAACTAACCAGAAGCGTACATTGAGATGTGGGTGACAAGTTTTTCCTATACTAGAGAAAAATCTGGTGTCCTCCATCACTGTTTGTGCTTGTCATTAAAAGTACTTTAAAGATGATCTATACCTTCCCCTAAATAGAACTTTTAGCTTAGAATTAAACAAGAAACAAAACAAAGGGGTATTCAGATAAACCACTGTAGTAGCTTTATGCCATCCCAGACAGTACGTATCTGCCATGCATATCTGGACATGTTGAAAAATAAAATGTAAGTCTGTTGGAGTGACAATGCACATTTCCATAAAGAGGAACATAAAAGTGACTGTATTTAAAGTGACAGAGAAGAAGAATGACTTTTAACTTTACTTTTGTTATAAAAAATAAAAGCTTAATTCTGAAAGTATGGCTGTATATTGTGCAATAAATTGACAGTTGAAAACCTTATGAAAATGTTTATTCTTATGAATAGCAGAATGAACAAAGAACCCCACAAAAATATTCATTTGTGGAGTATGTCTCATTTTCAAATTTTATAACAATAAAAATATTCAACTACAATATTATTGATAGAATTTCTTGATAATGATATTGGTGTCAATAACTTCTTTAATCTTCCCTTCCTTTTAAATTAGTATAACATCCTGGCAGTTTTTATGCTCGTAAGAGTTTGTGTCTCTAAATTGTAACGTACTCCATGTTTTTCAGTTTATTATTCAATCTGCTGACATATGACACTTCAAATATAATAGTCTGCCAAAAAGTACATCTAAGCCGTATTTTATTGTGATATTACATCCACTTACATTATAAGGCAAAACATTTGTGATTGGATAGTAATGCACCAAACAGCCAATTATCCCTTGATCCTAAATTTTTGATTTGTTCTCTGCCACATTCAATTTATGCATCAAAACTGAAAAACTGAACATTTACAGTCAACAAGTGCATCAACCAAGACTATGAGTTCATCAAACATTTTATTTGAATTGCAGATCAACAACAATTTGCTTCATTTGATTCATAACTGGGAAAAATATTGAAATGTCTTCATTTGCTGTTGGATTATAAACTATTCCCTCTATTTAAAAAAAACCTGTAGTATGTTTTTTCCAGTTTGATGTGTTACTCCTAAAAAGCATAAACAAGGAAAATAAATCAGTCTGAACCAACAGGTCAGACTTAACCACCCCCATAAATTATTGAACAGAAAAAAAACTAATTTGCGCATCTCTAGATTTTGTTAAACTGTGCTGGGTTTTCCAAAACTCATTCAAGATTTGTCAAATGCTGGTTATTTGACGCATGCTAGTACAGTTTTTGTGGCATCAGATTGTACAGTAAGCTGCCATAAGAGTAGCTTCACAGTGTCATTGAAATGATTCATCTTATAGCTCTTACCTCAAACTAACAGCTAAAAAAAAAAAAAAAAACGCAAACAAAATTACATTAAATCCGTAACAGGCTGTGTCAACTGTTTCAACATGAATGTCCTACATATTTTGTGTTCTGTTGCTTGAATGGCACATAGAGATCAGGAAATTAGATACAGAAAACCTGGAGGGGAGATGCTTTTTTTATTGTTGTTGTTTTTGTTTTTTTTTAATTAATAGTAACACTCAACTTCTATTGGATGATCACAAACAAACTTCTGCCCCCGGCTTCTATGTAATCAGTAATCAGCAGAACTATAACCAACTGCTCCCGTTGACAACATTTATTTTTTTCTCCAGATACTGTTTTGCTTAAAACACAAGCTAACAAAGACCAAGGTCTCATCGATGAAGAGGTTTAAGTGCAGACGGATAAAATGTTACAGAAATATTCAGGAAGCCAGGGAAGATGAAATATTTCATGTAAAGCATGTTTGCAGTATATATATTCACCTTGCTTTATCCCAAAACACAATGCTATTCAACTTTGGGATGAGGGCAAGAAACATTGTGCCCTCATGACATTTACAAAACGTAGCTGCTTTACAGAATGTATTCCTCTCTTTTCATTTATTAAAACACTTCTTTTTGATTGACTCTTCAGGAGCCGTCAAAGCCATAATCCATATTTTAACCTAACTTTCCCGGTTGATATTTTCACTAAAGTAGCCCATCTGACAACTACATGCGGGGTAAAAGGCGTGGAACATCAGACTTCCGTATAAGTTTTTGGAAGGCTGAAACTCTAATTTCAGAAACAGTGTTAAAAATAGGTTGCTAAAGTCTACATGTTGTCACTTTACTTACATCACTTTTTTCTAAAAAACAACATATGTTGCCTCAAGATTCAGACGCAATACGAACTTTTTTTTTTTTTTTTTTGCTAGTCTGTGAACTTTTGAGTAAAAAAAAACAAAAACAGATGAGAACCATCAATAACAATACTGACAGAGCAAATAAAATGCAATAAAGTGTTTACCTTTCACTTCGCCCTCCATTGTGTGGTCGAGAGATGTTTCTGGTCGTTTTTAAGTCCAGGGTGTGCAGGTTGAAAACTTGACGGCGGAATGTCTTCCTGTTCTCTCCGTCATGTTGCCAGGCAGCCCGCCGTACGGGGTGGGGTTCTAGGTGACGTCAGCACGCAGGAGTGTAAACAAAGAGATGCACGTGGGCTGGGTGCTTACACTATCGAGAGCACAGCAAATGAAGGAGAAGACAGTTTATGGACGATTTTTGTTATTGTTATTCTTATTATATATTTTTTAAAACGTACATTAAAAATATATGTTTGTTACAGCATAATCAACATATTCTGTGCTGGGTTAAATTTCAAGTATTCACTTTTTATTCAAGACAAACTCTACTTATAGCTGTCACCTCTGACTTTAGAGAAACTCAAGCAAAGACAGAAGTGCACAAAATTAAATTGCAAAGTTTTATCTTTATCAAAGCAGAGACAGTGACATGAATACCTCGGTGCTCACCTGGACAACAGACTGACCTGGAGAAGCAACAGTGAAGGCATCTACAAGAAGGGACAGAGCAGAATGCTCTTCTTGATGAAGCTCAGCCATTCAATATTTTCTGCAAGAAGCTGCTTATGGTCTGCAAGAATTTTTCAGAAAACAAACTTATAGGGGTACTTGCAGGGAATGCAATATAATTTCTTCTGTCATCATCTGTTCGGGTAGCAACATCAGAGCCAATGACTTGATAAGGCTAAACAGCCGGATAAAAAATAAGGAATAAGGCTTGTTCTATTCTAGGACCTATTGTGGAGCCCTGGAGATTATCGTGCAAAGGTCTTCATAAAATCAAGAAAATGATGGACAATCCTGAGTATCCTCTTCATGAGTCAACTGCTTTACAACAACAGTGTCTTTAGTCAGAGGCTTCTCCAGATTTGCTGTAATATAGACCACTACAGGAAATCCTTTCTAACCCCGGTCATCAGGTTCTACAACTCTTTCAGTAATAATTCATATTATATTACTGAAATAATATGAATTTCAGTAACATTTAATTTGGCTTTGGGATTAAGAAAGCATTTTTGAATTGAATTGAATTGAATTGAACTGAACTGAACTGAACTGAACTGAATTTAATTTAATTTAATTTAATTTAATTTAATTTAATTTAATTTAATTTAATTTAATTTAATTTAATTTAATTTAATTTAATTTAATTTAATTTTATATGCCCAGCCAGAACTTTCACCCATTTTCAGGTACCATCACCTTCCTGCACAATTGTGTTTGAAACAAAATCTTGCTTACAGCAAATAACATAGGCCAAGGAGCAGGTTTTTTTTTATTTTTTATTTTTATCAGGCTTATGAGGTGTTACTTACCATGAACTGTTAGGGCACTTAAAGGGTGTCATATATTTTCTCTGGGATTTTAGCAAGGCTTTAAAGAGACACTTTTGGGAGTACTTACAAGCTACCTCTTGGTACCAGGCTGTATTAATAGGTGTGACAAGTTACCTGGAACTTAAAGGGTGCTTTCGTCATACTTATGTTACTGGGGAGACACTTGTATTAATTAGGTACTTGTACAGATTTTGATGTATTATGTGGTGAGAATACATATCTTGACCTAACAAGATATTTAAACTGTATTTCATGGAACCTTGGGCTATTGATGTTTAACTTCTCAAGAGATGTATTTGGCAGATCTTACCATGTAGTCGTGGGTAGGCTGTAACTGTCCTAGGTAACAAGTGTGACTTGCCACATAGTACATAAGAGTTTTTACTGGGCACTTACAAAATATTTTTACAGTACTTACTGGTACTTACATGGATCAGTCTTGATTCGTAAGGTGTGGCTTATTCACAGTTTGCAAAGAACCCAAAGGCTGGTTCAAGGGCTCTTATAATACCAACTTGTAAGATGTGCAGCTCTTGCAGAATCTTTTTTTTTTCTTTCTTTTTTTTTTTCTTTTTCATGGATTTTTTTTTAAATTGAGGAAAACAATCCTTCACATTGTTAACGAGAAACCAATTAAACAAGTAGGACATAATACCCATATTTCTGTACCCAGACAGTGGGGTAAGTCCCTCTCTTGTTTACACACTGCGTGTAAAACTATTAATTAGAAGCAGCAGATAAAGTATATTCACAAGTATGTCAAGTATTACCCATGAAGAGACACGTACAGGAAGAGCAAGGCTATCGTGAAACAGTGTCCTCTGCTGGAATACATTGCATTAACATCAAGTAGAAACAGACTTATTAGAGAGATAGGTCTGCTACAGTTCCTTACATAAGTCTCAAAATAGATTAATTTTATCCAGGGCAAAAAAAAAAAGATCTATTTTTTTTAGGGAATCTAAAAAAGTTGGGGGTATAAAAAATATACACATTTAAGATGAAAAATGTGTCTATCTATATAAATATAGTACTTTGGACTGTTGAAGCTATTTAGTTGGTATTACACTTTAGCTTAAACAACATAAAATTGTGTATGTATGTCAATAGATTGTCAGTTTTAAAGCTAATGCCACTGTTTCATTTTATTTTTGTCAGATTCAGAGTTTACCAAGAACCATTGTATCAATGCAGCCAGTAGTCTATAAAAATTGATAAGAACCTAATTTTTTTTTAGAATAACAAAGAAATGTCAATGTATAAAATATCTACAAAATGCAAATACTTTTCCAAATATATTTTACTATTTTGTATTTATACTCTACATCCATATTTTATATATTTTTCTATAAGCTATTACTTATAACATCTTCATCATATGTTGATATATTATCCCAATAATAATAATTATAATTAAGATAACAATTACAGACAGTAGATAAATTGTCCAGGTCCCTCATGAAAATGAGACCCAGATCTCGACGGGGTTTATCAGGTTAAATAAAGGAAATAAAAAAATATATATATGTATAATAATGATAATATTGTTGTAATTTTATTTACAATATGTACACTTATTTTCTAGTAATAGTTACACAATTGTCTCAAGTCATTAAAACACCAATAAATCAATGAAAAAGCTGAAGTTGTTTGATTTGTTGTTATGTATTTTATGAAACTGATATAAAATCACTCAATGTGCACCTTAACTAGCAATAGCTGTTTATAAAAAAAACCAAAACTGTATAATTTTATTGGTCAGAAGCAGGAATAAATAAATACTAAAGTGGTCATATGTAGAGTCAAGAGTGTCATCAACAGTGTTAAAGAATATCAATAAATATGATCAATTTAGAATTAAAATTGTCAAGCTTCTCTCTATGTAGATATATCAAATGAATATTAATATTTAATTAACATTTATTAAATATTAATATAAAAATTTATAATAGCATTATTATTATTATTATTATTATTATTATTATTATTATTATTATTATTATTATTGTTATTATTAAAATGTACACTTCCTGGTTAATGTATTCCTGTATAAGTCATATGACCATTGTGGTCACGTCGGTATTTATAGACCGAAAAAAAAAAAGCAAATTCAAAAGATGAAAAGCACGCGGAAAATGGGTGCAGCCTTAAAATACAAAGGACCCCTTGCAGATCAACAGCACCCCCATCTCCCTTTAAAGCCGTCCCCCTTCCTCCCCTCTTCCTTCTCCGTCTCTCCAGCCTCCCCCCGCTCACCCCCCCGCTCTAGTCGAGGTGCATTGTGGGGAGGAAAGTCGTTGCCATTCGACCTCTGCGGGGCCTGCGCGGACGCAGCGAGAACCCTGAAATTCATTATGCGTTTAAAACCTTTATTTATTTCCGCATAACCTACATACTCTCACCGGGAGGGCCAGGCGGGGGAAGGAAACGACGGCGGGCCATCTCTTTCGGGGAAAGACATCGCTTTTAAATTCACTGTTTATTCGCTGGAGGGTAGACACTGTTGGGAAAGTGAAGATAGTAATATTTATAAAGAAAAAATGTCCGGTGAGAGAAATCGCAGGTCTCTGGCTTTCCGAGGAGGTGGATCAGCTGGGTTAACGGGCTCCAGCGGCATCGGCGGGGGGAATTGTAACAGCTGGGAGGCCCCGGCCTGTCAAGACCGACATTTTAACGGGAATAGGCCGGATCAAGAGGAGGACAGGGATCTGGGGGCGAAGGGACCGTCGCAGAAGAGAGTGGAGGGCGCTGGGTCTGTCAGCGACAGCACGGAGCCCGAGGCGGAGGAGGAAGAGGACCCGGAAGGGGGCAGCTGTGCAGCCGGAGACGGGGACGATCGTGCGGGCTCGGTTGAAGGAGACGACGGGTGTATGGAGGGGAATAGCTGGACAGCGGGGAACGGTCCCACCAACAACACTGACGAAGGACAAGAGTGTCGGGGCGTTGCGAAGCGAGGCGAAACTGGTTCCAGAAAATCTGGGGTAGAGATGAGACCGCAGACCCTGCTTCAGAAACACTCAAGGTTCCACGCTTCGTGGCTGCAAGAATTCCCATGGCTCAAATTCTGCCAAGAGACGGGACTCATGTCTTGCTCTTGGTGCCACAACATTGCCACTAAAAACAGCGACGAGCTCGTCAAAGGGAGCCGTAACTACAAGCGGGCCTTGCTGCTGAGACATCACCTGTCTTCCGAGCACGGTAGAAATGACCCCACCAAACAGGTAACGTTAGCTGGCTCCGCTTCCGTTTACCTACGTAACATGAAATACCAGTCAGACAACTGTCAAACTATCGATTCGTTGCCCGCTTTATCGTTGCTTTTTTACGTTGAAGAACTTAAATTATAAAGCTAAGGCGAAAATTGGCTTTTACCTAAGCTTCCCAATCCCTCCCCCTGGCTAATTAGTTAGCTTCAGCCTTCTAGCCTTAGCTAACAGCTAGCATAGCTTTTTAGCCGCTTAAGGCGTTCCTGTCAAGCTAAAGGTAGATGGTCATTAACGGTGGTGAGGTGCTCCCATAACAGTGAGTCACTTATAGATGGTTTTAAGCAAACATTTCAAGGTTTAAGACGAACTGTCTCTTCAGATATCAGAGTAATTACACCTGCTCCTGTTTTGACACCTGCTACACCAAGAGGTTGAGCCTCAGAATGCATCGTAAAAGCAGCACTTTGATTCACAAATGTAAGGCGGTAATTGTGTCGCATGGAATTTAGTACTATTTTTATTGGCTGTTGTGTTGATTGCTAGCTCGCCTAGAGGTCAAACAATGGCAAGGGCTCGACCCTGACAGCCTTTGGGGAACCGCACCCCTCACCCAACCCCCCGCCTCTCATGCTAACGCCACTGCCTTGCAGTCACGGGTGACCTTTGGCGCATTTCTTCCTCCACCGACCTCCTCCCTACTCCTCCCTTCAGGGAGCTAAATTAGAGGCATTGTGCGAGAATGACCCCCCAAAAATCCATAGATGGTGTCACTTGCAAGGCTGAACAAGAGGAGGGGAGTAAATCATGCTGGCTGGAGCCTGACAGCTCGCTTTGCCCACAGGCGACCTTACAACAGGCAGGAATCAGTGAAATAGATGTTGGTAATCAAGTAGCGCAGCATCACCTGAATCATCTTATATCTATACAACTGGACTTTTTGCCTACTGTTTAGGGTAATCATTAGAGATGCATTGATCAAGCTTGCAAGGACATTACCAGTTTGCTTTCTTTGAAGCAATCAATGTATTAGACGTGAATGCGGTAGTCAAATATATTATTGGGTGTGCAAAATGTGAAAGGCTCTGGCTCAGTTTGCCTTTTTGCCATTGGTACCCCAACTTTATAGCCGGCGTTATAGCTTTGCACCTGTAAATGTCGTTCTGAATGAATTGACATGATCGTAAATATTGCTAGAATGTCACATAAAACCTTGATTCATTTGTTTTTGTTTGAAAAATGTTGAATCCATATCTGGTTGAATCCATATGCCTCTTACAATGGAGTCACATAACCACACGTCCTCGCTTTAATACTGCAAGTTGATCCAGGAACAAAAATGTTAGAAAGTCTTGTGTGCAGATAAAAGTGGACAACAATAAACACAAACGACTCTCTCGCAAAAATGCTAATATGGAGGTCGCCGTATGTTTATATTATTGTTATAACCATCTACTAACTGACTTTGCACTGACTTCTTTTTAATAACCGGCTATAAAGATTACTGACCGTGAGGCTGAGGGAGGTAGACGTGTCTTGTCAGTGTCATCATGCTAAATGTTGTTAAAGAAAGTCAAGATGTTTTAATGGTATAAGTATTTAGTTGCTGATATGCATGAGGTCTTTTTCTTGGTTTTCTTCATCTTATTAGAGCAGATTCAGCACTTCTACATTAGATTTTTTTTTTTTTTTTTTTGTGTGATGTCCGTATAAACAAACTGCTCGGTTTGAACCACTGACTCACTGATTAGTGCCCACATTTTCTGTTCCTTAATCGTGGTCGCATACCACCTCGTGTACCGACAATGGCCTGAGCTGTCAGGAGAATTAAGAACAGGGTCCTATTTGACTCTAATTTGTGAGCAGAGAGGATTTCACTACTACATTTAGTTCCCTTCCTCAGTACACGCAGTGGCTAATCAGAATTACTTAAAGTCATCCACCAACTTGTACACATCTCTAATTGGTAAGGAGAGCAGTAGGACTGGATTAGGGGCTTGGTGTGGCTTTTCCCTAGCAACAAGGACCCCGGACACCACTAGGGAGGCCGTTTGAACTACAAAGTCCCGTTTCTGTGTTTAGTTTGTACGTGCAATTTAATTAGCTGTTCAGTTATTCATTTCTGATTCGTGTTCTTGAGTTCAGAGCTTCCATTGGAGTGCTTCTTGAATATGATAATAAAAGTTGCAAAGCATTGTGAAGCAGCACATTAAAGACGTCAAGAGACGACGTCTTGTCCTCTACATTCCTTCCTCATGTTAGCCAGGCCTCTGCTGCATTTGTTAAAGCTAACTCAATTAGCCTCTGTACACCCGGGCAGCTGTGGTAAATGTGGGTGTCCTCCTCAGAAAAAAAAAAAAAAGGGGAGCTCTTGTTCTTAATTCGCTCCGTGCTGCCTTAGGCTTCCTATGCTACTTGTCTCTGTTTGGAGGTTATGGCAGGGTAAAAGTAGACTTTGGGTGTCTGAAATCAAAGAGTTCAATCTCAAACGTTGAACAGGCAACATTTTCCCCATTTCGTTATGTGCATGATGTCATGAGTTACTGTTGGCTCATTTTTCCTCAGAAGAGGAATCAAATATGTGTCAATCCTTTGTCAGTGCCCACTGCCCACAGTCTTGTGTTATTGAACTCTTTAAGCCAAACTATGACTGTTTCCATTTCTACCATATGAAACGAAGATGCATTGAATTGTCACGTGAAACTCATTCCAGTCCTATACAACTGTTCTCTCTATTCACTCTCTGTTTTACCCGTCACGTTCATGCTTTTCTTTTTGTTGCTAAGCACACAATTAATGAAATACGCTATGTCTGAATAAAAAAACAACAACTTTGATATCACGGCTTAGCTGATGTCTATCTTTTTCTTGATCTTGGTGTGAAATGAGATCATCACAGATAGTTCTCAGACAGGAAATTCAGATATTTTCAGAACTGTTTTAAGTAATTTTCGCCTCCCCTCCCTACATTTGGTTATGACAAACACTTACTCATAATCGCGGCGTCTCCCCAAATGGGGAAGGAGACACACCCGGTGGAGCCCAGCAGATAGATGGGATGTTTATTGGGGGCCACAGGTCAGGGAGAATGGGTGGGGTGAAGCCAGAGGGAGAATTCTTCTTGCTAAAAAAAACCCCCCTTTCTTGTGGCGCCCCCACCAGAGCTGTTTAGCATTGTCGGTACGCAGGGAGACACTCAGAGCAACCCTCCCACACCTTGGGCCAAATGCACACTGCGATATTGTTCCAGCATCGAAGGGACAGACGGACGGGCCGGGCGAGGAGGAGGAGGAGGGGCCGGGCGTAGAGGAAGACGCAGCAGAATTAGGCAAAGAGCGGTGGAGACGGCCTCTGGGCTGGTCACGGGACAGGATGGATGCTGGGCGGACGGGGTACGGGTGTGCAAATGGAGGATAATGTGTGCATTAAAGGTAAACAAAAGTGGCTCCAGTGGGTCTTTATGTTGCATGAAGACAGGAGTTGCATCACATGATTTGGTTCATGGTGTGTCTAAAAGTTTTTTTTTTCAAGCATTTGCTGGCCTTGGGACTTTGTGGATTGTTTGGGTTTGTGGTAGTAAATTTCTTGACTGCTGATACTCTACATTGCTAAGCTCGACTTTAAAGCCATCTTGATTCATTTAATGCACCTGTAAATCACTAGATTTTTGGCGTTTGGCTTTTCAAACTTTTCTTCTTGACCTACATCAAAGGACTCATCCTGCCCATCCCCTCTTGGTTTCTGTTCACCTTTTACAATCTCTGGAATGAATAAGGATTTGGCAGGGGTTGACGTTGTCCCTCAATTCTCTCTTGGCTTAGTTAGGTTTTGCCTCCAGCATCTGCTGCACAGGGTTGGTCTGCTGGTCTCTCTCAGCTCTCAGCTCATACGTGGCACATCTGGAGAAGGGATGCTGCCGCTGATGAGGCCAGGATGAAGCAACCTATCCAGCACCCGGATAGTTGGACTTTTAGTGTTCAAACATAAAAAAAAAAAAAAAAATCTGTGGGAAGTTAAAAGTTGCAGGCGCAGAGACCTGCGGAACGATCTCTGCAGATCGTTTAGGTTACATTTGCCTGTTGCTTTATAATTGGTTAAAAGCTTGTCAAATCAAGAGAAGAAGTCAAAAATGGGAATCTCTAACAAGTACAAGTTAACTCAAAAGCCTGTATGGCTCTTCTTGCTTTATTCGTGACAAATTGTTTGATCTCTTGCTTTTGTAAATGTTTGGCCCACCAGAATCAGTTTTCGGCAGATTATACTTTGTAGTTTGGAACTGAAATTGGATGGTTAAAGATGCATCTGCTGCGAATAGCCAATAATTATTTTTGATTTGGAGCAGAAGCAACACAATGTTTTAGGAAAAAAAATGGTTTTACTTTCTTCTTTTCATTTTTAAAACATGGACCTGATAAATAGGACTTTGTTTTTACACGTTTCAAACTTGTAGCGTCTGACGGAAACGGATTTTAGCGGTACTTCTTACATTCTTTGCACTGCACGATAATGGACTCCTGCCCTGACACCCACTTATCTCTGCTCTGAGGTTTTCAAACATCTGCTAACATTTCTAAATTAATTCTGCATGAGGAGAGTCATTTTGGAGATATTTTCACAAACCTTTTGTGGTATGTGATGATAAGCATGAACTACGAATCCTTCCATGTAGTCACAATCCCACAAAAGTAATCTTGCTCTAAAAGCAAAAGAAATGACCGCCAGGCTCATTTCTTCATAACTGTCCTCCACTTGTTGCGTCTCAGCTGGCATTAAATTCAATTTTTGAAAAACCACACTGACACCGAAGATGGCTTGCTTTCTTCTTCCCACAGTAACAACTTCCCCGTGGAAGAGTGTTGTCAATACCTGTAGTCTTAGCCTTTTTATACGGTGCATTTACTAATCAGATAAAAATCGGATTTTGAGTTCCTGACTGGCCAGGCAGGCTACAAAATTGCCTACTTGTGTTTACCAGCGGAGCTCCGTGCACCTTCACTTTGCCACACAAATATATTCAACCTTAGTACTCGGCAGCGTGAATGTACCCCTCCAGAGGCTTTGATGTGTACATCATGGACTAATTTCTCGTCCTCCCAGCTCAACCTCTTAGACTCACCCACATGCTCCACAGCTCTTTCTGCATTTGTCAGTGGGAGCTGCTTGCTGTGTAATAAGAGAGTTGAGTGCCAAGCCTTTTTACAAAGGCCCACAGTGAGTGGACAATCAGCCTGGGGGAGAGCACAGGCTATTGTGAACGCTAAAATGGGGTGACCCGACAACTCCTTCTCTATCGCGCTGGCTTTCTGTCCCCCTTTGCTCCACATCGTCTCCTCGGCCTGTTTTTATTTTATTTTTTTGTTATTTCATAGAGCTCAGGTTTTCGCTCTTTCAGTCCCCGTCCTTTAGTTCATGTCGTTAAATCTCCTCACCGATGATTCCCGTCACTCTCCCTTTACCTCATTTTGTCATCTGTGTGCGACATGTATATTTTTCTCCCGCAGAACCCTCGCAATCATCGGCTCTTAATAGTTTGCCTTTGCATCGCTTTTTTTTTTTTTTTTTTCCTGTTTGTTTTATTTATTTATTTTATATCTACCACCCAACCTCCACTCACTCTATCTCTCCCTCATTCTGCCTCTCATTTTATTCCATCCCATCTCGCTCCATCCCCCCCCACCCCCCTCCAGCTGTGGCAGAGGACGATAAGCCCCCCTCAAACCCCCCCCCACCCCCCCGTACAGCCCTCTGTGCCCAGGCTGCCCTGGACAAGAGCTGCAGTGTGGAGGGAGTGGGGGTGGTGGGTAGGCGGGGGCTGGGTGGGGACCTCTGAGAAATGGATTTAATCTGAATTACCCGGTCCGAAGCCCCGGCTGTGTGTACGTGTGGGCAGCCTGACTTCAAACCGTGCGTGGCAGAGATGGTGGTGGGTGGGGGCAAAAATGCCGGGCCAGAGCAATGTGAATTATTCTGGATTAGGACATCTGCTGTGCAATTCGAAAATGAGCCAGAGATCTACGCTCTGCTTGTGTGTATTATGTTGAGGGAGGGGGGGGAGAGAGAAGCACAAAACAAAACAGAAAGCACCTTTATGCTCTTCAGCCTTTAAAAATGTTTTCCTATTGTTATAGCAGGACGCTTAAAGGGCTCACCTCAGCCCAGCCTTTTGTGGGTTATAATGACGCCGTGTATTTACTGAGCATGTGCACATATGTGTACACTGTCTCCTGCTCCCTGTCATGCTGGTGCTTTACCCTCCCCCTCCCTGCTGTATGAATACCCGGGTGAGTGGGATGTTGCAGGGCAGGGCTATGCTTTGCCAGTTCTCCTCCCATTCAACAGGCAGGTTGTGTTCTTGTATCTAATGCATATATATTAACTGAGTTATATATTCAAACAACAATAAAAAAAAAAAAAAAAAAAAGCATTTTAGGAGCTGAAGAAGTAAAAGCTCAAATATTTATTGAACTCCGGCTGATATTTCCCAAGAGTTTGATCCTTATTTCCGCCTTAACGACGCTGTTCTCTCATTTGCTTCGCTAAATTCAGCGAGTTTGCACATGTCCCCTGGTATTTTGGGAAAACTTTATCGAAATATTTATTGACGCCTACATACCTGGAAGGCCTGACGTAAGGGCAAACGGCAGGTCGACTGTTAGGTAACTGCTTAATAAAGTCTTTCATTGCATGTTTTTTTTTTTTTTTTATCTGGCGTTACGAGGTTAAAGTTTGTTTGAGGAAACGATTTGATTATATGGCTGTTTATGAGCAAGCCTTAAAGTAATGTCTTTTGCTGCCTCATTCCTACCTGCCCCCCTCCATAACAGTAGCCTGCTGAACCTGTTCCACCTCTTCGAGGCAGGTGCAGTGGTGTCAGACAGAGAGTCAAGGGGATGTGTGTGCGTGTTTCCACTGTATATAAACAGACAGATGAAACCTGTTTGTGTGTCTGTTTGTGCGGAGGTTTAGTAAGGTGTAGCAATACACGTACAAAGCGTCAGAAGGAAATACGCAAGATTAAGATCACGGAGCAATATAATTGAACTTTTTTTTCTTAGAAAATTTTTTTAAAAATCCCCCCCCCTTTTTTTTTTTTTTTTGTAAATTTAACAAATAGAGATTCATTGTTGGTCTACATTGTGAGGAGACATGTTTCTGTTTGATACCATGAGATTTTGCATGTGTCGTTTTTTTTTTTCTTCCCCCCTCCACTAACGTTTTGTTTTCTTCTCCTTTTTTGCTCTAAGGAGACCGTGAGACCATCGGACAACACCAGCCCCTCCACTAACTGCTCAGAGGACGACTACCGCAACAAGCCCAATGAAAACTCCTACTGTTACCAGCTGCTACAAGAGCTGGACAAACAGCGCAAAAGTGGCATCCTCTGTGATGTGAACATAGTTGTCTCAGGCCAGGTGTTCCGCGCGCACAAGAACATCCTGGTGGCGGGCAGCCGCTACTTCAAAACTCTCTACTGTCTGACCAAGAGCGAGGCACAGGACCAAGCCACTGTCACACACCTTGATGTTGCTGCCGTGCAGGGCTTCTCGGTCATCCTCGACTTTCTCTACTCCGGAAATCTGCTGCTCACAAGCCAAAACGCCATTGAGGTGATGACTGTGGCGAGCTACCTCCAAATGACGGAGGTTGTCCAGTCGTGCCGGGCTTTCATAAAGGACGCTCTGAATATCAGCATTAAACAAGAGGCTCCTGATTCGGTGGTGGTGGACTACAACAAGAGGCAGACAGTGGCCAAGGAGGGACAGAGAGGACTGGACCGGAAACCGAGCAACTTTTGGGCCACGAGCATCCTGTCCAAGCTGTCAATCAAGGCAAGCGGCAACCAAGGAAAGGATGCAATTGAAGAAGACGATGTTAACGGCAGGGTAAAGGAGGAAACCAGTGATATAGAGGTGACGGCGGCCGGGGTCGAGGGCTGTGCCCTCGTGACCCCAGGGGCGTCTGGCAACTGGACCCACCACAATGAAACCTCATCTGACTCAGCAGAGACCAATGACATGCGGGCAGCGAACAGCCAGACGCAGGTCTTCGTCTGGAACGAGCCGGTCGCAGGGGGCACCGCGGCGGCGCCCGCCGCAATAAAGCGAGAGGCGGCGGACGCCGCCGCCGGAAGCGGGCGGCGGAAAAAGCAGACCACCACAAGGCGATTCGTCTACAACTTCCAGCCAGAGCCCGAAGAAGGATTCGATGAAGGGATGTTCATCCAGCCGTCGGCCTCCTACCCCAGAGAGGACTTCTCCGCACTCTCAGAAAATGCCGGTAAGGCGCGCATTGGGGAGCGAGAAAGCATTTCCTCGTGTTCACTGTTGTCATTTCACAACTCTGATTAAGATATAGCCTGAGTGCGATTATAATGTGATGATTGTACACTGTTGAGCCATAACCATATGGTTACACGTCTAATATTGAGTAGGTCAAAGTAGCACAGACTGTATGACTCAGCAAGGCTTCTGGATGGTTTCTGGCTCCAAGCTGTCATCAGTTCCTTCAGCTCTTTCAAATCTTTGATGAATTATACTGGTTTCATTAATGATTTGTTGGATTAAACTTTGTTTATCCTGAAACCAAAAACCCAAACAGACCCTCTTATTAGTTTGAATAAGAACATTAGATGAATCATTTCATCTTCTTTTGTTGATCTTGTTTCCATTTTCAGATACTTTAGAATTTTACAAGCCTAAATCTGGGGGGGGGGGAACAACAAATCAAAAATATTTGAGTTCCAACAGCTTATTTTGTTCATTGCATAAAACTTAAATTTCTGAAATAATATTTCAATTACCTCCATCATCCTTGATTTCCCGTTAAACAAATTGAGTCATTGTACCTGTTGGATTAGGAGTCTGGAAATTAGAAATGTTTTGCTCTTTGTCATATCAATAAATGGCACAAATCTTATCAACAAGCGGACCTGCTCCGATTGGATATCAGTGGGCCTTGACTTTCTTCCCCGTGTTATCAGTTCACCAGTTGTCTTACCTCGGATCACAGTAGCTTAATATTTTTTTTTACGTAAATTAGCCTGTGTTTTTTTTTACTGCTTTCAGCACATGAACCTCGACAGCAGATCGCTCACTTGTTTAATGCGTCAAACCCGCCGCCACTGCGGTGACAACAGTTTGCTTTTCACAAGTTTGTTTGTCGTCACAATGTTATGGCTGATCTGTGAATGGGAAGCTCTGGACAGAGACAGCGGGGAAGGCAGGGCGTTCAGTTTACGTGCTTTGCATGTTTAAGTAGCCTCTAGTACATAAGCTTCTAGTGCCTAAAGATTAACAATGGACAGGGTCACAGAAGGGTCAGAGGAGAATTTCATACAGAGACTAATTGTAATAACTTCAAACTGACCCGTTTTGTGGATCTTTTTTTTTTTTTGGAATTTCAGAGACGTTTTCAGAGATATAAATAGTCAGTCGATGCGTTTTGGGGGGGTTTTCTAGCTAGCGTGGCTGGAGTTCAGCCATAAAAGCTCATTTCTACTCCTACTCCGTAACAGTGTGCTTCCTATTTACTTGAGTGACGTGTCGAGATTGATACTGCAAACATAGTCGGGAGCTTGTAAGAGAGCAAGTTCCTGTGTCCAGCAGTGACGTTACCAAATTAGCGAGTTGTTTATCTGCCATATGCCTCACTAACTCTCCTGGCTCATCTTACTGTTACTACTTTCCATTACCGTTTTTGTTAAAAAAAACAACTTATATTTACTTATTTTTAATTGGGCATTATTGTACATCAGGTCTTTTCTTATGGAAGTTAATCTGATTGGAGTTACTCGAAATATAAAACTACTCACAAAGCAACTTATAACATGTGATGTCAGCTTTTTTTTTTCTCTCTTATAAACTGTCATCGTTCATTGCAAAATACTTTCAAAAGTTTGACTCAAACAGCTAATCAGTACTTGTGTTCACCCATAAAGAACTGCAGTGTCTTGCAAAAGTATACACACCCCTGACTTGTTCATTTGGACATGTTGTGTTGCTGAGACTTTTTGCGAACAACCAACACAAAGTAGTGCATATTTCTGTAATGGTAGAAAGATCTTACAAGGTTTTGAACTTTTCTTATATAAGATCTTGGGTGATGATCTGCATTTAATTGATCGGTGTCCCAAGCTTTGAACGTCTATTAATCGATGATCAGAAAATATAAGCAAGGCACCGCTGGAGACCTTCTGGGACATGATGTTCCACGTAAACAAACAGGCTGAGCAGGAGGGAGCAGAAACGATCCCTGCAAGTATGAGAATCTGCCTGACGGGTCCTCTGTAAGTTGGCCTGCTTGAAAGACGCAGTTGAAGGACGTTTTCCAAAAACCACGAGGAGGCACAACAAACTTCAAGGAAGGTCCTCTGGTTGGAGGAGAAGTTGAGCCTTTTCAGTCTCCAGGTGAAGTGCTTGTCTCAGCGCGGTGAAGGAAGGGTGGCAGTAGCAGATCGGGGTGGGCTCGACACGACACACCTTTCCCGAAACGTACTTAAAAGCCGTGAATTTACTTTCCACTTCACAAATATACACTACTTTGTCCGTCACATCAAACGGAATACTGAAATGTGTTTTAAAACGGCAAAATGCGGAAAATTTCAGAGCAAAAGACACCGCATGTCTTTTGACTTCTGCTCGAAAACACAGCGGGTTTTTTCTTCTTCACAAGTCTCCCGGCTGCCCTGTGTTCAAGTTTAGGCGTTTTGGGTGACTAAAATTGTCCTTTTCCCATTGTTTTGTCAGTGTACTTTTTCCTTCTCCCCTCCTAAATCTCTTAATCTGTACATTGCTCTATTCATTGTACCCTGCATGTGTATCTCCTGGCTCAAAGCACCTCCTTTTGCTGGTCCCATTTAGCCCATAATGATATCATATATTAGGTGAAGTGGTATAGACAAGCAGAGGAGATGTGTGTGTGTGTGAGTGAGAGTGTGTGAGAGTGTGTGTGTGTCACAAAAGCTGTGCAGAAAGGCTGCTTTCAGTGTGTTTGAGAGCAAAGGCCTCCCTGATGTAGGATAATGAAGGAAGCAGGGGAAACTGTTGCTCCCCCAGGCCTTCCTAAATGCACTTGAATGCTCTTAGTGCCTCCAGCTCCTCCTATGAGTGCATGAAGAAGTCCAGTGTGTTGTGATAGTCTAGTGAAAACACCAGTCAAGTTTGCCAACTCCTTTGCTTTCTATTCTCTACACGTCTTTGTTGCTCCGCTTTATTTACCCACCTGTGCTCATTTTCCCAAAGAAAGCTTCAGGGCTGGTTATCGGAAGAAGAACACGTCCCTTACATTTAGCTCATTTTCTCGGGTCTTGTTCAGGTTAAATATAGCCTCGTGCTGGGAAGCTCCAACTCTGCAAGGCACTCGGCTATAGATGTCGACGTTTTCTTTTCCAAAAGGTGGTTTTGTTTTTAAAGTCGCAGAACTTATTTGACCGGTCTTGAACATGTGAACGCAGGGTTGTAAAACAATTAGAACCGAGAGGTAATTTTGGAAAACTTTACTGGAGCGGTTTTATTTTTAGGATCAGAGGATTGTCTGTTCTCCCCTTTTAAAGAGATAATTCACATTTTTTTGAAGCAAGTCCTCTGGAGTTGTTTTCAGGAGTTATTCCTTCATGTGGAGGAGAATGATTTGTATTTACGATGTGTCGATGTTGACACTCCAAACTTGAACTACTTTTGCTGTTTGGAATTGTTACGATAGTTTCCAGTCTCCAAAACAAGAGTTAAGTAGTCGGCGTGGGTCAGAGTTTGTGCGAGGGATTTTATTTTTATTTTTTTTGTAGATCAAAACCTTGGGAGTAGAAAGTGACGCACCAATTTCAGTCGTCATTTTGAAAATCCAAGCACTTTCGATCGTGCTTGGGTTGGGACTATACGTTTTATTTTGACACTGGCTATTATTTCATACCCAAAGGGAACCCGTGATTTGTAATCGTCCAGTGTCTTTCACGCTGATAAATAATTAGTCAAACCTCTTCGCAGCCTGCACACAGTGTCTGCACAAAAGAATGCAGTGGTGATATAATATTGCAATTGCATCTACTGATTTTTGTATTAAATAAGAAACCAGAGTAATCTTCTTGGAGGGTTTTATATATATATATTTTTTATAATTCACCGTCCCAGATCGTTAAAAAAAAGACTCTTATTTCCCTGTAGTACTGAACTAAACATTCACATTTATCTATTAAGTGGTCCCAGGGGTCTTTTTGGAAGCCACGCTGTCATGTTGCTTCAAACAAGATAAGTGTGACCCTACTCGGCGCGCTGAAAACGCCCACACACTCTGGGGATTTCGTTGAGCTCGATCAAAGACATGGAAGCGGACGGTATGTTTGCCGTGACGGTTAGCTCACAGCAGTGTAGCATGTGGTAATATTTGCTTTTCTCACTTTCCCGTCATGCAGAGGGTAAGTAACCCTCCGTCTAGACCCGTGCACTGGTGACGAAAAGACTTGAAGGCTCAGTAGCTCAACATGCATGTGGAGTGCTTGTAACCCACTTACTGCTGTTTTTCAACCCAGTTGTCCTGTCCCATTTATAGGCATCACGTTGCTTGTTTGTGACAGCATTTTCCCCTCTCCTTCTCTTTCTCTCTCTCTCCAGTTTTTCATTGCAAACAGAACCCACGCATTTACTCCTGCTGTGGAGAAGTCTCCTGTCTGTCTTCAAAGACCCGAGAATACATGAAGGTGTTTGAATGCGTCGTCCCTTCTGCCGACGACGAAAACTGTTCACTGAGCTCGATTGCCGAAGCTAAATAACCCGGACGCGCGCTTCCGTCGGAACCTGCGAACATTCGTGCAGCGATTTTAGTCGGCCCAGTTTCCCACAGTGATGTCACGCTTTTGGCTTTCGTTTGGCTTCAGTTTGTTCTGCGCTGCCAGGCCCTCGGGATGGAAACATGGTGGCCTGAATGATGGCATTCTTTCTGCCGCTTTAAATACTATTTTTTTTACAGTTACTGCACCAACCCTCACACAGTTGCATCAGACAAAACATCAACAGCGCCTCAGGGCATTCTCCACACTTCTTTGTTTCTTTCTCGTTTTAAGAATGGGGGGGGGGGAAATACTCGTCCTGTCAGTTGATTTAAAAAAAAAACAAAAAAACATTTAATCAAATTAATCACTCTAGTGCTGTGATTAATCATCTCAGTTTTCCAGGTTCTCTTACAAGAAATCGTTTTGTTTGAAACGTAATCTTGACAGCTCAACTGTCAACTTGTTGTTGTTTGGTGGAAGGATACTTTACTGTTCCAATAAGTAGGCGACATACTACATTGGTTTTTACCAAACCTCCATCATGGCGAGTTTTTCTTTTGTTTTTAAGGATTATTATGTGCTCTAGGGGCTTTCTTTTTGACATAATCTGAAAGATGGGGACGAAAAACACAAAGCAAGGGAACAGAGTGCAGGACTTGAACTCTGGTGCGAGTCGGCGGCAGATCTTGCCGCTAAACGCGCCAGCCTGCCTCTCCTTGCTCATATTTTCGCTCACAATTGGAAGCGCAGTGCAAAACTGCTGCAAAGAGGCGTTTAGGTCAGAATCGCGTAAACCTTTCGGATCAATCACATGCATTAGCATACGACAGCGCTAGAAAATAGAACTCTGTCTGTAACGATTACGCTATATCGTCATAGAGGCGCATCCAAATGACAGTCTCATTTTTGTTTTCAATTAGCTTCTGCGTCGTTCAAGTTTCTCCCCCCCCCCCAAAATGACGCACGGCAGTGAGTTTGGAGTCGCATTGCAGCGTTTGAAAACAAGCACAGCTACGAGGGCTTTACAGGATTAAAGCGCTTTACTGTCGCTGGCCGCTGCCCCTGCTGAACGCTCCTGCCACACATACAGCCAGCAGGTCCTTCTGTCTGCTCCGAGCAGGACTGCTGGATTGTTTCGTTTTAAACGATTGTATCTGCACAGGCACATAGAGCAGGTGGGCATTTGCATGAGCACCAGCCTAGAAAGAGAACACACCCATGCAGAATAAGCCGCCCTCCAGCCCGGTCCCGGAGAGGTGCAAAGCTGCCAGGGGGCAGCCCCTTCATTTCCTAATCCACTCTAATGCACCAGGGCTGTCCTCACTATTCCAAATATTGACCCAGGGAGCATGAGCACACACACACACACACACACACACACACATACACTCATAGGGGTGTGTCTTTAATGGGCTCTAAGCGCTGATGCTTTAGGAAGGGTATACTCACACATCCACAGGTGCTTACAAAAGCGGAGTGTAAGACGAGCCGGTGTGAAGGCTCTACTCTGTCATTCTCTAATTAACCCCCACCATGCTGGAAACCTCGTTTAGCTTGTTGCCATCTTGGGAACCTCTGCTTTACATACAGTAGGCTTCTATGAGTGTCTGTTTGCCTCCTTTGTGTGGAGTGGGGGTGGTTGGCTGTGTACACAGAACATCGTGAGGTGTGCATCCCCCACAGGCTCTCACCCTCCTCTCCTCTCTCTCTCTCTCTCTCTCTCTCTCTCCTCCCCCTTGTTCCCCTCCTTCCCTTTTCCCAGAGCTGGCCAATCAGATCCAGTATAGCATCATGCAAGACTTACAGCAAGGGGAGTCCTGGGAGAATGGTAAGATGCCACTCTCCGGAGTGCCGTTTAAACCGCCAGCTAATTTAGTAGATAATGAAAGATTTTGTGAATGTGCTTCTTTTGAAAAAAGGTTTGAGTCACACTTTTCACATAAATCCTTTAAACCAGGCTTTCTAAGTGTAGTTGATTCACCTGAAGCGGATTTTTTTTTTTTTTTTTCCCGACTAACGATGAGGCGTTTTCTCAGGGGAAACATGTCCCCCAAGTGCATTGTTGGTTGTTACAGCAGAGCAAACAGGAACAGTGGAGCGTGAGCCTTTTCTTTCTGCCTAGCGGTGTTAAAATGATCATACAATGCACAGGTGAAGCAAAAAAAAACAAAAAAAAAAAAAAAAGTTGTTGCAGTGCATGTCTTCTGAAGAGTGATGGGTGTATAAAAGCACCAGCATTGTCGGCTAATCCAGCTTTCCATTCACATCGGAATCCAGAACCGGATCTGTACATGACGTCACACCGAACTAACCGGTGTTCCAGCGGCGAGTCAGAATACTAGTGGGACTTATCTTTTATCTTTCATTGGGAAAACGGTTCAAGAGGATATTTTTTTTTCTGTCTTTTATCCAGTAAAAAAAATCTGATTTATCAAGATACAAACTTCCAACTTCTCGTTCCAGTTCACATCTCTTCCAGGTGCCAGTTTGGAAATCGGGACTTCAGAGTTCAAATATGAAACGCTTGAAAACTCCTGACATGTTGCAAGTTTTTATGCAGGAAGGCAGGACGTCGCATTCGTAGGGGTTCCCAGCAAAGTGACAGTCGGGCCGAAGCGCTCAGATTCAGTCTGAGATAAAAACAGACAAAAGAAGGGACAGACTGTACAGTGAGAGCAAACCAGAGGAACACAGTTTAAGAAACGTTACTGTGACCCTTCAAGACCACTTCTTTGCGCCAAGATAGCGAAGAGGTTGCAACTTTCCACGTAGCTCAAATGATCAGACTGCAGTACATCCGCTACCTTCTTTTCAGCTGTTTAAAACCCACAGCCACACACACGAGGGGAATACACAGGTGACCTGCTTCTCATCAACCATCCCCCCCCCTCCTCGCCCCTTGGCAAGCTACCTTAACAACGCCTCTGTTTTGCTCTCTCTGACCTAAACAAAAGGGCCCTGCCGCGTTAGCCCCACTCTCCTGACAGCAAGACTTATCGCTGGAGCATTTTCTGCAAATCCAGCTGTGAAAAAAAAAACCCATGCAGAATTAGAACATTGTTTTTTATTAAATAAACATAATTATTACGTAATAAACTCCTGAAACTTGGTGTTATTTAGAAATAGAAATTGTGACTTTAGGTTGTGCGTAATTCAGTCTCTCTCATTGTGCTCAATTACCGAACTTTATAATTAGCGCCAGCCAGGCTGCTGTTCCTCTTTCCATGTAGCACGCCGGTTACGGAGCAACAGCAACACAGACGCATTTAATGATTTCTCTTGTGCCTTTGCAGTTTATCAGACTTTCATAGCTTGGAGCAAATAATGTTTAATGCATCTTTTCAGTTTTGTGGTTTGTTTTTTTTTTTGCAGTAATGGTCACCGCATCTCTGCTCTTAGGGATTTGATAAACAGGATATTGGTTCCCGACACACACACACACACACACACACACACACACACACACACACACACACCCCCTGTTCTCATTAGGCCTTCGGATTGAAACGCAGCTTTTATGATAATAGCCTCGTTGCCTCTCGGCGTTATTGGTTCAAAGGAACTTCCCGATAACTCAAATTGGAAGTTTCACAGACGGTGACTCCTCCGGTTGATTGTCCTCCGCTGCTCTGCTTCTTCTCTCCTCAGGCGAGGCCTCACACCTAGCCCTCAATAAGCTCAAGTGCCCCCACTGTAACTACATCGCCAAGCACCGCCGCACACTCAAGAGGCACCTCATCATCCACTCAGGTGTGCGCTCCTTCAGCTGCGACATCTGCGGCAAGCTGTTCACCCGCCGCGAGCACGTAAAGAGACATTCCCTGGTGAGCTAACACACGCACACGAAACTCCGCCCCCCTTCTCCTCCGTTTCGCCACCGGTCAGTGCGCATCCCCCGAACGCTGCCAAACCCTACAGAGTTTTGGCCTCTCTCACTTCATTCCACACCACCTTGTGTTCTGCGTCTGGCAGCTTTCCTCCAGGGAGTGAGTGCACAAGCAGAGTCTTTTAGACTCTTTATCAGTTCCCGTTGAAGCAGGGAGTAAGGCAGGGTCACTCACAAAGTGGTACAAAAAAAACAAAACAAAAAAAAAACGAATCGGTGCTCAAAAGCCAAAAAGAAAAGGGCAAAGACGATCGTTTTCAGATATTAAACCTTGAACGAACAAACAAAGCCTCGTCTGGATAATCCACAGAATTTAATAGAAAAAAATACACTATTATATAAGCATAGGCTGGTATGAGATTTTCAAAATAAATCTTTGAATAAAAGGCCTTCCCTGCTTTGAGCTTAGTTATTGGTCACCTGACAACAAAGTAGCCAAACCAGGAAGTGACTGTAAAATCAGTTGACTTAATTGGCTTCTACCAGCTTGAGAATTTTTTTTTAATGCATCCCTGTAAAAAATTTATCTTATCGCTCACTTCCCATTTATTCTAAACCAATCCGTTACCAGCAAAGCTTCTGTTGCTGGCCGCATCAAAACCAATCGAGCCGTGTATTATAGGAAGAGTTGAAATGTTATGCATACAAACACAGTGACTTTTTCTGTTTTACAACTTAACGTTTACAGGATTTCCAAGCTCTGATTTTCACATGTGATCATCAACAGACCAATCAGAGTGTGTAACTGACTGTAAAACATGCAAAGCAAGTAAAAGACGAAACCAGAACTATCCTAAGAACGAGCAGTTTGGCATTTTACTTGAAAATAATGTAAAATTTGCTTCTATTTTTTCCTTAGAAGAGTAAATGTATAGTCACTCAGCATTTTGGAAAACCTTTTGGGCAATTTGTTTAACTAAAGCTTTGTGCAACTGCCAATTTTCCGTTCACATTTATGGAAAATTCCTATGTAGATACTTTAGTCTGCAGTATGAATTAGGGAAAGATCCAAATCTTTTGTCCTTTAGTTGGTTTTGCAGTATGTTGCTTTACCAATAACCATCGTTTTAAATCGGGTTAGCTTAAATTTTTTTTTTTTTTTTTTTTAAATCGTCCCGTTTAATTTTTTTATCCTCAGGTGCACAAGAAAGACAAAAAATACAAATGCATGGTTTGCAAGAAGATCTTCATGCTTGCAGCCAGCGTCGGCATCCGTCACGGTTCGCGGCGCTACGGTGTGTGCGCCGACTGCGCCGACTCACACCAAGCCACTCAGGAGGGCCTGGAGGGCATGGAGTTTCCTCGCGACGACGACTTTGACGGCGAGGAAGCGGAGGACGGGGAGGGGGAGGAGCCCACCGACAACGACCAATCAAACTGGGGCGAGGGCAACGCCGCCGCCGCTCCAGACGAGGACTAAGAAATCGAAACAAGCTTGAGAAACAAATCTGAAAAAAAAAAAAATAAAGGTTGATGTTTAATATATATATATATATATATAAATATGTACACGAAACCTAGCTGGTAAACAATCAACTCCAAAGTGCTATCAAACCTCGAGGTTACTTAATTGTGCAAGTACACAACAGATGATTTTTTTTTTTTTTTAAAGTTTTGTTAGTATGGGAACTCCAATATGTACAGATTTTATTATTATTATTATTATAATGTGTCCAACTCTGGGCCCAGCGCCTATAAGAGAATGATTCTAATGATGAATTATATGATGAATCAGGTTTTTGGTGATGTATTTTTATTTCCTGTTTGTTCTTTCGGGGTGCAAGTCGGGTGGGGTGTTCTAATTTTTATTTTATTTTTTTTTTATTCTTTTTGAGTTGAGGTAGGCCAATCATCTAAACAAAGAAATGTTAATTATTTAATTTATGAAAAAGAGCTTATTATGGTCTTATGAAATGCTATTTTCTTTCTCGTGTTTTTTCTGTGTGCGCGAGCAATCTGAAAGCGTGTCGCTCGAGGCACACAGACGAAGAGCATTACTGTCCACAGGAAGAGTGATACTTGCTCCGTAGAGCTCGTTCAGACGCGCTAAATATTGTATTCGTTTTGTTTCCGTCTTTCCTATTTTCTTTCCCTGCAAAAATCTTGGAACCAAAAAATCTGTTTTGTGACTCTAATGTATCACAGCCATATTTATGATTAATTTAAAGAAAGAAAGAAGAAAAAAAAAAAAAGAAAGGGCTGTGATATTGTGCCAAACAGACCGCACACCAAGATTTAGCAGGAAACAAAAACTACTGAATATACTTAACAAAAAAAAAAAGAAAAACAGACAACATTGGGTTTGTTGTTTTTAAATGGGGTGGGAAAAATTTAAAGTAGAAAAAGAGGGGGAAATGTTATTGCTAGCTTTATACAAATCACAGCGTCACAGTAACACTTTATTATTATTATTATTGTTATTAAACAAAAGCATTTGACTTTCACTTAAAGCTTGAATTTTTGCCAAATGATGAAACGTTTGGTGCTGTAATGCTTGTCGCAGAATACTGGACCTACAGGCTATATATGATGTTTATAATCATAAAAGCTTAAACTGACTCAGTTATGCATATATAATCAGCTTAATCTATAGAACACTGTTTTGCTACGGCGACTATCAGGTATGCTTTTGCCATCGTTTTGAAGCTTTTTATTTTTAATTTAACGCTCGCACACACATACCATTTTTTTAAATTTTATTTTATTTTATTTTTTTGCAAAACTACCAACTGTACTTGTGATCGCCATCTTGAGGACCTAAATGGACATCAATTACCTGTTTGTTTATGTTTGGTACTGAGGTTGAGAGCTAAATGAGCATATATATATATATATTTTCTAATCACTTGAACGTTGGTTTTGTGATGGGGCGGGGCTCGAAATGTGCAGAAATTTATGACACGTGATGTTTTTTTTTAAGTCTAAAACAACTCCATTTTGCGTTTGTTAAAGTCAACAGTTTAATTTGTCTTTTTGAGTGTGTGTGGTTTTTTTCTTTTTTTTTTCTTTTTTTTTTTTTTTAGGTCTGCCAGGTAGAAAACACTTTGTTCCACATAAAGTGAAGCTCTATGGCGCCTCATAGACATGCACTTAACTTTTCATGAAAAGAGTTTTTCTTTTTATGTTCGTCTCTCCCCCAAAAGCGGGTCTGAATGGAACTATATAAAAACTGTTGTCTTTCTTCCAGTTGCATCGTTTTGTTTTTTTTTTTTAAATAGATGTCCTGTTTTTGTTATTTAATATTTTATATATATATATATACATATACATATATATATATATATATATATAGACTCCGAAATGCAATCAAGACTGTTAATTTCTATTTGTCCAACCAAAATTGTTTTTATTATTAATTATTGTTGGAATATAATGTATGCGGAAAAGCCAGGTGAATACTTTGCTTAGTGTAGAAATAAAAACAAAAATCCTTGCTCGTGTCTGTAACTGTTGAGATTTTTAAATGTTTTTGCTCTTCAAAATCATTCACTTTACCTTTGTTTAAATTTTTTAAATTTGTTTTGTTTTGTTTGTTTTGTTTTCTTTTCCACTTACGTTTCCTCCTTTGTTTCACCAAGCACATGTCTTTTTGTAAAGAAACACTGATTGTTTGCAGGTTCAAAGCTTGGAACAGCAGTATCTGTTCGTATGCAGTGGAATTATACAGTATGTACTGAAGTGCTAATGATACCGAAGATGTGTAACTTCCTTTATACGCTCAGTGGAAGAAGATATATTTTAAGTCATAGAGATATTCATCCTCTTTGTGTCACTTTTTACCTTCAAGTCACAGTGGGAGAGGTTATGTTGCGGATATATATATATATATGTATGAGTATATGTTGAGAATATATGAGATAAAAAAAATATATATATATGTGTCTATGAAGAATATATGGAATCAATTGAACATGGTCAGCCACAAAACCTCCTGCTGTGGTGAACTTTTTTAACCTGTTGCTTTCTCCGTTTTCACGCCGCGTGCTCGTTCATCTCACCACCTCTTGTCATGTTTGTTCTTTTGATACTATTTACCATCCTACTGATTCTACTGTAATGAATGAAACGCAAAAGCTACGATGTATCACCACAGAGTTTATGCTGTATTTGTTATACGGACAACGAAATCGAGACGAAAAAAAAAAAAAAACAAACAAAAAAAAAGCAAACAAAGCAAAAACACTACAGATGTAAAGCAGAGGTTTTTTTCCCAGCTGTATTTTTTTACGCTGTTGCCGACAAAGAGGAAAAAAAAAAGAAGAAGAAAAAAAAGAAGGTATTTTTCAACTCTTCTCTCTTATCTCTCGAACTTTTAACAGTGATGCAAAACCCGGGGCCGCGCCTCAGTGCCCTTTTTTTCCGAACACGAAGCAAATTCAGGTTACTCTTTTTACGTTTTTATCAAAAAAAAAAAAAAAAAAGGTTTTCAAAGATGGAACTACATTTTCCTTTTTTTTTTTTTCTGTCTGAATTGTACTACTGTTCCTCTCTATACTACATTTTACGAATAAAACTTTGATATTGCTTTAACCCTTTTCGTGCGCCTTTTTCTTCCAGCCTCTCTGAAAACGACCGTCATTTGTTGCCGGCTTTGAGGGAAACGAAGCGCCTCAGCAGGTCACGCAAAGTCCACCGTCTTGAGGCGCAAATAACAGCTTTAACCGTGACACACCTGAGGTTGATACTTAGTAAACAGCTGACTGGCAGAATAAATGACACCGCCTCCCACACCGAGTGGGAATGTAGCCGTTTTTTTTTTTTTTTTCAGATCTGGATGGATGCAGAAGGAAGATTTAATAAGAGTGCAGACAAATATGTCTTCCAGAAATCCATCCCTCTACCTCACCTTTGCTTTCTTAACTTTGTTTTTCTTGTCCATCCGACCTTCTACTCTACCTTGCTGCTTTTCCTTACATCCCTCCCCTCTCCCTCCCTGATCCATGTAGGAATACTTGTTGAGATTCACTGGAGCGTTCATGGCTTCAGGTCACCTGGGGTCAGTCACTCAGAGCTTTATATTCAGTCAGAGTTATTCCAGAAAGCCTAATAAAATACCTCCGCAGAGATAGAAATAGGCGTTTACACCGTAGATTAGTGTCTGTGCTCGGTTTTACGAGATAATCCTGCGTTGACAGGTTTTTATCAGCAAATATCTCACACTGAGGTGGGGCAAAAAAAAAAAAACAAAAAAAAAAAAATCCCCCAGTGTTTTTCTTCTCAGCTCACTAGATTTCAAAGTGCTGCCATCTGCTGGCGGGATCTTGCTTTTAGAGCAATAGCAGCTGTTTGACACCAGGTGGCAGCACATGTCTTTAAAGAAGCCTGGCCTGGACATAGGAAAATGCAGTTTCCATTGATGGGGGTTGATGTTGTCACTGCACAACATCACTTGTGCAGTGATGTTGTCCAGTGATGCTCTGTTCAGTGCTTGAGAAGGTCAAAGCAGATTTTAATTCATCTTTATTCAGTTTGAAAAGCAAACTTGTGAGCATTTGAGAGGAGTTTCAGTTTCTGAGTCGCGTTTAAAGAGTTTCAGTCCATAAAATCTCAGTTAGCAGATAAGATCACCGCATCTCTGGAGCGATGCGCATGACCAGCACATTCGAAGCCGGACACACTCAGAGATCTTGTCTGTGACGGTTTACTCCGGTCGCTTCCGCCCGTTGGTGACCGAAACAAATTTTTCAAAAAAACGCATGACGCCGCCTGCTGATTCGCGTTGGCCGTGCTCTCTGGTGTTGCTCAGCGGGGACGTTTCTCTCTCGTGGACGCGGTTTGCGTTTCGTGAGCGACACAACCCATCAAACGCTGGCACTGCAGCCAACCACACACTGCCCCATTCTTTTATCCTGCCTCCTTCCCATTCACGGGCCCTTTTGTGTGGGTATCTGTCAGCGGTGTTGTCTGCAGGCAGGCCTCCATTGTGTCCAACCATTGCTCCTTATTGACACAGGGCCCCCGGTGCTCCATGTTCCCATGGCCCCCCGGCCCACGGCGGACGGAAGGCTGAAACCGGAGCCCCGGACCTGGGGAGAGTTTGTTTGCACTCCCCTTTCTCTCTCTCTGTCTCCCTCTCTCTCTCTCTCCCCCGGTGCTGCTGTAGTTTGTGTCCACAGGGCTGGGTGGCAGCGTGGAGCAAGTGTGTGTTTGCCGTGAGGGGATGTTTAGATTTGTGTGTGTGTGTGCGTGTGTGTAGTTTGTTTGACACTTAAATAAAGAGAGAAGACGGCTAATCATATGGTCACAGCTGCAGGGAAGCCCAGCTGCCACCCACTGCGCTGGTATGTAATATGAATGCGTGTCTGACGTTCTCAGCAACCCCACATGTGACAGTATGCAGGTCAAGAGGACAGCAAACATTAATGCAGGTCATTATTCCCCGATCGCTGCTTTTCTCCTCTGTGACCCGCCGTGACCTTTTACATGGTGGTGAAGGCTGGCAAATTTGGTTCTTTCCTCATAGCCGACGTTCAGGTGACGCAACTGAACTCCAGCTTTGTCAAGGTCAGCGTTCGTCGCCTGCGCAACGCCCTGAGCATCAGGGTCAGTCTGAAAAGATCAGACAAGATAGTTCATGCAAACGTTGCTTAAGTTGAAGGAGCAAATTTATCAGTTACAGGGAGAAACACGGTTCAAAATATGTAAATACTGAGCGTTAAGTGGAGTGAAACTGTGGAATAATTTGAATATTGGACAATGTCCAAACGTAAAACTGTCCAGATAATCGTAAACGTATCAATATTACCGGATATTAGCTTAGAATGTAAGTTTTGACATTGCGCTTCATGCATCTTCAAAAAAAATAAAGCCGAACAAGCAAACATGGCCGCTGCGCCTCGTCTGCGTGAAGCGGCCATGTTGGATCTGGGGCTTTTTTTCAGGAACCTCTCGGCTTTGGTTCCTGTTGTTGTTTCTTACGTGGAATTCAAATATCCACACTTCTGATTAGGAAAAGGCCCCCGACCGAGCGGCATTCATTCATTCATCCATCTATCCAGCCCGCGTGTAAACAACCAGGAAACACACGCTGTGTTGGTTTTGCTTTTCTGGCGTACTCGGCTGTGCAATCTTGGCAGGAGGATAGAAAATAAACACACACATGTTCACACAGACAGAAAGACATTAGCGTGTGAAAACGAAAGGGCAATTATGATGTGGAGAGTTTACTTGTGTGCGGTGTTGTGGCCTCTCTTCTGTTCTTTGTTCTGTCTCGTTTTTAGCCGGCCTGCACACACACTCGCACACACACGCACACGCGCAGCTCCACACTGGCTGTGTGCGTTAAATTGTTTGTTCCAGATATAAACCTGCCGCTGCTGGCTTCTGTCAGTCTTCCGTTTATGGGAGACAGAAATTTCTCGTTTGCATCTTTTTATAGCCACACTTATCTTTATGCCGTTGAGTCTGTTGATACGACCGCACACAGAGAGACCAGAGAGACGCAGAGAGACACAGAGAGACACAGAGAGACACAGAGAGACACAGAGAGACACAGAGAGACACAGAGAGACACAGAGAGACACAGAGAGACGCAGAGAGACGCAGAGAGACACAGAGAGACGCACGACGTCGTGTCTCTGCGTTCAGACTTTATTTCCAGGATGACACAGCTCCTCTTTCATGTCATGTTTTTCTGCATGTGTTCCTCAGGGTCGGCCTGCATCTGTTCAGAGCCGTGTGTTTGTTTATGAGCATCTGTTGGCTCACGTGTGTGTGTGTGTGTGTGTGTGTGTGTGTGTGTGTGTGTGTGTGTGTGTGTGTGTGTGTGTGTGGGAGGCCTCATGTGAAAACGGGTACACACACCGTGCCTTCTCAGCGTGTGTCCCCACTCGTCTGTTGTGTTAAGGACAGCCACGTGTGTGTGTGTGTGTGTGTGTGTGTGTGTGTGAGTGAGTGTGTGTGTCTAGGCGAAGGTGCTGGTTCCCACAGCTCAGATCTAATTCGGCTGTAACTCAATCTCCGTGTGAGTGCCGCTCCTCCAGTGCTCTCCTCTCCCTCTGGAGTGTGTGTGTGTGTGTCTGTGCTCACGCGTGTGCGTGTGTGTGTGTGTGTGTGTGTGTGTGTGTGTGTGTGTGTGTGTGTGTGGGTGTGTGTGTGTGTGCGCGTTTGGGAGATGTTTCCCCTCTCAGACCCCTCTGGATCAGTTTACTGTGTCAACGCCAGGAGCTTGACGGCAGCAGTGTAAAGTCACATTCACACACTCGGACATATATTGGCGGCCATAAAGGCGGCTCAGACTCCCTGTGGCAAGCTTTCAGCCATCTGCAGGATGATCCCGTTTCAACAGTCAGATTGTGTTCGGACTGCTTCTTGCAGAACTTAGACAGAAGCAGTCCGAACACACTTTGTCATGTGTGTCATGTTTTATGACGCTACAATACAATCGCTGACTAAAAGGTAGTTTTTCTGAATCGTTCTCCATCTCTCTTTCTCTCTCTCTCCAATTCGACTCTAAACCCTTTCCTTATCCCATGTGACAAAAACATGATGCTGCCACCACCGTGCTTCACCGTTTTCCTCAACACTCTGCACTTTGCATACGCCCTTAAACTTTGCGTTTTAAGTTTCATCTCACAAAGCTCCTTTCGTCCACGTTTTCCTGACGCAACTTGTGACGAATTGCAAATCCATCAGGTCTGCAGGCTTGCATTTATGCCGCACACTTGCGTTGAGATTCAAAGATATCAGATCTGTGTAAGGAAGTAACAAATCACCTTAGCTCGTAAAATTAAATATGTTTAAAATAAAACAGTGACACAAGGTTGGGGGGGGAGGGGACACATAAACTACAATTTAGAGATTATTTTTAGGGGCGGATTTATTGTGACTAATTTGTGCTTCAAAATCCACATCTTCTCCATCACCGTTTGAGTCTAATTAATTCTGATTCATCTGTTGAGTTAGTTTTTAACGTCATGAAGGCGCCGATGCTGGAGAGACGAGACCGAAGTTCTCGAGTTCAGAAAAACGCAGCAAACTGTTGCCACGCAGCAAACTGTTGCCACGCAGCAAACTGTTGCCACGCAACAAACTGTTGCCACGCAACAAACGGGTTTCAGTTCCTCAAAACGACCTGAAACACACCAAGTTTCAGGTCAGGTTTTGACTAATCCCATCCATTGCTGAAAGCAGACGAATCTGCACAGACGTTGCTTCCGTCTCAAACGCCTCCTCTTCCCCGCCGCGCGTTTAAAAATGCTCCTCGTTTACTTCATTCACAGGACAAAGAGGAAATCACCTTAAATATAGTGACGCCTGTTTTTTTTTTTTTGTTTTTTTTTACAAATCTCTCCCTTCGAGACGATTCCAGGTGTTTGGGCAACATTTCCTCAGCTGACGCAGACACACAACTGGACTTTTTTTTTACAGCTGTTCCCATGACAGATGTCTCCTCCGACGTGGTTGTTGAAGTTACGCGCAGCTATTTCCAGCATTCATCAGAGAACATGACGTGAGGCCGGATGAAAACATCTCTTCCAGTCCTCGGGTTCACCTCGAGCAATCAGCCTCGCTTCCTTAAAAAATAAAAACAGTGTTAAGACTTGATTCCAGCTGCTTTAAAAAGGGTCGACACATTGCCGGGTTATTTCTAATTAATTGCATTATTTGGTTGAGACATGAAACATTAAAAAAACCCTGCAGGTTTGTAGTAAAAGTGGCTCCTCTTTCCACCTACGAAATCGGTTAAAACACATGTGTCAAACTCAAGGCCCGGGGGCCAAATCCGGCCCGCCGTAGCTTTTTATGTGGCCCTCCACAGACTAGATTAAACACTATGTTATGTTATCAATCATATCAATGCAGTTTTTATCTGTTTACTGCCAATTTATATCAATCAATCCCTCCAGTTTCTTGAGAATTTAGTTGATGTATGATTATAGTCCATGAAATAAATAAATAGTTGCATTTATTATTAGTCCCTGAAGGGACTGAAAAGATGTTCAATAATATTATGTAATTTTAAGAATTCATTGACATATTAACAGTTTGTGAACAGGTTTTATCTACGCATTCTGGCACAACCGGCCCTTTAAGAGCCTTCATGATCTTGATTTGGCCCAAAACGAAAAATATTTTAACACACGTGAGATAAATAATCAAATGTTGGCTACTTTTGTGTGATAGTAATAATAATTCTGATTAAAAAAAATAAAAAATAACAATGTAGATAAGATTAAAAATAATTATAATTTTAAAAGTGATGCGATCTTAAAACAAAATGGCCGGACTGGGCAGTGTTTTGGCAGAAAGCAGGTCTGAGACACTCCCACCATTTACACTCTTCATGTCACATTATGGAGGCTTGCAATAATATATTTATCATATTCATCACACTGCTGCAGGACATGTAAAATCCTTTTTTCCCGCACTTTATTTAATCAACCTGTTCATTTTGGTTTGTTGTTATTATGAAAAGTTGATCGTTCTATTCAACAACGATTTGAAAACCTTCTGCGCAGCCAGCGAGACCAAAACAAGCTCCTCCGTTTGCGTTCCTCTGTAGGTGTTTTTTAGAAATGTCCATGTTCCGGAGGTGAGCATTTGCATGTCGTTTCAGCGGTTGGAAAACCTGGAGGCACGTCGGCAACGTGAGCCGGACGCCGAGCAGCAGCCGAGAGGAGGCGAGCGCTTCCTTCGGCCTGCTGAGGAGACGAGGCGAGGAGGCGAGGAGGGAAGGCAGCGAGGGAGCGGAGGAGACGGCTTCAGACAGAAAACAAACTCAAACAGATGTGAGCGAGTGTGTGTGTGTGTGTGTGTGTGTGTGTGTGTGTGTGTGTGTGTGTGTGTGTGTGTGTGTGGGGGTGTGTGTGTGTGTGTGCGCGCACTGGGGGGAAACCACCATCACGAGGGACTGGGCAGGCTGGTTGGGAGTGAAAGTCTGTGTGAACAGTGAGAACATGTTTAAGTGAAAACAAGTGTGCGCATTTGTTTACGTGTGTGTGTGTGTGTGTGTGTGTGTGTGTGTGTGTGTGTGTGTGTGTGTGTGTGCGTGCGTGCGTGCGTGCGTGCGTGCGTGCGTGCGTGTGTGTGTGTGTGTGTGTGCAAATGCCAGAGCCTCCAGAGTTTCAGTGTTCAAGTGTTTATGCTGCGGTCACTGAGGTGAACACAGAGCTTTTTTATCGCTGCGTTCATGAAGGCTTGTTTGCGTATTGGTCTCTAAGTGGACGGCTCTCAGAGCAGAAGGAATTGGTTGCCGACTGTGGACGTCCTCATCCATTCCTAATGACACAATAATAACACCAGCAGTTCGTCATAGTCACAATCAATACTAATATTAATAATAACTCATGTCACAAATAAGATATGACGCAAAAATATGGTTAACATGTAAGAAAACATCTTAGAAAATTGTTTTTTTTATTATTATTATTTAGCTTTGTCCTTATTTCCATTATATATTTCAGACCTTTAGGACGATTCCTAACATCTTGATGTGTTACTTTTTGCTTACTGGACAGACGAGAGCACATTTGGAGCCGGTAGCAGATTCGTGAATTTGCCCACCAGCACTTCCTCATTTTAAAAGAGCACAGAAATGATCCTATAACAGCAACCAGTGACATCTGTACAGAATGTTCATCCAAACTTTAGAAACTGCAGTTTTCTTGCCAAAAAACAAACTGAACTCTGAGGGTTTTTTTGTTGTTTTTTTTTTAAACTAAGCATCGCTGCAACAAGACCAAAGCTGCTCTGATCATTTCAGTTTCTAATCCTTTAAATCTTTTGTCAGCTTTAGCGATCAATTATTGTTCAGCGACATCTCTTGACGCTGCATCTCCGTTCTTCTGTGTTTTTTTTTTTCTTAAGGCACACACCATCTGTAGAGTTAACCATCCATCAAGTCGATATTTTTGTTTTTGAAGCCTGTTAAGGATGGATAGACAAGACGTCTCCCTGCTCTCTGCGTTCAGATATGACACGAACCCGACATCCTGCTGTGATATTCCCGGCCTGTTTGTGGGGCAGCGCTGCGGCAGCTAACAATGACGAGAGCCAAGATGTCTGCTCGATTGGTTTTTCAAAGACCTACTAAAGAGATCCTTGTCCAGCCTCGCCGGCTCCCAATTGTGTTTGTGTTTTTTTTTTTTTTTTTTTTTTGTGTGTGTGTGTGTGAGAGAGCGAGCTCGAATCCCCAGGCCTGGTTCCCCCGGGTCACCAAGCCCTACATTCAGACCAGTGTTATCTGCATGCCACTGCTTCCTGCTGCTGCAGCAGCTGCTGCTGCTCACAGCAGAACCTTTCAAATGACCCAGCAGAACAATTAAAGAAATGAAAGGTGAAGAACATTCATCCCGCTAGAACGATTCGACAATGATTCGAATCGGTGTTCACGTCTACATTGAAGCATTAACGCTGATTTCCTCTCGTGCACCAGCTTGAGAAATCCTACAAAATGGACGATGAGTTCATTCCTACCTGTTAAAAATGTATATATTTTTTTTTTAGGCACTATAAAAACAATGCATTTTAACATCCTTATAAGTTCATTAAACACTAAAAAGTGTTGTCTACCAGCTGAATATTTTTGAACACTCTCAGGTTAATGTGTTTCAAATCAAACCGAGTGAATGTTTCTTATTTACCTGCAGACGAAAGTGAGACAAAGACAGGAAAAAAGAAAAAAAAAAATCATCTACTTTGACTGACTTTCGTCGAAACCATAGAGGTGAACCAGATATGCCCGTAATCTAATTTTCCCCGTCGTATTTACCATGCCGGGTTTTTTGTTTGACCGTGCGGCTTTGAAATTCGCTCCCAGTGTCTCCAAACACGCGACGTCACAAGGTGTGCTCACGTGTCGGAGACATTCGGGAGGATTTACATTGGAAACCGTCGGCTGAAGTCAGAAAGCCGCTTGAAACAAAGTTTGCTTATCTTTTTTTTTTTTTTCCCCCCTTTTTGTCCGAGAGACATAGCAGGGAGAAAAGATAACAAACTTTCGACTAAACATTGAGTCACTCGTTTACGCGTCAGAAGCTTGTTCCTCCTCTGAAGCGTCTAATCCAAGCCAGCTGTTGTCATCTCAACTCCTTATTTACATTTCTGCTATCGTTCTTTGCGCAAATCTCAATGTTCTTGTAATCTCCCAATTTCATTTATTATTTTTTTTTTTTAATCCAAGCTTTATTTCACGAAAAGTCCCTTTTTGACAAGTTGCGTACAATTAAAATGCTGCATTGAGCTACACATCCAGATAATAATGTTTTTAAAGAAATGTACTCGTTTACTCGCACGCTTATACCCAACTCGACCTCTCCCTACGAATTAATATCAAAAGGATCAGGAACTATATGTCTTGATGCACGGAGGTGGAGTAGTGGTGACCCGGGATTGTCGGTCAGCTGAGGGACGCCGTGCGGACACTCGGTCCTCTGTTTGTCTGACGTATTCTGGATCCAATGTGATGAACTCAATGGCTGGAACGAATTCTACCTGCAGCGACGAATCAGAATGATAATAGAAAAACTGGCAGAAAAAGAGGATAATGAAGATGTTGCAAGGAAAAGTCGAACTATTGAGCAGAGCCTGATTTAAAGGCTCAGGCAGAATGAATGAACTGAATTGTCATGAAAAGAAGATCTAAAACATAAAACCTCATTCGCTTTGGCTTCGTCTTTGCTCAGTAAATAGCAACAGTTTTGTTGTGTTTTCTTAACGTGAGGTCACAATCATCAAAATCTGTTTTTTTTTTTTTTTTTTATGCATAAACACGGCATGTGTTTTTTCCAAAAAGAAAAAAAAAAACCAAAGAAAAACATTGTGGGAAACAGCATCAAGCTTATTTCTGTCTTTCTCTTTTTTTCTTGAGCATACAGTCTCTGACACGGACACGAGACAAATCTGGAAACAAGAACACACCAATCGTCACGACTACCATTTCCCCTTATCGTGGCTGTCCCAACCCTTCCCTTACATTATCACACAGCCCGAGGCCGACTCACATTCAGCACTTCCTATCCCCCCCATGATCGTCCATTTACCGTTCAGCTCCCCGCTATCAATTACCACCATCACCATTATTACCCCCGACGTCCCCACTTCAAAGGCCGCATCAAAGCCGGGTCATCAGGGAGAACTTTCACTTGGGATTGGGATTTTATTTTGAAGTTTTCATGTACAAAAAAAAAAAAAAACAACAACAAAAAAACAAAAACAGCAAACAGCAGAGATAGCTGTTTTAACTTTGGCGTTCGTTTTCGTTCCAAAATCAGTTATCCGCTGGTGGAAGTGTGAGAACATTTCTTATCTAGAGATGAAGGTTTGGATTTACAAAAACCGGGACTCTTTTGTTCTATTTTTGCATTTTTTTTTTTTGTTTGTTTGTTTTTTTTTTAGGGGGGGCAAATTTCTGTTTTTTTAATCATCAAAAGAAAAAGTAAAAAGGTAAAACTGAAAGAATCTGAAATAGATTTTCACGTCCCTGGAAAGTATTTGTGTTTAATTTCCATATATGCTCACATTTAAGCTTCCTTTAATAATCAAATATTCATTTCGAAATGTTTTCTGAATCGATGTGTTTGCTGCTCTCTGACCTTTTGGTCTCATCTGAAACATGTGAGATTTTTCTCTCATCACAGAAAACACCAGAGCCAACACCAAGTCGTATGAAATGTTGCAGTTTTTTTTCTTTTTAGGACTTTCAAATGTTTGTGTAACAATTTTGCTCTTTTCAGTCTTCACACTCCTCTCAGATGCTGCAAACGTCCCCCAAACATTGCAGATGTCACTTCAGATTAATCGTCTTAAGCTGAAGAATAAGATAAATTATTAAACACGCTGTTTGAATTTTTCCCGACACATGAGGAGTTCAGTTTAGTCAGACTGGACTCCTCTCGTTTTAGGTGTCACCGGGTTGCAGATTTAATGCAATCCTGCTTTGCGGCTAAATTCTAAATATTGCTCAGATTATATTTTAAGACAGATTTCACATCTCTTGATCTCCAAAAGCGTCATCTTTTGGAGATCAAGAGATGACGCGTCTAATAATTGCGTCTATTAGTCAAGTGCTTTTTTTTTTTTTTTTAAATCATGCAAAAGAAAAGAAAGAAAAAACAAAAACGCACCGTTTGAGTCTGGGGGCCGGTGGCTTCATGTGTGGGGATTTAAATTGGGCTCCCACTTAAAACCACATTTAAGCATCATCTGGGTGAACACAGACAAGAGAGAAGCGCTGTCCTTGTGTGTCTCCGGCTGTGTCTGTCAGGATGTGTGTGATGTTTAAGCAGGGGGGGGTAATTATGTCAATTATATCATCGACACACACACACACACACACACACACACACACACACACACACACACACACACACACACACACACACACACACACACACACGCACGCATTCACGCCGGCCTGCCTGTGCTCTCCATTTGTTCCCTTTTGAAATATTAATCACAGTCAGCTGCCGATTTGACAGGGAAAGGATGCCGAACATGAGGCTCTCCACGCCACACGCAGTCACTCTCGGATGTAAACTTGCGCCTCAGACACATATGTATGCACACACACACACACACACACACACACATGCACAAGCGAATGGCTGCCTCTGTGAAAGTCTCAAAGCTGTCCTCGGCCTCTCTCGCCTGTGCATCTGCGGCTCCGAGGCTCCCAGCTGTCAGAAGGATTAGAAACAATCGAAGGACGGCTCTGGAGGTCGGCGCGTCCTTTGACCCGAACCTGATGGGACTACAGATGCATTTGGTTCTCTTCTGTAACCACACAGCAAGTTTTCCTCTGTCTGTGGCGAACCACTGAACACATCAGTGGGTATTGTGAAACCGTATCGCTCTGGCGCCGGACGCTTTTCTCTACCTGACTCAAGTGACGCGTCCTCTTCAATGTACAAGCTCTCACTTTGGTGCCTTGACTACATATAGGATTTTAATATTCATATTTTTATGGAGGCATTTCTAAGTTTATAGAGGTTAATGAACATAAGGAGGGCTTGAAAAGCATGCTCTCTTATTTTTCCACTTTTAAAACAAATGCTGAGAAAAGTGGGACTAATTTCTGCCATAGGGACACAAAGTCAAAGACTGGCAATACGGGTTAATGATGATTTTAAAAGGAATCCACCATAGCAAACATCGGATTTTATTACAGTTTCTTTTCTTTTTAAATTAAATTCAAACATTTTGAAAAGCTTTTTGTACACATCTACCTGGAGTAGCACCGTATATCCTGCAATTTTGGAAAAAAAAAACTGATGTCGCAAGAGAGAAAGAAGGAAAGAAAGAGCAAAATACATTTTTTTTCCTACCTCCGAATACAAAATATTTTCATCCAGATGTTTAAAGAACTAATGAAGACGTCTTCGCGTGAGGCGGGTTGGCGGTGACGCCACGAAGGACGAGTTTGATCCCACGGCAGGTGACTCATTTTTTTTTATTGGACGTTGTTTGCAGTGTCGCCTTACCAAACCTTTCAACGTACGACTGAAGTACAAAGCCATCATGTTTGGGGCAAATCTTGTGAGTTGCAGAAAGATGAACATTGTTGTGGCTTATAGTGCACGTTAAAGACACAAAGTGGCAGTGGACATGAGTGAAGTGGTTTTTGACATCATTGGGTTTTTGTCAGGTACGCATGGTTTCACTTACTCTAACGTCAAACTGTCCTTGAAGTCGAAGCTCAGATCTGGGAACGACGTCGCTCCCAACTTGAATGTGTTCTGGTTGCAGGCTGAGGAAACACAGCAGGGTTGCTCTCTGTCGTGCTCAGTGGTCAGGCTGCAAAATATAAACAACAAATAAGCAGCAAATGGACAAAATAGGCAAATTAAAATGGACTTACCTCCACTCTGCCAATCGAAGCAGTAGAGGAACACGAAAAAAACCCCCAAGATTTTACAATACTAAATTAAATGAAATTGCACCAGACTTGTATATGACTGTCAGGACACCCTTGATATTTTTGATCTCAAGGAGTTTTATCCTTGTTTAATTAAGATTGAAAAAGAAGAATATAGCACTTTCAACCCTCAAGGGGTTCTCAAACATGATCCACAATAAAAGCGACTATTTTGTGCTGCGTTTTTATATATTATTATGTTTTTATAAGTACTACTTTAGGAAGATACAAGCCATTTATTTCTGCAACTTCAGAAATAAACTTGGAATCTTTTTCTGGATTCTAAGTTTGTTCTAATTCCTTTTCTGGGTTGCAAGGTAATTGTAAGTGCTCCATAGTTGATCATTTATAAGCTGGAAGAAATAAACTCACAAGCGTTTGGATCCACAGCGACTAGAAATCGAGGCGCTTTTGCTGCGTTCCTCTCATCAGACGTATTTAGTCTGGATTCAGGATTAGAAAACGGGCAGAACGGCGCGTCCAAATCCAAATCTCTGATTTCCCAGTCAAAAAAAACAAAACAAAACAAAAAAAAACTCTATAAAAATACGTCTTTTAATCTCGGCTTTGAAAGGTGATATTCAGCTCTTCTGTTTTCCTGGCGCAAAAGGAGCAAAATGTTTTTATTTTAACAAAACAATTTCGTACATGCTCAGCCGGAATCATATAAGCCGACCGTAAAGTCGTTTTAAAATGTAAAATCTAAGAAAATCACAAGACTTTCTCCAACCAAGCATGACCTTTTTTTTTAAAAAAAAAAAAAAAAGAACCAGCCCTGCCGTTCATGAAGTGCACAGCAGCTTGCATCGAGCTGCGGTAGGAGGATGCATCTCTTTAAGGTGGAGCAGCTTGACGGAGGACTCTGGTGCACAGACTGTTGCAGGAAGTGACATGGGAACAATCAGAGTTGTTTAAATCAAGGGTCTCACCACCATGCTGCTCCACCAGGGCCTGGGGGGAACGGGGATCTGGATACTTTACATTCCTACGGCGACTGAGGACTGTGAGAACATAAAGAGAGAGGCAGAAATATTTCCAGGTCTTAAATAGCTTTGTGTGGGTGCGACACACAAAATGTGTGTGTGCGCCTCGCTCTGATATACTGTAGGGCTTTCTTTTGGGTGTTTTTTTTTTTTGTGTGTGTGTGCACTTTGTCAATCCACTGTGTTTTTTAGTGCATCTTCCCATCAATGTGTAATCATAAACTATTGCTCAGGAGGACCTGCTGGAGTCCTAGCAGCTGAAAGTGCCCACTTTCCCATGCTGTCAGGGATTAAAGGTCACCTTGCAGCCACCGCCGCAGTTGTCACGGCCCCTCGCACACAAGGCCTCTCCTGTGTGGCTATGTGCGTAGCTGGGGGAAAAAAAACAATAAATAAATGAGAGGACGAGAAAACAAGTGGGCAAAAGGACGGACTTGCAAATGCCTTTGTACCTCGTGGACTTTTTCACATCATACGAAATTCAGTCGAAGGGTTTCGACAAGGGACAGCAAACGTGCGAAAGGTCAGACAAGACCAAAACGAGCAACGTTCAAACTGCTTCGTGCGGTGAAACTCCGTCACCGCGAATCGCCTTGAAAACACCAGGATGGGGGGGACGACATGACGGTGGAGGCAGCTTCATGTTGTGGGACGCTTGTGGTTTGATTTGATGGCCAACCATGAAGAATCTGTCAGAGGGGTCAGATTCTAACCCCCTAACCCTAACCCTACCCCCTAACTCCACTGAAGTGCCACTGACCCCAAACATTCAGTCACAGAAACAATGAAACGGTTCAGATTAAAGTGCACTCATGTGTCGGAGCGGCTCAATCGAAGTCCAGACATAAAGTTAGTTGAAAATCGGCGCGAAGCAATTGCAGATTGATGCTCAGTCTGACGGAGCTTCTGTTATTTCGCAGAGGAAGACTTCCTAGTGGTGGTTTATCAGTGAAATGAGCTGAGCAGACGGAGCTAGCAGGTATTGCTAACACATAGAGCTTATGGGTGTCTGCTGGCATTCCTTGTGTTATTACAATGAATAGCTGTGTGTGTGTGTGTGTGTGTGTGTGTGTGTGTGTGTGTGTGTGTGTGTGTGTGTGTGTGTGTGTGTGTTGATATATGACCCTGTACATGCACCCCACCACCTTCCTTGCACTTTTTTGAACTGCTCGCATTCGGATTTCGAAGCTTCCTGCTTTTCTTCCACACAAAAATACGCCCAGCCTTCATTTGTTTTCCTTGCTAGTTTTGTTTTATGATCACATCTCCACTCTAGGGGTAAAAAAGAAAGAGAAAAAACTCCAACCCAGGAGAGGCCTGAAGCACACATCACTGACTCAGTGTCAGTTCTTGACACTGAGCACTTGAACTCTTTTGTCGTTTCTCTTTCCGTTCTGTTTGGGAGCGACTTGAGGGGGGGTAAACCTGTGCAGGTGCAGCTGAGGTTTCGTTGGTGGCTCTGTTTTCCCAACCCGGTGGATCCAGCTGCGTGTGGGATGACGCATAGGATGAGGTTCACGCCTCCCTTTATCCTCCGTTAAGCTCCTCTAGGAGTCAGGAGCAAAGTGCTGCAGCTTTTGATGTCACTTTTCCACCCAAAGGGTAAAACATCCAAGCTTTCGCCGCCGTCGCCTCGACTCCTTTTGTTGCTACAAACGAGCTCTTGAAACAGGCAGAAACTGTTTTCTTTGGAACGGAGTTCAGATGAAAACGTACATCGCTGCGGGCTGCGTTCAGCCCATCAAAAATAATTGCTCGAGCATAATACGGCCTTTGATAATTTGTTGCACAAAAAAAAAAAAAAAAGTGTGGCAGCCTCAAGGCATGATTTATCTCTTTATCAAAGCCGGGCGCTGATGGACAGCTGTCTTTTGGCAGCTAAGCCCCACCGCATGTCAAAGCGAACAGAGGATTGTTACATGGCAGGAAGGCAGCTTCTGCGTCTAAATGCTTTGGTGTTAAGCTGTGTTGTAATCCCAGGGCATTTAACCGTGATCCGGCTGGATTTGGGCTGTTAAAGTTGAGCGGCGGCGCAGGTGTCGCCCGATAAGACCTGGGATACACACACATTATTATTATGAAAGAGGACGGGACGGGGGCCGAGTGCAAAGGAGAAGCGGCTTAATGAAAGTTTTCTTCTTCTATTCTCTCTTTTTTTCCCATACGAATAAACAATGCAGAAGACTCTGTAGTTGATTGTAGCCTGTTTTAGATTTGCTGAATTCAGTGATTTGTTTCAAGCGTTACAAACTTCACCATGTGTTTTCTTGTAATTCTACGTGATGGACCAGCACAATATTGCCCATAATTGTGTAGTGGAAACTAAACAGTTCAAATTTTCTATGTAGTTTCTAAACTAAGAAGTCTGACTTGCATTTGTTTTCTAATTAAAACTCTGTGGAGCAAACAGAGAAACGGTGTGTGCAGGAGATTGACGTTCCACGCCGCCCTCAACATGCAACCCATAGAAAAGGCTGATGGTGGCAGCATCATGATATAGAGTTTTTTTTTAACCAGTAAAGATTTAAGAAGCCATGTTTCTGTTTTTCTTGTAAATGAAAAAACACTGCAGAAAAGCAACTTCTGCAGTCGTTTTACGGCATCGTGACTTAAAGAAAACACAACAAAAGAGGCAGTTTCTCTATCAAACTGTAGACATTTTTCATAGATTCAAGCGAAGAAATCAGAGCAACAAAACGCCAAACGAGTTCCCTACGTTGTCTTTTATGTACCAACCCAGAACCAGTCCTTTACTTTCGGCGCCTCAGACTGGACTGCAAGGTAGAAAAACTTCAGAAACATCGTGGGTCTATCGATCAAGGCTTTCTCAAAAAATTAGGTTTAGCTTTTTAAAAAATGAAATGTGACGGTTCCATCATTTAGACAACTCTAAGACACAAACTCACACCTGGTATTTGGTTCCAATGTGGTGAAAGATGTGTGTCTGTTTCTGAGAAACAATGAAACGTCCTCATACGAAATATTTCAACTTGCTTACTGAAACGTCTAAGGAGCCGATTGTTTTCATAAAATCTGCTGACATTAAAATGCTCAGATCTTAATTGAATTGACCTAAATAGTTTTCTGAAGTCATTGTCTCACACTGTTTCCCATTAATTGTGGTTCTCTCTGAGCCATTTAACTCCTGTGAATTTTGGCAGCTTGTGATCCCCGATCAAACCAGAAAACACTTTCAGCAACCTCCTGCTAGCTGCGAGCGTTTATTGGAGTGTCGCTGCACGTCCTAGACTTTAAGTAAAAACATCTACTTTTGAAAACAAGCATCCTTTCGCTGCAGAAAAGATGCATGTACCCAGTTATGTTACCGCAAAGGAACAAAATAATCAGCATCCTCCTATAAAGCAACTTAAAAACAGAACACAATAAAACAATCCACCAAAAAAAAAAAAAAACATCAAACGTGATACAATACAACAATATAAATGGAGCTTTACAAGCCAGAAAGTGTTGAATTTAAAGAGAAAGCACAAGGGGAAACTGTAACCCAAACTCAGCAGATCTTCAGACAGATTAAGCATTTTGTTTTGAAATGTTTACTGTTGTGTTTCTTGAAACACAGTAAACATATCAATATATGGAGGGACTATTGTGTTTTGTTTTCATTATTTTTGTCAATAAGCCCATAAAATATTCCTCTTTTTTTTTTTTCCATGAAATCCAGTCGAACGTTAACGTCTTGTGATGCCGATCAACATCAAGCTGCCGTTGCAACATATTTTAAGGTCGCTTCCGTTTAAAGATGCTTTTTAAATTGGTTATTTTCATATTTAAGTTAATATAAACAGTCACGTAAAAGCTAATTAATATAATTCGTGACATTGAACATCCAAACACTTCATGCACACTTTCAGTCTACGTCAGCTTTCCTCCTTCAGAGATAAAGAAACCTAATTCTGTTCTCTTGTGAAGCTGCAACACCGGATAAAACATCAAACCTACTTTTCCACACAAGCAACGTGTCTATTTACGTGATTTATTCTATCAAGTTTTACGACCCTGTCTAAATCGATCACGAATTACAGTCGCAGACAGTCGAGGAGGAAAAGAAGATGAATAACAGCTGTAAAAAAAAAAGAAGAAAAAAAAGTGAAATGTAAGAGAAACTGAGAAGACAAAAGCATAACAAAGGACAGACGTCTCCTTCCTGTCGCTTTGTGTGTGTGTGTGTGTGTGTGTGTGTGTGTGTGTGTGTGTGTGTGTGTGTGTGTGTGCGTGCGCGTGTGTGTGTGTGTGTGTGTGTGTGGAGAGCGATAATCTCGTGTTGTGACACTGACGGAGTCCGTCGCTCCCTCCTTCCCACAGGTTGGAGGGATGAGGAGAACAAAGCAGCCGGGAGGAACCTGCGTCGGATTGGACTTTCATCAGGAGGGAACCGGAGCCTGCAGCCGAAGCGCCTGCAGCCTGAGCCGCTGACGGAGCCGCTGTCCCACTGAGTCTGACGGAGGTCACACATTAACACTCGCCATGTATTATACTTCACTTGTTTTTAATGCAAACGTTCCACATGACTTCTAATCAGGTCCTGACTTTATCCAAACATCACTTCCCATAACCCGTCTGATGTTTTACGTTTCAACCTTCATTTTGTTGTTGTTGTTCGGATGAATCTGAGCAGCGGACATGGCTGCTGCTTGTTCACTGCACGTCATGTGATAGTCTGCAGCAGCACACGAACCACCAGCGAAGTTTCTCAGGATTTCCCACTGAAACGTCCCAGAAATAAGCCAACAAACTGTGAGACTGCAGCCGCTCTGCGGGGCTTTCGCAGACGCACAGGGCTTTTTAAAGAAGCGGGGCTTCCCGAGGCGGTTTGTGAGCCCAGACACACACCGTTCGCTCACGCACACTCGCCGTGGTACGTCAAGGTCAAGGTTGTCTGGGGTAAAACACGAGTCACGCGGTGAGACGCTTGCGGCCCCCCGAGGGCCGACTCGCTCTGAAGTTCAGACGTTCTCATTTGTGAGCGGGATTAAGGCGTGTGTGATGAGGGGAAAGTTTCGAGAGTGTGTGTTTATCCGAGAGAGTGTGTGTTTTGTTTAGGTGAGACGTGCTTGGCCGTGGAAGAGCCGTGGCGACTGTAATTAGACAGAAATCGTTTATCACAGTGTTCTCATCACCTACGTCCCGAATTCTCCCGTCTTCCGAGAGTCCTGCCTTTCCCGTGTCTCTGTGTCTGCGTGTTGGACGGAGACTACACACTCTCCCCTCTGTCCCCCTGTCTCCTCCTCTCAGCCAGTGAGTCTGGGACCCGAAGGAAAAGGCCAATTATAAAAAACCCCTCTCTTCATCTTTGTTCTGTGGGCATAAACCACTTCTTTGCTTTTTTGTTTTCATTCTTTCCCCTTCTTTGGCTTTCTGACATTCCTCGTCCATTCCCACCGTCCCCACGCTCCACCCCGTTACTCATGCACACATGCAAGCTCACTCTTTTGGCTCAGGCCGACTCGCTCTCTTTTTTTTCTTTTTTTTTTTTTGTCCCAAGTTTTGTAAGCGACAGTTCCCAAAGTCTTAAAATAGACTTCCTGGTCCTTCATCAGCACCGTATCTTATCATATTTGAAAGAAAAGCCGGGTGGGGTTGATGTCAGACTGGCTGTTGTCGGAGCAACAGCTTCATCCCACTGCTGATATGATGAAGTCATGAGTTTTTTTTTTTCAGAAACTTTTTCTTTTTTTTGTAGACAAAAGTGAAGACAAATGTTTCTGTTATTTTCAGTTTTCTAATTCTCATGACTTTAACATATGTTTCCGATAGAAAAACAAAATCCCATATGTTTGACGTTATTTTTGTGCATTTTCTCCTACATCCCTGCAGAAATGTTTGACAGATCGAGCTAGAATAATTGGATCAGGGAAACTAGAACTGGTGGTAAGTAGACTGTTATGCTGCAGAGAAATTTTGAAACTGCACAAACGAAATGAGATGCAATACTTCCATTTTTGAATCTCCTATGGCCTAAATATAAAAAAGTGTCAATAGGTATGATAGTATTGTGCTGCAGAAACCACTTGCTACTTCATTGTTGGCTGTGCAGGAGGCTCCGTGTCTGCTTTTCAAAGATGCACGGTTATATGATTGCGCGTCTGTTTGCAGCCATTTTCACTTGTGAGTGTAAATATTGAGTTTGGGGAGGGCGTGACCAGCTCCAGTTTATTTGGCTCTAAAACAACGAAAATAGGCAGAACTGAGCATCATAAAATCTAAAGATCTAAAAAGGATTTTGTGCAAAACATGTTTCGTATCGCCCCCAGACCTATCCTAACCTGTTCAAGGAAGCATTGTAGGTCACATTTATCTTTATAATTGCACTGGATGCACTTATGGGAACGACAGCTGCTGATTTTAATTGTGGACTGTTTTCTTTATATTGAATAACTTCCAAATCGCCAAGACAAATCCTACCAGATCAATAAACTGCTGCGATTATTTCCAAAGGCCTCAGAGAGCTCTTTGGGTCTCCTCATGGTCTTCCACAGACAGGAGCGCACCAAACCCAATGTGTTCGGTTTAAACAGAGCAAAACTCTGTTTAGACGCTAAAATAGGTCACGGAAAGTGAGACTTTAAAGGGGGGGAAAAAAGCTAGCTCCTCCAATGTCATGCTTTCAGCTGCTCTTTAACCTTCTCAGACAGACTGTGACTCAAACATGTTCATGCTGGATAAGTTAGTACACACTTTCTGTTTCTCTCTCCCACACTCAAGAGTCCGTCGTGGTCTTCCACCCGCGCACAAACACTCACACATGGAAAAGCCAGAATCGCTGCTTAGTGTCCGGCTCTGGGCGGTGTTCCCATCCCTGTGGCCTTTCCCAGCACAGACAATGCTTTGTGTCCCACAAAGGAAGCTCTCATCCAGGCTCTGGGGCCCTGTTTGGCCCTCAGTGGCCCCCTCCCAGATCCCAGAAAGCCCCCCCCGTCCCCCCCCCAAAACACCCCACCGCAACCTGCTGAGGTGCCAAGAGGAACATCTGTGTGACTCAGCCGAGGAGACGTTGCAGAAGTTCTCACACGGAGGGGAAGAGTGTTACTTGTATCCGTCTGTGAGTGAGTTTTGTCTCCGTGCGCTAGTGTGTGTGTGTGTGTGTGTTTCTCTGTTCATGTGAGCACAAGTCCTCGGGTCCTGGGAGTCTCCGAGTGCAGATAATAAATGGTGTGAGAGGAAAGAGAAGCAGAGAGTGTAGCCAAACTTTTCCAGTCAATGAACCACGTGTCCAAGCGGCCGCCCTGCCAAGCGAAGGCTCTGAAACGGGGTCACGCGAACGAGAACAAACAGCTGAATGAGGAGCGCAGGGAAGATGAGCGATTAGAGGGGAAACGGGGCTGAGGAGCTCGATTAAATCATGGATGTGATATTTTAAAGATGCTCAGATGAAAACGCTCCCATTCTAGTTGTCGTCCGGGTTTCCCAGAGACAAGCGACAATCAAAGATCGTCCGAATTACATAAAACATACGATCCCAGTAGTCACGACTCATGACTTTATTAGAGTTAGAGTCAATGTACACTGCATCAAATGAGCTACCGCAAGTGGAGACTAAGGCCTCTTTTAATCGCACAGGTTTGAACCCAGGATGTTTGGAGGCTTTTCGTTCTTTAAAATTCAAGAAAAAAAATAATGCAGTCGGCGCAAACGTTCTGCTCGGGTCCCTAGAAGGAGCTCTATTCTTGGAGACTTTCCTTTCTTGTTTTTAGACACTCCGACGCTGCAGCTGGGTCTCTGTCGGGTCCGCACCCTCATAAACACACAAACACGTAACGCTACTGAGTGCAGGAAGTGACATCACGCCGCGCTGGCCTCAATACAGGAAGCATGACGACAGTCTCTGAAGGACATGGGGGATGCAAGAGCTCTGCATAATCCACCAGCTGCTACTGCAGATCCCACACCCATCAACCCACGCACACACACACACGCACACACACACACACACACACACCCCCCCCCACACACACACACACACACGCAAAGCTGCTTTACAACAGTGTGAGAACTTAGTCCAGTTTGTTAAAATAACACATTTTATAACTTTGGCATAATTTTCTTCAATAGCTCAACTGCTCATTCGGGTCCAAATGTAAGTGTGGGAATGAGGTTGTTTTTGATCATCTGAAGTGTGGGAAAGCATCTGCATTGAGTCTCATCAGACGGGTATGGAGTCCACATCTATTTATTACCGCTTTTACTTTGTATTCACCACCTTCGAAGTTATGAACAGATTGGAAAGCCTTTTCCACCAGCTGTATCTCAACCCCACTTTGTCTTTCCACTTCAGATTTCTGTGAGCTTCCCTTCTTTTCTTCCAAAGCAAAAGGAAGACCCAACATAGAGAGAATAAAATTGTAATTAATAATTTTTTTTGTTTTGTTTTGTTTAACTTCCTTATGTTTTATTTGTACCTGGACAACAACACACCTGCAGAAACAAACCTGCATCCTTTACTCCCTGGTAATGCATGTAACTAACTGCACATCCACCCTGCTATTTATATCCTGATGAAGAACCGGACTGTTCAAGAATCAGATCCACAAACAGTGTTTATTTCAGAGAAATAGTGCCATGTGTGAATTATCTATTGGTTACCAAACAAACAGCGCAGATTTCAAAATACATAAATGTCTAATCTATTTCAACTCTGAGTGCTTTAAACAGCGAGTGTCTCTCTTTAGTGGTCAGAAGCAGGTTCCTTCCGGAAGAAAAATAATTCACAAAGCATGATGCTGCCGCCACGTCTCCCAATGTGGCTGACGTGTTGAGAGGTTTGCATGGAGAGCAGAAAGTTACAGATGGCGCCGTCCGGCCTGAGCACCATCTTCCACATCTACATCACGATTTGGGGACGAACGTCAACGGTTTTCTTTTTTCCCCATGTTTCGAGAAGAAGGCAAGAATTGTGGAATGTGCGACGTCTTATAATACTACACTTAATACTCTCCATGTGCTTAAATGCACATTTGATCCACTTGTTAGCACGATTTCCTGATCAGAGCAGTTTAGCTTCGCAGAGTTTCCTGTTTCCCCACGTCCCCACTGCATCAGATCAAAAGTGCTGCACCCACAGACGCATGAACGGCTTGCTTTCATCCACATTCCCACATAAACGTTGTCTTTTTATGTTTTGTTGCGTCTTTATCATTCTATGATCCCCCCGGCTTTCATTTTGCGCCGTGTAAATCCTGCATCCTTGTCTTTCCTCTGCCTCAGTGTTTTTGTCTCCCTCCCACAAACACATCTCCACCCCCCCAACCCCCCGCCGCCCTCTGCTCTCCCTCCCATGTCCTGACTGGCTCATCATGTCATGCCTCATAAGCAGGATGAATCAATAACCACAACAGCACTCATGCACGCCACACGCATGCATACAAACAAAGAGCGCAGCCCACTGTCGCCTAAACATTCTCCCCGATATTCATGAGAACTTCTTTGCAGCTACAAAGCAAGTATGTGTGGTGAACACCAAGCTTTAAAGCCGGAGTCTGGAATGTGCGCAGCAAAGGCGAAACTTTTGATTCTCGTCTCGCTGTCAAACTTGTTTTGGTTCCCGCTCTTGTGTTTTTTGCTCCTCTTGTCTCCATTAAAACCCGCAGTACATGCCCACGAACCCTGATCATACACACGTTGGAACTCCTGCGGAGAAACCACGGGGCCCATGACATCGTCGCCTAACCCGTCCCTGTTCCTGCCCGTCCCGGCTTCTGTCTATTTCTGTCTGCAGGGATAACAAACCCGAAGGAAATTGCCTGCAATGCAAACACAGACTAAACCTTTCGAGTCCGAGCGGCTTTTTCAATGTCCGAATTCCCACAAAATCCTAAATAAAGAAAGACAAATGAATGCAATTATTCAATGAAATCTCTCTGAAAGTGAAATCTAAAGTCGACCAGTTTGACACACACGATGTTTGGCAACATGACTGTCGGGAAGGAAGCTGTTGTTTGAATGTAGCATGCAATAAAACGCCGATGTTTAATTTCATTAAAGGAGTTTCCTGTTTCTGACCGTGTTACTATTTCCTGTTCACTATGAATACATTTCTCTGCAGCTTCTCACACAGAAAATCCGCAGGGCTGATTTCTTTCTCCTTTCCCCACCGCCTTTTTCAAGCTTCGGTTTGGTGGATTAATTGCTGCTCTTATAAAACTATCTCAAGAGATGACTGGGCAATCTTTCATTTCTTTCTTTCTTTTCTTAAACTTTATTTGACGGAACAAACACATACTTGTGGTGTTCTGCCATGTAACAAAAAAAAAAATGGCTACAACACTTTTGGAGCGTGTCTGACGTCAGCAGGAGGTGATTCAAATAGGGAGTCTAACCATGATTTATCTCTCATGACGTTCACGAACGAAACAGAGCTTGGACTGTTTCGTACTTTCAACCGTGAGTGGACATTGATGGAGACACTCTGTAGGTTATCGGCTTATTTTTGTTATCTTTTGCTCTTCGGTTACTTTTGGTTCTCAAACTTTCTATAGCTCTTACTTTCTTGTTTTTGTCTAAGTCAGCACATCCCTCGTTTAAAAAAACAGGAAGGGTCTTTTCCAACACAAGAGTTGTTGATTAAAATGATCCCGTCTTAAAGTGAAATGACTAAAATGATCTCATCTTGTCAGCTTGGTTTCTGACTGTCTGTCTGCAGAAAGCGAGTTGTCACAAACTTTGCTTTCTTTCTGACCCAAACTAAATCTGTACGTTTCCTACCAACAAGTTGTAGATGCTTGCCAGAAATAAAAATGTTTATTATCACAAAAAGATTTCAGTTGAAACGTTTGTTTTTAATTTCCCAAAATTTGTCTAGCTTCATTTTTTAAAGGGGCTTTACTGTGTTTTCCAGACACGCAGAACGATCAACTATGCTACCTGCAGTTGCCATGAAAATGCGACATGTATCAAAAATTACTAAAAGGAAATATTACTTTCTAATTTAATGCCTTCAAGTCATCACAACATTTCTCCTCTATTAACCCTTCAGCAACGTTTTCACAAGCGTTGCACTGAGAAGAGGCTGATGTAATGAGCTCAGCAGGTACGCAGTTCAACAATGTGTTTGCTAATTGCTACTGGCTAGTCTGAAGGAGCTCAGTAGGGGATTTACACGGGAGGGGGGCTCCTTGAGGTGGAAATACGGTAGCTTGGATGCTGCTAAGAGGACATGTTTGAGATATGTCTTTTAAGCCTTTCATACACTCCAGGTATGTTTTTGATGAGGGAATAACATTATAACACAACATAAAGCTCAAAAAAGCCAATTTTACATCATACTACCTTTTTAATGTCTTCCTCGTGAAGACTACAACACTATTCATCATGCAGCAGGAATGAGCGCTATAACTTCCTGGATAATCCGCACATTCACAAGGTTCCACGTGTGGCTGTCGCTCTGCGACTGGTTGATTGTTGTGCGTAATCCTTTCCAGCCGTTTCCCCTTCTCTCTTTTCTTTCAGCCTGGGAAGCAGCCGCGGGGGGGATCTCTCACAGCTGCTCAGCGCTGCGCGCACATTGGTGTGTTTATGTGGGAGTGTGTTGAGCAGACAGCTGCGTGGATGGCCGGGAGCAGCCGTTACAGTGGGGACTCGCAGATAAACACACGCACAAACAGCCGTCTCATCCCAGCATCCCACCCTCTGTGTCCCTGAGGTCACCAGTGCAGCTCCGCTTCTTTCAGTAAAGGGAGATAACGGCTGAATGAAGGCAGAGCTGTGGGTTTTAGGTTTAAAAATAAGGGACAAAAATGATCAGTCAATGCTTTGAGATACACCTTAAATCAGTAAATCACACATAGACACTGTGTGCGTGTGTATGGGGGGGGTTGACCACCAGAAGGCAAAGCGGTGACCTCTTTCTAAGCGTGTTCATGTGTAGGCAGGGTCATATTACATGGATGACTAGGCATTCATATACCGTACACTACCTACCTTGTGTGTGTCAGTATATATATATATATATATATATATATGTGTGTGTGTGTGTGTGTGTGTGTGTGTGTGTGTGTGTGTGTGTGTGTGTGTGTGAGCATTAACCTTCAACTGATAAGGCAGGCCTTCCACCATGTCCACCATGATACATTACACAGGAAGTTGTAAAATAATTTCCTTTAGAGGAGAATAGTTACACAAATGTTTAGAATTTAAACTTCGGGAATATTTTCTGAAACTAACTTTTCTCTCATGGTTTGATGAATACTTGGACTCAGAAGTGCCGACAAACAAGCATCTCTGTCTCCTCAACTTTCCACCTTCTGAAGGCTGTGGGTCCAAACTGGCCTGTTATTCCATCAACTCAGACCAAAACCAACTTGCAGAGCTCCGTATGAACAAACGTCTCCTCAGATTATGATGTTGCCACTGCGTCTTTCACTTTTGGACTTTTCTTTTTATATGTTCAGTGTTCTTCTTGTGTCAACAAGATTTTATCAGTGTCTGAATGCTTTCTTGGATGAAAAAGCTTTTTGATTTACATCCCCAGACGTTAGTCCAGACATGGAGACTATGGAGAAGTTAACAACTCATGCTACACCCCACAAGATACTGCCCTGGGCGGTTGCCCATGTCGGCCATATCAGAAACCGATACTGTCTGGAAGATACGCAAAACAATCAAATGTTGCACAGAACGGAGAGGTTTACTTGCACCGACATGCAGACAGATTGTCTTATTTAAGCAACAATAAATGGTGGTTCTATCAAAAGACTAGTTGTTAGGCCTTTGATCCATGTCAGTGTGATGGATTCCCGCATAATTTTGAGGTAAAAATATCTATATTTCCCCAGTAAAAATCTCATGTTGCACACATGGTGATTAACTGTACGTTATTTTGAAGCAGACAGGAACTTCGGCATGGGAGTTTTTTTGGTGTGGGGGACAGAGCGAAGAGCGCGACCCCTATGTTAGTGTTGGTTCAGCCACAGGGACCCAATAAAAACAGTGCTGTCAGTAGCGCTTCTAACTGCAAGGCTCTGTGTCGACCCACAGACCAAATAAACAGCAATCAGCACTGCGCTAACCACTGTGTGACACACACACACACAGCAAACAGTGAGACTCGGTGAGTGAACCTGGATTCACATCACAGAAACCACACACAATGCACACGAAGGCATACACACGTCACTCACAAGTCCAAAAGCAAACAAACCAGGGAAGTGTGTTTAATTAATGTTTTGAACTGGGCCTCGGAGTGATGTAATAACATCATTCACGTCGTGTAGTCAGCGACGGTCAGCAACTTCCCACACAACCTGGATTTGACGTGTTTCGAGACAACGGCTTCCCACATGCAAATCTTACAGCGTTTAAATGCTTTACGCTATATCAGCTCAGCTCCCGCAATTATTTAACAATTTGGGGCGAAGTGTTAATTTAGTTGGCAGAGTTTATAATATGGCAAAATTATGATAAGTAATTCAAATCAAGGTAGATTAAGCAACTTAATTAAAATATTAATTTTATGATGGCGTATAAGTCTTTTAGGAGTGGGCCACCCTTTTTTTTCCAGCAAATCACACGTTTCAGTTTTGAAAAATCCATAACGTGCCGACTGTGGTCATGCACCTGGGGTTTGTGGAACAGCTTACTTTCTTCACTCAGCAACTCATTAAACCAAAGCATAACTATGGTGAGACCCATGCATTGCCGAGTTGACTGTGGTAATCACGTCCTACTCAAACTATGCTCTAAGTGTTCAACCAGGCCTCGATTCTGTCTTCTTGAGCCCTAAAAAGGCCTACCTGGTGCATACCTTACCGCTAAATTGAAGTATTTTTTGATTTTCTGGCCACTGACTCGGTCAAACCATGACTGCTTTGCTGCTCCCTTCTAATCAGGCTTCTAATAGCAGCTTAAATCGAATCTCTCTTAAGCAGTACCTTGAAATTTTGCTCTATAAATTCATTTTTGACCTTCCCTCAAGACTAAAAACACAGTTTATAACAGATTATAATATTAGTTACCAAAAAAATAAGCACAGGAGTTCTCCAGGGATGTGTACTCAGTCCTACATTCTTTACCCATTGATAATCACCTCTTGATTTACATCTGTAAAGTAACGTTTAACAATGTAAAATATGAGGGCACCTACAGTGGCAAGGATCTCTTTGACACGACTGAAAACGATGCACTTGTTTAAATGTCTGTTCCAAGTGAAAATGACCTCGTTTGTGCTCACCATTTACTCCTTGCACGTAAACGTTACTCTCTTCAAAACTCGCCCTGCTCCGCCATGAAGGACATCAAAACAACGAATGCGTTCCTGTAAAGTGTCAAAAAACACACATCTTACGATTGATTTAAAAAGTCTGTAACCAGTTTTAGTACGTTCAAAAAACAAACAAAACTCTGGTTATGTCAAAAACAGAACTGTATCCATTTTTAATGTTTTATGATTCACTGTTTATTTGTAGATGTTGTCGGCATTGCTTTTCTTCCTCTTCTTGTTTACACGGCGGTCACGCTGTTCCCGATTTTCTTGCTCCTCTTCTCTCATGGCCGTGTTGGCTGAGCGTTTGCGACGGCCGATACAAGGACCTGAAATAAATAACAAGAGTAAGACAAACGTTTTACACAAATACATCTTTATAAAATAAATACATCAAAACCAAGTAACCCATTGTGCCACATTCACTCTGTGGAGCTGGAAGAAGCTGACGCAGAGGCAGGTTTGGCGCCTGAATTCAAATGGGCCAATCAGAGTGCTGCGTCAGGCTCCAAAGCAGATAAGGTCCTGCAGCTCCACATAAGTTTCATTCTGGACTACGACTTCTTCTTTCCTTCTGTTTTCTTGGACCTAACCTCAACCACAGATGCTCTTCAGTTACTTCGGTAAGAAAATAATCAAGTCATTTAAATTTCCTTATTTACTAACAGTTCTGTGTTGTAGATAGCGATGGCGCAAAAGATAACGTCACGTTAGCTTTAGCTCTTGCCTAGCCTAGCATTCAAAGTTAATTTAGACTAAAAAGACATCAGCTTACGCATAAGTTTCATGCGTTCACCAAGTTGTTTCTAGTAGGTCAAGTAAGTTACTTACTCACCGAAGTAAATAATCAAATAATTGAATTGAAACACAAGATATTAATATTGATATGGATCTCGAAGAAGAAAAGCTAAAAAAGAATCCTCTGACAGAAGAGAACGATGGATTAAAAGCTGAAGTCACCAAGATAACAGAGTGAAAACAAAGCATGACTAACAGAATAGGCTATATCAAGCTGAAGTTGTTTTTCTTTTCTTTTTAGAAACTTAGTTAACTCTAGACATTTGTACACTTTTCGTGTATTTGACATCTAAATCTAAACGGCATAAAATGGAAGAATCGACTGAAGCTGCGACTTAAATTGCACAGAAATATGTAAAGAAAGTTTGCTTTTATTTTTTATTGTTTCTGTTGTTGATCTGAAAAGTGATCAGGTTGTTTTCAGGATTTGTTTTTTGTGTTTATTTTGAGCTTCTGTGTCTCTGAGCCTCTGTGTTGTCCTGTCTTCCCTCTTAAATGTTCCCAGTGTGTGTCTCGCTCCCTGATGACCTCCTGTGTATTTAACCCCACCTGTGTTCCATCGAGAACTTGTCTATCATAATCCTAAGGCCATTCACACAAAACTACCCATCAGCCAAACTCCTTTCACATAAGTCAGGATTAATTAGTTCTTCCTTTATTTCCACGTAGAATGGATGAATAGCCAAAACAAACAACTCAGGATGAGCTCAGAGAAGCTAATAGAAGTGCTTTACATACAATTACATACATAAGAAGTACAACAACAATGCTACCTTAACAATGCAGCGTTTTTGCAATTTCTTTTTACCAATAGATTCACAAGTGTTAGCTAATTTCTCAATCCAGGTAAAGTTAGGCATGTCTGTGTTTCTGACGTGAACTCCAATAATGGATTAAGATTGCAAGCAGTTAGCAGCTAGCAGCTAGTCAAAGTATATTCTTATCTATTCTAGGAGTTGGAGTCAATCGCTCTTTGAATGGCCTCAAAGTTAAATTAATTCCACTTGGCATAGAACCCTTAGTGTCTGCACCATGGCAACTGTTGCTAGGAGTAACGAGCATGCTCTGTAGCAAATACTAAGGCAGGTATGCTAATGGTGCTCTGGATTTAAAAAGGTGATTTTTATTTCAGGGTTTCCCCCAGTGTATTATAAGCCTGGCGGGCCTCCAGGATTTATTTGTGTACCCACCAAGCTAACTATTGCTTATGTATATAAGTCTTTTTTTAAATGTTAGCATTTTTTAGGACTTTATAGTTTCTCCAGGTATTAGTCTTCCAGTAACACATAATTATCAAGTGGTATTTTCAAATTTCCTGTCAACTTTAAACATTTTTTTTAACTCAAAAAGACGCCTGGCCGCTGGATGAATGACTGCCCTAGCGCCCAACCACCCGGCTTGGCAAGTTGTCTTGGGGAAACCTTGTATTTGTTTCTTCCCTAACAATTATTACTACTTTATATACTTTTATTATCTGAACCCCCTACGTCTAAATACTTTTTACAGGACTCTAAACCTCCGAAATCCATAGACTGTCTGGAAGAAGATGGGGATTCAATTGAGTCTTTATCCTCAATTTTTTTCAGTCTCCAGAGTTTGTGGGATTGGATGAACTTTAACGCCATGACAGAACATTTTACGGGCAACGCTTTTGGTGTTTTTCCAAGCAGTTGTGGGAGATTCATTTTTCTGGTATGTGAGAAGACTCTTTTGAAATAACATAGAATATTGTCATCTACAAATGGGTAATCCATTCTCTTGAGATAGAAAAGTCTCTCTCTCACCACGTCCTTGTTTCCAGTTAGAGGTTGTAAGATGTCTTTGCTGAGTTTTTTTTTTTTTTTTTTTGTCCATCTTGTAGAAAATTAGAAAATCTTGGTCCTTTAGTTCTTCCCAAACTATGACAGAAAGCCTTTTGTAGACTGGTACACTATGTTCAAGTCCGAATTTTCAAACAACTAGATTGACCATTTTATGACGTTCCTCTTCTGTTCCATGTTTGATTACTTGGTATATTGCCCTATCAATGATTTTCTCCTTTTAGCAGCAATGGTGAGTCTCGGTCAGGCAGTTTTCATCTGAATACAGTGAATGCTCACTATAACGCGGTTCACCCTTCACGGCTTCGTGGATTTTTTTTTTTTGTGGTTTTATTTTCACAGAGCATTGTGTTCTGCGTACTCTAAGCACTGTGCACCAATAACGTTACGGTATTTAATACTAGCGTGGCAAATATTTTTGCCTAGAAGAAATAAAGAGCAACAACAATCGATTACTATGTTCTTCTCTTGAAAAAACACACCTGAACCACAGGCTTCAGAAAAAAAAAAACACTAGACAGCGAAGTCAACCCAAGTCACAATTCTGTACTTCGTATTGATGATTAAAATTATTTTACTGTAGTTATTTGTAAGAAAGTGTTCCATTTGTTTCAGGCCCAAAAAAATGCTTGGGCCTGAAAACAGGTTTTGTTCTTTGGTTTTAATGTAGTTTTTAATTATACCATATAATAATTGTAAAAAATAAAGGTAACTACTTCACAGGTTCTTTTTGGAACACACCCACCGCGAAAAACGAGGGTTCACTGTACCCAAGTAATTTTTTTTGTCAAAACTAATTTATTTGCCTAAAACATTTTTATGGAAAGAAAGAGGTGGTGTATTTTTTATTTATTTATTTTCTTTTTGCGAAATCACTTTTGGCGACAATTGACATAGACCATTGTTTCAATCTTGTAAGTTGGGTCAACGTATTAGCGAAATAAATGCAGTTAAAATTTAATTATCATTGAAGTTGAATTGAAATTTTCGCTTTCATCGCGGCGTTGCAATAATTTTGTGAGAATGAGGCAGGTTGGCAAAGCTGCCGTACTCTGGAACGAGGTTAATCTGTCGGGACTTTCATGGCAGGTAAAGGTGAAGTCCTGCAGGAGAGTCACGATGAAACTAAAAAGCTCCATACGAGCCAGAGACCTTCTTTTGGTGACTTAAGAAGAAGTCTGGCCTGCTGCATTACGTGCTGATCAAGCAGCTGTAGTGTTGCTGACCAGAAGAAGCGAATGCGTGCTGTGGGGATGGCTGAGGAAGTCAGTGCTGTCTAAATTGCCCTCTGAAGACATTTTACATGAAAATATGCAACAAATAATTGCTGCCAAACCTCAAAAGAAGGTTTCTTCTCCTCTATTATTTTATCCATAGAATAAGAGGTTCAAAATGTATATTTCTCATGCAATGCAGCTGCCTCACTATCTGACAATCATTTTATGAATGACCTATTATTGGATGAATTAACTCATAAACGATTGTGGCCATTTAAATATTGAAAAAGATTACAATTTAGAATGACAAATTAAAAATATTTATATATTACAATCTTGACATTTTCCCACAGTAATCATTTAATTCTAATTCTGAAGCAGACCTTTATATCAAGATCTCTGTAACCGATGTAAAGCTTTAGAAAAAATTAAAAATATCTACTTGGAACAGACCTGTAGGAATTTCTGAATGGGGCGTGCCGCGATTTAACGCAGGCCCCATGTGCTGCGACAGGATCAGACATCACAAGTCCCAACTAATGGATGTGATTGCTTCATAATGTCAGTACAAAGCCTCTAAGAGGACACAGACAGACGAAAGACCTCCCCAAGATCCCTCTGTGATTGAATAAGCACAAGCGAGGATTGCTTTTGTAGCCGCCACAAGAAGCCTGCAGATATGACTGAAGTGGTCGAGTCCAAACAGGCTGAACAGACAGACAGTGGAGGTTTGGTCGAAGAGAGAGAGAGAGAGAGAGAGAGGGAGAGGGTTAAGAAGAAAAGCAGATGCTGGAGATAAAAGAGCAGCCAAGGCTTCACCAGTGGAGTCTCTCTCACGGAAATACTCACAAACATGCAAAACATTTGTTTTCCTCTCCATGCATCTTGCTCACATTAACATGCTGATTTTACCACTGTGGAGTCATTTAGTAGCTGTGACAACAGAACGAAACACGGTTATAAAGCCAAGCGTGCGAATCATTTTGGCCTCCACTCAAAATGTAGTATTTAATTTATCATTGACGATAATTTCACAAACCCTCTGTTATACAAAAAAAAATGCAGACCAACCCTTGTGTACTTATTTTAAAAAATTATATTTTGTACCAATGGAAGTGACGTATTTTGAATAAAAATTTTGATGAATAATCATAAAATTGCTTAAATCTCACTTAGACGTATTTATTTACACATTATTTTCTTAAGCTGTGTTACTCCACCTTGTCTGAGTATCCGAGGTGGCCCCATTTGGGCCCAATTCACTTATAATGTGTGACAGATTAGAACACCTTGACTAAATTAAGCGAGTTTATTTCCAACTAAAATGGCTTTGTGTGTCCTCCTGCTGTTAGATAACATTTATTTGAGTCACATTACCACATTTCCTTTGAATCAGTGGGCACACTCTGACACACATTTGGAGCAAAACACCCAATAGCTAACTTCTTCCAAAACATTACTTCCTCGGAAACAATTCCATAGAGATATTTTTCGAACAGATAAATGTGGCGGATCAAGCGTTTGGAGGTGCGTTTCAAAATACATATAGGATTTTTTAAAACTATTTGTCAGAATCTGTACTTTGGCTAAATTAAATGTAGTTCTCAAAAAGACCAAGTCACGTTTAACGTTTTGGAATTTGGTTGTTTTAAATAAAAATAATTCAAAGCCCGATTTTTCTTTCTCAGAGGACATGCAAGCTTAATTCAGCAAAGTCTCTCCCAACTTGCGTCTACCATTTCAGCTGAATCTTACAAACAAGCCCACATACACAACCACCACCACCTAAACATAAATACACACCACGGGTCCCTTCTGGAAAGATCAATTTCACAGGATCACACAGCGAGCTCTGGTTCCCAGGCGTTCCTCACGCGCTCTGCAGACGCAGACGATTCCCTCACACAGCCTGACTCTTGACCCGCCGTCATTACGAGGGTCAGAGGATCGCGAACCCCCTCTGCTGCAGCTGGAGAGGAGGGGGGCTTCTCCGTCTCCCAAGGTTTTCGGAGATGCTTGAAGGAAGGGGTTTTTCTACTGGAGGCCAAATGTCAAACGTTAAAACATGTTTCAAGAGTTTCGAGCTTGTTATCGAGTTAGCGAGGGAAGACTGGCGGTTAGCAGTTTTCACGCTTGTTGAAGGTGTGTGTCCACATACGCTGTTTGACAAATGCGAGAAATCGGTGCTGATTTTCGTCTCAAATGTCAGCATGAATTCATGTCAGGCTCACAGATCACGTTGCTTTCATATCATAGCATCAGACCTGAAGGCATTTAGAGCCAGTCACGGCAAAGACCAGGATCTCCTGCCGCAGTCTTACTTCAGCGTCTTCTGCTTTTTCAAATTTCAGCTGCAGCTTCCGTCACATTGACTCTTATTATATAGAGAAGATCAAAACATTGCAGATTTATGGTTTCCCAACTGCACAAGGCAGGTGTAAAAGTGTGATTAGGTCAAGCTTAACGCAAATAATAGCCTCAAGCTGAGATGAAAGTTAAGTAACTTGCTTTGTTCTCTTGACTTTCACCCTCCTCTCACAGTGACCACCCACCAGGAGGTTCTCTCACTCCAGACATGAGTCCCACCCAAACACCCCCAACCCACCCTTACGCAAAAAAGAAGAAATTACCATCACTCTACATCCCATTCTTATCGCCACATTATATTCACTGATTATTGCCAGCAGGTACTTGACCGAACCCAACACATGGGAGTCGAGTACCTTCATTTCACATCCCATCCACCTGTTGAATTAGGTATCAGATGTACCAGACGAAGGATTAGACGACCTTTTCGGAAGATCTGAGAAATGCAGACAAAAAGGGTGTGTTGGAGTCGTCTTGGTTTCCTGTGGGGAAGGAAAATAAATCACTAACATTATCTCTGTAACATATGTTGATCCATCTGCTTTCAGACAAACTCTCCAGGTGCCTCAGAGCATTCTCATGAAGTTTCTAACTCATTTTCAAAAGACCGGTACTGCTATCCCGAACCTGGTGTCCACTGAAGTAGAGTCCAGTGGCCTTTACAATCATCTTAATATGAATGTACATCTCAGGAAGGAGGGATATGTCATGTGCTCCAATGAAAATCTCCAAAACTTTTTTTTCCCCACGTTGTCATAGTGGGGCATTTGTGTGTAGAAACAGATTAATTTAAAACAGTTTCGAACGAGGCGGGAACATCAGAAAATGTGGAAAAAGCCAAGCACAGTGAGTAATTTCCAGACGCACCGTATTGGAATTAATTTAATGTTTTTGCAAAGCTCTTAAACTGCAACTCTCAGTCTTAAATTACTGTTATTTGTCCACGGATCAGGTGGGACCAGGAGTCTATAAACTCCAGCCCTGGGGGGCTAACATCCTGCAACTATTAGATGTGACTCTTCTTCAGCACACCTGAGTCAAACAATGAGGTAATTACTAGGTTGCTGCAGAACTTGACTGCAAACCGAGGAGGTCATTCAGCCATTTGATTCGGTCTGTTGGACCAGAAAAACATCTAGAAGTTGCAGGATGGATCTTTGAGGCTTGGATTTGAAGAAACCTGGGTTTGCATAAGGTCCCAAACCAATATATTAAAGAATTTTACTACATTAAATTTTTTTTTCGGAGCTGCATATGTATTTATTAAGAGACCACTTAAAACTAATTTTCTCTGATTTAACTTTTTATGGATATATGTTTGAGTAAATTGAACATCGTTCAAGTTCATATTCATTTAGAAACAACAATACTAATGTTTTAACTCAGGAAGAGTTCAGAAATTAGTATTTGGAGGAATAACCAGGAGGTTTTCAATGGGGTGCAGTGCAGCAGCGTCTTAATTCTTTCCAGAGCTCTATATAATTGATTTTAAATTTGGTTACATTATTGAATTGAATTGACTGAGTGTTTCTGAATTTAAGGGAGTTTTTTTGTGCCTTGAGACAACATTTGTTGTGAGTTTGTGCAACGTAAAACAGCTTAATTAAATTGATCCTGGTGAACCAGAACAAAATAAGTAAATTTTAGTGCTGCTCCAAAAATGTTTAAGCACTAACTTCAAATCAACACTTAAAATCTCAACATTTAAAAGTCAAAACTCTGTAGGGGTTGGATTAAAATCAGATTTTTATTAGGTTTGTAGATCATTGAGTTAATACTTCAATATCAGACATCTGGTCAAACAGAGGGGGGGGGGAAGTCACTAGAATTGTTTAATCTTTAAGTATTTGGGGTAAATATGTTGCTGTTTGGGTTGGTGTGACAGAGACTGATGGGGAGGCCCTCCTCACTTCCCACGCAGGGGACAAGACAGAGCTGAGTGTCACTGGGTCAACTTTGACACATCCCTCACTTCCTCAATACACAAACACGCTGACTGATGTGCTCTGTTTGTGGCTGAAGTGGAAGCGGGGAGAAGAATACGAGTGAAGTGGGGTAGAAAGAGAGGACCCCTTTCAAAAAACAACTCGCACAAGAAACAACAATGATTGACAAGGGCAAACAATGAAACCACGTTCAAATCCCCGCCCGCCTTGAGGACAATACCAGGCTGTCTCACACATACGGACCTCAACCCTGCACCACAAACACCCCTCCCTCTCCCCCACCCCGCTAAAGACATGTCTCTTTTGGCTCCCACCGACCCTCTCTCTCACGAGGGGACAATGGTCGGGTGTCATACAGGTCTGGAGGAGAATTAGCCGTCGCTTCCGCTCTCTGTCAGGGGAAACAAAGTTAGTCTTCCTCCGCGCTCCATACAGCTCTATTTATAAACAATAACAAGGCTCACCATCCGCAGGGTCTCACCAGAGAACGGCTCGACGTATTGTTTGGAGCGGATGAACATCTGTCTGTGGCTAACCTGCAGACGCCGCAGCACTCAGCATGTAGGTGGTCCCATTCCCAAAAGTTTTATGTATTATTTATTTATTTATCTTTTTTTTGTTCAAGTTAGAGACAGAGACACGCAGCCAGCCAAGAGACATTTGCACTCCTGTTCCTCCATGCAGTTGATTTAATTTACTTATTTTTGCAATAAATTCCAATGAAACTTATCATAGGGCACCACACAAAGTAAGTCATTGTGTTCAATGAGTGTCAAAACGGGTGGTTCCGAAGCAATTTGAAAACAGCATGGCGTTTAATCTGCATAAACATGGAACTAGGAAAAAGGTTCACGGAAAAATATCGTTCATCCACCGATCCGTCCGTTTGTCCCATTTGTCTGTCCCCTCTCCTAGACCTGTCTTCAAGAGAAGAGGTTAGCTCTTGTCTTCATTTCGAAGGAGTCCCAGGCGAAAGGATTTGGTTTCCCTTTCCTTCTGTGGTGATCAGTCGGCGTCCTCGGCGTGATCCTCGTAGTCCTTTCTTGGACGTGGGTGCAGCTCCAGAACGGCGGACTCAGACGAATTCATTTCAAGGCCCGCAATCTCCTGAACTACAATCCAGAGAAGAGCTAGGAGTCTGCATAAAGTCCTTGTTTACAAGAGCGCGACAGATCTCAACGGTCACCAGTAACCGTCACGCAACAGTCTTCATCCTCCAGAGAAGCATGATGGGGACCAAATACAAATGCATCACACAGTTTTTGAGTATTTTGTTTCGTAAATCAGGTATAAATATATATATATTTTGCACATAGTTAGTAATGTAGGTCAGCTGTGTGGTGAGAGTCTGATGCTACCAGGGTGTGACAGATCTCAGTTTTAGCCTCTCAGGCTGAGATCTTTTGATTGTTGTCGCCAGGCCTGGGTTTCTTGGCCCCGCCATCCACTAAAACGCTCGTTCCACAATCCTTTTGTCTCCACGTCTTTGGAAGCCTTACAAAATGTTCACCGTCATCCTTGAACTTTACGTCCGTCATCAGCTGAGTCAGTAAGGAACTGATTCATTCAACCGTTCACGGTTCGGTTTCAAACAGGATCAAAGAAAAATCTCTAAGTGGTGGGTTCTCCTAATATTACTATTTAGGGAATACAGTTGTTTCGAATATTTATTTTTTAGACGCAAGCGAGATGTTTGGACTTCAAATGACTGAACAAACACTGCTGACATGAAAGTAATTAAAGATTAAATGCAAGCTGACACGTCTGTTGACGTATCCAGCTGAGAACCCCGAGCTCCACGAGAAAGAAAACAACACAAAGAACACTTTAGCTTTTCAGCTCTTGACAGATTTGCACGACTTAGCGGACCGAGAGTTCCTGAATGTGGCATCAACATCATTCATCAAAATCACTCCGTCGACGCTGCAGCCCAACTCCATTTACTCCTCCTGAAGTCATGCAGAGCTGGCCCGGCTCTGGGCAGGAAATCACATCCAAACAAACTGATACAGCCAAACACCTCACGGCACGCGGGTCACTGTGCGAGTGCGTTCAGCGTGAGATGCAGCAGACTGCAGCACTTATTGGTGGAATCCACCTATGACAAGAGCGTCAAAGCCTTCATATTCACACGCAGTTTCCTCTGGTCAGAGCCTTGATTTAATATGTGTGAAGTCCGGACATGAAATCACTGTGGAGAAAATGTTTGCTTTTTTTAATAACGCATACAAGTTAAAAGCATTTTATTGTACAATAAGGGCAAAGAGGGCATGGAAACATGTGACTCACCCAGGAAGGAATTAGAACGTTTCTAAATTATTGTCTTAGTGTCTTCTGTTTAAGCTGGCTCCTAATCAACAGTCTGACTGAGAGGATTTAGCTTCAATTTGAGGGTTTTAGACACATAAATTATCTTTGAGTTTAAAGCCACAATAAAATGACTTATTAAGGAAGGAGAAGGGCAGGGAGAGGGGAGGATTTAATAGGCAGGACTGAGGGAAACTCTGTGCAAAAGCAATATATATTTATGCACCTGATTTACGAAAGCAAACACTCAAAAACCGTGTCATGCATTTGTATTTGCCCTCCCCTGCTCTGATAACCTGATGGAAAATTTCATGCATCCATCTGCCTTCAATACTCTGCTCTATAAGAAAAAGGAATGAGAGTTGGCCACAAGTAATGTTGTGTGTGTGTGTGGGGGGGGAATCAAAACATCCCCTCGTACACGAAATCCCCAAGGCTAAAAAAGAAAATGGTGGCAGCATCATATTGTTGAGAGCTAATGAGAAGAAGGAGAGTTAATTACAGGGCAATCGCGGAAGAAAAGCTGTTAGAGGCTCCAAAACACCTTCATGCAGGATAACAGCTTATATGGAGAAATAATTTGTGGCTGTAATACATCAAACTGGAGAAACGAAACGGCCTAGAAACAAAACGGCGTACAAACTCAGCGCTAGGAATAAGATAAATATTTTCAGAGGAGAGCAAAACGGTGGAAACATCACTTTATTTGATGAGATTTGGTGCAGGGACTTAAAAAAAAAAAGATGGGCGGGGAGGCAGGAGGGAGAGGTGGGGGGGCCACAGGGGGGGTTATGATGATGTGGCGGAGCTGGCCCTCACCTTCAAAGGGCGGCCCCTGAAAGGCCCTACTAATCACAACATGTGATGAGACCCGCAGAACAAAGACAGCCGGGCAGAAAATAACAGCGTGGGAACTCTGGTTGAACTTGAAATACAACAAGAGAGCTCACACACCCCTTCTTCTCCTCCCCTCTACTCCCACTACCGCTACTAACACACACACACACACACACACACACATATTGTCAGTCGGTAATGTGGAAGCACACCTGTTTCACTGAGACGGAAGCTTTCAGGTGGCGAGACTCAAGCTCCCAACACCTCAGAATGACACACATAGATAAATCCACGATTAATCAATAACGTAAATGTTATATTCTGCATCTGTGTGTCTGTGCCGCTGTAAGGCAGAGCCTCACGCAACAACAATAAGATGAAAACAGCCCTAAGTGCTTCCTCTCATTCATATAAACCAAACAAGGGCTACTGCGACTTCGGCGCTGGCTGAAAAACCATCACAATAAAAGCTGTGTGTGCGCAAGAGTGTGCGTATGATTTTGGTTGGACTTTTTATTAGGCTGAGATTAAAATCACAAGCAGGTCAGAACAAATAGTACTCTCCTGTTGATTGAAATAATTCCACAAGTTCAGATTTTGTGCTTCCTCCTTGCATGCGAATGCTTCCTCAGCTTTTTCACTGTTTGGTTTTTTTTTTGTTTTGTTTTTCTTTCATTTTTCAAAAATGAGAAAAGTCCTTGCAGTGAAAATGTTCGACTGCCTCGGTTGCCCGAGTTTCTTCAGCACAGAATCCCAACAATGATCATCCGAACTTTTACATTTACTTTTTCAAAACGTTTCGAAAAGAAAACTGTGTCTTTTCAGCTCTTTGCCTTACACAAATAAATATATTATATTCTGTCTAGTAAAATCTATTAATAAACTGACTCATCAGTCACATTACAATAACATTTTGAAGCTAGCACAGATATTGAACATATCACAGAGCTGACATTTCTCTATTAGGAATGTTCTTTTCTTGGTCTCATGTTGTATTAAATACGTTTATTAGCTGCAAATGGAAAGCCTTCATGCTTAGAGATAAAGACTTGAAAACATCAATCAGTTTTTAAATAATTAATCTATGTGATGGATTTAACAAGTTGAATAACTAAAATAAATTAGCTTGAACATAAAGGTATATTATCTGAACTAAATAAGCTTTAGTCAATCCCTTTTTTTTTATCAGGCTTTAAGCAACTTTGCCTAAAGTTTTTGTATTGTATAATTTATATATTCTGGGTGTACATATGTTTTGTTTTGCAAACTTTCAGCATTAAACTAAAGAGACAAAAAATCAACTTTCACATTCTGTTTCCCTGACCAAGTTAATGTAGCCTACATTAAATGCAATACATGCCGCCTAAGTCCCAAAACAATGAGCTCAGTGACATCTCAACAAATAAAACACCATGCAAAGCTCCTGGAACAATGCACAGTCTCCCTGCTTGTTCATAAAGGGTTTGAACTGCAGCACGGCTACTCGAGGTCCCCCCCCCCCCACCCCCCGCAGGAGCCCTTGCTTGGGCCGAAGAGCCCTGCAGCCCAGCTCCGCATGCAGAAACATGACTCCTCTGTGTATACAAACACACAGCAGCGAATCTGTCAAATTATTTGGGGGAGTGCGACCAGCGTAGGAGCCAGCAGTCGCGCTGCGGTGATGATGTGGAAACTCCGGGGAGAAGGAGACGTGGGGTACTGGACTGACTGCTCTCACAGAGACCTTGAAGTGGCCACGGAGCCTCCACCGTGCATGAGGTCTCTCTGTGGGGTAAGATTAGACGTGGTGGCTTCCTCTGGTTGCGGCAGCGCTGCCTCTGTCTGTCCTCCCGGGCTGAGTTAGTATTGGATTACAGGTTCACACGCTCGCTCGCAGACCGCCCGTCGCCCCGACCAATTGCTCCATTCATTCCTGCGCCGGAGACGGCCGTCGGCCTCTGATTGGTTATCAGCGCCGGTTAGGGAACTTTCCCACGGCCAGCGCGTGCTGACAGCCGGCCAGCCACTCCTCGTCACCACCGGGACACACACACACACACGCACACACACGCATACACACACTCACACACAGAGAGAGAGAGAGAGGGGAGGGGAGGGGAGGGAGGGAGGAGGTGAGGGGCTCTGAAAGTCCACTGGACCGCTGTCAAAGTTTCTTCAAAGATCCTCTATGTCTGGAAAGATCAGTCTCTCCCAAAACCACAGAGAATTTCAAACATTCTCTCCGAATATCCAGTAAAAATAATCTAAATTTGACAATATATCGCCTTGCTTTCCAAGGTCAAACCTGAACTTGTATGCTCTGACATATCAACTTGACTTGATTTGATTTGTGATTTTTATCTGTTGTGTGTTGTTGTGGTTCTTGACCTGGGCAAATTGGCTCTCCACCCAGGGCGTCATTATTGGGAACCTCGTCTACCTAAACTAAGATTTAGACAATGTTTTTTGTTTAAATTGTTTGCTATGATCACGTTATTTAGACTTGGGAATGCTTGCTTTCCACAACTATAACTTACTTTGAAATTCATAAATATCATGTTTGGGGGGTTTTTTTAATCCAATTTTTTGGACAGTCATTGTAGCAAGTGATATAAGACGAAACTTTCCTTATGGAACCATTTCAAATGCAATTGAAACTGTACGACTGACATGACACTATACAACCCATCCCCAACCTTTTGCTGCACAAGGCAAAAGTCAGCAACACGTTTCCCTGTCACATCGCTTAAAAAAAAGAGACCAATTCAGCTGCTTGGAAATATATCCAGTTAGAAAAAACTGTCACCAACCAAAATCAAAAGAGCTCATTATTTTTGAAGCTGCATCCTGAGCACATAGGTCAGCTGATGAACAAGCTAGTTTATCAACTCGTCGATAATTTGGAATAGTAAGACCAATCCAAACAAATTGCAATGAAATGAACAACTGCACACATGACTGGTGTGGACGTGCATTTTGAAATTCATTATTTTTGTAACAGACTTAGAGAAATAGTTTAGAAAAAATCTAAGACTCACTGTAGACTCAGCTTATCCAGATGCTGTTCTAAATCCAAGTAAGTGTAACTAGTTACACTTGAGTAACTTTCTGGGGGAAAAAATGTGATTTTCAGATTATTTTTACTATGCTGTACTTTGAGTGATTTTATTCTGAAGTATTGTTACTCTTACATGAATATCATGAAAAACAAACATGTTTTAGCCAAACATTCAGCAGACACACCTGCAGTTTTTGTCAAAATTTCATCATTTTTTATTGAAAGAAACTGGTTTGGAAAAAATGTTCTTTTGTCTGATTTTTGTTGGTTTTTGTTACTTACATGAATTATTGTGATTTCGGTCCTTACAGTGCCAAAATGTCCACTTAACTTCAAATTTTTATTTGTCAGATGATGGAATTTTTAAATATTGAATGATTGATTCAATATTTGCTCTGTACTTGAGTAGACTTTTTACCAAATACTTTTTTTACTCTTACTTAAGTAAAAAAAAAAAAAAAAAAAAGTAAAATTTTTGGGCACTCAACCCACCTCTGCCTAAATCCGTGGCTACATTTGCTTGTCCTCAACTACGACATATCGGCATATCGACATATCGGCATATCGACATATCGGCATATCGGAGCAGGATACAGACGCCACACATGCAGAAAAGAGCACAACTGCAGATTTAAAATGTTTGAACAGAAATAGATCTAAATGGCAGGAATAGCAGCGCTCTTCTTTTTTTAGAAGTTAAAAATACCAGCGGTCCCATCATGGTCTGATTGTGAAACAAAGAGCCCTCAAGCTCCTCAGAAACTCTCGACTTGAAGAAACTCAAAACGACCACAGACCACAGTGCTGTGTCATTTTGTACTCGTACCACAGTGGTTATTTTGCAGATGTGCATTCTTTTAAAGTTCTTTGTTGTTGTTTTCCAGGGCATCTTTACATCTGCTTGCTTGCGCTGTCCAAATGAACATTTTGTCGTTGTTGTCATTTATATTTTTGGGTATTCCAGAGTGAGAGTTCTTGCAAGTCCAGATATGTGGCCATCGTTTTGATTTCGCTCACGACCATCAAAATAGTCCCCCGAGTGAGACGTCTGAACTTTTATTCCCCTCTCAAGTCTGTTAGAGAGGCGCTGCTGGCGCTGCTGCTGCTGCTGCTGCTGCTGCGCGCTTGGCCGCCGTACCGCCCTGCCAATCAAAGTCCAGGCGGCTTTCTGATTGGCTCCTTCGAGCCCCGAGCCCCGCCCCCGCTGGCGGGCAACACAGTTGAAATGACACCGTGGGAACGCCGAGCGCTTCAAACGGAGGCGCTTCGGACCAACCTGCGCATTATTACGCACAAGTCTGGAAATACTCTGAAAATGAAACGGAGTCACGACTTTAGCTCGTCGGACAGCGAGCTGGACGAAACTATCGAGGTGGAGAAAGAGAGTGCAGATGAGAATGGGTAAGATTCTCATCCCCGAATTACTAACTTTTTTCGGTTCGTTCGGTTTGACTAAACAAGTCCATCCGTTTGACTGCTTTAGGAACATGAGCTCTCCTCTCGGCTCCATGTCTCCGACAACATCCACGCAGGTGCAGGCGCGGAAAAGACGCAGAGGAGTAAGTCAGATCGGATTTGAGGAATCCGGCAAGTCTTGTTGTGCACTGATGCTATAGTCGGCAGACTGATGCCTAACGGGAGTCTTGTTCGCTCGTCAGATCATAGAGAAGCGGCGCAGGGACAGGATAAACAACAGCTTGAGCGAGCTCCGCAGGCTGGTTCCCAGCGCCTATGAGAAACAGGTGAGCGCACCGGCGGTGCTTCACAAAACAACAACAATAAAACGCTTTACATATGTCCACAGTGTGGGCTGTTTTTAAATTTTTCAAAATCATAATGATAATATGAATTCCCCCCCCCCTTCCATACTCTAGGGTTCAGCCAAGCTTGAAAAAGCAGAGATCTTGCAGATGACTGTGGATCACCTCAAGATGCTTCACGCTGCTGGAGGCAAAGGTAAAAGCATAACCTCCCTGTTGCTCTCATTGGTCTGTTGCACAGCCAGTCCCAGACTGTGTGGGACCATAATGACTGAATTTTTGCTTTCAGTGCCTTCCGTAACTTGATCGACGGGTCCCGTCATGTCAACTGTGTTTTTAAATGTTATAATCCGTATATTGTGTCCTGTTCTGGCAGCAAAATCATCAGGGCTCATTTCCATTTTAGTTATCCTATCGTCTAGGATTTCTCTGTCCAAGGTTATTTTCTTTTTAATTAGCGCAGGGAGTAAGCAAATATATAGAAACCACAGACATGGAGGTAATGTTTGAAATGCCATATAAAAATATACCCTGGTGGGTCTGGTTGCCTTTGCTGTGTCAGTGGAATATTTGCTGAACAAAAGGGGCGATAAAATCTGATTTTCCCTTTTGCACGGAGAGCATGACGGGTCAACGAACTGGTCAGGGTGCGAGAACGATAAAGCAAAGAGGAATGCAAAGACAGTCGGGAATAAAACGAAGCAACTTGGGAAATTATGAACCCGCTTGACAAAGTGTAATAATGTTGTTATAAAGTGAGTTTATATGTGGCATAAAGATAAAACCTGGTATTCATATTTTGAGACATTAAATATACATATTTATGAAATTCTGTTGTGGTTTCCAGAGCAGAGAGGTTGCTATGCGTCTCGGTTTTTCACCAAATTAATCCTGCACAACAGTTTTAGGGAAAGCCAGTTAGTCCAATTTTACATTCTTTCCAATAGTTTGTCAAAACATATTCAGCTTAGTAAGAAAGTTGAAGTGTAAAAACTGTTAAAAGCCTTTCAAAACACAAACTACTTAAACAAGAAATATTTTCAGACCATTTATATTGATTTATTATGTTTTAATGCAGGTTTTACAAGTTCTGTTTACCACAACATACGTAAAGATCAGATCTCCAATTTTGATAAAAGCAAGCCAGACGTTTGACCAGACTTTGAGACTGGCGTGTGGTTTGGAGAGTAGCATGTACAAAGATATGAATCACTCGCAGTGGAAGCACAGACAGTAATCTTCTAGTTGCCAACATTTCCAAATTCAGCCTGTTCCACGACCGACAGAGGCTGAAAGTTCAAACCAATAAAATGGAGCACCTTTACCTGCAATCTGTTCAGCCTTCCTGTTACCTGCTCTCTCCGAGCCTGACTGAACCGCAGACATGTCTCAGTGTTTGATTTTGTGTTTTTAGCTCATTAACAAGTTTCAAACGATTGCTGTTGTCATTCACTCCTTGAAAAAAAAAAAAAAAAAAAGAAAAGAAAAAAAAGTCTGATGTTTACTATTCCAGAGCAACTGGTCTTTGAGCTTCTCATTCTCAGTCATTAGAAAGTTTTTTTTCGGCGCATGCCAAATTACCAGTGACGGTTCCCTTCGTACAAAAATACATCTGCAGACCTGACGTGTATCGCAGTTTTGCGCAAGTCGCCTCAAGTCGAGCCTTGGTTTCCCTAAAGGCGAGGGAGTGATTACACGTGCCGGAGCCTCTCTTTAGTTCTGTGTTTTGTGGTGTAAAATTTAAGTGGTTTCCTGTCCTCACCCCCCCCCTCCCCCCCCCCCCAGGTTATTTTGATGCCCATGCCCTGGCGATGGATTACCGTGGTTTGGGCTTCAGGGAGTGCCTGGCTGAAACCGCCCGCTATCTCAGCATCATCGAGGGCCTGGACAGCACAGACCCGCTGCGGATCCGCCTCGTCTCTCATCTGAACAACTACGCCAGTCAGAGAGAGGCTCACACCGGCCTGAGTCACCTGGCCTGGGGCTCTGCGTTTGGCTCCCCTCCCGCCCACATCGCGCATCCCATCCTCCTCCAGCACCAACAGGGGCCTCCTTTGGCACCTCTGCCCCGCAGCGCCACCAGCAGCCCCCACAATCCTCTGTCGTCCGCGTCGTCTTCGTCTCCCTCCTCCTCCACCTCGCCCACATCCTCCTCGCTCGTCGCAGAGACTCACGGGGCCGGGAGACGCAGCGACAGCGCCACGCCGCTCTCGGACCAGGGCCCGATCAGGATCCCGTCCACCTCTTCTGCTCCCTCCGCCGTTCTGCACCCGGCCCTGGTCCCGTCGTCGGCGTCCAAGCTCTCTCCCCCGCTTCTCTCCTCGCTTTCAGCGTTCCCCTTCGCCTTCAGCGCCTTCCCGATCATCTCCCCCGCCACTGCCATCAGCCCCCCGGCTCAGAGCGCCAGCGTGGGCAAACCCTACAGACCCTGGGGCATGGAGATAGGAGCTTTCTGACTCAACTAGCACGACCCGCTCCCACAGACTCGTTTCACTTCCCAGCTGAGCCGGACTCAAGGGCAAGACTTCATGTTCCCTGCTAAGAAAGTGTTATGTCTTCTTCTATTTTGATGATATCCCACAGAGGAGAGTAAAATCTTTATACCTTTTGGTTCTTTTTATATATATATATATATATAAATGAATAAAAATGCAAGTAAACATCAACAAAAGGGATTTATTGAGCTGATCGATCCCTCTTCAGTAGCTTCACCCTCTTCTTTGTCAGCCAATCAGAAATGGCTTTTCCAGATGCTCAATAAGTTCCTCGGTGAAAACAACCCCATCTGCCCCCTTTGTTGTTTTCCTGAGTTGCATGAAGATGACTGGATGCCCTGGCTGCAGCGGGGAGGGACAGGGCTCAGAGTCATGACATCACTCCTTCCCCACCCGCCTTTTTACGACAATTTATGGGGTGCAATAACTGAAACCAGGTGTCTGTTTGACTAAATACTCCGAATTAAAAGCTTGAATACCAGCTTGGCTCCGACTAATCATCCGCTGCACTGTTTGCCCGAGTCGTCTCCCTAACTTATGTTTCCGTTCCGTAGTGAATTCTCACATTTGTTTTTCCTCTGATGTAAAGCGAGGCCAGGTCCGTTCACCATATGTCCCCGAGTTATTTGCATACTTTGTTTAGTGTTACAAGCATCGGCAATAAATGTATTAGCAAAAGTCAACTCAGTTTCAATGAAGCATGACCACATGATTGTTCAGAAAGGCATTTAGGAATGTTTCTGCATCATCTTGCGTTGATATTTTGTAAATTAAGGTTGTTTTTTTTCCACCTTGTCTCCAGTTATCTATGTGCATTTATTTGTTGAGTGTTACCTTGTTGCCAATGATGATTCTGAAGCCCTTCAAGTCAAATCGGTTTCAGAGAAACAGGATCACACATGCTCGTGTTGTAGGCATTTTTTGTGTGTGTGTGTGTCCTCACTTTCAGCCTGTATGGTCTCTGGTTGTACAAAGCACAAACAAGCTCCAATAAAATTAGTCGTCGGTTTTCCATTTCTGTTACTGCTGTTCATGACATGTTCCCCGCAATAAACCATCCATTCTGGTAGATGTTGTTGATTTATTGTTGTTTGGCCAAGCGTGTGTACATTCTGGAGTGTGTGTTTGCTTGTTGATGCTCGCCGTTGTTTTGCCCAATGACTGTGAATGTGTGTGTGTGTGTGTGTATGTGTGTGTGTGTGTGTGTGTGTGTGTGCTTGTTTTCATGTGTGCGCAGTATCGACGGCTGGTATCAGATGCGGCTGCTTGTTTCTCTCAGCGGCCCTCTGTGTGTGCACAGGAAACCATTAACAAGGCGGGGATATCCTGGACAATAGCAGGGCCCGGCCGGACCCGTGCGCTCCGTGGGAACTGGAGGAGGGAAAGAAAGAAGGAGAGAAAGAAAGAAAGAAAGAAAGACGATAGAAAAAATGAAAGGAAGAGAGGAAGGAAGAAAAGGGATAAAAAAACGAAAGGAAGAGAGGAGGATGGCAGGAATAGGTGAGGGAGGAAGGGAGGGAAGGAAAGAAATCAAAGGTGGGAGCAGAAGAGAGGGGTTGTGAGAAAGGAAGTCCAAACGTTTTTTTGTCTCTGCCGTCATTTCAGGCTGGACCAGCTGCTCCTTCTGTTCTCAACCCAGAACCACCATCCCTTCTTTTTTTTTTCAGAATCAGGATCTTGCCGATATTCAACCAGTTCCTCGTTTTTTTTCAAATACAAACTTTTCCCTTTGGGTTTTTCAGACTCAAACTCATATTTAAAAAGTCAGATGTTTGTTGTGTTTTGTCTCCCTCTGCTGGCCATGAGGCCTTCTTCCTCCTAGATCAGAATGACTTTGATCAGTTAATGGAGGGCATAAGCAAAGTACACTGTGGTTGCTATGACAATTATTACAAACAATTAAAGTCAGAGGTTTACATACGATGACTTACAACACGAATGCCTGTAATTTGGGTATTTTGTGAGTTATTTATGCTATTCTTTTTGCCAAAAGTACCGGCAAAACAACACACCGCTTCAGTCGCTTATAAAACATGAATTAGATACAAAAGTTGGAATGTATTGTTGATTATTCTTTCTTCAAGGTCACTAGTATACATATTTACATCTGGTCAACCAGTATATTTTGTTCGCTTTGGTATAAATATTATTTTGTTGTCCCTTTAAATGTATTAACAAAAGATCATACTAAATATAACCTACGGAAACTCAATAGTACATATACTTCATATGTAATTTGGTACATAATTATACATTCAGCTCCATCAGATCAACTTTAACCTGAAGGTCTGACTCCATTGCCTCTGTACAACTTGAGCGTCCGCTGACCACAGGTTTCCATGGTAACAAGCAATAACACCTGGCTTCACAAAGACAGCTTATACCAGAAGAATGGTTGCCCCAAAAAAACTGTCTGCAGTTCGTCATTCTCGTCTCACACGTCCCAATTTGTGCAGCACGCGGCGTATGACGTCTTCTCTGGTAACTCTGAGACAGACGCAGGCCTGATCTGCAGTGACATCATCTGTTAAGACTTGGTGCTGCAGTGAAAATGTTACCAGACTGCAAAAGCTTGAGGCCACGTCTCCTTCATGCCTGATTTTTTTTTTTTTTTCAGAGGTTATCCGCCGTGCTTGAGAATGAACCGTTTCCCAAAATGTTTGTAGAAGCAATAGGTGTGACTTTCGGAAGAGGCTGGAGCAACGTAACTGATTCGGAAATGTGCAGGAAATGCTTCTGGCAGTGAATATCTGGATCCTTATTGAACATCTATCCCAAAAATGTTTGAATAAATGTCCCTCTGTAAGTTCTAGAGAAACAACTGATTTTATTTATTTTTTTTTCAAGCTTTTATCAATCTTGTTAAAAATTGTATTCAGAGCATTTTAACACAATTGTAATCAGTTTTGTGGTCACATAAGAGCTGCTGAACCCATAGATAAATCTGACTCTTATCTGTAACACTAAAATGTACTGAACTGTATTAATCTGGATTACTTTTGCATAATTGGATATGTTTGTAAATTACAAATCTTATTTTATTTTCATTTTTTTGCATAGCAATTCAAATGTTCTCCTTGTGCATAATCTAATTGTAATCTGTAGGCCCCAGCACCTGCCCCAAACATTAAAAAAAAAACCGGAAAGACGATTTTCCCTGCTTGCCGAAGAAATAGATGGGTTTGGTATTTTGTCCCTGCGCCACAGAGGTCAGAGGTAATGAAGAAGCACATAAATATTGTGTGCATTTACATTTTCTTGAAAGAAATCACTCTCAGAGCCAGTTTTATTCACTGAACCCCAAATCTTTATTAACCACTGCTTGCTCACAAAGATATACGTGGAAGAGGAGGAAACACACAAATGGACGGAGGAGAGAAAGAGAGTCAGGAAGGAAACTAACTGCCTGTGTCTAACGTTCTGACAATCGTTACACGCTGTATTGTTGTTGGTTTTTCATATCTAAACATATCAACACACTAACTACCTGGTCTCTGTGCAGTTCACTCACACACCCACTCACACACATCTAGGGGCCAAGTGCGCGTGTGTGGCCATCCAAGCACCCGTCGTTGCAACTCATTCAAGTTTACTCTTAGAAATACTATTTCTATTGATCATTAATGCAGTCATGCCTCTTATGGCTTAAATATCTTCGTTGTGCCAGTATTTGCTGTGTTTCAGGGGAAAGTTGAATGATGTAATGAAGAGAGAGAAAGAAGTCAAGAGATATGTCTTTTCTTTTCTAGTACGATTAAATTGAACAACTGGAGATCGCTGACGATATAAAGACAGACCCAAACTTCAACAGAGGTGCTGTGTGCCACAGCGGCATCCGAGGACGTACCGGCGCCATTTCTGAGGGAAGCTTTACGAGATTAACGGTGCATGAAAGGTATTTTCCTGTTGCTGTGTGGAGAGCGTGTGAGTGATTTCACGGTCTACGTGCGTGTGTGCGCGTGTGCGAAAACGAGAGATGGAGACGAAGTGGAGGAGGATGAGGATGGGCTCATGAAATGCTATCGTGTTCTCCTGCAGAACAGTCACTACCTATTTTCACAGGAGCAGATGTGCGGAAACAGCTGGCAAGTCCCCCACCAAGAAAGCTCGCTTGCAAGAACCAGCAAACGCCACCGTTCCTTTTTGGCGACTTTCCTGCAAAATGTGGCCCCCCCGCCCCGCCCACCCCTGCTGGCGCATGCAGGCTTTTGTGGTGGGGGAGGCGCAACCTGTTCACAGCAAAACATCAGCTAGCTGGCAAATTCACAACAAACACCTAAGCTTGTTACCACACGAGAGAAACCTAAAACAAACATTCTCAGGCTGAAATGAGAGTAAAGGAAAAAAAGAAAAAAAAAATGAACAGATCATTACATCCATTTATATATTTTTTTATATATAAGCAGGGAGAAGAAACCTATATATAAAAATGGCACACTGCAATCAATACTTTTGCTGCTTGTATCGGACTGTATATAACAAAAAAGAAGTATTTACAAAAAAAACGCTGTCAGGTGTCAATTGGGTTTGTTTTTTCTTCATGTTCGAACAAAAACATTCGTTTTTTTTTTTTAAAGGATAGGAGATGATAGTTTTCCTCCTTTCTTTTCTTTTTTCTTTTTTTTTTTAAACATTTTTGCAATCCTTTCCACCCCCAACCCTATTTGAATCTCCCGCTATCTCAGGGTGGCGTTTCTTCAAAGTTTCATAGCAATACAAGAGGGGGGGTGGGAATGTCTGGGGAGACGGGTGGAGAGGTGTGGACATGGAGGACGAGGTGGGGAGGGGGGTGTTCCTCGGACGGGAGGTGGTGACTGAAGGTGGGGGGTGTGTGGAGGCTGTCGGGGCCTCTCACGGCATCAACTCTTCTCTCAGCTCCTTGTTCCTGCGCACCTCCTGAGCATGCTTCTCCTGGGGAGATTTTGAAAAAAAAAAAAAAAACAGATTTTATCAGGTTTTTTGTAGTTTTTGTGGCGCAAATGTGTCCCTACAGGTGGAACACATTTTGACATTTGGTTGTAGCAATTACAAATGTCAGAGTTTTGTTTGGATTTTATCAGATGGACATGCACAACTAAGTATATAAATATAGAACGGCGGGGCAGTAATGCATTTTGTTACTCGGGAAAATCACGACATTGTGTGATGTTTACTCAGCATGATCCTTTTCTTTCCAAAATAGTTTCAATGTCAATAAAATTCGAATGGAGATCATGACATCCAAAGACTATTTCCATAGATTTCCAATTGGATATAGGTCTGGACTTTGACTGGGCCATTCTGAAACATGAATATGCTTGGATCTAGGTCTGGATGTCATACAACTAGAACATTTATAGAGCTAAACAGGAATTGATCTCTATTTAACTCTATTCATTCCCATAAACTCTGAAATCTCTGGTTTTTACTAAAAGAAAAAAAAAAAAAACACCTCCACAGCCTCATGCTGCCATGACCATGCTTCACAGTGGTGAGACTATAAAATATGTCCTTTTCCTTCTACTGTGCTAGTCCTAATATTCCAGTAAAACTCACTGAAGTGGCATGAATACTTTTGCAAGACAAATCACTCTGTTCAACTCCGGATGAATTTTACAGTTTTGTTGGTTCATTTTAGGGATTTACATGAATTACCCCACAACACTGAAACAATCATAATTATCATCATCTCAAAAATCTCCCGAGTCAGAAACTCGGTTTGAAACAAGTCCTCCAGCAATGACAGCGCAACAATAAACAGAGAACATCCCACTCAAAACAAAGCATCACAAGCCACCGAGCAACACTAATCTCATCAACAACCACACAGTGAAAAGCTGAGCAGCAGCAGAAATTTAACTCATGCTGATCTGGATCTTTCAGCTGCAGACAAAAGTCTGAGAAATAAATTCCTCTTCATAAACTTTCATGTTTATCTTTAAGACTCATCTGAATTACTAGAAGTAAATAAAGTTTTTATGCTAAAACTAACTGTGATTTTATTTTTATTTAATTTTTATTTACATGTCTTATATTTTGCCATTTTAAATGTTTTTTTTTGTTTTTTTTTTTAAATCCATTCTAAGTATGATTCAGCTTGGTTGGGAATTTTCATGCAAGTCTTCGAAATGAAATTGACTTTTCACCGATTGAGTTCTTCCTTGAACTTCTTTAGAAAGAGCGCCCTCTGCTGGTGGTGTCCACTCTGTTCTCTTTCTTAGCAGAAAAGCCCAATGAAAATAATCTAATAGTCACACTAACAGACTTCTAGTGAGAATAGTTAGAATACTTTTACTTACAAGCAATTGAAAATAAATGTTCTAGTTGTAGGATATACATTTGTTTCTTGTGAAGTTCTTTCACCTCAATCAACATTGGAGAAGGAAAATGGACAATATACAAGAAAAAAAAAAGAGTATAAATATCTATCTGTGTGCCTCTTTTCCAGGGTTTACCTCACCTTACCTTACTGCTGCAACCTCCTGCCACCCTGGAAATAACTTTTCTGTCTTCCTGCATGAATCCTCTCTAGTTTTCCATCCCACATTCTTCTTTTGATTCCCTTCTCCTCACCCGCTCCTGCAGGCGCTCCATTATGGCCGCCAGGTAGGCCTGCCGGTTCTCCTCGATCTGCTCCATCTTCACCTGCAGCTTCTCCTCGGCCATGCGGCTGAAGTTGCTGTTCTCCTCCATGGCCTTCAGCAGCACTTCGCGCTCGTGCTCGCGTTTCTCGGCAAGGATCCGGAGGATCTGCGCCTCCTGGGACTGAAAGGAGAAGAGAGCGATGAGAATGGGAGGATTCGGATCGATACCGCGACAGGAACTGACTGAAAGCCACTCCCAGATCTCAGAAGACGGAACATGAATCAGTGAGTAACGCGGTCGGACTAAACGAGTAAAACTACAAAGTGTTTCACTTTGTGTGCTTTCCTTTCGTTCTCAAAATGCGATCTAGAGTATCTACTGTGATTCCTAAGTACTCTAGTGAAAATTTAGCAACAAAGAAATCAATCAAGCAGTCATATTGACAGGAGGATGATTATATAATTGATTGGTTGATGGATTGCCCCAGGTACCAGGTGCTCATTGTATTGACGTCTGAATCAATCAGATGCAGGAATTAGCTCACAATGGATGGGATGGTTTTAAGTCACCTGGAGCTGTTGTTAGACATCCAACGAGTTTTTATGAGACTTGAAGTAGATTTAGCTGAATGTCCAGTATGAAGACATTTTCATTTACTGAAGCTAAGTCATATTTGGCATCTGGCTTGCAGCCATAACAACAGGAAGTCTCCTTACTCTCCTCCTGTCCTCGGCCGCCTCCAGTTTCTTCTGGATGTCCTCCAGGGAAATGTCCCTCTTTGGGGGGCTGGTGATGCAGTGAGCCGCATCAGATGTAGGAGAGGGCGGCTTTAGGATGACCTCAAAGGCTTGACCTGACGCACGCTTGTCGATTGGCTTGATGTCCATGTCTGCAGGAGCACGCGTTAAACGGAAAGACTGTCAGCTGCTGCCTGATGAATTTGAACTCAAATCCGTTTGCCTCCAGGAATGGGCTGGTATCAAGGGATAGCACATCTACTGAAAGTTTAAGATTCAAAACAGCTAATATTTTCTATCATAGTGACCCTACTGTTTGAAGGAACAGGGGGGGGGACACAAAATCCTCCTGTTATTTTCCATGAATCATGTCCAACATGTGTTTAATTTGCCAAATGATGCGAATTACGAAAGTGTGTATCGTCTTTCGTGCGGTGCTGCCCCTCCCCCAGCCAGATTCAAGTTTCGATCAAAAGCCTGACAAAACTGTATTTTAACTGTGAATAAAATATCTTCCTTGCAAAAGGAATAATATCTCCACTACTGTTTTTTTTTTTAAGAAAGCTATTTAATTCTGCTACATCATTTGTTATATTTTTTTGTGTAATAGCATGAAACCGTGTCCCATATACCGTGCGGCTCTCATGCCAGCCCATTCACTGAAGATGAAAATGTTCCCTGCGAGGATTCCCTCCTACCTTCAAAGTCCCCCAAAATGTTTTTGCGGCTCTCGGGGTACAGACAGGAGCATATGAGAGAGAGGACAGAAATCTCCTTCATCTTCTCCTTGTAAGCTGTGGAGACAAACGGAAGCACGATTGCTGTCTTATCGCGTGCAGATCCAGCCGTGCAGATCCTCACACGTGAACGAGGAGGCGATATTAACCCAGTAACACAGAAAAACATGAGACATTATTAACCCACTTTTATGCCAAAAGACCTTTGATGTAAACACGAAGACTTTCTCTATTCAGAGAAAGGAAAACCTCCTCATCAAAGCGTGTCTGGCTGCAGCCGAGTTGCTTTCATCTCCCTTTGTCTTCCTTGCAGAGAAAGTGTGATGGACGCCTCCTCGCTTGGCCTAATTTCCCTGAACAGCTTCGACGTTCCCGTCCCCACAGGATTCGCAACACATCATCGACGATGCATTTTATTTTGATGTATTTTTTATTGATGCTGCCAGTGCATCATCCCTCCCCACCCCTTTAAATCCTGGCAAATTCTCTTGTTAATGCAACCAAAGGGTCAGAGATAAGTCACTTATTTCATGTATATTCCCAATTTGGTTTTGATTATCTGTTTTGAGGTTTGCTTATCTGCGCTCGGCAGCAGAACTCGCTCCTCACGTCGAGGCCATGTCTTTGTCAAAAAAAGTTAATAAGGCTGGCAGCGATCCTAACTGGCTGGATTTGGCAACATGCAGACAGCTCAGTGGAGAGGAATAAAGTGATTAAAAGGGAACACAAATAAAATTTAAAAAAAAAAAGAAGAACCTTGAACCAACCTTGTCTAACCTTGTTTTGTACATTATTGTCTTTTTCCATCTCTTTTACTTTTTAACGTAGAATCAGAATCAGCAGCAGGGAGAGAGTAGAACAAGTCTGCCTGTTAAACAGATCTATTCTTGTTAATCATTCTGTTTCCATCGATTACAATACCCTTAAAATCTGTCCTCTAAATATGCAGAATGATTCTGTGTCTTTTCAACTCAGCGGTCTTCCTTTCTGCAACCTGAATGTCACAAAAGGTATCCATCAAGGCCTTGTATTTATACAGTGTTTTATTTGTTTTTGTTCACATTTTTACATTAATAAATGTGTCAGGATGTTATTAATGTGTCCTTGATGACACATTTGTTTATTGTCACGTAAACACTGTGGCCCGGGTATTTGATCATCTGCAGGTTGCATCACATAATATTCAGTCACATTTGTTCTGCGTGGAAGATGCTAGTATAAAAGTTTGCTATTTCCAAACAGAAAGAAACTGTCAACTAAATATATTTCTAAAATATTGTATCGATCTGAAACTTTCTTGAACGTGCATCGTCGCACGTCGTCAAGGATATTCGAATGACAAAGTGTTTCATAGCTCTTTTAAAGACATAAATTGTGTTTTTCCTTCAATATAAAAGAACAACCGAGTGGGTTTGGCGACATGCGGCCTGTTTAGTGGCGAGGAAAGATGTGCTTCAGAGAGCAGACAGAGAAAACAAAACTTTTCTGAGCTTTTTTTTTTTGCATCTAAGACGCTTTGCTGTGTGGATTTATCAGCAGTCTCTGCAGGGAAAAGGTGGAAAAATATCTGCAACGCACTGCAGCTTTATTAAACATTTCCGCTCTCTCAAGGCTCCCTGCACCGTACTGCAAGATCTGCATGCCAGCTGTCACAGAACAGCATCATCCATCACCCCCAGAGCACGAGGCCTGCAGGGCTGAAATGTGGCACTTTTGATTCACGATTTGCACCAGGATACAAGAGCAACGGCAGAAGTTAGATTTACAGTAAAGAAGCAATACGGTTAGAGGATGATGAATCGGAAATCTCCTTCCCGTGTGCTTATTTGCAGCTCTCTGTATCTCACTTTCTGCCCTGCAGACAGGCAGTCGCCCCAGTAATGTGATGAACTCTCACATGTAGCTCTCGCTACTCTCTGATGGTCTTGTTAACCCCTTCCCTGAGGAATACGTGGGAGACGGTGAGCACAGCAAGGCGAAATGAAAACTTTGGAGAAGAAAGGAACTAAGAGGAAGACAGACGGGGGTTAAAGTGGAAAAGAAACGGTCTCCTTTTACTGAATGTATGGAAATGAGAAAACAGCTGCTGAGGGTCTTTACACCGACACTGACACTTTGATTTGAAGAGGAATCACAAATAGACTCAGCCAGGAGTGACAACCCCTGAGGAATATCTGCCATAGCAGACTGCCCCCAAGACAGCGTAGTGGAAGCAGCCGCCTCAGGTGGAAAGCACTTCAGTCTGTAATTAGCGGATTGCCCTGTTTCCGTTGATTACCTGCGGGGGGGTGTGAGAGCGGTTGGGGAACATTTGAAGGGCCGTCAACGGCTTGTTAGGAGCTGCGTTTCTGTCAAGACTCCAGCAGCCATTTTCTAACACCCTGTTGCCGTCTGAAAGCCTTCACAATTCAGCGGAGTCGTTCATTATTTTTGATCACTTATGGGGCTTTTAAAACATTTGAATATAACTAACATATATTTTTCCACAATCAATTAATCTGCTGATTATTTCAATAAACATTTAGCTTCAGATTTAGGCAAATGTCCTGAAACCAGCACATCTTTCTTTACACCCTTCGCTGTTCTTCTTCTGCAGCTCCCTGCACGGGTTCAACATGTCCTGACGCAACTCCCGTACTGTTCCCAGGAAGGAACGGGATTTTAACTGGGAATTTCCACCTTTCTCTCCCTGTATAATTCATGTTTAGGACATGCTTAGAAATATAGCAGCTATGTGAAACTAAGTTAAAATTATTCATTTGAAAGTTTTTTTTTTTGCCTAACCCAACCCAAATACTAAATAAGCATTACAATATTCATTACACTTTAATGATCATTCAATCATTTCTGCTTCATTTTTCATTTCTCGGGTCAGATATGAAATGTAAACTAGAGTTCTTTGCAAGTGCATCAATCCAGTTTGAAGGAAAAAAAAATATTCGGTAGTTTAATCGTTTGTCTGTAATAACAATTGTGACGAGTTTCAGTTTGAATGTTCATGAAGATTAAATGGTCAGTGTGAAATGAACTGATGGGGTCCTGAAAACCTGTTCAGCTCATCTTTGGCTCAGTCTTTGCCTTTTCACTGATGAAATAATGCTGCTGCTGCAGGAATGAGAGCAGAAGAAGAACCTTACCTAGATATTCACAAACTTTTGACTGATTTGTGACATGAATTTCTCAGTCCAGATCATTTAACTGATATAAACATTTGCAAACAATCCATCTGATTGCGGCTGCTCTTCTGATGCTCTTGCATCGAAGCTGTGTCTATGAATCATGACAAACTGGTTAATCTGTGAAAAAAAAAAAAAAAAAAGAAATGTGATTGGGTTAGCCAGAAGTTGGACCTCAAATCATAATTCCACTTAAGGCTCCATAAAACCTTCAAACTGTTGAAATAACCTATATTATACAGAGAAAACGACAGTAATATAAAGTTCAGTGCAGCCAGCACGTAAACTCAAAAATTACTTGAGCTGTAATCTTATTTTATTTCATTTGTAGCCTCTGAGGTGAGGTTTTAGTATCACCCTGTCAAAGCAGATTTCATTTCCGAACATTTTACACAATGGAAACTTAAAACGAGCTGAAATGTCTCCCGAGCTCTCATTTTTCTAATGTATCCATAATCCAAAATATATGAAGTTCCCCATGGAACAAAATCTATTACAGCGCCACTGTACGTCTCTTAATAAGCAGTGTAATATAACGCATCCTCCGTAGATCAGACACATAAAAATGACAAATGACCCGCAGTGACAGAGCAACACAGAAAGCGTTTGAGCGCACGGTCACATTCCTTGTTCCCAGCTGAGATGGGATGAAGTCCTGTCAGACGGGAGATGATAACATTTTTTAATGATTCTCTCCGCTTCCCACAGGCGGTTCCAACCAGCCAGGTCAGCATGTCTGCGCCTCACTTCCCATCTTGACCACTGACGCACCCATCAAAGTGCACTTCCACTTCCAATCCATCAACCGAAAGAGCCCGGATCATCAATATCCTCAGAGAGCGCCGCTCTCGCTTTGGCACTTTCTGCAGCTCCTGTCCCCCATCTCATCTGTTGCTCATGTTTTCTTACTATATATATTTGTCACCCTCAACTCCCCCCAACCCCCTCCCCTGCACCCTCTTTTCTGTTTCCCTTTGTCAGCACAAACCGCCACACCTGCATTGGCTGTTTTCCCATCTTTCTTTCCCCTCTACCTCTGCCTCCATCTCCTCTTGCAGGATTACTAAAGGCATTTTTTACAGTCACTTTGAGTAATCTAACCATAAAAGGCAAACAACAAACATGCAGCATTGTTCATCGAAGGCCCACAGCCCCCCGGGTGCCGTAGCGTTCACAGCACTGTGGGTTTGAGGACGCCTGTTCAGCAACTACACAGCAAAAATATAAACATGAAATTATGCAGCTATCACAAGAGCAAACTGGATCGTTAAATGGATCGTTATGGGACCCAGACGATCAAGGACAGTGAGTGGAGAGCTGGTGATGAGACTCCAGTAATAGAGACTTCCAGTTGGAGTACATACATATATCTCTAAAGACTCATAAATCTACTGATATTTCAGTGAAATAGTCCATTTGTGGACAGTTTCCTGATAGTTTCCACTGATAGCTTGGCGTGAAATATGAGGTTTTTCTTCACTGTTATTTAAATGTGGTAAAAGGTGTTCTCCAAGGCTCTACGTTCGGTCCTGTAGCTTTCACAGCATTGTGGTCTTGAAATACATCGATCTGCATAGAGATAGCATTCTCTAGATCTAGATGTGATTCTGATGGACCAAGTCAACGTCTAGGTTTCAATTGTGAGGACCTTCTGCCACTCTGTTACACAAAAGGGAGAGTCTATACACTGCTCCTTCATTGCAAACTGAACTTAAAACACATTTTAAGCACAAGAGAGAAAGCATTGATGCATTTCTATGCATTGTATTGAATATTGTCTATTTAAATCTATCTTGAATCCCCTGTTCCATGAGATTTACCTTGATAAAAGGGTATTCAAATAAAATTAGCTGAGATTACAGTAACCATGTATTAATGTTGTTGATTTGTCTGTCCTGTCTCTGATCTGAATATTTAGATGTGATAAACATTCAGCAAAACGTCGCCAGCAGGGCTGATGTCACCTCCTGCTCCTCTCAGCGTGTCGTCAGGAGCAACAGTCATCTCAGACCAGCGATGGGAGTGTGCCGCACAGATCGATGGGACCCAACCGGTGATAAATCAGGGTGAGTTATGAACCAGGGGCAGATCATGCAGATATGCCCGTAACAACAATGGTCATTAATACCAATGGGATGAACAATGCAGAAGACTTTTCTATTAAAGGGGTAATTCTGGCTTCTGGATGTGAGATCCTGTTAAAAAGTGAAGTTCGCTGCAGTAGTAACACTGGGTCGTCCCAGTGGCAACTCCAGGAGTGGTCAGGACCAAGGACGACTTTTACCACATTGAAACTGCTTCTTCTTTTTTTTTTTTCCAGCCATATTTATTTTTAAGCATTGCTATGTTTGGATGGTGCGGTTATTTGATTTGATTATATGATAAGTGGATCTAGGATGCTGATCTTAGAGGCCTTATAACACATTTCCATTGCAAAGCAGTGCAGAAAGGAAAAGTATCACTTTTTGTGGGGGTCTGTTTTGATTATTGCACAGAAATTCAACAACAGACTGTCTTCAGTCAGAGGCTCTTTCAGATCTGCTGTAATACAGACCACTACAGGAGAGCTTGCTTTTTCCACAGCTTTAACCGTTTATATTAACAATGAAGAAACTTAGTTTGAGTTACTACAACATTTATTTCTCTTTTGGGATTAACACAGATTAAAAAAAAAAAAAAAAGAATTCTGGCCCATTCACAATTTGTGTCTGAGCAAAATCCATATGGTTCCCTGCATCCACATACTGGTTAGTAATCTGAGTTAATGCTGAATTAAGATGCAAAGAACATGACCTTTTAATAGAACTCCATTTAAAAAACCCTTATCTATTGATTTTAGGGTGGATCTCATTGGATCATTTCCATTGCCAGACACAAAGGGATTGATTTCTGTAGCCTCAACCTAGAGATAAATGATCAACCTTAATTGGAAATGACAGGCAATATTTATCATCAACTTAAGTCCTATTAGTATTATTCAGACTAATAAAATAAATAATCATGGTAATAATAGAATTAATCTTCATGCAGAATGAAGATCTGCTGCTGTTTGAAAATAAATGCTTGCTAAGTTTCTTTCTGCTTTACAGCAAAAAGAAGAAAAAAGAAATTGGTCTAAATGAACTCGGTGACCCGCAGAGCGATGACTGGCATCATGGCTGCTTTCCGTGCCCATCCCATTCTGCCTGTCTGCAGTTCAATTCAAGATCATGCAGGAGCGAGAAAAAAAGCAGGGAGGAGGAGGAGGGGAAAAAAACGAGAAGGAGAGGCCGGTGGTTAAGTGTCCCAGAGCTCAGACATCCCAGACCCTCACCACGGCCACCACCCCCCCCAGCCCCCCCCCACGCACGCCCCTCCATTACCTGCTCTGCCAACCAGAAAACAAACATTCATGCATTAAAGCTTTCTTTTCACTTGTGTTTTTCAAGCTGCTGCTTAATAGCATCAAAAAAAAAAAGACAATAAATGTCACAGAAGGCCTGCCTTCCACCAGCCATCTCATTTTATTTATTCCTATTTCTAACAAACGCTGCCATCTTTTTTTTTTTTTTTTTTTTTCCCCAGAGCATTCAGCTATAGAGCAAATTCATCCAATAATCTTCCTAACAGGATTAGGAGCCTCATATTCCTTTTTCAGCCCCAATCGGAAATTCTTCCCTCGACAGCAAAGTAATTCTTGATAAGGGGGGGGGAGGGGGGGGGGGTCCTTTCGTCCTACATGTCTGCATATGCAGCGGTCACGCAGAAAATGGGTTAAGCAGTACACAGACAGTGAGGTTGACCCAGTTTTTTTCTTGAATAAAACGGGAGATTTGTGACGGTGAGACGTTCCGCACCCCCCCCCCCCCAAGGGGAGCGGCTTTTTAACGGAGCGGGGATGTTGGGTGGGGTCGCTGGAGCTGCATTATGCTGCACGCCTCTGAGTCAGGCAGTGAAGGGGGCAGGTGCTGCAGCGATGCAACCATGCTTCCATAAAGGAATAACAACAATAACAAAAAAAAAAACAACAAACATATAAATCTATGTTTTATTTAGTGACGTGCATTAATCAGAATGCAGGCTGAATACGCATATGCGTCACTGGCTGGATTTCTGTCCGATCTGTGTGAAATTTCGAATTGAACGAAATAAACAAAGACTAAATTATAACAGCTGCAATTTAATGAACAAACACATAAAGACGCCTCAGTTTCCTAACTTCAACGTGAGGAAGGGAGTTGCAGAGTGAGTTTGGCCGCTCCCTCCTGTCAGCCCTCTCAGCATCCTTTTGTGCCATGGGTGTCGCCACTGCCTCTCACCATCATCACCATCATCACCACCACCATCATCATCATCATCACCATCACCCTGAAACCTGCCTCGTTCTTTGATGGCAGGGGGGAAAAACAAATAAATATCTCTGAGGAAAAATGAGAACTCACCGATTGCGGTCTTAGCCATGTCTGAAAGTGAGTCGCTGGGGTGAGTTGGCCGGAGAAATGTGCGTCGGTGTCTGGATGGTGTCTCACCGGGTGAAGGGACTGCTGTTAAGGCACTGAGTCAGCAGAGAGAGAGAGACGGGGGCTGCCGGTGCGCCTGCTGGTCTGTGCTGAGCTGCAGGAAAGGCAGCGACAAATAAGCAGGGCGACACCGGAAGTCTCGGTTAAATACTTCAAAATAAAAGCAGATATTTTGTGGGAGGTTCCCTCCCCCGCCGCCCTGATTATTATTATTATTATTATTATTATTATTATTATTATTATTATTATTATTATTATTATTATTTTGTTGTTGTTGTTGTTGTTGTTGTTGTTGTTGTTGTTGTTGTTATTATTATTATTATTATCTCACATTCGCAACATTAATTTTAGGCTCTTATGGTATGGAGGACATGGAGAAAACAGTAAGTTAACGTCAATAAACAAACAAACAAACTAAATAGATGTGAGTTTGGATCGCTTAAATTTTGCCATTTTTCTAAAGCTGTAAAAGAATCTTTATCATATAAAAATAATGACTGAAAAACTGTCAACTCCAAATGAAACAAACAACGGTAGCCTGTGAAGGCAAAAATAAATAAATAAATTAATTAATTAAAAAATAGCCTAATGACTTAACAGGAAAACAAAAATCTGCATGTTTTCAATAGAATCAAAGAAAATCTTGTGTATGTAAAAGGCAAAAAATAATGAGGGATGTAGAAAACGGCGTCAACAAAAATCTTGTGAATAAATGTATATTTTTCTTTATTTTCACGTGCGTTTGTTAATTTCCCTCCGTTTCACTCTGAATAATGTACTTAGAATATTTGTTACCTTTTTTTTCTTGCTTCACATATTGTATATTTCCCTTCTTATTTTCTCCTAGTTTTTGTGTTGCTTTAGAGTTATCCACCAAAGTTTCAGACCGAAAAGCAAATCGGTACAATAGTGCGGGAGCAACTGTAACTCCACTAAGTCTTTGATTCAGCTTGGAATCTGAGAGCAAACACTGAGTGAAGAACGCTTACTTGGTTTAACGAGACAAGTCTGTTAGTAGCAGTATGAAAGGGATTCGTATTGTTGTGCACATATTGTGCATGTATATACACTGCTCAAAAAAATAAAGGGAACGCTCAAATAACACATCCTAGATCTGAATGAATGAAATATTCTCATTGAATACTTTGTCCTGTACAAAGTTGAATGTGCTGACAACAAAATCATTGTTGATTGTCAATCAGTTTTGCTTCCTAAGTGGGCAGTTTGATTTCACAGAAGTTTGATGGACTTGTGTTGTTTGAGTGTTCCCTTTATTTTTTTTTTGAGCAGTATATCTTAAGCACCCACTGAGAAGCAAACTGGCAACAACAATGTAATGTGGAGGTAAATTTGCATCGCAACATCAAATGTAACTTGAGCTTGCTCTTCAGAACTACACACCACAATCTGCAATTTCCCACAACCCTCACAAATCCTAAGATTTGGTTTGTTTTTTTGTTGCATTCCGTGGGCTTTTATTTTGAAACTATTGTGAGGAAACATCAGTTTCTAAGTTGACTTCACTGTGGACCTGTAATGCGCGTTCAGCTGCCTGAAATGCATTGTGCCACACTCCCTTCTCCCAGCTACAGCCCTGATTGCCCTTCTGTCCTCCTGTAAGTTAGATCTGGTCCTCTAGTGGCTGATTGCATTATGGGTGTTTCCTCCTTTTTGATGGTTTAGCACTACCCATCAAGTTTATATAAAAAAAAATAAAAAATAAATAATAATAAATCCAGCATACTGGAATATTTATCTGCTTATTTATTTATTGCTATTTTTGCAAAAAAAAAAAAAATTAAAATAAAATAAATAATAATAATAATAATTAGAGGTAATAATTAGAGGTTCTTTGTCCTCGAGAGTTCAAACAGTATCTTAAATAAATCTAATTGGATTATCTTGGATACATTCGTCCAGATTTAGAAAAAGAGGACAGGCGAGCACACACGCGATCAAACTAGTGAATAAAATATTTATAAGAACCACCACAAGATGGCAGCAAATCCCAACCTACAGAAACCCACCGAGTCGCAGCAATCGCATGGCAAACGCAGAGTTAAATGTCCATCATTTGTTACTCTAATGCTGGCTGCGGTCCAGGTAGGCTTCTGGTACTCTTGGGCTATGACGCATTTGTTCTTCATGTTGTTCCACCTGCATCTGTCTTTGTTTTGCCCCAAGTGAAACGCAGGGTGACCCCTACATCAAGATCCTTCTCAAAACGTGTGTGTTTGCACTGATAAGAACTTTGTTACTTTGTTGTTCTTTAAAGTGCACAAACAGAGGCCTTCTATATTGCTACTGATTAACCAGAAAGGAGATTTTGACTTGGTTTTGTGCCAGTGCCGGAGAAATCCAGAAGGAAATTGTAAAACCGCTCAAAAGCGCAAAATAGCTCGGTGCTTGTGTAATTCGTGAGTGCTTTGAATATGTATGCAGAGCAGAAGGTTGACTATTCGAAAACACACAGACGGAAGCAAAGAGATAAAACTTGTGCTTCAATCTTAATGCTCGTTGTTTAAGGAATCTGGGATCTTGGAGAAACAAACCCCGGTATGCCTTATAGCTGAGAGATTCTGTGTGATGCATTTCAACTTTCAGTGTCTAAATTGAGTTTGAAAGTCAAAAATGTGTCAATCACAAATTTCAATGTCACCATTTTGACTTTAAGCTCTATTTAATACATAATGTCTTATAAACAACAGTTTCAAAGTCAATTAAAAGAGCTTACGTATGACAGAAAAAGTCAAGATTTTTATATTTACATTCAGAAGTTTTGAAGTGAGAATTGTGAGATAAAAAATGACATAAAGAAAGTCAAGGTTTGACTACAATAATCACATGTATCGTATGTAAGACTTTCAAATGCAAAAACGTTCATTTCGAAGTCATATGAGTTTTAAAAAATTGATATGAGGTCCAAAAATCTGCCACAATTATAACTTTCAAGTTCATCATTTTGTCCAGGTTAAGAGCGTCACACTTATTCTTTTGACAAGCGTCATTATTAAGAAACGTATGAAATACAAAGTCAGAATTATTTTGGGAGTTTTAAAACCTTATTCTTCTAAAAAAATTCAGACGTCATGTCTACAGGTCATAAATATGAGATCCAAAGTTTTTTTTGTTTTTTTTTTGCTAAAAGCAGCAGATTCACAACAACATAATCAACGTTTTGAAAGTCTTAATGACGAGACTCAAAACACCAGTTTTGAAATCATAAATCTGAAATAGAACCCTGTAAATGTGCGCTTTCAAACTCAAAATCGCAACTTTGCGTCTCTCTCTCTCTCTCTCATGAAACACCGCGTTCATGTTTGTCCTACGTGGCACTAATGGGCTTCCATAACCTGCGCACCAGGTTAAGCAGGCTGTCATGCAGATGCAACTCATGCAGCTTGTATGATGATGGGAGAAACTCTTCCCTCCTGATCTCTATTTAATGCACGCATGAGGTTCAGTCTGGGTGTTTCTGTTGGTTGATGAGCCGACCTGCCCCTGGTCTCTCGGTCATCAAGTCATCCAGTGGCTGCTGCTGCTGCTGAGGAGGAGCTTGAGCAGATGTTGAATGCTTATGCAGCGTGGATCGAAGCCGAAGTTCTTTGAACACAGCACCTGGGTCACTGTTTGATTCCAGCGGCGAGGAGCGTGTGAGCACGTAAACGAGGTGACTATATTCTGTTGTTTTTCCATCCCTCTTCACCCGGAGTCTTTAAGTGAATTTAGGCATTACAACACGGTAAATGAAGGAAGCGCTTCCCCCCATAACTTCCTTTAACAATTTTTAGATGTTCGGGTTAGCACGATGCAACTACCACATCATCCATGATCTCCAGCTGCTCGTTAGCTCGATGCTAACCGGGAAGCTTCCCGAAAGTTCAGCGCTTACGCCAGAATTGTGCGGCTAGCTAAAGTTTGTGCTAAGGAAACCACCTTGTTTTTTTGTTGTTGTTGTTCTCGCGGCTTTCCCCCCATTTTTTATTTTTTTTTTTAAAAATCCGCGTCAGGCCAGAAACTAACCATCAGCTGGTTGCTAGTAGTTTTTTGCTTTTTTTTTTTTAGCGTGCGCGAGGCGATTTGCTTTCCAACCGGCGTGACGCGTTCACATTAACCGGCGTTCATTCTTCTAGCAGCACACCCGGAGAGACGATGTTCTCGTCCACGTTTTTTCCTATTGTCTCACAACGTGAGCCGGTGTTACGCCGACTTTTGTCTACCCGGAGGAAGATGAGGCGCGATTGAACGTCGATTAAAACGACCCTGTGATGGATGGAGGTCAGCCTCTCCGTCTAAGTTTGTTTTATTTTTATTTAATTATTATTTTAGGTGAAAAGGCTAGACTCAACTCCAGCGTGACCATTTCCGGATTCCTTTTTTTTATTTTTTTGTTGTTGTTGTTAATTTAAGCTGTATTTTTCCATAACAACTATCTTCTTGAAGCTCGTGGTTTTGGGGGGGCAAATTTAATTTTTTTGTGTGTTTTAAACATTTTCTTATTTCATTGACTCCCATTCAAAATATATATATATATAAAAAAAGTCACACTGCTTTGCCGAAATGTAATTGTTGTCCACAAGTTTAACATGTTTACTGTAAGTCGACCAACTCGGAAATATCAATTTATCAGAATTAATGTTGCTGCCAATTTTTAAACTCCCTGGCACAGCAATCAACCTTCCTCCTACTTTCCAATTTAAGTGTAAAATAGAAAAAAAAATGCAAACAGCTTTAGAAAATAGAAATAAAAACGCTTAAATCACTAAAGTTGGTATTTGAACATAATAGGGAGAGGGGGGAGTAACTTAATGGCAATCTGCCAGATCTCTCTTCTTAATGTCCAGCAGACCAAAGAGGAGTTAACGTCAACAACTTTACACAAAAAGAAAAGAAAAACTGTTAGAAATAATCTTACAGTCAGGCTCAGATGACACTCACAATGCACAATTTCCATATTCATATTGCATTGCAACCTGCAGATGATCGTTTTCTGAAAATGTACGACTTCAATAATAAAAATGAGCATTTAAGAAGCTAGATGTTCCAAAAATATTTATTGTCAGCTTTAACAGTGCACACACAAGGGTTAAAAAGATCCACAGCATGTTGGTTTTTATTTCATTGCTACAGAATGTCATATCTTAGATCTTTTGTTTCATCAGAGATACAGTAAATCTTACTGATGAACCAGTGGAATAATTTCCTTTTTTTATATGATTTTTGTTTCAATTTTTTTTTTTCTTTTACCAAATCTGGCGTTTTTACTTCGGGTTATCTTACTGTGGAAATATCATTGCAACACATGCTGAATTCCTATTGGTGCGATTCTCTGGCATTGTTTTAATTAAGTCATGTAGGCTATTATATAGCTGTACTGAAACAGAGTTTTAGAAATCGCAGAAGTTAGCCTTTGTGTTTAATTGCCTAAGTGTGGAGCGCGTCGGTTCGCATCTCCAAGGCACCGTCGACAGCAACATGTTCTTCATGTTGTGCAGAGTTTGTTTCCTCCAGAGATGTATTGTAAACAGGGATCCATTAGCTGCAGGAGCCAGATTAGCTTAAGGAGGCAGAACAGATGCTTGCATAATTCCATTCATGTCATAAAGGGACCCATGGTGGCTGCTTGTCACAGGCCAGCAGCTGCAGGTTTTTCTCTCCGTCTTTTTTTTTTTTTACGATTGTAAGAGAGGTCAAAACAAATTTATCAATTGACGATGAATAATTGAGATGTATGTGAAAATGGCTTTATATATATGTGTATGTAAAGTAACTATAAAATCTTTCAGGTTTATGGTTAACCACAGAATGGTCATTGCCTTCACCAAAGATAAGATAAATGTCCGCCGGTGTCGAGCGAGTTGTGGTTCATAATGTCTCAAAATCTACTGGAATACACTGGTCAGGCTTAACATTGTGACCATTGAGAGGTGAAGTGAACAACCCCAAGTATCTCTTCATCATGGTCCATGTTGGTGGTTGAGGCAGATAAGGAAGCAAGTCAATATTGTGACCTGCAAAAAGCACGAGACTGGAGAGCGACGGGTAGATAATTGGGTCAGAGTGTCTCCAAATATTCATTTCTGGTTGGATGGTGTCGCTGTGCAGCACTCCGTATCTATCAATGGAGGTTCAAGAATGCATGGTTGATCAGTTTGTCGCCTATGAAGTTGCATGGGTTTGGGCCCGCTTGGTTTATGTCAGTGGTTCTTAACCTGGGTTCGATCGAGCCCAAGGGGTTCGGCAGAGCCTCTGCCGCGGCGGTAAAGACACACTTGTGTAAAGTCGTGATGACACGCCCCACTTGGCCGTCGCTTGCTGCAGAGGATCACGTGACATTGCTTGGCCAATCAGAGCTGCGGGGAATTTAGTGCGCGCAGCAGTCAACGGCTGTTTCTTTCTCAATATTTGAATCCATACCAAACACGTCGAGGTTGAGTTTTAACAAACAAATTTCTTCTACCACAATAATTATGTGAAATTAAATTAATTGTATCCCAAATTCAGAAGATTTGCCTTTACCTTTACAGAGCTCTTTGGTTCCTCCTGTCATTCTGCAGTTTCTCATATTGACGTCATCAAACCAAATTTCAGATCTACCATAAAAGACTGACACCTGCTGGCCTCAGGTTTGCAACCAGCTTCTGACTGAGAAACCAGTAACCTGCTCCCAGTGTCAGACTGAGGAAGAAAAACCGCATTAGGTTTTCTATCACGTTACTACTTCTGATATAACTGATGTATATTTGCATATATAAATAAGTCAACAGGGTTTAATTAATCATTTTTATGTTTATGTCATGAGGTAGATCTCAGCCGGCTGGTGAGAGAAAAAACTAGATCTTGGTCTCAAAAGGTTTGAGCTCCCCCGATGTACAACACGGATTCACGTGTGTCACGGACCCGGATGGGAGTCGGCGTCCCCATCTGCAGGACATGCGATGCCAAGTTGAGCAACTCTAGTCTGGCACAGGCAAAACTAAGGGAACACTTCGTGAAGCTGCATGGAGATGGGGGGGGGGAAGTAAAGTATTTTGTGGATTCACAACGACAAAAAACAAATAAAATTTCAAATAAAAAAAATTAAGTTCTTAAAAAAATGTTCAATTCTTTAAAAAAAAATCCAAATTCATTTTTAATTAGTAAAATAGAAAAAAAACATACATATTTATGTTTTGGGGTCAGAATAAAGTAATACCTTAATTTGTTGTGAGTTCATGCACTGTGTTGGTTTTGTTCTTTGAGCAAGGTGATTTCCATGCATGACTCATTCTGTGCACCAGTAAAAAAAAAAAAAAAAAGCATATGCCTACGTCCTGAATTTGGAAAACAAAAATCATATTTTATTCATCACTAAAGAAGGGTTCAGTGAGTGCGCATATGAAACTGGTGGTTTCGGTAGCTTGAAAAAATGTTAAGAACCACTGGTTTATGTATTGCTGTTCAGAAGCTGGCCTGGGCGTGTCGGTTTACTTGTCTGTAAAGATTAGAGGCGACTCGTCGCAGTGTAAAATAGTTTGCATTGTTTCAATTTTTTCGGTTTTTGGAAGGCTTAGGTGTGACGCAAAACTCTGTTCCCAGCAGAGATAGAATCAGGTTCTTCTGCAGAGCACGATGACGTGTTGATGAGGTCATCGTGACCCTGTAGCAGGGTCACGCTTTACACCAGCTCCTGAGGATTGAACCACCAGCCCTGGTGAAGTGGGCTGCATAGCAGAATGATGTTGGTTTGCAAGGTTTCCCCCAGAAAACTTGCCAAACCGGGTGGTTGGGCGTTAAGCTTCATGTTTTTGAGTTAAAAAATGTTTAAACTTGACAGGAAATTTGAACATTTCACTTGATAGTTACGTGTTATTAAAAGTTTGGAAGATTAATACCTGAACACCAATTATAAAGTTTTTAAAAAATGCAAACATTTAAAAAAAAAGTTACAAAAAATAAGCAATGCTTAGCCTGTATTATAAGCCTGGTGTTCCTCTTTTATCTATATATCCTACCACATCCCAGCAGAATTGAATATTTCGAGATGTTTTGACCCAGTGTTTGTGATTTGTCCTAATGATACATTAGGCTAAAATCACTTTGTCCCTTTTTAAAAAAAAACTTTAAGCGTTTTAAGAAAAGAATTGAATATGACTGACGGTTGTTTTGTTTTGTTTTTACAGGATATCCAACCAGAGAAATTACACCTTGGATTCTGTTTTGAGATCCATTAATCTCGAACTTCCTATAAGTCCAACCCCACTTGTCTTTGTTAGGTCCAAATGACCTATAATTTTTTACCAGGATCAATTTGCGCTACACTTAAATTATCATATTAACCTCTGCCTTTGAGCGTTGAAATAAATCGGTGAACATGGTGGCTGACGGAGACTCCCAGTCTGTGGGCAGTGGTGTGAGACTAAAGCAGGAGATCTCCCTCCTGCATGGGGTCTGCCTCATCGTGGGAAATATGATTGGCTCTGGAATCTTTGTCTCTCCGAAGGTAAGACTCCTGCCCTCTTGCATAAATATTTGATCATCATAAATGAATGTTGTTACCATTTTTTATTTTTTTTTTGTTCTCTGTGCAAACAGTTTTGCATGTTTCCCCATTCGCTCCTGTTTCTCCGCACACCTGTTGTCCCTGCAGGGAGTTCTCATGTATACAGGCTCTTACGGCTTGTCTCTGGTGGTGTGGGCCATCGGAGGGATATTTTCTGTGATCGGAGCGTTGTGCTACGCTGAGCTCGGCACCACTATCCGCAAATCCGGAGCGTCTTATTCTTACATTCTGGAAGCGTTTGGAGGCTTCGTGGCTTTTATTCGGTATGTCGGCGCACCTTTGAAGTTGCGGAGGTTTTTCCTTCTCCGTAGCGCCTTGAAAGCAAATGCGTCTCTACTCACCTAGCAGTGAATTCAGTTCAAACAGTGAAAGTTGTGTGGAATGCTTATGCAGGAATTGTAAACGTCTTATTTTTGTTACTTTTGATGAAAATGGCTTCGAGTTTATGAAAACTGAAAATTTAGTTTCTCAAATACTGTGAACATTACCAAAAAGAAAAAAAAAACAAAACTCTGTCTCCTGGTACAAGCATCACAATCCTCTAAAGTGTGTGTGTTAAACTCAAGACAAGTGGGCCAACACCAACCTGCCATAACAATTTCTGTTTATATATTCTACCACAACCTTTGAGAACATTCGTGATCTTGATTTGGTTTACAACTTCTAGAGTTTAAAAGCTGTGGTTTTCCTCGTTGCCTATGCTCTTTTCTTTCTGTCACATTTTTTCTTTCCATTCAACTTTCCAACAAAAGGCTGTGAAAAGCAAGGTTCTGTCCCTGTGAAGAATTTTACTGAAACCTGAACAAATGCAAATTAAGGTCGGCCATAAGATAATGAAATTTCTTAAGTTGGGTTTTCTGTAATTATATTTCCTTTGAAACTACATTTTTTTTTTTGTTTATAAGATCTGCAAGCCACAATCATCAAAAGTAACAGAAAACACATTTTGACTTGACTTAGACAGACATTAATGTGAGTGTAGCTCATATTTCAAAAGGATGTCAGGTCTAGTAACATCCATGCTTAAGGTGTCCAACAACAGTAACCGATCGTTCATCTCCACTGCAGGCTCTGGACGTCCCTGTTGATCGTAGAACCAGCCTCTCAGGCAGTGATAGCCTTGACCTTCTCCAACTATTTGATCCAGCCTTTCTACCCCACCTGCTTCGCCCCGTACTACCCGGTCCGCCTCATTGCAGCTGCCATAATATGTAAGACTCTTCTTCTATCTCCTTCTAAGCATGTTCCATCATTTTAAATTTTTTTTATATTAGAGAAATAACATCTTTGGTGTATTTGTGTGTCAATTCTTATTATACGGCTTCACTTACCTCCAAGTAAGTAGGTTTGGTAACTTATGCATGGTTTGAATAAAAATAAACATAAAGTCTTAGAGTGGTCCTGACTTGAATCCAGTTTAGATACTTTATGGTATTAAAAACACCAAAGACACCTGAAGCGTAACTGACTAAAACTATTTTGTACCAAGAAAACCTAAATGTCTCCACAGTATTGTAAAAGACTGTCAGCCAATCATAAAGACCAGATGCGCCGTGGCCATCAAGGAGACGCAGCCTGTTGTTCCACATTGGCCTGAACCGTTATGGCTGGATTTTATTTTAATTTCTCGCTCCTTATATGAAATCATCATTTTGAAAACTGTGTTTAGTGTTTGCTCTCATTCCCTTTGATGAAAATACTTAATTGTTCCGTAAGCCGGTCTCTCAAAATCTTTTAGCGCAGCCACACATTTTCCAGCCATCAGCCGTTTCACTTGCTTGTGTGTCTGAAAACTGTTGAGGTTGTAACACTCACAGGTCCTCAAACAGCAGAGCTCTATGCAAATAAACTGCACCAAGTCTTGGATTAGAACTTCCTCTTTTATGAAATGTTTTCTGCAGGAGCCAGGTTCACAAGTTGAACATAATTGCATCATAAGTGCAGCATGAATGTGGAGGGGAATAAGCGTGAGTTTTAGAGCCTTTGGCATCTCGATGCAATACCCTAATCCTGCCTTCTCTTTGAAACCATAAAGCTGCGCGTGTTTCTAGCCTCACTGGTGATTAACTCTTAATGCAACTTGAGTGGTAAAAGACAACAGTAGAGGCTTAGGAATGGCATAGTGAGGAAGAATTTGAAGACTAAAGACAATGCAAACACACTAGCTGATCCTTAAACCTGTTTGTTTTATTGAAACAACCAGGTATGTTACTGTGATAAGTGCCTTTAGGCAAGCTTCAAACACACCAATGAAACCAGCTTTAAACTTAAAATGTCAAATATTCTTGCAGGTTCTCCCGTTTCTACATTGAAGGATTATGATCATGCAGTTTAAATGCTTAATATGTATATTTTTAATTACTAAAGGTCTATTTTAATTTTTTTTTTTTTCTCTCTTTTACAGGTTTGTTAACTGCTGTTAACTGCATGAAAGTCAAATGGGGAGCGGTCCTCCAGGTCGTCTCTACGGTAGCAAAGGTGCTGGCTCTCATCGTCATCATCATCGCTGGCTTGGTGAAGCTGGGTCAAGGTATTGTCCCGTTAACTCCGTCATGTTTGCAGCAGCGCCGGACCCGGTAGCTTAGAGATGAAGCTCAGAGAGGAGGACGTGAACGCTGTTGCTCTGTTCAGAGTTGCAGCTGGAAAGTTTTACTAGTTACTGATTAGCCTGCGAGGAGGTGGAACCAGGTGGCTTGAAGCATGGCTTCTTATTACTTGCTAATCATTAGTGGGTATTGATGGATTTTATCTAGGAGTGAGGTATTTCTCGTTTTGGATTTGAGTGAATTTGATTGCTTTATCACTTAGTATTTATTCTGAACTGTATTGGATTGATGTTTTGAGAAGGTCTGACAATTTTTAGAATTGTAAATTGTGAAATTAACTTGACTTTCTAAATCTCTCTTGTGAAAATAAACAAATCAAATCGACTAATCGTTACACGTTGGGCCTCAGAGGCGAAGGCAGCATCATTTTCTAAGAACTTTTCACACAATTTTTCTGCGTTGCTAACAAATGTGGTGCTAATAAAATTGTTGCCTTTAGAATTACAAATCTTGTGTTTTTATTTATTTTTTGTTTTTGTTGGGGGGGGGGTGAAGGTTTTGACCAGAATTTTCAAGAGCCGTTCAAAAAATCCAAGCTGGAAATGGGCCCCATGGCTTTGGCTCTTTACTCGGCTCTCTACTCCTACTCTGGCTGGGACACACTCAACTTCATCACGGAGGAGATCAAGAACCCAGAGAGGTGCGGTCTCCTGTTCTCCTGTGTTCCCTCCATGTCCTTTACATGAGCGCTCCCTTTAAAACTAACAAAGAGCTTCTAAAACTTTTTTTTAAGCCATTTTCCCTTTATTTCCCTTGTAGGAATCTCCCTTTGTCCATTGCCATTTCCATGCCCATTGTCACAATAATCTACATTTTAACCAACGTAGCTTACTACGTGGTCCTGGAGTCAGACACTCTGCTCTCCAGTGGAGCTGTTGCCGTGGTGAGTTTCCGTGCAGTTTTCAGGATTAAAAGCCATGTGGTGTTCACATGGTAACCCATCAAACATGCCGATTATATAAACGGGTTGATTAGCAATGGCTTGTAAAGATATTCATGTCAATTGAGCCTGTTTTGTTGTTTTTTTTTATAATCAAAACAAGGTGCAGAGAAACAATTTTTTAATTATTTTTAAAGAAAAATCTAAAAAAAAAAAAAGAAAAATTTGTATTTCGTCTCCATATTTGATTGAGCCATTTTCTTTTAGTAAAGCATTTCTTCTTGCTTCTCTGTGTCACAATTATGAACCAAACGCCGCCCAAAAAATACTTTAGTTGTAACATCAGTGTGTTTGAAAATACAGGATCTCCCTTTATCCATGATCTGTTCGTCACCATAGAAGCGCCGCGTTACGATCTGCACTTCCTGTCTTTGACTGTGATCATTTCCAGTCTGGTAGACGAGCGCCAATATAAGCATGTGGCGATGGAGCGTCCCTTTGGTTATCTGCGACCGAGGGAGCAGAGACGGCGGCGTTCTCGTTCGGCTAAAGACATTAGTGCTCCATGCAGGAGCAGCAGGGAGGGTCATGATCTGATTACAGCGCAGATGGGGGAACAATTCTTCTTAATGGCCCTGCTCAGTGCCGAATTATAATTTTTATTGCAGTGTGATGGCTTACTTATGATGTCAAGCTATGACCTGGGCCTGTTGACCGAGAACGAAGCGATTCCGCGAAAGCAAATGTCTTCTGCTTCCATCCTACATTTCTCAGAAACTTAAACTTGGAGCCAGACTAACCGAAACTAATTCATCCCGTTTTGATCTCCGCTGGTGTCGTTTTTAGTTGTTAACCCAAAAGGATTCCTGCTTAATCCTCGGCTTTGTTACCGAATCTTATCTGCATTAGTGATGATCTCCGTTTACTCCTGCTAGACGTTTGCAGATGAAGTCCTGGGCTGGGCTCGATGGATGATCCCTTTCTCTGTGGCCGTTTCATGTTACGGAGGCCTCAACTCGTCCATCATTGCCGCCTCCAGGTGGGTGTAAAATGATGCCCCTAGACATGGCATAAAATGATGGCGGTGTGATGATCTGAGGTAAAAATGTCACGGTATTATGATTACAAATCAAAAATGTGTTGTTTTGCATTTTCTTTTAGAAGGCTTTGATAATGGATGCATAGGCGATTTGCTTCTTAAATGTTTTCCGAATTGTGGGCAGATCTTCATGAACTGTTGCTGCCAGAGCCGGCGCTGTTCTGAGAGAACAATTAGGAATTAACAGGAAATGACAAATTAACCTGTCACCATGATCGCTACAGTCATAGTCGGTTTTGATTGTGTTTGGAATCTGGTTTTATATTGCAGGTGCTGAAATGTAATTCTAGCATGCTCATTCATACTTGATTACTCAGTTTTTTGCCACATAACACAAATAAGCTATACTAATCAAGTGTGATAGTATAACTGCGTTTCCACTACTTTCAGTGGACTTGCACTGCAGGAACGATGCGATGGAAAGTTGTAGTGGTTTTGAAACTGTAGCCTTTCTGTAACCCATGGCTAAATCTAGCCCATTTTGAAGATTCCTCAAAGGGTCGGTTTGCATTTGTTCCTTTTTGCCCTTTGCAACATTTCTTTTTGCCCCGCAGGTTGTTTTTTGTTGGCTCCAGAGAAGGCCACCTGCCCGAGGTCCTGTGCATGATCCACATTAAACGTTACACCCCGATTCCAGCCCTTCTTTTCAATGTTGGTTTGTTTTAATATTTTAGTAGCTCTCAAGCAAAACTCCGCACTCAGCCTCAGTCTGTCTCTCATGCGTGTTTGTGCTTCTCTTCTTCAAGGGGGTCATGTCGCTAATTTACCTCTCCGTGCCCGACGTCTTCCAGTTGATCAACTACTTCAGCTTTAATTACTGGCTGTTCATCGGCCTGTCCATAGCCAGTCAGATCTACCTTCGATTCAGATTTCCCGAATGGCCGCGCCCTGTTAAGGTGGGACAACTGTTGCGGTCGCTTTAGCCGCGCACGTCTCCCGCATGTTGCCATGCAACTCCAGATTTATCAGTTCAGCGAAAACTTCAAAGATTTGTATTTGAATTGCTCTGCAAATGTTCATTTTCACTTTTTGCCACAGGTTGGTGACAAAAACCAAATGACTTACCAAAGTATAGACAGTCATTTTTTTTTATTTTGTGCACTAGACAGCAAAACCATTGTGTGCCTGATCAACATATTCATGTTTTCAGCAATAACTGATTAATTTTATCTTAATACTGACTGCAGTCCATGTCATCTTAGTAACTCGGAGTAATAAAGAGAATGGCATTTAGATTTTTTTTTTTACAACGTCTTCCTTTTATATTTTATTATACACATAAATATATATTGACATTAATTAATGTATTCTTGTCCGCAGCTGTCGCTGTTCTTCCCAATAGTTTACTGCTTTTGCAGCATTTTCCTGGTGGTTGTTCCCCTCTTCAGTGACACCATCAACTCTCTAGTTGGAATTGCAGTTGCTCTGTCCGGAGCACCAGTTTACTATATTTGCATCCATCTACCTCCCACGTCCAGACCACCCTTCCTCCGGAAAATGCTTGGTAAGAACCTCCATGCTGCATGGCACTGCAGTGCGTTTTCATTATTTATTTATGTTTTGGTTTTTTTAAGATAACTTTTTTTTTCATTAGAATATATTGTAAATACCTTATGGTACTTAAAAAGGTATTTCTCATTTAGATTTTTCCCTCAGCCGTAATAATGTTGCAGAATTTGTAACTAATAGAGAAAAATTTATCTGAAAAATGTTTTACATTAAAAATGTTTTTAATTGCTGCTGAGTGCAGTTTGTAGGCCGGATGAGTAATTTCCATGGGATTCGTGGAGAAGTGGGTTTATTGAGCAGCAAACGGCGCGTCCGAACACAGAGGCATGATGTCCATGAGGAAACCTCGTCTGATCTGGATGAACAAGATCAAACTCGCTCTGCTGAGGAACTGATCCAAACTAGGCTTGCCGGCCAATCTTTCAAAATTGCTGTTGTGTTTCTTGTTTTCTCTTTCTCTAAGTATTGGAAGTGGGAACTGAAATACTAATTTCATAGTATTTCCTAAAAACTGGATTCTTTAGACAATTATCTCCATCCTTCTCTGCTCTGTATCTACATAGACATTGGATGTTTAACTTGGCATGGGACTCTCATGGTATGTTGACATTGTTGACTAAAAATACCACAGTTCTCACTGTATTTACATAAACAACTGAAAAGCAAAGTACAGCATGGCCCAACTGGCTTTTTCTTCTCTGATATGAGCCTAGTCAAAACCTGACAAAACCTGTGGAAGGACAACCTAAACATTTGACCCTGGATGTGTAGCTCAGTTCTACTGAATACTTTACCCAATAGAAGCAATTTCAGTATAACTGACCTAAAAGAAGAAATGATTATAAGTTTGCTTTGTTACTTTCTGCAGTAAGAAGCTGCAGAAAGTTACTTGTTTTTCAAATGGAACATTGTTGGGAGCTAAGAAGGGATTCAGATTAGTGTTTCAAAGTTCAGTCCACTGGAAAGTCTGCATACACTAAATAATGAAGCTGTGTGTGCATGTATTTATATCTCAGGAACACGCTGTCCCCTTCCGACTGTACAATTACTAGCAAGCAGTGCAAAACGGTGCAAGAAAAGTTTTGCGCTTACTGTTTGCAAGCCCCAGACTTTTAAAAAAAAATTAATAAAATGATGTTCGTTTCATTAAAATAAGCAGTTTGAGTTTGTCCTGATTTATTTTTCTAATGCTTTTCTCTTTTTTTTCCTCTCGCTGTAGATAAGATTTCCCTGTTCACCCAGAAACTGTTCTTCTGCTGTGTGGCCTCGCCAGATATTGATCTGGACAACATAGAACCAGAGAAGATGGAATGAAGCTCTGTCTGAATGGAGGATGATTGGATACACAAACGAAAGGATAAGATAAAAAAAAAAAAGAAAAAAAAAAAGTAAATGAGCCCGAGGGAACCTGAAGAGAGGAGCCGCACAAACTTCCTGCCCACCTCTTCTCACATCTTTCAGTCGGCGAAGCGGCAGCAGGGTGTTTCACACATAACCAGTTTACAGCATTTTGATTAGTAGTTTAAAATTGTGTGTGTGTGAGGGTGTGTGTGTGTGTGTGTGTGTGTGTGTGTGTGTGTGAGGTAGTGGCAGCAGCAGGGTGAGAGAGGAAACTCACCGGCACTCCTCAGAGATCACAAAAACAGTTTTGCACATATTCTACTGACTGTTCTGTGGATTACAAATAGTTTTGTTACGTGTTGCTACACCGAAGGACCAACTGCTGATTATCTTACTGTTTCTTTTTTTTTATTTTATTTTTTAGTTGTTTTTTTTCTAAGAGTTGACAGGCTGCTTTTCACTCATTTTGTCTTTATTTAGAAAATGTTCTGCTCTAAGCTGTAGGTGATGTTAAATGTCCATCAGCAAAAATTTCTTTGCCAAATTTTTGTTGAAGTTGTGCCTTATTTTCATCCCTCTCTTGCCTTTTTTTTTTCCCCCACACGTGCAAACAGCTGAGGATGGAAACCTTTGCTTTATTCACTGTGATTGTTGCAGGATTAAATGCCCCGCATAATGTTAGAGGCAAACCTCACGATCAGTCACGCTGTTGCTACTGATCCCTGCCAGTCTCAAAGGATTGTGAAACATTCAGGACATTTAATGTTGCGGTGTGTCGTCATAGAGCTAATAAAGTTCAGACTCTTGTGTCGTTCAGCTGTGTGGGGGTTTGAGCTGCATGTAGAAATGTGGTCCTTCCTGAACTTTATGTGCGCTCCACGTGTGGTGAAACGTTCCTGCCTGTTGTAACGTCTGGAGCACAATTGTTGAAACTTTACTGTAACATAGGCAGATATTCTTCTCGTCTAGAGCATTTCCTGCACCGCGCAGTCTTTCGCTCGATGGGTCGCATTTACAAAACAAGTTGAAAACCAAGACGAATGCAGTTCGTGTGCCCGTTTGTTTTCTCTGGGATGAGACCAAACTATAGTGAGCCGTTTGTTTTAAAGAAAATATTGACTGTACAACATTTAGTCCATTTCCAACAAATATGAACTTATATTTAACTACAGGCAGTGAATGTTGCAATATAAATGGTGTCTTTGCTGTTTCAATGGATTCCAAATGTTTGAAATTAGTTGGGAAACAGTAGAAATATTGAGTCTTTTTTTTTTTTTTTTTTTTACCTTTCTATGGATGTAGACCAACCAAATGCTGAAAACCGTTTCATTTTTATTATTTCACCTGAAGTATGTATGTGCTGTGTGTTTTATCCAAATAAAGTTAAGACGATGTGCGTTTTTTTTTTCCACCGGTCATTATACTTTTTGCCACTAGAGGTCACTGTTTCTTAATCTGAGACATGAAATGTTATTTTTTTTGTTTGGGTTTTTTTTTACAGTTTAACTACTTTTGTTTTAAAAAAGCTTATTGCTTCAAAACATTATGTGTGACTATTCAATATTTTAGGCAATGCTTAAATTGGTTGATTACAATTTGCACTTATTATGAAATGTCTTTTGAGAAAAATATTATGGGGTTTTGGGAGCACAGCCCCCTAAATAGCTAAAATCCACAAATACTTGAGAGCCCCTCTAAATAAACCTATAGCTGCCTATTTTAATAGTTCAAACACCAACCGTACCTTAACATGCAGTGGAAACCATCTTAGCACTTGGCAAAAGCCTAAATTTAGTCCTTCATTTCTCTTCTCCTGGGGTTAAAACCAGGAACGACGACAATAAATCGCGCTTCTAGATTGGCTGCGTTGCAAACGGCAGCAAACGATGTGACCTTTGGCTTCATGTCTAGTGATTTGGCTTCCGAAATGTTCAAATAGTTTAAATACGCCCTTTGAGAAAATCTACAAACGCAAAACAATTTCAAAAATAGAAAAATACTAAACCACAAACAGGTGGGGTCCATTGTATGAGCTATCCTGTTGGAGGCCAACTCAACTCAATTATCTCATGTTCTAAATGAGATCATTTAAATTTGGCTCACATGCCAATTGTTATAAAAATGTTATATCAAATATGACTTAAAGGAATTTTTACCTCCTGATTGAATCCCTTGAAATTTGACCTATGATCTTTAAAAGCTCTTTCTGATAGCGCCACCTTCAGGAAGTCGTCACGACATGGCTCCTCTATTAAAGGATTTCTTGAATGTATAAAAAATAAAAAAATCAAGGCAACATTCCAGGTAATATTAGAATAATGTAAAACTCATAAGTATACATAATAAGTGACATGGTTTAAGACTAAAGTATGTATGGACAACTTTATATTCTTGAGTTTTTATCTCCTATATTTCTTATGACGGGTTAATGGTTAATTATTTGGCAAAAAAAAAAAAAGATGTGTAGAAATTTGACAGTACAAAAAACAACCATGCACACACACACACCTAAGGATAATTTAGAGAAATCAATGAACCTGACAGCCATGTTTTGGCCTGTAGGAGGAAGCTGGAGTACCCGGAGAGAACCCACCATGCCAACTCCACGCAGAAAGACTCCGGGCCGGGAATCAAACCCAGGACCTGAATAGACAACTGGTGTTCAAATAATCGTACACAGTGTGTATTTACAAGCTTGTAATTCATACTGATTCATTACAACATCTACAAATTGATGATAGGTCATTGTTAAACTGAATTTAAAGGGCCGTCTACTTTAGAAAGGAACAGTAAAGGTTTGACCCGTAAAGGGTGTCTCTGTCCACCTGTCTACCTTCCAGCCTCCTCAGGTAACGGGCTCGGCCTTGCCGTTCAGCCGGCTCCCCTCCTGGGAGGCTCAGCTCGGCGGCATCACGTTTCTCCTAGCTGTACACGCTGCACTTCAGACGCTGCCTGCGGATAGGAGCTGTGTTCCTCCCCAGAACCGAGGGAGTTGGGTTCCACTGGCTCATGCATAAAAGATAGAGCAGTGGAAGGAAACGTAGCTGCTGTAGCTGTAGCTGCTCCATCCCTTTCAGAAAGGCTGGCAGACAGCAGCAGAGAAAAGCTGTTCTTAGCTGTGAAAATCCAGGCTGATGAGGTGGTGCTTGGCACTGCAGCTTCTTTGGAGGAAATATCTGTCCTGGGGATGGGAAGAAGGAAAGGCGCGCTGTTTTTTAATGGGGTGACTAGATATTCCACACCGACACCTGCCCGTCAACATGGAGCTGTCGCGGCGTCTGCACTGGATACGAAGGCGACCCTGGAGGCCTCATGTGTGCCGCAGGAAGTTCAACCGTAAGCAGACTGACTGAAAGAGCCAAACTTAACTTTTTTCACAGGACAACTATTCATTGTGCTATTGGCTTCTTTGTTGTGTTTTTGTGCTCTTCTGGTTTCCTTGCCTGGCCTTTGTTTGCTGTGAACCAGAGAAACTTCTGGTGAAATTTTCATTCTCGTGTGTGAATCCTTCAGGATGAATAAAACCCCAATTCAGACTGGTAGTATAGGGGTAAAATAATACCCTGGTGGCACGTATGCTAAGATTAGCAGAGAAGCAATCAAAACATTGTGATCCTGATAAATATCCCAAATGAAGAATCAGAAGAATAATCTATACTTATGATCGATTCTTTTAAAAACTCATTCAAGCTCATTCAGATTAGATGGAGGACATCTCTGGACATCAACCTTGAAAGTTTCCTGCCACAACTTCTAATTGGATTTATGTCCGGACTTCAATTGGGCTTTCTCTACACACGGCTATCCTTAAAATCCAAACCTCTCCATCGTAGCTCTGGCTGCGTGTTTAGGATTGTTGACCTGAAGGTGAACCTCTATTTCAGATTAATGGCCTTTTTACTGTTGGTTTATGTGGATTAAGATATGTTTATTCAAGACGATGGATTGAATGATTCTCTACGATCTGTTCAAAGCTTGTTGTTTCATAGCGTTACTGCTTCGAAGTTCTTCTGCGCTTTCTTCCTCAGCTGTCTGTTGCGTTTCATAAACTCATAAAAAAGCTTGATATTGACATATGTTGAAGTGGAAATACTTTGAAGGGCACAGAATAACTTTAAATGACAACATGCCGAAGAGTTCAACGCTCTTCCATAAGCCTTGAGGAAGTGTCTAATGAAATGTGTTCTCATTTCCTTCCATCCATCTTTCTGTAAACAGGCTTGGCTAAAGAGATCTCAGAAAAGCTTTGAATGTTTGTTCACACCAAACATTTTTTTTGTGGGGGGTCAAATTGTGAGGAGAAGATAGATGCCAGGTGTTTGTTTGTTCAGCATGTGAGCAACAATGTAGATCATACATTTGCAGTGTTTTCTGACTGAAAACAAAACATACATGGAGTTTTCCATTAAATAAAATGCTTATTTTAGATGGAAACACTAAATGTGTGTGTGCTAATATTTGGATGTCAGGAAATGAAAGAAAATAGCCACACTCCTTAACTTGTGCACAGCTGGTCAGAGAACCCCCCCCCCCCTCCCCCCACTGGATGAGGACCAATTTATCTGTTCGTCACACGTCAAGCAGAAGACAAATCTCCATGACAACCATTCAGTTCCAGTCTGAATCTCAGAAAAGTGTTTTTTTTTTTTTTTTTGTCCAACCGTCCTTAGCTTACAAGTGTGGAGGTTTCTAAAGCCTGCTGGGACGTTGTTTAGGTCTCTGTGAGATTAAAATGAAAACTTTCCGAAAATGAAACGAGAAACGGGATGTTTTTCTGGGTGATGCATTATTTACGGCGTTCCCAAAATAAGCTCTGACTGTTTCCTCTGGTCTCACTACAAGCACCATGCATCAAGATATGCTTTGACTAATCTTTTCCTTGGATTAGCAGAGGCCTTGCACTCAAGATGCATCATGCTTTTAAATGCTGTTTGTGAAAGCAAGATAAACTAATCCAGTCAGTCCATTAAAACTCCACAGTTCTTTCAGCATTTTTAGGCAACACATTAGAGCCTCTTTAATCTGGCCGCTTTCAGCAGAGAGAATGAAAACTCTCAGGTTATTGATTACTTCCTTGTAGGGATCCTTTGATCAACTTAGTACTGCTGATTAGTTCAGTGTTCGTACCACAGGACTGTTATTGGAGATTTGTTGTGTAACTTTATGTTGAATAATATGCCATCAAATGGTATTGTGCAATAGTTTTAGATCTCCCCATATGTCACAAGCAATTTCACATAAACTAAGATTAATGAGGCTTTCAGAAGTTTGGAGAAGGCCAGATGATGTCATGACTTTGCAAGCTTCTGATTGGTGGGTTACAGCATTTGGCATGAAAAGAGGCGCAACTCAAATGAATGTATATATACGTATATATATATATATATATATATATATATATATATATATATATATATATATATATATATATATATATATATATATATATATATATAATTGTGAATCTCAAGTATGCAAGTATGGAGCTTATGTGAAATGTGAATGTGTTTTGGTGTGAAATGTGCCTTTTAATTGCTCAGAAATCTCCAAAAAGATCTTCATTTGTTGAACTTACTTGCTTTCTTGTGTGCAAGAAGAACCATGAGCTAAATTATGGTGTCATATTTTCAGAATGAATGGAAGTCATGACGTCACTCATACAATGCGAACATGTGACGAGAGAAATGATTCATTTGCCGACATTACTTTGAAGACTTTTTGCTTTGGGGTTGACTGTGGAACTTTTTGTTGTTGTTGTTGTAAAGCTCTGTGTCCGGCAGCCACCAGCAGGGGGCCTCCACAGTCACGCAATAACACCACCATACAAACACACAAGTCTTTGCTAAGCCTTTCACTCCAATCAGCAGTGTGTTTGAGGCATGAAAGTGTTTTCTTCTGTCCCTGAGGATTTATTCTGTCTTTTGTCTGCTACCACACTGAGGGTACAGTATTAGATGGGGTTTGTTGTTTTTTTTTCATCCAGTCATAACACAGGCCCTCATCTGTTATCTGTCAGACTGGTGTTTTTTTTTTATATATATAACGGGAAGCCGTGACGGAGGTGATAGAAATAAACCACTTTAGCAGATTGTATGATTGTGTTCCTCCTGACCTTTCTGACAACACTTTTCTCATTCTCTATTCCACCTCCTCTTCCTTTGCCATCCCATCACTCCCCACTTCTTCTTTCTCATCTCTTTCCCTCTCCTTTATTTCTCCCATCTCCCCCCCGACCATCATTATCTCCCCGCTGCTCTCCTCTCTGTCTCTGCTCAGATCCATAATGGTGGTCCACGCTCCGAACATCTTCCCACTCCATGGCAACGCGCCTCCTCACCGCTGTAGCCTCTGTCTCTGCCGATGCAGGAGGCTTTGTTGGAATGTTGAACTCCACCGGAGGAGATTATGCACCTTTTGTTATTTCTTTCACCCTGCCACCTTTTTTTTTTTTACCTCAGTTTCTTCTTTCAGCACATTTATTTCCTTCTGCTTTTCACACCGAGAGAGATTTATTTCACAGGCATTCGTGGTACATGTGAGTGAGTAGTTCTGGCCCATTTCGCTGCAGCTTTACACAATAAAGTCAACAAGCAGAGCTGCTGCGTGGGCTACTTATGAGGACAGAGAGAAAGTCTAATGGAAAGAGAGCGAAAGTCATGGATAAATGAACAAAGGCCACATGCACCGTTCACAAACGCATGCAGATGTTTGCATGCGGACGAAAAGTGCTGCAAACTTTCTGCAGAGAGAACAGAGAACATCTGAATTCATTTTAAAGTTGTTCTACCTTCAAAGGTTTGCCTTATAAAACTAAACTGTTGAGCTGTACTTTATTTTCTATTCAATATTTCAGCTAATTTCATTTCACGACAGTCATAGGAGCCCAGATAGAAATCTGAAAAAGTGCAGGTGAAACTTAAGACTTCAAAGCCAGAAAAAACTGCTACTGCTATTAACATACCTGAAAGAACCGTCCCAGAATATTTAGAGTTCACAGGTGGGGCAACCAACTTAAACTTAACCCACAATGACGTTAATTTAAAACAGCAAAGAACCAACTAAAAGAAAATCGTCCAGAAGTCCAAAACGTTTTTCTCCCCAGTTTTGACTTAATTTTACTTTAATGTTTCACGCAAATTGTAATTTTTGACAGAGACAATGTGGGGAAATACAAAATACTATTTTCAAATGCTGATTTACGAAGAGAAAAATGAAGTGATTCAAACTCACCAGGTCATAAGTGTAAAGGTAACTCCCTCCAAAAATCTAATAACTGGTTTAGCTGCGACTGGAGGCTGCAGCTGTCATCAAGCCTGTGGAAAAACTGAAAGTCAGCCTCCTGCGTCACCGGAGACGAGCTGTGGCTTTGTGTTCTTTGCAGATTTTGGTTTTATTCCGCCACATTGACCAGGTCAGACTGGATTTAAGCCCTAGTCTTTGACTAGGCCATTAAAAAGGCTACAATTTAGTTTTGCTGTTCACCGGTGGCTGAAATAATTTCAGATTGGAAATTGATGACGGGTAATGTTCATGCAGGGTTTCATGTAGGAGAGCAAAATTCATGGTTTCATCAATGAGAGCAACTTGTCTAGACCCCCAAAAAGCTAATTATTATTTTTCCAAACTGCTGGGTTAGTCATACACACATTGTAGTGAGATAAATGCCACAAAGATCCACTGTTGCTAGTAATCAGTCTATAGTCTCAAAAGTCTGGGCCTTTGGCCAGCATTGGCTTTGACCTTTGAACTCTATCGTCTTTTCCTGGTGTCCTATCGCAAACGTTTACTTTAAGTGGGGAAAGTAAAGTCTGCGGTGCTTTAGATGTTCTTCTGAGGCCTTTGGTGACCTTCTTAATGTGCTCATAGAGTAACTTTTGTAGGCCTGCGTCTCAGGACAAGAACATCGCTGCTCCATGTTTTACAGATAATGTTAGAACTCGCTCCAGACAGGCAGATGTTTGTGACTTTCTCAATTGTTCTTGAATTTTGTTTTTTTTGAGACCTTTCAGCCTGCTTCATGCTGTCAGAAAGGTACAGTTCAGGTGATTTTTTTTTTTTTAATTCTCCAGCTCAGGCTGCATTGGACCCTTGGTCTGACTACTGAAATAGAATCTGATGTTTTCAGATACAGCTATATTCAATAATATTTTTTTTTATATTAGTTTTCTGCATCCAAAGACACTTATGCTCACATTGTATCTGCATTTGAACAAGTTACATGAAAGCCTGACCTCTGGTTTCTCTTTATATTACCTGGAGTGAAGGGAATCAGTGAGGAATAATTTTCTTGTGGCTGTTCTTGCTGTCCTGGAGCAGCGTGACCAGGACTCGGGCTGACCTTGTCCTTCGGCTGTGGACATGTTGGCTTTGTTTGTGATGACTCACGAGGCTTAGACTGGAAGGAGCAAGAAAAAAAAAAACCCCAACATTTTAAAAGGTCCAAAGAAATAAAATCAGGTCACTGTGAGAATATTTGTGCAAATACACTAAGTGAATTCTGCTTCTTTACCAAAGGCTTCATTTTTAAAGAAACTAGAGTATAAAACACATAACGCAGCGCCATAGTATTCACTATGTGTTGCTTTACTGTGTTCTGCAAATAATAAAATAGCAAAACCTTGTATCCTTTTCAATCCACGTCACAATTTTACATGAGTTTTTGGTCGATAACATAAAATCCTAATAAAATACATTGAGGATGTAAAATATACAAATATGTGTGTGTGTATTGAAGGCATAAATATGTTTGCAAGGTGAAGGGAATCTGAAATAAATGCCTAAATTGCTTCTTTTTTCCTAAGTTGTCTGACACTGAGCACAAGATACAAAGTAACCCCCAAAACGTCGCCTGTTTCGTCAGCTTCGTCGAGACATGAATGATAAGTACTTGATGAAAAGCACTGGGTTGACTGGTAAAACATGAAAAGCTGGCATCCCCTTCCTAACTCCGACTCATGAGCTCATGGTTCCCATGTCTCTGCATTCGGACCGAGCTGCCAGCTTCTTCTTTGTGCTTCTCAGTGGAGCTCTCGGATTTTCATGGTGGCCAGGATGTGGCTTTATTGAGCGTCCATTACTCTCAGAGAGATGCCAGTTCAACATAATTGTGTGTGTGTGTGTGTGTGTGTGTGTGTGTGTGTGTGTGTGTGTGTGTGTGTGTGTGTGTGTGTGTGTATTTGCAAGATGCTGGCTGTGAAAGCAGATCCGGCTTTTCTGATGAGAACAAACATTCAAATGCTGATGAGCCAGAAAAGAATGTGGCTTTAACTATGCGCTGCCAGGTTTCTTCTCCTAAAGTCTCTTTTTGAGGCCTTTCAGGTACTTTCACTTTTTTCACCACAAAACAAATGAATTTTGGACTAAAGCATAAAAACTGCAAACCGTTCGGGTTAACTATTAAAGACATAGGATTTTTTTTTTAATGGCAAAATTTGCTGAAATCTCCGAGGCGCTGCTGCCTCGTACCACATTTGGGAAGTGACACAATGTCAGGGGCCTGCAAAGCAGGACTGCCCGGCTGTTTGGTAAGAAGGTTACAGTGTGAGAGGTTTAACATTTATTTCTTAGCTTCTCGCTGCACGCCCATGCAGCAGAGCCAGCGTTTCCTCGTCTGCATTAAAAAGATATCAGCTTCCAGCACAGCTAGCAGGTTTACTGCCTTATCCCGTTTGCTGCTACTGCTTAACACATGATACTCTTCGTATCCTTCAGGATTTTTTTAGCCATTTTAAAAAAATCTTTTGTCCTTTTCTTTCCACGTTCCTTCTGGCAACTGCAATATGCTGCCATAGTCAGAAATGAAACGGAAAAAGGGGAAAACGGAGCAAAAAAAAAAAAGAAGCATCCAAAGTTCAGACAGATTCCTGAGGTTCTTGAGTGTAAAGTTATTATAAATGTAGGAACAGCTGGAGCTGAAACCGCATTTAAAAAGCTGGTCTGACATTAAGAATAATTTGCTAAATGAGAAAAATGTAGGCTTGTGCAGCATAAATCATATGTAGGTCATGTAATTGTGGCGAAACTAATTTTCATTCTCCGGGGAAATGGACAGCTGTGAAGCGACTGCTGATCTCATTGTGTTTTCTCAAGTGAGTTAACGCGAAGTCGTGCACTCCTTCAGACATGTTTGAATGTCTCTCCCACAATGATGATGTCACTAAGGAGTCAAGAAAAGTGTTGCTTTTCTTGTCCGCTATCTTCGGACAGTCAAACAGAGGTCTCTCCGTTCATGATATATTAAATCTGACCTCTTTACACAATTTCATCGGCGTATTACAGGCAGAGCTGCAATCAGTACTTGATGTTTTTCACACACCATTGCCCAACCTTTGCCTCTGTGTCTCCACCCGGTTTCTGAGAAACTGTGCTGTGAGAACCACCCTGCGTATCCGCTTGGCAGAATCTGTGTAAACCTTAAGAAAAATAACCTCCCATTTGTGTGGCTAACGTTGCCCGTTTAAAAATCTGGGTTGTCTGTATTTATCTGGTTTTGAAACTTGCCTCCCCCTTTGTGTAACCAGCAGGTGTAAGCTGTGGATCTGAAGCGATGAGCAGCGTGGGAGAGGAAATGAGGGGTTTTTTTTTTTAGAGCTATTGCCACCTTGCTGCCCCACCCTGCTGCAAACCGTCTCATCTCCCTGTCAAAAATAAACCTGGATCAGACTACATGTACATGTATGCAAATATATGGTGTTATTTGACACTTGTAGCACACAGATGATGAAAATGTTTTACTTGCAGGCAAGTAAAACATTTTTTTTTTATATTCTCATGAAAGTGAAAGTTCTGAAAAGAGGATAAAACAATGAACCCAAACTTCTTTTCTAAATAATAGATAAAAAGTTGCTTGCTAACTACTTAGCTTAGACTGAATTATTAAGATTTTATGTGCTTAACACAAAGTAGAGCAAACTTTCAAACTGGGTGGAAAACAACACGATTATCATGTTTTTTGCAGAGAAAAATCTGATAAATGTGGCTCGCATTTATATTCAGCCCCTTTTACTCGGATGCCAGAGGACAAAGAAGAGAGCAGAGAAGCAGTCATGAGGCCATGCTGACTCTGGAGGAGCTAGAGAGATCCACAATTCAGGTGGGAGAATCTGTTGACAGAACGACTTACCAGTGACCCGATCTGCAAACGGGACTTTATGGAAGAGTGGCAACAGGTCCTGCTTGTATGTTAAGTCCAAAATGTGGCTTTTTGATCCACCAGGTGAAATGCTACTGGAAGAGTACAATGCTTCATCATGATTTCACCATACCCATTTTCAAACTAGGCGGTGGCAGCATCATGCTGTGGGGATGCATGACTTGCAATGCATCAGGGATACCAACTGGAATGCAAAAGACTTAACACCAGGCTAAATGTTCGCATTCACAACAAGGCGATAACAACCCTAGATATACTCACTTAATACACAGGCCTAGTCAAAGCCCAGATCTAAATCTGACTTTCAACTGTAAATGAAGCAAATTTGGGTCGCAGAAGGCAGAAGCCTTCTGATTTTTCAATTTGTAGTGGTCTATCAGATAAAAAAAAAAATACACTGAGGTTTGTGGTTGCGATATAACAAAAGCCCAGGAAACCGCTGCGCTGAAACTGCACTGCAGGACATATGTATAAATATGGAGTCGCAGAGACCAGCGCCAGAGACGCGCCGCGGGCCGCTGATTCATTCGGTTCGGTGCGTCAGCGGCGCGTTATCGCCTCGCTCCAGGTGTGGCCCGGCAGGGCCGCGTACGTCGCCTCTGCCATCTGTGCGGTGCCAGTCCTCACAGCTGGAGAGAAGCGGCTGCATTGTTGTCATTGTCTGATGCCCTCTGTGCGCTCCGAGACAGCGACGGAGTGAAAGGACAGGAGAAAAGGAGGCAATTGTGAAACAAGGACAGTGCAAAACACAATGGCGGCAGGGAGAGACAGGGGAGAGAGGCCGGAAATAAAAAGCTCGGGGGGGAAGAAGCAGCAGAAGGAGCAGTTTACTGAGGAAAGCTCACAAGGCGGGGAGTTTAGTGAAATGCATCGCAGAGTCAGGACTTTCCACCATGTGAGGATGAAAAGATACCGATATGAGTACAGTAGGTTTTTTTTATTTTTTTGCCGCTCGTTGTCATCTGCACAAATTAGCCTGTTTTCAAATGATTCCCTCTGGTCTGTGCACCAGCTGAAAGTGTTCAGACTTTGCTGGTTTGTTGAAGTGGAGCGTCATGTGTTGTTCTTTCCAGCACCAGCTTTTTTTTCTTAAGTCTTTCTGTGTGCAGTCTGCACTGATTGATGTTTTTATGCAATTTTTTCTCATAAACCTGCCCAAGGAGCTGATAGACATGTGCATAGTATCGTTCTTAGTTGCACTGCTGTTAATTTGGCCGCGGAGAGTTTCAGTGTGAATTGGTGACTATCAGCAGCGTGGATCATACGTGGATCATACGCAGATACAGTGAACTGTATCTGCTCTGTGCTTCCTTCTTGTTACTCGGGCAACCAGTCGTCCCCTTGCAGTCATCCCGTTTTTTTTTGTTTTTTTGTTTTTGTCATTTGTGAGGGCACACAGGGAGAATATTAAAATGTTTGTCCTCTTTCCCTGCCACTCTCATCCCTCTTCTGGACATTTCTAAGCAGAAAATGACTTAATGAGGAGTTTTCTGTAAATATCTGTCATGGTGAAGCAAAAGAAGTCACTCTGGTTTTGTTAAATGTACCAAATGATCAGTGACCTGTTCACCTTCTCTGGACTTGGGCATCTATTTTCCACATAATTATCTGAGTGGTCTGTGCTCTGTGCTGCACTTACCCTGCATTGGTCGGACGTTCTGCTCCATGCAATCGTGCTCGAAACTCATTAACGTTTTCGGTCTTCTGAAGCGAGAAAGGGTGTTAGGATAATGCTGGCTGGCAGTGAAATGTAAGTGATATTTACTGACACTGCATGCACAGTTTAATCTCCAAGTAAGATATAGCATCCATGGAGTCTGTCGCCATGGCAGTGAGGTAAATGATTCTGGGCCTGCATCCTTCAGGGCCTTACACATGCAGCCCCGGGGGCAGCTAACGGATGGGTAACACTTTATTTGACACGGTGTGCATGAGACTGACATGACACTGTCATAAACATGACATAACAGCTGCAGATGAAGATGAAGAAGTCCTTATGAATGTTTGTGACCGTTGTCATCAAGCGCCATTCGATACATAATGACACTTTTAATGCAGAGCTGATCATTTTAATGGACTTTTCATACAAGTTTTAATGAATATTTGCATTGAAAGGGTCATTATTGACTGAGTAATGCACAGCTGATACACTTTTAGAGTAATTTTGCATGAATAGTGTCACTATTTACCAAACGACGCGCCGTGACAACAGTCGTAGACATTCATAAAGACTCGTTCATGTTCATGACAGGCGTAAGAGTGCAAGCTATGGCACAGGAGATGACATCAGCATGACATCAGCACAACATTTTTAACTACAGCTCTTGGATCAACCCAAATAAAGTTAATATTTTGGGTTTAAAAACATAAGGAAGTCATCTTTGTTTAATAATAATCAGATACAATCCATAACCTTAACAAAGGCAGCGCAAAGAGAGCGCAATAAATAATAATAAATAAGCATAAATATGAAACGTAACTGTAAGAAAGCTACACATTTTTTTATTTACCTTCTCACAGGAACAGAAGAGAAGAGGCTGCATGTCTTTGAGTTTGCGCAGCACCATTAGCCTGCATGCATCTGCAGTTCTAATAAGTGATATTTTAGTGAACAGTAACAGTAACAGGCGTTCTGATGCATATATTCAGGGCCAGAGGAGGCACTGTGTAGGAGGCTGAAGCTGCCTATTCATTCCTGGGACACTCATCATCTGGCGGGATGCAGATGCTAAAGAGCCGCATTGTTTGACCGCATTCAAACAACGCTATTGTACCGAGCGGATCTGATTGTGCTTTTCTTTGCACTGAGAGAGAAATAAGTACGTGTGTATGTGCTGAGCGGGTGTCCGAACTCGCCTGGTGTTTTAGTGCCGTCGCTGTCTGACTGTGCATCTCAGTCCGGCTGCATTTGCAAATTTTCTCTGTGGTGACAATGTTTCCAGTCACCGAAACACAGACGGCTAAATGTTACTCCAATGTGACCTCACTGAAATCTACGAGAAACGTTAATGGACATGATGAAAACATGAAAAATGAATGATGTAATCTGTGTAGCGATTGAACCAGTCCTGTTAATGATGTAGCTCTGGGTTGGATTGCAAGATGAGTCATGATTTAATCACCAGGACATGAGCTGGTTTTAGGAGTGAACAGATGGAAGTGGGATGAAGCTGCAGAAGACAGCAGGCTGTGCTGTGCATGTGTCATTGTGTGTGTATGTGTGTTTTTTTTTTTCTGCTAGTTGCCTGCATGATCCATCCTCCTCCTTCTTCTTCTTCTTCTTCTTCTTCTTCCTTGCACCGTATCTGTGTGGCATCTGCTTCATGCTGCCAGCAGGTGATGTTTCGGTGCTGCCCTTCTTTTACAGTCCTGCAGACCTTCGGCTTGTGCGTCATTATGTTTGATCATTTCTGCAGAACATCCTTGCGTTGTAGACTTTTGACATTGCTTCAATACAAAAAGAAGTTTATCCCTATTCGTCTTTTCAAAACAGCTTACACTCTTTCAGGTTAACCGGAGATTATTCAATGTTAGATTTAGATTTTGACACGTTATCGTGCTTTGACCGAAACCAAGCTTTATGTTAAGGGTCGTTGTCCTGCTAGGCGAAGCTCCACCCAGGTCTTTAGTTGGTACTGGATGTTCAAAACATCCTCTGTTTGCGAAGGGCGGTGCCACCACCACTATGTTTAAAGATTGACGTGTTGACAGATGGGGGCGGGGGGAAAGATCTTCACAGAACATCTGGACATATATAAAGATTAATCTGCACATGCAGGACTCTGTCCTGCTGATTTGTTACATAAAATTATGATAATATACTGCAAAGTCTTAACCAGATGACTGGATTTTGTGTCGTGACAAAAGTGAAAATCCTTTTGCGTGACAGAGTACATCACCTAAATATGAACCTGGAATCAATTTATGAAAGGAAATGTGTATCTTGGTGGTGATTTCTCAGCGCTGGAGGCTGTTGCAGGATTTACAACAGGTATCATCACCGACATGGTGCCTGCGGGAACCAAGTTTCCCATGAAGACCATATGCATAGTCAACAGGGCCAAAACAAGATAAATTATTAATCATTAAGTGATATAATTAAAGGTAAACTGTGTGTTTTAAACTGGTACCCAGTTGAATTACTCGGTAGCCTTTAAGTAGCTCTATTCCAAAGTGGTTGGACCCATGATTTACACAAACCAATCTCGATAGATTTGCTTTAAAATGTTGAAGACGAGGAGTTGCGGTTTAGCTAATTTGAAACACGCAAAGTTGAAATTTGTGAAACAGTTTTCAGAGCTTGTTTCTTAAGCTACAAACTGAACAAACCAATGTTCTCTGCCACAACACACATTTAAAACCCTTGAATTATCGACCAGCAGCATGAATTAGAGGAGACGGCTTGTGCGAGGTGCCGCTGCTGAGACTAAAATCGTTGCAGTGTAGTGGGATGAAAACTTAATTTAGAAAACTGTTTTTGGTGCTGCAGAGCTGAAACCTCTGCCGCCGTTTCAGCTCCACTCTCAGTAACTAGCATTGTTTCATCCCCCGTCGTCTTAACATTACGCACAATATTATTAGCTCTGTCCACAACATCATCACGTTCCTTTTTGGATCTGGTCAGCATCTGACGATGGTTTTCACGTCCAGACACTGTCTGAGCTCGCTCTGTGGAAAACGAGTTTGCTGCCAGGTTTGGTCCCAGGAGCTTCAGCTTTAAAGGGAAGCAGTGACAGAGGAGGGCAGGTCTGAGGGAAATGTGATAATGAACTGACTTGAGGCCTACTTTCTATTTTGGTTTCAAATTGGTTTGTCTAAATCGGGTGAGTCAGGGAAGCAGCATGGAGAGCAAAGGGAAAAAGAGACGGGTTTCACAAAGGAAGAAAATTTAGAGAAGTCGGGGCGATGGAAATCCTATTTCCTCCTTTCCCTTTAAACTTTTCACCACACCCCTCTCCCTTTCCTTCTCACTTCTGTACCCAGTCCAGTTTAAATAAACCAAAAGCCTTTTCTATGTCAAATGCTCCTCTTGTGAAAGTAAATGTGTTGGGCTACTTGGCACTGAGTGCGACGCTGCTGGGCAGAACATGACTAATAAGAAAATGTCCCAGGAGTTATGCAAACCCCTATTTTCATGGAGAAGAGCAGAGTTTGGTGCTGCTCCACAGTTTTAGTTCAAGGGTCAAGGGGCACAAACTCTGTTACTGCAACCTAATAGAAGGATCTTTCTCCTAACGTTAGTTGGTAAATATTCTGCCTGATTTAGATCACTTTCTGCTCAGAGCAGGTGAGAGTGTTTACTTGCAGCCTGAGCCGCTCTGGGCGAAGCTTTCAGAAACAGCAGATGACGGCAGACGCAGTCGGCGCTGCCAAAGCCCCCTCCAAGTGGGCCAAATGAAAGAAATGGAGAGAGCAATCAGTGTTGTCCCATGAGTCCCGGTGGGCCGTGAGAGAATGGCCGGCGGAGACGCTTCGTATCTCACACTCCGTGCTCAACTCTCACTTTCACACCTTCTTTGCATGTTTCTCGAAACACGCCATCGAATAATTCCTGTTGATCACCAAGCGCTCGAGCTGACTCACTGTGGAGAGCTGCACGGTGGATCTGGACACGCATGCACACACACACACACACACACACACACACACACCGCTGACGCTCCTCTTACGGCACACTCTCATAAACACACACATGCGCACACTTACTCGTACAAGTGCTCTCCGAACGGCACACTCTCACTTCAGCTTTTGCACAGGATGTTATGAAATCCTGTGCACTCTTGCTGAAACTTGGAGAAGGTCGCTGGGTGTCTTCTCTTGCATCCACCCACCCACTCTTCACCTGACACACACACACACACAAACACACACACACACATTGCTGTGCAGACAGCTGAAGCACGCTCAGCTCAGTCCCAGTCCTCTCCCTTCTCGTGTGAGGAGCCCGCCGGTGGATCGGAGCGAAGAGGCCGCGGGCCGGCGTCGATCCCTTCTCGCAGCCCAGACGTTTGCTCAGACGGGGAGGAATACCGATGGCTGTGACCGACATTCCAGAGGACGACCTGGATGAGATGATGCGCGAAGAAGCGGAGGACGTCTTCTACGAAGACGGTAGGCTTGCCAAAAGGGTCAGCTGGGAAGTGTTGGGAAACAAGCGTGGGTTTGCTGGTGGGCAGCTGCAGCCGCTCGCGCGGTTCGCCGTGGTCACACTGGTTGGTTTGCGACTCGGCGTGGTTGTCTGGGTGAAGAAAAGGGTAAAAGTGATGGTTGAATGCCGACCCAGAGGGATCTCCTCAGCTGTGTAGGCGTGGTTCACTGCTACATGCTCGAATAGACTTACCAAAATTAGAAATTCACTTTTGAAAGCGAGATGAGAAATATGAGTTACTGGATGAGCGGCTGGTGGGATTTATATTAACCGATCTACGCATGAAATGAGTCTAATTATTTCTGTCGTAATGAATTCTGCTTGCTGCTTGTTTCCTGTTCCTCTTCTTAGGAGTTTTTTTTTTTGTTGTTTTTTTTTTTTAAATCAGTCATCTTCTTCTTTTTTTTTTTTAGAAAGCGGAGCCCTCTGCAGTGTGGGCGTTCTTGTATAACAGGCATTTTAAAACACAGAAAAATCTACTTTCCTTGAGAGTTTATAAGCCTCCAGAAATGCAGCATGACAAAAGACTGTGTTTTTAGTGATTTGATGCATGATTCATTTAACAGCATAAATATTCTTTCAATCGAGTAACGAAGAAATCAGTGGCATAACAAGAAGATCTTCAGCGTTGTTGCATCAGGAAGCCTGAACAATTCTGGTTTTGTCTTTAATTTCTCCTGCGGTCATAACTAAAATAATGATCAAAGTTCAGACATTGAAAAACAAAACAGCAACAAAAATCCACGTAGTGGATGCAGAAAATTATATTTCTGATGAACAGAAAAGACTTTTTTTCATTTTAGCTTCACGTCTAAATGTTTATACCTTCATATTTAAGGTTGAAGTAAAAGCTCTTAAAGCTCAAACGGCCAGTTCACGAGGATGCTCTCTGATATTGCATCACTGGATGTGATCTGTGTGACGATGCCTCCTCTGACCCAGTTTTGACTGATTTTTCTCTGCCGGTAATGTGACGTTGGCTTTGAACCGCTCAGCCAGGAGGTGCTCCGCCAGATGACTCTCTGCAGCAAACCAGCCAATCACGGCGCACGGATTCTGGTAAAGTTGGCCAGTGGGCATCAGAGTGTTTATTCATAGACCCATCTGAAGGTTGCAGAATGTGGATCACTTATATTTTCTGTTCTAATTAGCTCCCTGGATTAGCGATGGAAATTATTCCGTATTGCTTTGTGTTTGAATAATCAGGAGTTTCATGTTTGGTGGAGCGAAATGAAAATGTCTCAAAGCTGTCCTACTTTCTTCATGTGAATTTGCTGTATTATTAATGTCCAAAGTAAATCTTCTCTATCCACTGTGGTTTTAATTGGTTTTAATTGGTTGACCCCCACAAGGGGTCAAACTGTGCATCCATTTGCAGAATGTTTCTACTTCACCATGTTAAATCAACTTCATGGACAACAGAGCATCGTTTGAAAATACAATATATCCAATCGCGTGTTCTGTCAGTCAAAACCAACGATGTGAACGGATTCTTTTTAAGTGTGAATGAACATAACAGTGGCAACAGCAGAAGATCAGATCAAACTGTGGCCGGTTGACTGTCAAAGACTCAGACATTTACATTTTACAGGCCTTGAAAATAACAAAGTGGATCCTTTGAGAGCAGCGATGTCTTAATCTGTGATTTTATCTGAATCTGATGCATTTAAATCCGTCTTACTTTGAGATTCAGCACAAATGTTAAATCCCTGCAGTCGAAACCTTGTGAAGGTCGAAATTGAAAGGTGAATATTTTCTCGCTTGGTTCTGTATGTTTATTTTGAATTGAGCAAAAATATGGACAAGATTCGTACCAGCAGGTACATTTCTGCTTCGTGGCATTTTGAGAATAACTTAATAAATTCACTTTGTTTATGTGAGTAAAGGGAATTTTACCTATAATACATTTTTAAAAAAAGTAAATCAAGCATTTTGCTTTTATTTGTTCAACTGAACGTCTGCATTATACTATAAAATGTGAACAAACAAATAATTTATTTTTATTTTTATTTTTCTTCTCTCTTCAGAGAATTTAATCAGTTTGTGGTTAATTGTTTTTGCAACCTCTCTTCTCACACACGAGTCTCACTCTAGCGGCATGTCCTTTTGTCTTTCCCATTTTGAAGAGTGATTTGGAAAACTGGGCCACTGTCATTTTCTTTATATATATACACCCTCAACAGATACGTAATTACTAAAAGTGAAGCAGAAATCAATAAAACGCGTCAGTGCCATGTTGTAGGAATCATTACTGGTGCTAGTGATGTAAAAAAAAAAAATTAATAAAATAAAATAAATGAAAAATCTCACTTGAGTCATTAAATGGACACAAGCTGAAGGGTTGAATAGATGATTTTAATGAATCTTAACCAGACGCTTTAGTGCAAAGAGAGCATTTGAAACGATTGCAGGAATAACCTTGTCTGGCCTTGACCTCAGAGCCACGTTTAGTAGCAGGAGTGTGTGTGATATATGTGTTGCTGTCACTGCTGCGCTCTCAGAAACAATTGGCTGGGTAAGGCATGGTTAGCCTGGCTTGTAACATTGAGCTGAATTATGATTACCCTGACCTGAACAGTGAAGGCAGAGGACGGCTTCGCTTCGTCCTGTTCACTCTGTGATTCAATTCAGAATGTATGAATGAGCAAAAACAGAGCAGTGTGCTTTCACACAGACTGAGCAATGGGTTTTTTTTTTTTTTTTTTAGATCAGTCCATCAAAGCAGAGACATGAAGATGGGGCTCGCAGGGCGAAGGCCACATGTCGCACAAATCATTTCATCTGTATGCAGGAATGTGATTCCAGTGTGACTCCATTCATTTCATCCTGGCTGCTGCATTGTATCAGATCCCCGTGTTTACCTCTGGTGGAATCCAGCTAAACTGAACCACAACAAATCTGATTCATGTAAGCGGGACCCAAAGCAAATTCACATTATGTTTTATTGTGAGGCGTTTCAGTCTGGACGTTTTGCTCAAATCAGACTTTAGTGTCTCGTTTGTCACGGCCAACACGACACGGGACATCAAATCCGGCATGCTGGCAGCGCCGAGTAGAAGAAAGCTGTCCAAATGGGAGGCTTTATGGGGAACAAAGAGGAAGAACAAAAAGTTTGAGGATGAAACAAATATGCTGCACATAAACTGGAATGTTTCTGCGTTCGCAATCTGGACCAACAGAAGGAAAAACTTTTTACTACTCCGGGCTTAACTCAGACAAATTGAAAATGTGGGCGATTGTCATTTACTCATTGCATCTTTTGTTTGTTTTTTTTTTGCTGTTTTTCTAATAGTTTAGTGTAATTGCCTTTGTATTTTTTATGTGTTTTTTTCCCCACCCTGCTGCAGTTCCTTGTTTCTTCAGGAAAAACAGTAAATTGATCCTGACAAGTAACCAGCAACACTTCGTAGTTACTTACTACGCCTTCCCCAGTTGGCACCGATGGAAGGCTTCTGTAAAAAATTCAACTTTTATTGCCCAAAATGGATATTTTGAAGAACACACCCTTAAAGCTGACCGCTTTGTTTTCAGTATTTGTGCGTTAACGCGCTTCCTTTGCTACCCTGTTCGTCTCTTCAACCCGTCCCGCAGGATTTCTCCCGGATTTGTCCGGGACCTGAGATGATCAATGATGCAATGATAGCAATGATTATGGAAATGATGATCAATATCTATTTTAACCAATCATGACGTCTCTCCTGATGAATGCTGCAAAACCGAACAGAGATATTTGATGAAAGCGTTTTGGATGCGGAGGACAACGCAAAAATACAGAAAGGACGTGGCTCAAGTGCAACACTGAGAAATTATTATTATTTTTTATTATTATTTTCTAAAAGTAGCTGCTGCAATGCAACTCTTATTATTTTGAATTTTCTAATAAAACCCCCCACAGCACCTCTGCATGAACCCTCAAGCTGCAAACACAATTCTGCTAAAACCAAAGAGAAACTCAACTTCCAACATGTTGTCACACACAAGTTAGCTCAAACACAGCCTTGCTTTATATCATGCATTCATCACACATCCACACATGGTAAATATCCCCGTCAGAAACACGCCTCTGTTAAAAATTTCTCTATCAGTTGGTGAAAAAGTGTACAGAAGCAGCATTGAGACCAAAAATAATCACAATGGTTTCTTTAACGCCCACTTTCTCCTCAGCTCAAACTCAGAGACTTTGAGTTCGGTCTAATTTTACGCTTGTGTGCCGAAGAACTCGAGAGCAATGTGTCCCTGAGGAGAGAGTCAGTCAAAGGACTTTAATGACGGCAAAAAAAAAAAAAATATATATATATATATATATATATGTACTGTATATGTGGCAGAGCATGAGATCGATGGCGGCGCAGTTGAACGTGGCATGTCGGTGTTTTGTGTCTAAATAAGCCAGTGTTTGACTAACTGGGTCAGGTCAGAAAGCATGAAGAGCTGCTTTCAGTCACGAGTGAGAAACGCTGCTGGAAACACTACTGGACTATTAAGATGCCTCGAAGCAAGATGAACTTTAGATAAAGTTCAGAGAAGCACAAAGGAAACAGATTGCACTTCAAAAAACACCCGTTTGAATTAGTGTTTAAACGCAGATCGTTCTGCTGCTGCTTAATGTGTCTTTCAGGGTTTTTCTTGCAGCGCAGTCAGTTTCTCTCTTCGTTTTAAAGCATTCAGTTTAGGTTTGTCAGTATGTTTGAGGATTTTTATCTTCCTCCAGGATTACCATTTATCAAGTTTTCTTTCCCTGCTGAAGAAAAGCCTCATGCTTCCGCTCATGGTGTGTTCAGGGGAATCTGGAGCTCGTTTTCCTTCATGCATGTAATTTTCCATGTGGGCCAAAAAGCTACATTTCATTCTCACCCACATGTTGGGTATCGACGTACCTTGAGGAATATTTTCACTACTTTTAACTCTTACTCACTTTGAGGAACGTCACTGAATGAAGAGCAACCAAACATCCACCAGAGACGTTTTATATTGAAAGAAACTGAATAGGAAACATGTTTCTTTTGCCTGATTTTGTTATTTTGTAATTATGAATTATTTTCATTTTGTTCTTCCACATTATACTTTGGTTTGTCTGATTATGTAACTTTTAAATATTGGGTGTTTTGATCAGTTACTTTGTACTTCAGTCTTTTTTTAACCAATGGATGGATACTTTTTACTCTTTCTTGAGTTTGAGGTACTTTACTCCTCTCTGCCAAACTATAAGGCTTCACCTTTTCTGTCCGACTTTATTTTCTTTCTTTACGTCTCTGAACCTTTTCTGAATCATTTTGATGTTCACTGGCGAAGCATTGTGACATTGTGTGTCACAAATGGTTTTCTTTGTGACTGTCATCCCAGAAATAGTTGAGCACTGATCCTTCTGGATGAGCTCAGGGTACATTTCTGTATAAACTGGGTAAACCTGGACTCTCTTAGGTAATGTTGAAACATTATGATGTAATAGAGTTGAAAGATGAGGCAGCAGGTTTAAGGAAATGACGCGTAGCTGTGCTGGAATGAGATGCTAGCATAGCTAATGGTGTAAGAAACTACTGGAACTGGTTTAGGAAACTTTCTATGTTCAATAATATCATTTGGTATTGAATTTCCTCTTGCCTGATGTCTGTTTTGCTCATTCCAGCCTCGATCAGATCTTCTGTCTTGTTTTTGGCGTCTTTTTTGAGCTCCAGGATGATTCTGTGGACCGGTGGGATTTATATGCAGGACAAACTGAGGCTAGGATAACCTGCAATTGAAAAGGCAATTGTGTGTCAATAACCAGTCATGGGAGTGCTGGAGCCACAGGTCTCTGTGAGTTGAAAGGGACAAAATATTTATTTGACTCAACTGCGTGCAAATCAATATTTATCTTTGATGTAAAGCTTTATTTTTCCTGCTTGGCATTTCTAAAGTCACGCCGTTCACCCCGCCGTAAGATGAGAAGCCGCTGCAGAGCTCTGGAGTAACTCCACACCTTAGCAGAGAAACACTTTTTACGTTCTCAGCTTTCAATCTCTGCTCTGCTTGAGGGCTTTTCTTTAAAGTTTGTCACCGAAAGCAGCAGAGACTTAAAGAATAAACGCATAAATCAGACCATGACGAGACACGCAGGCCGCTCTTCACCGGGCCGGAGGCCAAACGTCAGGCCTTATTTCCCACCGTTCAGGAATTCTTCTCCGATCAAGTGATCTCAGTGGAAGAGCAGCATTCCTTCAGTAATGAGGTCACAGAAGAAAGGGCATTTAAATGCTTAAACTGACCCACTTTCATGTCGGCTGCAATCCTCGCTGGATTTCTAATTTGAGTTTGTTTGTTATGGAAACTCGATGACATCCGTTGAGCTGTGCCACTCGGATGAGATCATGTGTCGTCCTTATGGCAACAGAGAGTTCGTCTCGCTCGCTTTAGCCTGAGGGTTGATTATTTCAGACCCAGCCGTTGTTGCACAAACCTTTTAAACCAGGAAATGGTCTGGTGTGCGGAGCTTGTTCAGGCAGAGAGACGTATAGATGGGCTGAATCTCACAAATCCATTTCTCCGTCAGACTCTCGTCTGCACTTGCCTTAAGGAGCGAAGGGAACAGTATCAGAGTGGTTCTGCGCTCTTTGGACTGGAAACCTGGGAGGTCGGCTTCATTTAATGGATACTTTATAGCATTTATATATAAAACTGCTGGCAGCTGTAAAAGAGGTGATGTAGTGATAATGGTTTTTACCACAGATCTCAATCACTCTCACTGTGTATTCAAGTGTGTGTGTGTGTGTGTGTGTGTGTGTGTGTGTGTGTGTGTGTGTGTGTGTGTGTGTGTGTGTGTGTGTGTGCTGTAATCCAAGCTGTTCTGCTCAGGGTAATGGGGACCAGATTTAGTTGAGCTTGCATGTTTGAGCGTCTCTGTGACTCGTTCACCTTCAGGAGACCTTCCAGACTTGCTTCAAGTGTATAAATCAAACACCTTGGGGTTAAAAGGCTCTCAGGCGAACAGAGAAAGAAAAGCCGAGTGAGGAAAAGCAGGTGCATTACTCTGCAATAAACCGATCCGGTACTACAAATGAAATAACGGTGAGCCTAATTTCAGCCTTATCGTTAAATTTTCCACAGAGGATCCACCTGATTGGTTCGTCTCATAGCAGGAAAAGCACGGTTGTAGGGATTAAAAGCTGAACTTAAAATAAAAGTGATTTTCACGGAAACAGCAACCAGCCGTCAGGTCAGCGGCACTTTGAGCTGCCAACTGGGTAACTGATGGTGGAGGTGCAGAAACACCTGTCTCCTTAGAGTGAAATTCCTCCGCTTGCATGGAAACATCCTTGTGCAGACGGGATTCCCGACTCGCCAAGTACTGAAATCGCAGCAGCGCTCCCTGCACTGCAACTAAGCTTCCCGAATTTGCATCGATTCAGAGATCTATAGTCGTGGATGCTAACCTGAAGCAGAGGTCGGCATCCTCAACCTGTGATGCAGTTGCTTTACTGTAACATGCAGAGTGTTGTATTTAAATTTGACCTCCAAAAGTTCAATAAGGGGTATTTTTAACCAAATTAAGGATTCTTTTTTTTTTTTTTTTTGTGGGGGGGGAAACTGTGTTTGTGTTTAATAATTTCATCCTGATTAAACACAGGATTAAATAATAGTTGTTGCTCAATAGTAGGAAATATTCACATTTCTGGGATAACTGCAATTTAGACTATAGGGCTTTCTTGTATAGAAAACCGTTGTTTTTTTTTCCTTTATGAATGAAGCAGCTTCTTATCCATGCACTGCAGGTTTATTATGTGATTTCTTTTCCAGTGGGTGACCCCTCTATCTGTAAGCATGCCTCAATTTACTGCCAAGCTGTGGTTCCTATGTGCACTGCCACTGTAACAACCCTAGAAGAGCTCTCCCTGCAGCAGGTTCATAAATCGGTCAATTTTTTTTTATTGCTGTCCGTCAGCCTGACCTTAACTTTTATTTGACACTAACCAAGCAGCCCCACACTCTCCTTAAAGCCAAACAAAAGCCATTTTGTCAGTAGAAAAACGGTCCTGAAACCCCTTCGGTTTGACCTTTTCATCTCCAAACTCATATGCATCATTTTTTATCCTGAACAGAGGAACACTGACATTCCACCCACACATACACCTCCGCAGTCTGGAGGCAGCCTTCATCTGTGTGTGTCCACAGCAACACAGCACACACACACGCAGAGCATGCAGACTAATATGACGGAGATCTGGTTTGTGCGTCACTCGCCGCTCTGCAGTGGGAAAAGCTCTGACCTGAGGGGACCTACTGCAGCCAGCATCTTACTGCCCTGCTTCTCCCGCTTTCTACTTCTGACAGTTAGCTCCACTGACCTACTTTAGCCCCAACACACTCCAGCAATCATTATTTTCTGCAGCTTACCCTGAAAGAGGGGAGAGGCCATACAGAGAGAGAGGGAGACAACTTGACTGCTTTGCACGTTGCCTTTTTAAGTGCATTTTAATGGCGCAACATTCAGCAAGAAAGGTAATGGCACAGCAGAAATTTGCCTGTTTGTCTTCAAAATTAAAGAACGTCTCGGTTTTTTTTTTTTTTGGTTATGTTTCCACCTTCTTCTGGCCTTTTCTCCTCAGATCTCTCATGGTTCCCATGGCATTGCGTTGAGGGCAACACAGGGTGTGTGAGGTTCACATTTAGTGGTTTTGGATCTTCTTTTGCGATGAGGTAACTGTTCCCAGTAAGAAGCGTGTCGGGCCACCTGGGAATCTTTACAAAGGCAGAAACATTTTGGAGAAATCTGGAGATGAGACGTTTCAACGCTGGTCACAAGTTCACATAAATGAGCACCGGTGTTGGTCAGTGAAATGGTGTTCTTACCGGCATGATGTTCACGCGTAATTTAACTTTCTTTTTTTAGTTTTGTGTTGATTGAGTAAAAGGCTCCTGCTAAATCTAGATTACTCCCAAAACTGTTAAGTACCTCGGGACGGTGCATCCATCCATCCATCCATCCATCCATCCATCCATCCATCCATCCATCCATCCATCCATCCATCCATCCATCCATCCATCCATCCATCCATCCATCCATCCATCCATCCATCCATCCATCCATCCATCCATCCATCCATCCATCCAGCGTCTAACACTTTAGTCACATGTGACTGAAACTTCACTGTATAATCAAGAATGAACATTTATTGTGTTTTTCCAGCTCTTGCAATGAGCGACTCGAGAGGAATTCAATACCAAGTTTCCCAAATGCTGTTGTGTGTAATTAATTTTTTTTAAAACACATGACAGCCTCAGTGTCGGTGTGCTTTAAAGTCAAATACAACTGAGGATAATTTGCCTCTCCAGAAGTAATTACAGCACAATTTGCGAAAACCTCTCCGTTCTTTTCTTGCTAGCAGAGAGGTGACGTGTTGAGCACTGAAGAAGGTTCTGGACCCGGTGAGCAGAATGAAGGTCATTTAGAAAGAGGATCACTAAATCCACTTGTTATTAAGAGAAAAATAATCAAGCTAATATTCCACAAAATGTTTTTACAAGCCTGGTAGCTTAACCCAGTTACGAAAATTATTTTTTTTGTATTGGGGCTTGTATAAATGTATAAAAAGCATTTTCACCAGTTGGTTTATTGTAAATCTCTTTTTCTTTATTTTTAAACCTATATAAAGACTTACTTTTCTTTAAAAATAAAAAAAAAGGTCATACTTAAATCTAAAATATGCAATAGAGAGGTCTACTAAAAGTGGTGCTGAATTATTGGTCATTCGTTGCCTTAAAACAAAGTTTAGAGCAATTTTGCTGAAAGGGGGCAGACATTTCTATATTCACTAACACTTTCTGCTGGTGGCATCAGCCATTGTGTTTGGACTCTGCAGATAAAGTATACAGCCGAAAGTCAACAGCAGCTGAGCTCTGGAACACTCTGCAAAAAGCAAAAATACATGTTTTCCATCTTAACATGAAAGATGTTCTTACAATGTTGTGAAGAAACAGAGGAAAATGTCGCATTTGCTCATTGTGGGGGATTTCTGCGACTGTGTGTGATGCTGTCGTTGATGTTCTCTTCTGTGTGTTGCCTGTAAGGCAGAGAGAGTCCACCTGCTATATGCCAGCTGTCATTAAAGTCCAAAGCAGTCAAAGCACGCAGCACGCAGCTGAGTCATGTCTGTGTTTCACACTCAAATACATGACAGGAGCTATATGAATAGGTACATCTAGATAAAATGGTAGATAACACAAATACAGCATAGCTTTTGTTTGTTTATTTTTAGTGCAGTAAAGACAGAGCAGAGCTTTCTTTGTGTCTGACAACAAATCAGCCTGCACATCATCTGCAGCCTGAGCAGAGGTGACAGCGAGCGTCTCCCATATTTCGGAGTCACACGTTCCCCATCAGCTTTAGGCTTTGATCCTCGGCCCTAAAGTCGGCTTTCCTTTCTGACTCCTGCACAAAAAAAAGTCTCTAAAAAGAAAGTGAAACAAAAGTTCTGGATAGTGAAAAATATTCATGCAGCTGCAACACAGGTCATTAAAATAAACAGGTGAAAACAGAAATGCATCTTTTTCCAGTGTAGCAGGAACAATCTGCAAAAGATGCAGCCTGCAGACAGTTTGTTACTCAGCTTTAAAGCTCCAAACTTGAAACAATAATGTTAACTCAAAATTTCTTTAACATATAAACCTAACAGTTCAATGTTATTTCATTGGTGTGGGGTCAACAAAATTTAAAATGACAAATAAATACGTTGAAAATATGTAAAAGGACCCCTCATTTAAAAAGTGGATTTTAAATCTGTTCAAATATAAAACACTGAAGTGACTGTTTTGGGAGGCCAAAAGTGTCACAATTCCAAAAAGAAACAATCTCATTTTAAAGTAGCTTATTTATTAATAATAATAATAATAATAATAATAATAATAATAATAATAATAATAATAATAATAATAATGATCCAGATAGATTGTATTTTCTTGGCATGTTCCTCTCAGCCGTTAAGTTAAGCGGCCCACTTTAAATCTGCGAAACATGCAACGACAAGGTAAGTTTTACTCTTCTCCATAATATCAGTCTGTCTTACTTTAACTCGTAATGTAGATGTCAAATGCTTTTCTGGGGACGTCTGACCACAGAATAAGGTCAAACTAAAATCTAAGTCTTATATGTGGTTTGTTTTTCTATGACAACATGTTATTTGCCCTCAAAGTCCCTTCAAGTTATCCAACGCAAGTGGTGGATATAAAGGAAGTTAGATTTCTATCAGTGCAGTTGGAAATTTGTTCATGTCTATCTTAGTTTTTTAAGTAATGAATTTTCTTAGTTTACAAACTTTATGCTCACAAACAACACCTGCAGTGGTTTGACTGTTGACTCCCTTCTTGAGTTATTGGTCATAGCTGAATTACTTTCTCTTTCCACTGCTTGTTCTTTTCTTTAAATTCAGGATTTCACAGTGTGTCCAAAGGAAAGACTTTTTCTGGTAGATGAGGAAAAAAATGAATCTTTTCCCCTGTTTACTCCCACTTGTTCACACTACGGCACTGTTAGACGTTGACACTTGAAAAGTTCAGCTTCATGCTTTCAAGACTTTTACATTTTCTGGCTCTACTGTGTGATATGCTCCCTTAAGTTATTGTTCACGTCTTGTAGACGGTGCAAAATTGTACGATTTATTTAGTGAATTTTCCTAGAAAATCCACAAGAACCAGCTGCTTGTTTCTCATTGACAGACTCTGGTGAAAGATCAACCTGCAGCTGTTCTTCTTTTGGTTTACTGACTGCATGTGTGCATGGTGTTCTCTTTGCTGTGTGTCTGAACATGCTGGCTCCCCCCATAAATATAGCTGCTGGTCAGTGGCTGCTGATGACAGCCATAATTACAGGCTGAGCTGTCCAACAGCTGAAGGAGAGAGAGAGAGAGACAGAGAGAGAGAGAGAGCGAGAGAGACAGAGAGAGAGAGGGGGGGGGGGTGTTTGTGGAAGTGTGGATACTGGTGTTCAAACTGAAGTGCTCACAAAAGAAAAAACCTGCAGAGCTCCCGGGAGGTTTGCACTGGGGATAGAACAAATTGGGAAACAATGGGATAAAATCTATAAAACATGCCCTCCTTGTCATTAGAGCTGTTTCACTTCGCTTGTATTTCTCTTACTAATTTCTAACCATGTTTCTGGAGCTTTTGTTCTTTCATTTTCAATCATGAAGGTAATGCATTCTCACGTTTGCACTTTATAAACACGAATAATAGGATTTGACCCCAGAGTAAAGTTAATTTTAAAACAATTTTAACTGAATGCCTGAGCCCCTCTGATCCTTCCTGTTAGGGTTATTTCAAAGTCTCGTCTTCTCCTAATGACGGATTAAAACGGACAAGTCGTTTTCTGCGCCCATCGCTTTGTGGAAGGGTGAGGTGAATTGGATTTGGATGGACTCGGTGGGACAACATTTCCACTTATGGAGTCCAATTATGCTGGCAGGAGCACACTGCGATGAGTCACTCCTCAAAATCCAGCTGCAGAAATGAAATTTTCTCCTCCACCTTAAACAGCGGGACCTGTGCTTTACGCTGTTTGCGGCTTTTAAAGATGGAGACGTTTGCCGTTTCTCTGTAGATTCCTCTCATCATTTACTTTGTTTGCTCCTCGCTTTCCAGGGAAAATCCCTCTGCCTCCTAAAAGGATTAAGATAAATAGAAAAAAACACCTTACTGTTAAACTGTAATGCCAGATAATGAACCCGGTGGGTAAAAAGAGGAGCATAGTGTACTATTTCAGATCTATTACCTTGTTTAAGATGCACTATCCCGAATAAGATAATAAAGTTCTAGCCCTGAAAAGCTAAGGAGAGCTTTTCAGGGTGGTTTCCACTTCCAAATCCTCCAGGGTTAGTTACCTGAATGCTTTAAATGCTGCTTCAGTTTTGATAAAGACCCATTGTTTGAAATGTGATGTTTAGAACCAGGGAAACATCTAAAACATGTTGGATTCTGGGTATTCAGGACCAGAACTGGGAATCATGGGTTTAAAGAGCACCTATATGCTGCATGGCATTTCCCTCTGAAGACACGCCTGACCTTAACCTGTTGGAAGTAACAGAAGTACTGAGGTTTACCCGTGTTTGTGCAACGTCTGGCATAGATTCTTCATTCAATGCCACTGGTGTGGCACTGAACAATGCAAAGTAGTTCAACGCCACAGCAGTGTGTTTTTATGGCTTTCATTCATCCGCAGCTCTTCAGAAAGGGAGGTTGAATACAAGACTGTTAGTGGAGCTAGATTGGTCAAATATAAAACATCCGTAGTGGAAATACTCTGATTATTAATGCAGATATCTTTTCTATTCTCTAGCTAGTTGCTCCAGTTAAGCACAGATGTTTGAGTCGTGTTACAACGTTTAAAGAAAATGACTCGACTCGACATTAGACATTGAGGTTGTGGTTGACGTGCATCCTTTGGTTTTACAAATCAGGATTTAGTGGTGAGTATAGTTGCTGCAGAATTCAGTTGCTAGGGGATTTTTTTTTTTTTTTTAAATGTGTAAATCTGGAATTCAGCTGTTTAAGTGCAATTCTTTCAGCAACAATAACTGTCAGTCTGTCGGCAATAAAGCTTTTGCAGATATAACCACCTAAAATGACAAAACACCACCAGCCTCAAAAAGCCCCAGCACGTTAACAAAGGTTTCCGATTTACAACAATCACAGCAGCCCAAGTTAGAAAGGCTTGGTCAATATTCTGGAGACTGACTGGATCACTTAATATGCTCTGTGACCCATTTAACGACTCTATGATATTGCAACACTTCTTCATTCTCTGGATGTGAACAAATTAAAGTCCCGAAGGGTTTTTCTCTCATTGCAAGACGCCAAAAGTCCGACTAAATCAAACTTAAAGCTGATGAATTGAAATATGCGCTAAAAAGTAATGAAGTCAAATAAATATAGCATACTGCAGCTGTGACATGGCCAATGTTGCCAATTGCTGAAATGTTGTGCAGAACACTTCAGCCTGTGTTCATCTTGCGCTCATTTTATTTTACCATTTGCTGAAATTACAACGATAATGATGTGAAATTTTAGAAACAACTACCTGATTTCTTTGTACATGCAAATGTAAAATAAAGTGATATCTTGCAAACACTGCATTAATTACCTAAAATGAAATCAGTCTGAAATTAGAAGCCTTCTCATTTCACCATATGCATTGTTTTTATTTAAATGCTGCGCTTTTAAAAAAAGCTGATTCGGCCTGATTTATGCTGGATGAGAGATGACAAAAGGACAAACACATATCGCGATGCTCAGCCCCCACCGCCTTCACCGCATGATGGAGTCTCGGGGTTATTCTTCTCAGATTCGGGTTATAAAAACCGGCCGGTCCCGCCCACTCGGTCCCATCTCTGGCCTCTGATTGGTCCGCCGTTGTTGAGGAGGAGCGCCTCAAACACACAAACCGGAATGTGTGCGGCTCGGCTCGGCGTTTGCCGTGTTTGGACGTCTGGCTGCGACGACGTCTGACTACCAGGGACGAAAACGACGGTGATCTGACCCGCCGCTGCACGCTTTTCCTCTGGGGCTAAAGCTTTTTAATTATTATTATTTGTTTTAAAAGCTGCGCCGGACAAAAAAACAAACAAACAAAAAAAAAAATCCTGCAAGAAAAATCAAGCCTCGGCACCGAAAGCGAAGACGCACTTTCTCCTGTCTTCTCTTTTGTTGTTGTTTTTATTTTTTGTTTTTTTTTTGCTGGTAACGGATGGACGGACAGGCGCAGGCAGACGGGCAGAGACGCAGCTGAGGAGCCGCTTCTCAAACCGGTGAAGTTTTTGCAGAGAGGTGAGTTGAAGCATCCGGGAGGGAAGATGATGCACGCAGAGCGCGTTGGATGGGGAAGCGTCTCCTCTCTGAGGGGATCAGGGAGGGAAATCTCCTTTCTCTCTCCCCCCCCGATTCTCACGCACAGCTGCGGAGGAGGGGGGCGGGGGGGGGAGATCTCCCATTCTCTGGGGCAGTGGGTTAGTAGATCAAGGCGATGCGTGGACTGACGGATGCAAACGGACAGCAGCCGCCGCTGATCTAATTCTTAGTTCTGGTTTTGCGGGATGGTAGATGTTTAGCGCTTGATCAGCTTTCTAAATCGATGTTTTGTTCCGTCTGTGGACCATTTCAAGTAAATAAGCTGAACAAAATTATTTAAAGTGGATGAGATTCACTGATCTTTTTTTTTTTTTTGTGACCAATGTCCAAACAATTATGTAAAGCAATATGGATTTTAGTAAAATGTTTTAAAAATATATATTTATAAAGAAACATTTTTAGTACTGTATGTAAATATTATAGTAAACCACACAAGCAATCATCAGAGGAGATGCCACACTGTGTGAGAGGGAGGGCATTGGTCTTACACGTCACTTCAGCAGCATTTCATTCCAATTCTTTCTAATTTCACAACGTGATTAGAGTTTATTATGAATTATCTTCAATATTTTATGGTCGCGATCAGTCTAGTTAGCTCAATTAGCACAGCTAGCTTTGCAGAAAGTAAACATCAGTCTCTGAGGATCCCCTCCAAGACTTATTCTGTCAGATTTCCAGAACATTGCCTTCTTCATCTCCTAATCCAACATGACCTTTGATGCAGACTCTGCAGAGGTGTAAAGGAGAGCCATTTTGGTATTATGTTCAGCTTCCTGTTATGCAGCAGCCTGAAGGAAAAGCGAGCATGCCCTTCCATTCTTCAAGCTTCCAACACTTGGCTTAAGCTTCCAACACTTGGCACTGAATAACTGTATTCAGCTCTCCTTAGTAGAAACTTCCACACAAAAGAGTGTTGCTTTCAACACGTTAGCTTTCAGAAACGGTGCGTTCGCTGACTGGTGTGCACATCGTCTCTCCTTGGTGAGGCCCACTCTGCAGCTGAAACATCAGGTCCGGCCTGATGGTTTTAGCAAATTCCTTTGTAGATTGTTTTCTGATTATGAAGGTCAAAGGTTATCACTGCCACCCACAGTGGACCTGTCGATTAAATCAGAGTAAACAAACGAAGGATCAGGTCCATTGTCTTTAAAGTGTCCCACCAGCTTTCTACCTGCTGGGACGCCTTTTAGCCGTCAGCTGGCATTGCATTTCCAGCTGCATCTCCTTCACGCTGATCACAGTTTTGTCCTGCATTCACAAAGCTCTGACATATTTGCAGTTTTGTCCAGATAACAGATCAGCATGCTGCGCAGTTAGTTTTGTTTTTTTTTCCCCTCGGAGGCTGCTTGTGTAGCTTCTGGGGTGAAAGTTTTTCTTTATTTTCTTTTAAGTGCAGCGCCAGCCTGACTTTGATATGGTTAAGTGGAAGCGCTTTGCTTTGCTGCCAGGCTGTTTGGGCCATGCCTAAGCTGAAAAGGGGGTTGGTGTGTGTGCCTTTTTTTTGTGCCAAGCTGAGAGAGTCTGCAGGGATGCAAGACCGGCGTCTGTTCCCACAAGCTTTCCCATCACCTTCTCTCCACTTTACCACAGCCGGCTTTTCATTCCCTGCATCTGCTGCCCTCGGTCTCAGCCCACTTTCTTTCTCCTCCTTTTCTTTTTCTCCCCGTCTCTCACTTTCTCTGCCACACACATGCAAAGACAAGAGCACGCTCGCTCGCGCGCACGCACACACACACACATGCACCCACTTCCTTTTTGTTTCCCCCCCAAAGCCTCATTAAAGAAATTATGACTGTGTGGTTTGGAGGAAAATCAGACGCTCTGTCATTTTTGTTGGGTTTTCCCCTTGCCTTTAAAAAACAAAACAGCCGTGTTGATGTGAGCAGAGAAAACCAACAACACCTGAAAGCTAACATTTTTTTTTCTCTTTATTTATGTCTGACAGTTTCTTGAAGCTCAGGGTGATGTTGCATCCAATCTGCTCACTGGTTTTACAAACCTCGCATAGTCTAATTTTAAAACAAAGCAATAACATGTCTTTACTGTTTATTTTGATTTTGATATTAAGACAGAGGATTGGTGAATCCTTTCTTTAAGCTGACAGCATGTTAACAGGCACGCCAATGTTAGCTTGCTGACTTCACTTTTAAATTACTCGAAGCATTGTTTTGTTTTTGCTGCAAATCTACAATATTGGCAAAGGTCTTTGGTGAGCCACAAAATTCAACCATCCATGGCTGCAGACCCTTGGCTTGCAGCCTGGCTTGCAGCCTGCTTCTTCCAGCATTTATGAGAGCGAGGTCATAACTGAAAACTTTATCCAGACTCTGTAGCTATAGAGCCATGATCTTTATATGGACCACAGATTAGCTCCAGCTCAGTGTACAGAAATCATTCATTCATGCTTATATCAACAAGAGCAAAGTGTTGATGCAGTGGTGTATGCCACCACTGGGCTGGAGAGCTGTTTCTTGAAGTGAAAACCTATTCCTCCTCGGTTTGGGAAGTGTGAAGTTTGGTGGATTGTAGTGTCAGACTGACGTTCAGGGGTTGAAGTGGAGCCCTTAATACAGCCGGGACACTTTGGGATAGACCCTTCCTACTCCAACATGATTGTTCACCAATGCACAAGGAAAAGTCCATAAAGACATGGATGGGAAAGTTTGGTGTCCTCAGTCTGTACGTCTCATCCAGCGTCAATGTCTGACCTCACAAATATGAGGTCAGACATTGACCTCCCGAAAGATTTGACTCTGTTAAAGCAGGATAGTTTGGGCTGACATGCGTTTTAGAATGATTAAGAATACTCTTGGCAATACAGGGTATTTCCGAACTTCTTCCGTCTTTTTTAGGTTAAGAAAAGCTTCCTGGCAGCTGGTCAGCAGTGTGCAGCAGCACTGCCACTCTATGCTCTCTAATTATCATTCCATTCTCTACAATCTTAAAGCTTCCTTGGGAAGAGACTGCATACAAATCAAGGGCTGTGTCACTCTCAGTGCTAGCCAGCATTCATAAGTAACAGGCAAGTGTTGCTTTGTGATTTGTCCAAACATTTGACAGAGTTTTGCTTGGTTTCCGTCTTTATCGTACCTGCTTGCATGGTGTTTTCTGTAGAAAGGGGGACTGAAACACACAGGAAGTGGCAGGTCTGGATTTGAAACAGTGGTATGTAAAATATGTGCTGGTGGCATGTTTGTACCCAGAGTCTCTATCCAGTCAGTCGGTGTTACTGTGAAACTATACATCATAGGCAATAGTACTGACAAGTCGCCACAGTATTTCAGATGGCTATAAAGAAAACATGGCGGCTTTAAAATTACAGGCCAGCTACTGGGTGATGAAACGTCACTTTCGTCTATGTTTTGTCAATGATTTGGAAGACAAACACATTTTAGAGGACACTTTGCAACTTTTCTTTGGCTTTATCCAACTCAAAACATTTTGGGGAACTCATCATTCAATCCCATGTGACATAAATTACCATCTACTTTAGAGCTTGATTATAATATTGGTGACAAAAAGAAGAGTTTATTTTTGGTCCAGTTGTCAGATATGAAGCTCTGAGATTAGGTTAAATTATTTGAACTATAAACATTTTGATGGTGCCAATTGGTGCGTAGGAATGTCAAATTCATCTTTTTGTAATGACTTTTATTTTGATAGCTTAGGTATACTTGTACTCAGGGAACTCCATGTAATATTTAGGATTTTATTTTGAAATGCCAAACTAACTCATATTTCCATTTCACTGACTTAGTTAAAATAGTAAAAAAAAGTTAGGCTTTTATTGTGAAATATTGGCATTTCTGTTTGTAACGATCTAACCTGTCAAATATGGAGTCTTTCATTTTGAAGATCAGCTGGAAAATTTGTGTTAAACTTCCAGCATAATGTCTTTTACCACCACCGGTTTAGTTCTACCTCCAAACGTTATTTTGGAAGTCTTAATTACTCATTACGTTAATTGGCCCATTAGGAATTTAGATCGTTCTTTACTTTTAATTAAATTTTAGAGCAGTGTGACACTTATACCGAGGAGTATCTCGGAGCTCTACATAAGACATGGAGTCTCTGTGTTATCTGGATGATTTCTGTCGTTTTTTGGGGCAGTAGATGTGCGAGCGAGTGTGAAGAAACTCCCTGCAAAGCAAAATCAACAAGGATGCAAAAGCTCTGAACAGATGGCCACTCGACTGAATTCTGCGTTTTTTTTTTGCGTTTCAGAATCTGACAACTCTAAAGATAAGCAGAAAATTGGGACAGTCTATTTAAAAACGTGGAATAAAGTTATTTTTAGTGTCGTCAAGGTGCTTTCAAACGTATTTTTAGCAACAGTCTTTCAAATTGTCGCACAAAGTTTTCATAAAAAACCTTCCTGTGCTTGTTGATCGTATGCAGAACAGAGGGAGACAAACGTCCCATCAGTGCGGATAACGCGAGTTCCTGCTGTAAAGTCAGAGGTTATCTGGCCTGTGGGTGACTGCAGGGCCTTATCAGCCCGACCTGACAGGTCCAAACCTGCAGTCACTGCATCCTCACGGGGTGTGGGAGATGATTCCTCCTCGGCTTGGGAGTTTCTAGTGTCAAGAAGGCTGTTGACTGTTACTGTTGTCGGTATGCGGAGGGAAGGGCAGAGTTTGGGAGTGGACGGCGATTGGGACTGAGGAAACTGGAAGGAATGACTTCTGGATGTGGGCGATGGCGCTCCCTGGAGCCGATCGGCAGGTCGGGAAAGCAGAACAGGGATTGTGGCCACACAGGTTGTTGTGTCTGGGAATGGAAACCTAAATGGTGATTTTTACTGAAACCAGTTGACAAAATTGTTACGATTCTTAGTTAGATCCAAGATAGTTTTTGCTTTTTTTTTATCCGCCTACAATGAACTAGTTAATATTATTCATATGATTGATAGAAAATGTAGTAATTGCTCATTCAGGGGGCTAGAACTACACTTTGCTTAGTTTTAATTACCGTCCTTACTCTATTAAAATGTGTCAAAATGAATAAATTGTTGATAAATATCCAGTATTTTCTGAATCTCCTCAGCGATCGAGCTGAGCTGAGTTTAGCTCTGGTAGAAAAGACGTATAGAAAAGCTGCAGATAAAGGAGACTTTCTTGGAGGCACTGCAGCCTTTTTGGACTAGTGCTGATTAAGCAGAGCCCGCTCTCCAAGCTGCAAATAAGATAAAAAGAAAATATGCATTTTGTACACTGCTTCCAGGGATGTCGCACTTATGCGTTACAAACACAGAAACCATGTGTTTGCTTGGATCTGTGGATGTTTTCTCCTCTGACTGAATAAGTAAGAAGCGGTACTTTATGAGGAATGATGAACAGTAGAGTTATGTCCTGCTAGAGGGCGAATGTGAGTTTCTGAGGGACGTCTCCTGCTATGAGCACTTGCTCATTTCTCTCATGGGTTTTCCATCTTCCTCACTTTACTTTTTTTTTTTTTTTTTTTTACATTTCTCACTCTCCATCCCTCCCTGGATCTTTCTCTATTCCCTTCCCATCTGTTTTCCTCCCTGCCTTCCCCTCCCCGTCCCTGTCTCCAAACTCCTCCATAGATACAGGCGAAGAATTTATGGAAGGGAGTTTGAACCTATCCTCACCCTGCGTCTCGCTGTCTCCATGCAGATCAGCGCGACATTCCTTGTTTGCGCATAAACGTGAAAATGCTTTCCCCTTAATCATCAGCTCCGACTGCGCCACAGATGAACTTGATATCATGAGTGAGCTGTGATATTTGAATTACTGCCAGGGAGTTGTGGCTGCGTTACGACTGCCATAAGCGTTTTAGGGTCATAAGCTCATAATCTGTTTTGGTATGTGGTGCTCTTGTCTCTGCAGAGTCCAGCAGATAGAGGATTCACTGTTGGCCCCCATCTGTGTGTCATGATCCCTTTATGTCTGCTGCTTTTGTTTTCGGTGGCAGGGCGGCAGCACACAGATAACAGATTGGTGACACATCCAGCTGCAGCCGTCTGGATGGGTTTTTTTCCCCCGTGGTCGCCGGCAATAAGTCGGACGTGAGCTGTCAACGTTTCCGGGCTGCGGCGGCTCTGTCAGCTCCAGCCTGCCATCATGATGCTCGTGTAAAATAAAGGGCCCGAGCGTCCCGGTTGACGAATGTGTTTTTTATGGCATTGTGCAGTAGTAGGGTGGGGTTTGAACGGCCGTTAGTAGCTTTAAAGTTTGGTTTCTCAACAAAGTCGTCATTATCTAAAGGTGCTGATAAGCGTGCCACTTAAACTAAACAAGCTTTGAAATCGATATCAATAATATTTCATCAGATACTGGAAATAAATTTGTCTCATATGATGAGCAGATGTATGGAGAGACCGATGGTAATGATATAGCATGAGAAACATTTGGCATTTTTTATCTTTATCATTATTCACCGACTCAGTTTTCCCCCTAAGTGTAAGTTCTCTTCTTTTTTTCTTTTTTGTTACTTTTTTAATATTTAGTTTCACATAAAAAAATCTGTAAAATGCTTCCTCTGCTGGTTTTAGGCAGCCGCTACACTTCTAAGGCCTCTCAATCTCGAGTGTACTTTAGTTGTTAAATGTTTAATTTCTAGTGCTTCATAAGTGGCTGTATTAGAAGAGCTTCAAGACATTTTTCATGGCCCTTCTCCCTGCTGAGTCTTTGCTCCGAGCCGCCTAATGGTCTCCAGCTGAAAAATGTAACAGTGAAACTGGAGTTGATGCGTACGGGCGCAGCTGTATCCTCCAGTGGATTTCTCTGCCAGGGATAGATGATTTTTAGTTTTATCGGGATTTAGTTTTTTCCTCTTTTCGGGACTCAGCAGCTGTGTAAATTGTTGTTCTGCAGTTAGGATTATGGCTAATGGCTTCGTCAAGGCTACAGGAGGAATGAGTTGAACATTAATCCACCATGACCAGTTTGGAAATTACACTCAGAGTGATGTTGCTGCAGGGATGTGTTGCACTCCTATGAAATAAATATAACCGGAGCGCGTGAGCTCTTGAGCAGAGAAACATCAGAAATGCTCAAATTAATCAGTAGGGTTTCCATAGTTGTGCCTCGTTTTGTTGTTTAAAAGTCCGGCGATGTGTGGAGTTTACGAAAACTCAAAATCAGAAGCATGACATCATTTTTAAACCATCCACTTATGGATTTCTGGCTTTTATTTCATGCTCAGTTTGCTGTAAAAGCCGTCACTATCACAGTAGCTGCTATCAGCGAAGAGAATGTTATCTTTTACCTCTAAAAATAACAAATGAAGCTGAAACGACCGGCGCAGGCCTGTTGATGTGGCGCCCACATCCCGGCGCTGCAGCATAGGTGGTCATTTTTCTATCAGTCACATAAAATGAATCAAACAAAACAGCTCAGCGAGCAGGTTCTCATGGGTTCTCATGGGTTCTCATGGGTTCTCATGGGTTCTCATGCTTATCAGATCCATGATAAATTTATTAAATCAATAAGGGATTACTTTAGGTATGCGAAAATTCCAAGAAATGAGAAAAATTCATTTTTCTCAGATACAATAAAACAAAGTTATCGTAGCATCATTAGTTGCTTAGATATTAAGTAAAGTTCAATTTATTTTATTTATATCATTTAAAGAAACAGCAGCAACATTTGCTTATGAATCTTGACCAATCTATAAGCTGACTTCTAAAATATTTCAAGCAATAAAAACCACAAATTACCTGAAATGTCATCATTATACACAATTTGTTTTTTGTAACATGCGAATACTTTGCAGGCTTAGGGGGAAAAAAAGCAAAAGTAACTACTTCCGTCTTTGTTTTTATTTGTAATGATATCTGGACATCATTTATTTCCGCTTTTAATTCGTGTTAGAGATAAAAATTGCATTCTGGAAACTTGTCACATCCATGTAACCTAAGCCTTCCTCTGCTGCTGCTAAAGCATAAATGTGATTTAAAAAGAAATCTCTTATTTGGTAGATGGCCTTGATGATGGTATGGGTTACAGTTCTCAAAAGGCATTACACGCTGCTCTCCGCTGCTGAAATGTCAACGACAGCTGCCTGAATGTAACTTCAGTCCAGACACGCCTGACTTAATCCGGTCATCTGTCCATTTAAATGCCACTCTGAATCCCGACCCTAATTTTTTTTTCTCTGCCCCACGAGGATCCAGATGACCTATAATTAGAACAGAGTGACTATAATCACATCTCGGTGACAAGAGAGGAAGTCAGTCCACTTTTACGCTCCCAACGGGGTCAGGAGGAGCTTCAGAGGCCTTTGAGCTGCAGGAAACGTCTCTGGAGTGACGAGGAATAAGATTTAGCTTTTGTTGGGCGTTGACTGCAAAGGAGAATATGAGAATATGTCACACGCAGTGACAGAGGTGATGAGGAGATGAAGCGGGGTTAAATCAGGACACTCCCAGCGTGCTCTTCGCCCACCTCATTTTTAGAAAATTTGATTTGATCTCAGACTTCATGTGACGGAGCTGATTCCTCCTCATTCCTGCAGACACTCACAGAAGGAAGATTGTTTTTACAGCATTCCCACCGCAGCACATTCGGCTCCCCAGTTTGTGTTTAAGCAAAGTGACAGTCAGATGATTCCTCTTATTATTTATACGCTCCAGCCTGTTTTCAGTGTTTTTGACGCCGTAAAGCTTTGCTTGTTCAGGAGGACGCAGAGGTCAGAGTGCTCTATCTGGGTCAGGATACTATTATTTTTGCTCCAAGAAGATTCTCACAGCCAAAAAAAAAAAAATAGCAAGCAGGAGTCATTAGGGTATGTCATCACTTTTTAATCATATCACAAAACCTTGTTTAAAAGTCAGCCTAAGCAAACGCCTGATTTGTAGTTTGTACAGAAAGTTTATACGTGATAAATGCGTGTTTTAGATGGATCAGTCATGATCAGACACAAACATCCAGAGGGACTCTGTAACGTCTCTTTTAATTTCTTGCTTAACTGAATCGTTGAACGAAACAAATTCTCAGTTCTCAGTGTAAAACGCGTTTATTGTAGGAAGGATGTAAATGCCGTTTAAATCAGAGCTTTGTGTGAACTCGTTACTGTCGCTGGGTTGGGTTTACAACACCTCTTTAACCAAGGCGATGCATTTTAGACACTGATGGCTACAGGATGGTCAGATTACAGTGGCTGCAGTTCATAGACTCATAATCTGCCATGTTGTCACTTTTACATGACAGACAGATGCTTGTTTTGACTCAGTATTTGAAAGGTGTGACATATATTTAAGCCCCATAATGCGCCAAATCATAATTGTCTAGAATGTCAATGTGTATATGTTTTGCACATCCAACACCAGTTCCTCCATCTGGTGTGACGTGCTTTTAATTCCCACAGTGGATATTTGGTTTATTAAAGTAAAAAATGTCTTTCATGAACATCATATAATGTTTATCAAAGTAAAGATAATAGAAAAGGTGAGTTGCTTGTGTTTATCGTCACACTTTCCTGCACCAGAATGACACTTATGTGCAACCCCAACTTAGGAACCTGCTATTTCACAGGTTAAAGCTTTTGGTGGCCAAGATTATGAACCTTGTTATTAGAAGTTTTGTATTTTTTACTCTTTCGTTTTTTTGACCTGCTGACGAAAAGATCCTTGTTAAAGAAATATGTCGATGGTTGTCCACAGCAATAGAGTAGTGCTTCCTGTACCTTTGTAATGCCATTGGCTTGTTGTAGAAACTGGAATAAGACTCGTCTGACTTCCTCTCAGTTGGGTGCGTGTTCGGTGTTTGCTCGCTGTGACAGCTGAACTCTATTATTGAAGGCGTTTCATCTTCGCCTCACACATTTTTCCCTCCACACTCATCTTAAAGCATTTTCCTTCCCGTCTTATTGCCATTGATGAGAAACCCTTCAACTAAGCATGAATAAAAGCGCTGTCCACAGGAGGGATGCATGCTTTCACCTCGGCACTGGAGCATAACGAGGCTCTCTGTTCTCAGAATCATTTGCTCCGCAAAAGTAGCTCTAAATGAGCAAATCTCAAATTTGATTAAGAAGCAATATCATGAGCCTGCTGCCCTGTAGGATAGTCAATTCCCATTTGCATTACGCTTCTCTCATCTCTTTGCTCGGGTGGTTCCCCATAAACAGAAATGTGCTTGTGTTTCTGGGTCCTCTGCAGATTTATCAGTGTCATGTGCTTTACCTGCAGGCGATTTGAATTCAAACTATGTTCTCTCCAAGACTGTATGAAGGTGAATGTGATGAAAGGAGGATTAAAGCTTAGTGACTGTTGTGGCTGCATGAGTTTGAGTCTGTATCTTGGCAATGCAGAGAATTTAAATGTGTCCAAATGATGATTTTGCTTATAAAGGGAGGAAAACTATCCTTATCAACTTTGGCGTAGGTGAAAATTGCCTGCCCTCCTTATTAAATAATGAATTAACCATAAAGCTTTCATTCAGTTTCAGTAGCCACACAACGTTTTGATTATTGCCTGATGTGTAGAATCAATAAATCACATAAAGATAACAGGAAATGGGTTAAAAAAAATCTCAAACTGTTCAGTTATCGGCTTAATTTCATTTAAGTTATGCGGCGGGACAATGATCCAAAGCACAACGTTTGGAGACCAAATCTGGAGTTAAATAACTTTGTCTGCAAAGAAGTGTGGGATCAAGCTCCTTCAGTGTGACTAACAGATTTATTGCCTGTTATCACCAACGATGAAATTGCAGAACCTGTTATCCGTGGTGGTGATAACTCTGTCAATTTTGAGGTGGTTGTTTTGGATAGTTTGTTGTGCGTCAGTAAAGAAAATCGTAATTTGAAAACTACTTTTGTATTTAGTTGGTTATATTTTTCTGATATCAAAGTTACTTTGATTTGAAACTTTTAAGTGTGACAAAAAAAGAAAAAAAACCCAAAAACTTGTAAGGTTGGAAATACTTTTTCAAAGTGCGTGCGGGTATTTTGAGAGCGTCCTGAAGGCGCTCTCTCAGGCATCGCAGACCTTTCATTTCATGAAGACGATCAGAGGAAATGAAAATCAGAAAGAAGCATCTTTGCACATTTTGGCTCTGGGCTGGTAGATAGTTTTAGCTTCTGTTCAGATCCAGTTCACATACACATGTAATTAGTTATAGCTTCACTGGCGGCTTCTCCGTCTTCGCTGGAATGCATCATCTCATTTTGAGTGGTACATATCATCGCCTCAATCACTCGGATTTGTTCGGCTGCAAACTGCTTGATTATCTCCCTCAGTGCTGCTGCTGCTGCTGCTGCTGCTGCTGCATATTCATTCTCAGCCTCTTGTCTTTTGCATAAGACCTTTAATTATCTCCTCCCTGCTTTAATCTCTAATATTGAAAAAAAGAAAAGAAAATAATTTACCATAAGCTTGCCGTGACTGCGTAGAGATTTAGCAGAGCATCTATAAACTTTTGAATATCAAAAAAAAATTATTATTTTTTGCACAAGTCAATATTTGGCACTTTAAAACACCCCATCCCTGTAACACGAGTGTGTGTGTGTCCTACTTCTCTGGAGTTGGCTCATAAGCGACGCCTTACGTAACTCGCTTCATCCCATTTTGTCTGCTGTTGCCATGGTGAATTTAATTTATACAGACGTTAAGAATTAGCCTTCTCTTGTTAACATGAGCTGTGAGCTGGCGCTGTTTTTGTTTTGTTTTGGAACAGCTCTCGCTTTGAAACACACACTGTGGGAATTTTTACAGGAGTTATAATTGTGAGTTGAGCTGTGCTCAGTTGTTTGAGTTTGAATGAGGAGGGTGAACGGGGGGCTGTCAGCCAAAATGTAAGGGTTTGTTTAGCGCGCTAACGTTCAGCGGCAGAGGAAAACCTGCGATGATTAATGGGATCATTAGAGGGAATCATTTAGGAGAGCAGCAGGGTTCGTTTACATGCAGGGATTATACACAATGATACCGAAATCGAGCTGCCGTCTGCTTTGCAAATGTGCAGAACTTCTTCTAGAACTCATGAGGTTCATGTCTCTCTAAGAGCGGAAGACCGGAAGCTTGTTTCATTCAGAGTTTTCCTCTGAAGGAAACTTTCACCCCCGTCTCAGGTCTTTTGCAGATTTTCTTCCAGGATTGCTCTGCATTCATCGTCCCATCAACTCTGACCAGCTTCCAAGTATGGTCTAATGTTTTATCTGCAGATTCTCCCACCCGAGCTCTGCATCTCTGCAGCTCTTCCAGAGTTGCTGTAGGGATCTTGGTTGCTCCTCTGATCAATGTTTTCCTTTTCCAGCCTCTTAGTTCAGGTGAATGGCCTTGTCCCAGTCAGTTTGCAGCTTTTCCTCTTATTTTCCAATGATGGAAATGATGGATTGAACCTCTGCTGGTCAAAGTTTGACATGTTGTTTTGTAACCTAACCTTTCTTTGAGCTTCCTCCCCAACCTTTCCGCTCTGATATTTGGTCTTTGTTAGTAATTTTCTCTTAAGAAATCTCTCAGAGGTTAAATTGCAAACAGATGTTCTCCATTTACCGATTAGATGCCTGAATTTTATTTTGGGCCATCAAAATAAAGGGGTGGATATAAATATGGTGCAATTTTTGCAACTTTTCACCGTCGTCGACCACTTTGTGTTGCTCTACCACCTAAAATCCCAACAATAAAACTTGGGTTGCGGTTGATTTTAATATCGAACGCTCCAACGGTTTGGAAAACAAAAACAACTTTTGCTCTGTGGTTCAACGTTTTTTCGGAGTGCTGCCTACATGCATCAACTCCTTGGTAACGGCATTAAACAAGCCGCACGGGACTTGAGTAAAAAGCTCTGAGCTTGAATTTAGCCCGAAATGGTGCATAAAACTAAAAGCATTGACAACTGTTCAGCCTGCAGTCTGCGGTTGTTTTTTGTGGTGATGCGTAATAGCAGAAAGTCTGCATTGCTTTCACAGGAAATGACACAATGTGATGCTGAGCAGGGCGATGAGGGAAATAAGGAGATGAAGAATAATTTAATTAAATCCAAGAGGAAGAAGTGAGTCACAATGTCTCTTGGAAAAGGGTCTCCGTTAGAGAATTTAGGACGAATATCTGAGTCGCCTCAGTGCTCCTTAAAAAGCATGAATGGAGTGTTGTTTTTTTTAAAAAGCCGTCTACAGAATTTGAATCCAGAACTTTGTTGATCGAAGGCAATCCTGGCTACTCTGTACAATGGCTACTTCAAATAAATTATGTTTATTTATGTGGCAAAACTTAATAGTAGGGATTATTCGAAGGCACTTTACAAGAAAAACCGATCCAGGTGTAAAGTGCATGTAGTCCAAATATATACTAAATGCTCAACAATTAAAAACAAATTTGTTAAAAGCACAGGTCTGAAAATATGTTTTAAGGACGCGACACCGACAAAGAGGCAAATTGATTCTGAGCTCTCCTTTCATATTTGAGTGTCTTTTTGATCACTTTCTATAAAAAAAAAAGTCAGTGGCTTCTCATTCGTCTCCTCCTCCCCGCAGGCACTTTATCGACTCTAATATACTTATCCTGCTTGTTCGTCACCCTCTGGGCTCAGCGGCCGCAAGTACTGACACAGCTAAGTAACAGTCAAGGGTAAGACTAATGCATGACTGCTTATTGGACTTTAGAGCAAATTGGTCTTGCAACAAATTCCCTGCTCTGCGCCTCCTCCTCCCATTTACTAATTGCGTATTTATCATATGGTGACCCCGTGCAAGTGGAGTTCAGCATGACCGGTTTAATGCTTCGACATAAAAAGAAAGCCTTAAAAAGCCTGAAAAGCAGATGTATATTTCAGGCTGAAAAGGCGGCTGCATTAAGATTGTTCATAAACGCCAATTCGCTCCATCTGGCTTTTAAAGATGAAAACAAAGAGTAAGGGTTTTTATTGACTCAAAATGAGGTAACGAGTGAAGAAAAAAAATCTTCTCTCATCCTGAAACATTGATTAGAAATGTGGCGTCTCCTTTGGTCACAGTTTGAAAGTGAAAATCTAGAAGCTTGTGGGCGACTGGGAACGTTCGGTACACAGTCACATGATTTATTGAGTGAAGGAGTCGCTCAAGAGAGCTGAATAAAAGTTTTCTGACTCAGATTTTTATATATTCTACTAATAAACTGATAATAACAAGGAAATTATGAATATCAAAATATCAAAAGTGTATAATTAGTCACAAATTAAATCTCCCAGTTCCTTATTTTTTCAGTCTCTTGATACCAAACGTTTCTCCCTGGTCCTGAGATACAAACATTTGTTTGTATCTGCTTATTGTGCCGCCCGTATAAACTTCCTTTGCTTTTATAGATGTGGGAAATGAGCTTAAGCCACAGACATGGGGAGCATATTTAAAGAACAGATGTTATCCCTGCTTCTGAGGGGAAAGATTATTATCTTTTTACAAAGTGGGCGAGTTCCTGGAAATGCATGTAGGCCAAACAAAGCCTCCACCTTACAGTTAAAGGCAGGTTTTTCCTGTGGAAACAAAACATCTTCCTCAAGTGTAAGGTGTGTGAGGAAGCATTGCTTTTTTTTTTTTTATGCATATCCCCCCCCATCATGTGTGCCATTTGGGAACATCAGTATTTATAAAATCCCACCTTTGCTTCCTATAAACACAGGAAATGGAAAGGAAACAAGGAGAGTGCTCTGAAGAGTGTCCATCAAGTTCTGCTGTTAGGTAACAAGATGAGCTATCATTTCCCACTCGCTGCTCTTATTTTAGACTGGACTGAGTCAGAAAGTCAGAGAAATAAACATAGAACGCAGAAAAACACTCAAATGGGCCCAAATGGTGGTTTGGGCCGGGTGTTATTGCAATGTTAGTGGTTAATCAGTTTGTGGAAAAGTATTCGTACCCCTACAGATTTCTGCAGTTTTTGCTTTTTCACCACATGATGAACTGATGTCTCAGTTCATCAAACAAAAGTTAAGTTAAAGAAACCATCCAAGCTAATCTGGCCTTATGTGAAAGAATGAATGACTCACTTTTGGTAAGCCAGCTTTGGTTTTCAGACGCTTTCAGCTCAACGTCTAAAGCACGGCTGACCTGGGTTAAGGTCGGAGTTCATGATTCAGCAAGAATCAAACATGGCGTCCATTAGAGAGATCAAAGTTGGAAAAAACATTAGTAAATAAACCACGATAATCACCAAGGCCTTTGGTAGAGTATTTTGTTTATTGCAGGACAATGGTCCAAATCACAACAGCAAGTCCAGCTTTTAATGCCATAAAAAGGCAAAAGAACAAGTTTTGGAGTGTCTGGTCTTAAATAGCCGCCTCATTCTCAAACACCCTCCACTGACACTGAGTTTCTACAAAGAAGAGGTCAAAACTCCTACACAAGAGATGTTACTTTTTGTCATTGGTTTCCTTATTAATTGAAATCATTTGAATGAAATTGTAAGAAGCAGAAAATCTGAGAGAGGGAAAATACTTTGAATATGATATTGAAACGCACAGCGTAATGTTTGATTAATCACTAATGGGATGTGATTGAGATTAAATTTTGCACAATGTCTCTGTGATGATGGTTTAACCCAATCCTTGTGGTAAAAATGTCAAAATGATTTGTCTGCCAAACTGAATAAAATCCACTATAACAGAAGGTGAAACTCTTCCTCCAGCCGTGGTTGAATTGAAGACTCACAGCTGCTCAGGTCCTCTGTGATTCAGGAGATCTTGCTGCTATCATTAGCCATTGTTAGCCATTGTTAGCGTTTTGTCTTACAACTTCAAATCGGCTCGTGTTGAGTCTTTGTGTTTCAGTCTGTCTGGCGCTCAGACTGAATGTGACGATATCAGGTGGACGGCTCAATCAATTATAGTGCCTTGGATGGAGAGCCAATAGTGTGCGTGTGTGTGTGCGTGTGTGTGTGCGTGTGTGTGTGTGTTTGCATTTGCATGATAACGCAGGCCTCACCCTGCCCCCCTATGGCTCTTGTCTGTCTCGTCTGGGGGACATAAAAAGAAGCAGGAGAAAGCAGGGTTTGTTGAAACTCGGGTGATGCAACCAGCCTGAAAAAAAAAAAAACTCCAGTGTTTTTCCTGCTGCCTCCATGTTTGCAAAGTTCTTTAACTGGAAACTCTCTGGGATGATTTATGTAGTTTGTATCAGGACAAAGAGCTGATTCAGGAGAGCTGATCCTATGGCACGTTGGTATGGTTTAATCAGATTTGATAAATCTCTCTGCTTTTCTTGCTCTCTCTCTCGGCGGCTCTTATCTCTCAGCTCTGAACTGAAATGACTCGCGAAAAACATTTGCAGCTCTCGCCCCATCAGCGCCATCACCACTGGCATCATCTGATGGTTAGATTTACTCTCACTTTAGGACTTGCTGGATTTTCTTTCTGGAGATTTAAGTGTTATTCTACCTTTTTTTTTTTTTTTCTTAATAAATGTAAACATTTGAACTGTTCTAATTCACCTCATGAACTTAAATAAACCGCCCCATAGCTCAGTTATAAGGATCATTTTGCAGATGATCTCACTATAGTCTGGTAGTCGTGCGTTTCCTCTTTCCGAAGCAAAGCGCCCTGTCGTTACGTTTAAACTGAAATATTGCTGTCATCGAACCAGGCTGTCTCAGGGCACGGTTTCAAACATGTGGCAGCTCTGGTCTTGCTTTACTTTCTCGGAAGCAGAAGAACCGACCGAAGCTGCTCTTTTGCCTCCGCTGACATTTAAGTTTTAAATAAAGACGGTAAAATGTGAGCATCTAGGAAAAGTATGCACAGAATACATTTAGATTTCATTATGCTACAACGAAATGTTTATGCAATTAGAGATGCAAACATGGAGTGAAGTTAGAACCTGGCGTTTTTGTTCGCTGAAAAGTTGCGTAAGCTCAGTCATTCCGGATGAAGGGCATCGGTTTTTGAGGTTTGCCGCAGATTCTTCAACCCGGCCTGATGATTTACGCTGAACCAGAGTTGCTCATGTCAAGTTGCACAAGAGCTGCTCTTGTGCAACTTTTAGACGCATCCCTTCTCCGACACAGTTGAATGAAATGAATGCCTCTGTAGCTGCATTTTGTCTCGGCTAGTTGGAGCAGGGGTGCATCTAAAAACTTCACGACAAGGTGTGAACAGCTGTGTGATCATCATTGTTTCTGTGTCGTTATCTGGTTTTTGTGCCGAGCACACCAGAAAAGTTGAGCTGCTGTCATTCTGGACTTCATCTGGATTTTACAACATCCACCTGCTGCCAACAGTTTAGACGTTAAAAGTCATTTCTCTCCAGCTGAAGCTGTAGTTTAGTTGTCTCAGCAGACCGTGGTCTCTTTGGGCACCTGATCTTTGCCACATCATTATCTGACGGCTATATTTGGAGGCTTCGCCGTCTATTTTCAGCTCGCTCTCCCAAGTGCCCACGTCAGTCACGCTGCTTTCTTCTCCTTTAGGGAAAAAAAAAAAAAAAAAAAGAAAAGAAACGAATTGAAATCTGCTGCTGGTAAATATAGACACAGAGATAAAAGGTGCTTCAGCTCCAAAAGGGACTGATTAGATCATCTTTTTTGCAGAGATGATTGGACTGTCAAACCACAGGAATAAAATGTCTTTAGGAATACTTTGTGAGTTGCATGTTGTCTTTTAAACTACCTGCACAGCTGATGAAAAGCAACTGTTCCGCCGCAGGCTGTGAAACCTGCCTGAGGCGTAACAGTAACAGCTGACGTGTGTTTGCATCAACGTGGTGACGGAGAGCTAAAGAAGGTCGAGACGTGCTGGGACACGCTCTGAATGCTGCTCGTCCACATGGAGAGCATCACTAACGGCGCCTCATCCGGTGCTGCGCCGCACGATGCTCACTTCACTCTGGTCATCTTCAGGATTCCTGCTTAGTCTGGACAAATATGGAAAAGCACAGAATACCGTTTCACTATTTTCCAGGTCGGGAAAATTATGGACTCAAAATAAGAATAAGGAGAAACGTTTGCGTTTCCAGACTTGTCCTTCCTTCTTTGTGTCCTGCTTCCTACCCTCTGTCCTTCCTTTCCTCGCTCCATCCCTTGCATCCTTCTTTCCTTACAGGTTTTTGAAGCCTGTTATCCTACAAATACTGCCCTAAAATTCATAGTTGGTGTTTCATATTTTACAGTGAAGTTGATTCTGGAAAAGTCTGGATCTTGATTTTTATTTTTATTTTAAAACTCTGTGTGTTTGCCTCCTGCAGGAGTGTCTTCCCGCGTCCCGGAGATCATGGCGGCCGGCACCCACTCCCCTGGAGGGCCCAACGGTATCATACGGAGCCAGTCGTTCGCTGGATTCAGCACGTTGCAGGAGCGGCGCTCTCGGTAAATAATTTTTAAAATATACATATATTTGAAATAAATTCATATGCAAGTCAGAGGTAAGCAAGATTAGATACATTTGCAGTGATAGATTTACATCCATTTATTTTTTGCTCACTGCAAATGTTTACCAAAAAATGTTAACCTTAAAAGAGAAATATTGTCACCAAGTAATTTCTGATTACAGTTTTGAACACGTTAAAGATAATGGGAAATAAATATGCTGTGTAGTTCTACGTTACACTAAAGGTTGGCATCTAAAATTTTGTTGATGTTGTTTTCACCCATTATATTTAAAAGGTAATTACATGTTTGGTCAACTTTAGCTGTTTTAAATATGCATAGAAACAAAAATATAGCTGCAATAATCATGGACAGAAGAGAAAACCTTATGATGATTATTACTGCTACTTTACCAAAGTGTAAAATTTTATTAATTAGTAATTAAAAGATTACAACAAGAAATGCTATAAGTGATTGTTTAAAATGATTTTTGGAGTCGCAAGGTTTTTCTGCCTTCTGCATTTTTGAAATATTGTGCTTATTATGAGGAAAACTCCTTCTAACAAACATTTTAAAGTGCTGTTTTTCAAGAACGTACTTCCTAGACTACTAATTACTGGTTTATCCCAGCCAAACCTGACATGCTGCTCCCACTCATGGTATTTTCAGCTTGCTGCATGTTTCTTAAGTCTTGCAACATGTGGAGATGCAAAAAGGGGGTAAATCTAAGGGCACAAGTCTGTTTGCAATTCAGTGTCTACGTGCATCACCACGGCTCATTAGAGCAGAAGAACAGCGCTCAAGAATAGCTTCAAACCTGCCCAGGGAGACGGCTGCAACAGTGTCAGTAATCTGTAATCTGACATCACTTCTGAATGATCGCTGCGTTGAGAAGAAGCAGAGCTGCTTCTGTCATTAATGCTTTTCAAATGGGGAAATATTATTACTTTGGATTTGTGATCCTGATTTACTGTAAATGCAAAGACGAGCTGCTTCTTCACAGAAGTGGATATTAAGGCCAAGTTAATATGTTGCTTGTTTGTTTTTTTTTTTGTTGCTTTTTTTGGCTTGGAAACAGATGTTCAGAGACGCTAAAAGGGGCTTTTGCTGCAGTCAGTTTTCGGTGTTAAAGGCTTTTAGAGTTTAGACCAATGAGATTCCTGACAGATCACCGACTGGCTGGACAGCGTGCAACATGGTGGAAAAACAAGATGACAGACTTTCACTGATGCTCCACGTCAGCCTGAAGCCTGAAGTTTAATCAATGGTCACGTGTCCATCAGGGCTGCACAGTGGCGCAGTGGGTAGCGCTGTTGCCTTGCAGCAAGAAGTTCCTGGGTTCGATTCCCGGCCCGGGGTCTTTCTGCACGGAGTTTGCATGTTCTCCCTGTGCATGCGTGGGTTCTCTCCGGGTACTCCGGCTTCCTCCCACAGTCCAAAAACATGACTGTCAGGCTGATTGGGCTTTCCAGATTCTCCTTAGGTGTGAGTGTGTGTGTGGTTGTTTGTCCTGTTTGTCTTTGTTTTGTCCTGCGACAGACTGGCGACCTGTCCAGGGTGTCCCCCGCCTCTCGCCCGGAACGCAGCTGGAGATAGGCACCAGCACCCATTTAAAAATGCCCCTGCTCTCTTTTCTCTCTGCTCAGACAGTGAATGGTATGGTATTTGTCGGAATGACTCAAGTGTGTGGGCGACTTGCAGCGACAGACGAGTTACACTCTAATAATGAGGGAAGTGGAAGGCTGCAGAGGTTCAGCCTCTGATGCCGCTGCAGCGTGTCACAGTCTGAACGAGTGGCTCTGTCGCTGCTGACGGGCTTCTCATGCGTGATATGTGATCATGCTTTACAGGCATTCATGCATGCTTGCATCTTACAGACGTTGCACTTTTTGTGCAAGGGTGCAAAATCAAATGTTTTAGTTGGCATAGAAATTGTGGACATGTGTGCATATGCGTGCTCCTAAGCGTGTCTCCGTCAAGAAACATTTGGCACTGCAGCTCATCTGACCCCCAAGGCTAAACAGCAGTTTGATTCAGTGTTGCCCTACATTTGTGGCGGCTCCGCATGAACTTCCACTCGCACGTTTCAACTCGTCCAGCTCCAGAATCGGTTGCTTTCGTGTCCCTAAGGCGATCGTTCGGCAGAAGGAAAGGATGCAGTTTGTTAAATCTGAGATACTTTTAAAAACCATGAATGGGACAAAAATGAGTGTGACATTAAATGAATTAATGGGAGAACAGAAACAATGTGTGGAAGCTCTTTGGTCTCTAAATATGTGCTCCATATCACCGCAAAAATAATTTGGGATTAAAGGAGATTGAGTTCAGTCTGCAGTATTTTTTTTATAGGAACTTTTAGAACTAACGAACAAAAAAACATCAAACAAAACTGTGGAATAATGTTTCCACTTTATAAAATGAAATAATGTTTTTTTTATTATTATTTTAAATGAATCTGAATTGGCTATTTTTAAAACCGGTGCGATGCATTAAGTCACAAGATTTGCTAAAAACAAGATGACGCAAAAGATGGAAGAATGTGGAACTTTCTGTAATTTGAAATACTTTATCGCTTTGCATTGAACAATGGGCTTTGCTCACGTGAGAATAAGGTTGAGCTGCAAGTGGGTCAGTTTTATTACAGCAGATGAAGACGCAGAAGCTATCTGGAGAAATGCCTGCTGTTCTCCAGGGGACCTGTAATGCTGTGGGCCGTGAGAACCTTATTGGATGTCACCATAAACTACTTTAAATGTCAGGACATTTTACATAGAAACATAATGGGTTTAAATGCTTTCATTGTACATTTTTAAAAACTACAAATATCTAATTCCTTAAAGAAATTCACAAGTACCCCATTAAATATAAAGATAATTGTAATGAAATAATTTAAATCACTAATTTTTTTTTAACACCAGACTTGCGCTTAGCTATACCAGATGTATTGTCTTCCTTTTGAATCAGTTCAAAAGGTTTCTCTTGGTGAGCCACTGCTGGGGAGGAGACAGATGAGTGTCACAGATTGCTCTGAGCTTTATTGGCTCAGTTTGGTAACTTTGCTCTGGAGCAAGATAAATGATGGGCTTTCAGCTGAAAGTAGTGGGGGCTCGAAGAGGACGAGAACATTTTCTTGCCATGAAGATCTTATGTTCAACGTAGGGTAGGAAGGATAGGATGATCTTCGTCTTATGTTGAAGACGTTCAACATAACAACATCTGAATGATGAGACGAAAGCGAAACGTTTTGAACTCTTGACACCTCTACAGTGAAGATTGTCTGGACATCAGCTTGTGGCGGCCAGGATCTGGGGCATACCTGCACGTCTCTCTCTGAAGTGCACAAAAAAAGGGCCCTGCTTAGCCTGAACTGGATTGAGACGCTGTGGCACGACTATAAACGCACTGTTCATGCTTTAAACCCTCCAGTGTGGCTGGTTAAAAGCAATTCTTCCAAGAACAGTGGACTAATTACCTTTTATAGAGATGTAAAAGACTCACTGCCCGTCACCACAAACACTAGATGACAATTGTTGACGCCAAGGGCGGCTCAACCAGTATTAAGGTTTAATGGGCTGCTGCCTTTTTTTCCTCATAGATCATCCCTGTTTGGATCGTTTTGGATAGTTTCTCTAAATAAGTGGAACCATCATTTGTAAACAGTTTTTTTTGTATTTATTCAGGTTCTCCTCAGCAAATGGTAAGAAATATGTCGGTGTCCAAAAAAAAAAAGCTTTTTCATGACACTATTCACACCAGCTTCGGTTTGGGGTTCGTCAAAGTCATTGACCCAGTGGAATATAAAATCCTCATCCATCTTTTCCGGGTCTGCAGCTGCAACTCGTTCATTGGGAACTCCGTGGTGCCGAAGAAGCCTCAGTCCAAGCCCAAGAAGCCCCACCTATCTGGCCATAAAGGTGGCAGCAGCTCCAGGGAGCCGCAGCCCAAACGACTGGAGGAGGTCTACACGGCCCTCAAACAAGGCTTGGAGTGAGTAACTCACACGCTCATGTTCATCCAGCCATCGTAGTTAACATTCCCACCTGGGAAGGTTCAGACTGACCTCATAAATGTTCATATTTAAGAGATTGTATTGCTAACAGTAATCTTTGCTATTTCCTCTGAGTGATCTGTGAAGATTTTTATCAATCGTTTCTTTACCTGCTGCTCAGTGAATATCTTGAAGTTCATCAGACGGAGCTGGATAAACTCACATCTCTAATGAAAGACATGAAGAGGAACTCTCGCCTGGTGAGATGCATGAGAACACGTTGATATGGATTAACATTGTGCACACAAATATCAGGTTTAAGCAACACACACAAAAAAATGTATATTTTATGACTTTTCCCTTTAAAATCAGTGTTTGATGCACGCCTTTTCCTAACTTTCTTTTGTTGTTATTCTCCAGGGAGTGCTGTATGATCTCGACAAGGTAAGCCAATGGAGGTTGCGCTGCAAAGTAGAAAGCCGTGTTTGCATCAAAACGCCATGCGTTGCCACATTGTTGTTGTAGTGAAGCCGGCTGTCTGTGTCTTCCTGCAGCAAATCAAAAGCATTGAGAGGTACATGAGGCGCCTCGAGTTTCACATCAGCAAGGTAAGGATTGCTGAGGTCCCAGTGGGTTCTTATTATTTTAGGGCTCTTTGTACCATAAAAAAATGTTTTAACAGTTCTGACCTGAATCTTTCATATGCGCCTTTTCCCTCCCTTGTTGTTTTTTCCCCCCTTGTATATTCATAAAAACAAAAAAAGTAGAAGGAGTAGATATTTCATACCTTTTGCAGTCTCTCCAAATAATGTAGCTAACATGATTCTTCTTATACTACTTATTTAAGTAAAGGATATATTTTATTTAAGTGCAGCTATTTTTGTATTTTATCCACAAAGAACTTTGGTTGAAATCTGTTTTTATAGGGGTTTATAATGTAAAATCGACTTTCTGTGCATTACATCTCACATAATGCCATTTTATAGCATAGTCAAATAACTACGTTACATCCAGCAGTTATAAAAATTCCTTGTATATCAAGCTTGAAATGTTTGGTATGCACATTTTAAGCTATTAAGAAGCTCCTGTTATTTCCGACACTTTTTAAAGATTGGTGATCGGCCATGAAACTGCGATCAGGGCACCTCACAGACCAAAGTGAACCTCCGATGGGTTCACTTGAGTTCTTGTGAAGCGTGAACCAGTCGGCCTGTGTAGAAATTTGTTCCTGTTTTCGCCAGCTGTCTCATTTCTGTGTTCTTAAAAGAGCACAGAAATGCTCTTTTTTCAATAAAAAAGAGAAAAAAACAACTCTACTTTCCATATTTTCTAAAATGTGAGAGTGTTTATTAGGTATTGTGATATGTCTGCCCTTTAATAGCTTACATCTGTTATTTTAGTTTTTCTTTATTAGACCAAAAGCTTTGAGCATCATCATTTGTATTATTTATTTATTTTTGTTCCTGTTTGGATAATAAGTTTCGGTTTCCTGCTGTTTTATTGCTGATGACCAAAAGACGAAACCGTTTTTCCCCTTTTATACCTTTTGTTGTAGTCTCCTCACAGGCTCCCAGCTGGGCTCCGTAATCTCCAGCATCTTTTTTGTAGATCCTACGAGCTTGCAAGGCTCTTTGACTGTTCTTCCACGTCCTCTGTTGTGGTCCACGTAGCTTGCTGGGCGTCAAATCAGACCTGACAGCAGGTTATCAGAGCACACACGTCAAAACAACTGCACAGGCCCCACGGTAACTATGGTTACCTTCAAGACGGCCTTTGAAGTCAAATTGGGATTTCAAGGAAGCCATCTACCTGGAATGTTAACCCTCCGCAGCCGTACGCAAGATTTAGGACAATGAAAACTTCAGCTTTGTCCATAATCAAGCATGTGGAACAGGACTAGAGCAGTGAAAGAGTTTGTGTTTTGAACTGATTTGTAATGCAAAGCTTTTCCTTTTTTCCGAGGACAAGAGGGAGTAATGAATTTGGATTAGGTGTGACTGAGAAGGATTTTAAATACGGGAAGAGGAACATGGCAAAAAATATGTCAGTCAAGTCGTACTAGGCGACGTCTCTAAACTCATAAAGTATTTCTGCACTGAGCTTTTCTTTGACACCGGTGACAAACAAAACGTAGCGAAGTTTCCTCTGTGTTATGAAGATGTCACAGGATGGTGTTGAGGAACCAAAGACTCAGACTTCCACCTTGAAATCCAGATTTATTTTTGACACCCTCTCTGTTCTTGCTGACTCAGAACAGAAATAGACTTAAATGTAGCTGCAAATATTTGGAGAAGCAAAGGATTGTCTGATTTACCTTGTCACGAAGCTTCAGCTTCTCTCTATCGGGTTAAATTTAGCTCTGACTGTTTTTCTGTTTCGCTCGCAGGCATAATGTCAGCATCATGTTCACTGATGTTTTCTGCAGTCTCATTACTGACTGTTTGGATTGTTTGTAAAAGCCAAATTCACAAACTCTTCTTCCTTTCTTTGAAATCGCTTTTCCACGGTTCCTATTTTCTGGAACAGAAATCACTATTAAAATAAAAATAAAATACACAGTTTATATTCAGTCAATAAACTGTATAAAAAATACAGTTTTGGCCAAGATATGTGAAGCAGAGCTATACAAAGTTGCATAGATCTGTGACACATTTTCAAGATGAAAGACAGAAAAACAAGGGGCAGATGTTTTTGTATTTTTTTTTAGCACACGTTACATTTTTACTTCCATTTTGTACTTGCACAGGGTGACGTGTACTGCAGAGATATCAATAGTAGCATCGATGCCGCAACATTCAGAGATGCCATTCGATTTTTGTTGCTTTTGGATAATCACTGGATTTACGATTCAAAGTGAGACTTGAGTTCTAAAGCACCAGCATGTGCCGTTTTCTCTCGTCTCAGAAAAACATACATCTTTTCATTGTTGCGGCCGCTGTGAGCTCAGGTGTGAACGTGTTTAAGCCCAGACTCAGCCGTGTCTCTCTGCGCCGAACAGCTGCCACGAGGGACAACTTAACAATCGTCGATCAGCGGGGTTGTTGGTTTGCGAGTCACATCAGCCCGGGCTTTTGTTCCCGCGTTGCCTGCAGACGTCTGCGCTGTAATTGGCACGCATGGAGGAGGCAGGTGGCACAACACAACCTCTATGATGTCCTGCATGGGACAAAGTCTGTAGCCACTGCTTATGTTTGTGTGTGTGTGGGGACCGGCATCAGCAGGGCATCATTAAAAAGATGAGTGACACAGACTGAAGGTGAGCAGAGCAGCTGCCAGGCACCCGCTCCTTTTCCGAGGTCGGGTATGTTTCGGTGCTAATCACGTGCCAAATTCAACCCAGGATGAGTGAGACTATTTTGCATGTGATTATTTTTAATAAAGAGCATTTTCTGCTTCCCCTTCTCCCCCACTCTTGATTACTAGTCTGTAAACACACACGCACACACACACACACACAGCTCCCCAGAGAGGGTCCGGGTGTTTGATGCTGTTTGGTGGGGCCTGCAGCTTTTTAATCTGCTTATAATCACTTGCTCCTGGGCATGAAATGTAGGTGGGTGTGCGCCATTATCCAACAATTCTCGATAATGTCCACGTCTTAAGAGGATTTTTGGCCAAACCCTGAAGATTCTGTTAAAATGACACAGTCTATTTGGATATTATTAGGCTCAAAAACAATCCTGTAGAATTCCCAGCTAAACTTAATCGGTCGACAGCATGAGAACACTACTTAACAAATATTTAGTCTGCTTCTCACGCGGACCAAAACTCATTCCCTAGTAAAGATGTTCCCAAAACTCTCAGCTGGTTCTCCAAGCTGTTTGGGTTTTTTTTTTTTTTTTTTTCCTCTCCAGGACTCCGAGCAGTAATTAAAACACTTCAAAAGAGAACTGATTTTTAGCATGTATTTAGATTTAATCCATAATAACCACTTACCAGATGTGCTGGCCAAGAGCCAAAACAGGAGGGAATTTTTTCATTGAATGACCCTTTAAGGTTATACAACTACAGAACCTTGCAGATGTATTTGTATTACATAATCTTTTCCTACATTTTGGCATGTTATAATTGAAAACTCCAATGAGATTTTATTTGATAGACCAACACAAAGTAGCACATAGTTGCTCAACTGATGGCTGCTGTTACGGCAGATTCTCCCACCTGAGCTGTGGCTCTGCGCAGCTCATCCAGAGTAACCGTGGTTCTCTGATTAATGCTCTACTCTATCTGGCTTGTCAGTTTAGGTGAACTTCTATTTCTTTGTAGGTTTCCGGTCATGTCACTCTTCATATTTTATCCGTGATTTTTCTCTAAAAAAATAAATCACTGAGCTCTTCACAGAACATCTGTACTTAGGTTGATATTCTTTTTTTCTTCTACCGATGGGCACTGTTTGCCAAGTAGATGTCTGAAGTTGTCGCGCTGAAATTTATTTAAGGATATCGGCGTAAAGGGGCGTAAAACGAATGCATGACACACTTTTCCGATTCAAGGATTCTTAGATTTTAAAGAACCATATTTCATTTTTCACTCGATTGACTGTTATTTCCTGCTATTTGTTGGTCTACCACATAAAATCCCAATAAGATGTATTATGGTTTGTTGCAAAATATGAAAAAGTTCAGTATAAATTAATACCCATACAAAGCACTTTTACCTTTAACTGTTTAAGTTTTTTTTTTTTCTTATTGCTTCACTTTAATGATTCTGGGTAAATTTAATCAATCTTAACGATTGATTAGATCAATCTTAACGATTGATTAGATCAATCTTAATGATTGATTAGATCAATCCTAATGATTGATTAGATCAATCCTAATGATTGATTAGATCAATCCTAATGATTGATTAGATTTAGATTAGATTTAAGGACGTTCCTTATAAGGAGGTGTATCTGATCCCGTGTGTTTGTGTTTGTCTTGTTTATAGAGGAGAATCTGTGCTGCTGTCGGTCAGAATGGGCTAGAAACGAGACACGTTAGATTTTTAGCCATCTGTCTGTGTCTGCGGTTCTCTCTCTCTGTTTATATTTTGCCTTTCATGTTTCTTCTTCCTCTGGGGGTGTAATGTGCCCAAGGCGGAGCAATATGCTGATGGACAGCCTCTGGAGGAAGGCTTGGCTGACCTTCACAAGCGCATGTCCTCGAAGGCAGCAAGAGGCCTCCGTAATTGGGGACAAAAATTAGCTTCATTATCCAACAATGATAGGATAATGACTATTCATCAGCTCTGGTTTGTTGGAGCCCAGTCTTCCCGCAGAGAAGCATCACTTTCTCTCAATGATGAGCCCATTACCTTGTGGTTCCGACAGAGGCTGGAAAAGTGTTGAATTTTATTTAAGCTTTTTCAAGTCCCAGGAAAGAATATGAGCATTTTTCCCCTTCCATCCGCCAATTTGGTTGTCAGTTTGTCTGTCCACCTGCCACTCCATCCATCCATCCATCCATCCATCCATCCATCCATCCATCCATCCATCCATCCATCCATCCATCCATCCATCCATCCATATTTTAATCATGCTCACAACTCAAATATCCACCTTAGGTTTATTGGAAAATTATTGTATTTGCGCTGCATTAATGACTTTAAAAAGGATTGAAATCATTTGTGGTTTGCAAATTCGGCCTGTATGTCGGATCCCTGTGTGATTGGGCATTTTCTCATTTCTAATCGAGATGAGAATTTTGATTCATCTTTTTTACGACAAATTCCATTTAATGGTGTGTTTGTTTTTTTTTTCTTTTTTAATGTAGAAATTATTAAATTTTTGTACTATTTTCTCCACTGTTCAATAAATATCAGTAAAATTTAAAATGCGATTAAATGCACAGGTTCTGTGTCTGTCCACCCGGACAGTACCTCGGTATTGTTTCCTGCAGTACTGCAGGAAACACATACATGTGTGTGGTACAATGCAGCCACAGAAGTAATAAATAGTTCTTATCGTCACTTTTATAATTATCCTATTAGCGCCACAAAATATTGTGAAAAACTTAATTCCATTTCGTGTCTCCCACCCATGAGGCGCAGCATGATATGCTGAAACATTTCAGATCAGTTCCAGCCTCTGGATCTCCTTTATGATGAGTAAACACAGCGTGTGAGGTTAGACGTTGTTCTGAGGCCGATTCCAGCTGCTGCCGCTTCGTCACACACACCACATACCACAGACAGACAGGCAGGCAGGCAGACGGGCTGGGCCCCACTCCGGGGGTAGGCTGGTGGGCTGCTCGGTTTGAGGTGGAGCTGCTGGGATCGCCGTGGGTGTGAGATTTAAATCTTAACATCATCTGACTTTATTTTCGAATCCCACCGAACAGAAACTTTCCAGCATGGACTCCAATCGCGTCTCCATCTTAAAAGGCTCTCCACAACGGTGTTTCGTAAAGAGTCACACATAAATGGCAGCCATTAGGACAACAGGAGCCAGACTGACCCGTTCGCTCCAGCGTCTCCCTAATGAGTGCCATAAAAAGCACTCAGCATCAATATTTCAGCGCTGGCACCAGCCAGGCAGCTATATCTCCCTTTGATGAGGTTCACCAGAGGTGCTTTGTTTTGCCGGGCTGTCACTTTGATCATATCGGACTTCAGGAAGGTCAAAAAAACAGAAATTACAGAGTTTGTTACTCAGCACTACTTCAAAATTTGAGAATTTGCTTTGTTTTATCTGCTTTGTTTTAATATTTCTAGGTGAGTTGGCTTGAGGTAATCAGTTAAACTTACTTCTTTATGTACTTAGCTCAATTTCATGTTTCAACCTTGCATATAAATTACATTTAATATTTTGGGGAAATCATGTGAGATTTAGATTTCATATGTGGAACTGATTAATTTTTAGAAAAGGTGGATAGAATCAGCCGATTTAAAGAAAGTGAAGTAAGGGGGAAAAATTGACGATGAGATGACAGAAGATGCTGCAGTTTCTGATCTGCAGCTCTTGTGAAACCTCGTCGTTTTACCTTCCAGTAATTTATCCAGATGTTGATAGAGATGCTCCCCGTTTCTGTGCTGTTCTGTAGAGCACAAACTCAAGCTGCTGCTGAAACCTGAAATCCTCTCCAGCTGAGCTCTGAGCCCAGTCTGATGGTACCTCAGAGGGGAAGCATCCCACTGTGTCACAGACTGGGGTCCTTAAAGCCTGCAGCTACACACATTCATACCAGCCTTAGACAGTTTACCTTAAGACTCTTCTCGTTTGCGTGCCCTGTCTTTTATGGGTTTTGCATACATTTTCCATCCTTCTCTTTATGTACTTTTCTCCTCTTCTCATGTAAACTGTTTAAAATGAAAATCAAATATGACTTGTCTGCTTCCTCCTAAATGTTTGCCCTCAGGTGGACGAGCTGTACGAAGTTTTCTGTATCCAGAGCCGCCTGAGGGACGGTGCCATCAGGATGAAGCAGGCCTTCTCCTCCTCTCCCTCCACCAAAGGCACCAAAGAGAGCATTGCGGAGGTCAACCGCCGGTACAAGGAGTACACCGAGGTACTGCAGGGAAACCGCAAAATTGGTGGTTTTATTTACAATACCTTAAAGCATCCAGTTTTTCCAAATATCACTGTATTTTAATGGGATGGACCAAAGCTTTAAGCAGAAAATACTTGAGGATGAACTCCGGCTGTTCGGTAAAGCTTGTTGGGAAAACTTTAGTGATCGACATAATCATGAAGGCTGTAGAAACCAGGAGACGAGTCAAGGTGAAAGCTCTTCAGATGTTTGAAGTAGAATTGGGTGAAAAAGCAACACTTCAAACTCTGAACATTTCAGAGCTTGAGCTCGTCACTTTTATAATTATCCTATTAGCGCCACAAAATATTGTGAAAAGCTTAACTCTATATCGTATCTCCCAGCCATGAGGAGCTGCATGATATGCTGAAACATTTCGGATTAATGTTTGAGAATAAAATTAGTCTAAAAACAGCCACTGAAACCTTTGAATGACCCGATGAAGCACAGAGAAAAACCTCTTTAGAAGACCAAGAGGATATCTGGGCTCTTTGAAGCAAAGTGTAAAGGACTGAAGAGTAGTTGAACCTCTACACAGAACTGTGTTACTTTTTACATCACACTAGACAACACCTACAAAATATTACAGGGACTATTTACTCTCATTTGTAAACGCCTCTACCGCTAAATCCCCCAAACACTCACCGCACTCGCACCTGCGTCCTGCAGATAACTCTTTCTGCTTTCTGTGAATCCTTTTGTTTGAACTCTTTTTTTTCTTTTATTTTGTCTAGAACATGAGTGCTTTTGAGAGCGAACTGGAGAATCTGCTTGGGGAGTTTCACATCAAAATGAAAGGTGAGCTCACTCAAAGGAAAAGTACCATGATAATTTCTCTTCTTAATCCTATGAAAATGTATAGTAATTTGTCCTGAATTTGAAACTTGTAGTTACATGCATATTTTGGATACATTTTCCAAATGTCCCATTTTTTTCCCCCCTTTCTGATAGGATTGGCAGGCTTTGCTAGGCTCTGTCCTGGAGACCAATATGAGGTGAGGATGTTTTCATTTTCTTCCTAAGAAAAAAACATCTTATTAACATAAGAAATTTGAAAATTCACCAAGTTTAGTTTATATTTTTAGATTCTTCAGTATTAAGTGACATATTGCTGCTGAAATATTCTGGTCTGATTCTGACCAGTGTTGTTAATTGGATGCCAATTATTGGATGCTTTACGTCATAAAAATGCAAAAATGATAAGTTATAAAAACAAAAAACAGCTGACAATTGAGAAACCAGTGACAAACATTACATTTGACGTGTGCCATCATCAAAATAAATGTTCAGTATATATGAATATAAGTGTAATACTCAATTGGTAGCTGCTGCAAAACGTTCCCTCCTTCTTTTAACGCAGACACCTCCATAAATGAACATTGTTAGAGCTAATTACAGATAAATCTGCAGAAGCTCTGGTGGTGCTTCTGGTGGAGATCGACTTTATGCTCACAAACGACACCCAGTCGATTTAAAAGCTTAAGCTGTCACACTGCGCCCTCTTCTCTCAGCTTTAGGTTGTTCCTTTCCCTAAAGTCATAAAACAGTTGTTTCATAACCCTCAGGCAAAACATCTTTATGTTTTTGAGGATGAGGAGAAATCCAGTTTTTAAACCTGTTTAGTTTCAGTGGTTGTTGCCCAAGATAATCTTTCTTGCAAAGTTGACCCAATTTTGTTTTTGTAAGCAGCTCGACGTGAGAAATATTGTTTTTGTACACTATAAAAGTCATAGTGGCTAAAAGACTGTCATTAGATTAGGCTGTAATCATAGAAAACACTCGCTGTGATTTTATTTATGCATCAGACATGGAAGACATCCAGATTTTCTATCTAAGTTATATTTCCTCTTTCACCTTTCTACATTTTTCCGTCGACTCTGGTATTAGCTGTACTGTGCATGAAAGCAGTATTTAAGGGTTTAGCTTTATTCATGTTGTAACGCTTGGGTTGTGTTTAAGGGAAGAGAGGAGGCGGCAGACTCATGAGGACGGTCAAACACTCACAACCACACTGGTACTGGGAATTCCACAGCGTTGTCCTTTAATAAACACTCTTCACCAACCGTACACAGCCCGGTTGAACGGCTGCTATATTATCAAACATGAAATGAGCAGAGTTCAAACAACTTAGCGTTACTAAAGTTAGGAAGCTAACATGTCCAGCGACGGTAGCACGTCTTCCCTCCTTTCTCTACAGAGAGGCAGCGTCGCCTACTTGTGACATCGTTAGCAGTACCGTATCTTAAAGAGACACTACACAATTACGGCTGCTACAATGTGCCAGTGTCAAATCTGCAAAGTCAGACGCTGGCCTATTTTCGAAGTTTTGGTATTTCTTATTTATATAGCGTCTACTTTTTTAGTGACTCATAAAATTAAACTTAGCTTTGAGAGCATATAACATTTATTTATTTACTTCTCACTTTGTTTCTCGGGACTTCGTGCTCTCAGATGGCTGTTGCTTATTAACTTTATCTCTTGTATACTTTACTGCATTCTGTCTATTATCCCACATTTAACCACAAAAACTCGACAAAACACAATCCCAAAACAAAACCCTCTTGTTTTGTCTGACTCACATTACACAACAGGTAATCGGGTTGAAATTTATCCTAGAACTGTAGGCTTGCTGTCAGATGGGGGTAAAGAAGAGAAATCACTACCAGCCTAAGTAAAGAGTATCGAGACGCTTGAAAAGGTCATTGAAAAGGTTGACCTTTAAGTGTGATAGAGTGTGGCAGTTTACTTTACCACACAAAACTCGCGATTTATTTAAATATGTTTGGAGAACCCGTTTGACCTCGTCATCTGCTTCCTTAACCTCTGCTGCTATTGTGAAAATTACCACTGTGAAGAAAATGGACGTCGCAAGATGAGCAGTTTCTTAAGCAGACAATCGAAATTTCAATCCAAGTGGGGGCAAAAAAAATCCCAGACATAAGCAAAAAACAAACAAAAAACAAAAAACAAGTGAAAGGATTAGATGATGGAAGCAATGAAGTGATGAAGATGGCCTGTCTAGCAAAATAATTTGATTCAGGCTGCATGAAGTATAAGTTTCTAAAAAGATCAGAGGAAAACGGCAAAGTTCAGAGGCCTTTCAAAGTTTGTGCAATGTCCACACCCTTTGTTGAGTAAGAATTACTAAATTCAACTTACTTAGATTTACTATTCAAACAACTTTAAATAATAGTTTGTGCGCCAAAGTAATCTAGCTTGCTATACAAGCAATTATATAATTTCACAGTGATTGCCAGTGTTAAATAGATAGATGCTAATAAAAAATATGGACTGAATAATATTTATTCATGCTTCTTGAATTAAAATGACTGAATATCGCCACAATGTGGTCTGCTGTATTATATCCTGACATGTAGTGAATCCTGGGAGGATGAATTTCTAACCATCTTTATTAAATGACATTAACTGGTGCTGGTTTTGTTCTCTATCCAGTTTCAGTTGGATTTAAAGCAATTGTATCTCATTTATGCCACATGCTAACTATCATTGGTCAAAGTGTGTTAACGAGTATTGCTTTTGCCTGTCCAAGTTTACAAATGTCTGCATAAAACAGCTCCCACAGTTTATACCCCCGATTTCCCTTTGGTTATATTCATAAGGAAATGACATTTTTCTGTTCTCTTAGTCCTTAAACTTCATTAAAGCTGCCAGTAAGAAGTCAGCTAAAGAAGACGATTAAATATTTAGCAGCTACATTGTTGAATATTACATTGAGAAGCTGATAAAGGATTAAATTTTGTATTAAAAGGAGATAACATGCTGGATCGTACTCAGTCATGAGAATTGGCAAGTGAGAGTAATTTTACGTCAAAGTCTCGTTTCTTTTTGTCCCATCCGTCAGATTTTTATGCGGTACGGTCGGCAGCGCTGGAAGCTCAAAGGGCGAATCGAAGTAAACTCCAGGCAAAGCTGGGATGGAGACGAGATGGTCTTCATGCCCCTCATCTCTGATCTCATCAACATCAAGGTGCCGCAGAGAGGACATGGTTACAAAACGTCGAGCAGCTGCAGTCGACTCTCCCGCCCTGCGGTCGGGGACTAAAACGTGTGTTTGCCTTCGGTAGGTGACCGAGCTGAAGGGTTTGGCCACTCACATGCTGGTGGGCAGCGTCATCTGTGAGACCAAGGAGCTGTTCACAGCCATGCCCCAGGTGGTGGCCGTGGATGTCAATGACCTGGGAACAATCAAACTCAACCTGGAGGTGACGTGGTAGTAAGTAGATGTTTGTGAGAATCATGAAATCACATTTTCTGATAAAATACAAAGCGTTCCTCCAGCGTCGTTTCATCATTTTAAGATTTAAGTTAATCTTGGTAGGGCACGTTGTTTATCCCCAGCATATGGAACAAATTGCTGCATAGCAGAGCTATGGGATGCAGCCAATGTCTATTCTGATCCTTTTAGAGTCTATTACTGGACTTGCCATATGTTCACTTCATATTCAAAACGCCCACAACTGTTAGGAGCTGCAAACACAGTGCTGGTGAATAGCTAGTGGTGTCCTGCCACCTAGTGGGGAAACTAGAAATGATCGGTTCAATGAGTTCTTTCTTGGAATCCACTTATAGTTCTTATAATTTTCTTTCACTCGATCAGCCCCTTCGATGTCGAAGACCTGACTCTGTCATCGGGCAACTTGAGCAAAGCTGCAGCCCTCCAGAGACGAGTATCGGTCTACAGCCAGGGTACTCCAGAGACCCCCACCTTCCAGGACAGCTCCTTCTTTGTAAGTCCAAGCACCGTCTGTGTTGCATGACAGAACAACCCGAATCATTTTTATACACCATCGCTGTTGCACTAACCCTCATCCGTCCAGTTCCATGTCATAATGCCCTTCGGTGTCTCATAATCATGCTCTTGCTCATACCCCAAACGCCCCTCTCCCTCATCCCTGTGTGCTCTGGGTAAAGAAGTGGCCGCCATATCCTGTTGAGCGCCAGCGCCTCTCCTTCCTCCAAATGGTGCGAGAAACGCTGCTGGAGAAGCTAAGGCGCAGCCGCTCTTTTGGTGACCTGGCCTCGCTCCGGCCAAGGCCCAGATCCAGTCTGGAGGTCTATGTGAGTGTGTTGTGTGCCCCTGATCAGCCCACCGCCGCCCCCTTCTGGAACCCTAACTGTGTTGCCCCTGCCTCTCTGAATCGGCCGAGCTGGGTTTGTCCAGCTTCACTCTAAAACCTGCAGCATTGCATGTGTGGTAGTTTGCTTGTGGATGTGCATGACTTGCTTCTAGCCATTCATGCTATGCAGTGCTGGTGATAAATTTACATACACTTGATTCAACAAATACATTAATGTTGAATGTATTTGGGGTCGTTTCAATTTGGGATCATTGTTTAGTTGGAGAGTGTATTCTCCAGCCAAAAAAATCAGCTCCAAATGAAATGAGATTATAAAAGTGATCATAAAACGATCCAGAACCAAACAAGACATAAAGCTACTACAATCTGAAAGAAGGTGTAACATCAGTGCCTCTGAAAAAGTGAGTTTTATATTAACATTTAGACTGAGAAGAGAGACTAAACTTCCAGCAGGAAATATGGAAAAGGCTTGGTGGCTGCAAAATTGATTTCCTACATGGATTTTACCTTATGAACATTTATCCAAATATTCATATTATTGTCTGTATGGAAAAATATCTTGTGTGGATTAGAGAAAATCCATTTTTCTTACAAGTAGTACATTTTGAAAAACAAGGCATTAAATTCATCATTGAAATCTGAAAATCAATGTAATATACAAAGAAATAAGGATGTAAGTACATGAATCACCAACACTTGATTTTTGATGATTTACTTCACTTTTTTTACTCTCCTTGGAACTAAATCATTTTAGCCCCAAGTCTCTAAAGAGAAGAGTTAAAGCTGTCGTTTCTGATCATTCCTGTCGAGACGCTCACGTTTGAAATCGTCTCGCTGTCTTCGACGTTTCAAAGTCTGACTCCTTTCTTTGCCTTTTTCAGTCCACTTTACCGGACGACGTCTTTGAGAATGGCGGCTGCGGTGTGGCCGAGTGCAAACGTCTGTCCTTCACCTTCTCTGACACGTCGGGGTCTTCGCCCAGCCCCGCCCAGAGCTCCTTCTCCCAGAGCCAGTCCAACCCTGAGATCACCGTCACTCCTCCAGACACAGATTCATCACCCACCCCCGTCCTGCAGACCAGGGAGGACTCCATTGCAGAGGAGCATTTAGAGGAGGAAGAGGAAGAGGAGGACGAGGAGGAAGCGTACGAGGAGGACGGAGAAACGGGAAGCAGAGGGAGCAGGAACAGTGCCAGCCTTGCCAGTGACGAAGCCGATGTTGCCGACTCTGAGTGGGAGCGCACCGAGTCCCAGCGCAACTCCATCTCCAACTGCGGCTCGGCCGCTCCGTCGCTGTGCTCTGATGGACACCTGTCCACCGTGGCGCCTGAGGACGTCTTCCTGGACCACGCCGACGAACTAAAGCCGGTGGAGCTGGATACGGAGGAGCCGGGCAACCTGACCAGGCAGCTTGTGAAGAGGTTGACGTCGTCAGAAATTGTCTCGCCTGCCGAAAGCTCGGCTGAAGGCGCGGGGAGCCTGGGCTGGGCAGGGGAGGGGAGCAGGGCTTTCCTGGAGAGCAGCCTGGAGGAAGCCATCCACAGCCTGCTGACCAAGCTGGAGTCGCTGACCCATCGCTGCAGGGAGCTGCAAGACCTGGAGCAGGAAGTGATGCGCCTGGAGGACCTACTCAAGGTGATAATCACATCAAGGACTGCTGTCTATGATGATAAGGGTCTGAGAGAGGAAGCAAATGCCCTTCACACTTACTGTTAGCTTAAAAGTATTATTACAGCCCCAATGTTTAACACTTCCTTAACATAAACTTACACATTTTTTTTGTGATGAAATGATGCATGTTTTCACATTTGTTTCACAAATAATTTATAAAATTAAAGGTAACCTACTGTGCTTCCCTGAACAGGTTAGTGTTAACAAAACTCTGGTTTTTTGCAGCTGGATTTCAGCCTGGGTTGCTAGGTGAGGGCTCAGGGTTGCTAGGTGAGGGCTCAGGGTTGCTAGTTGAGGGCTCAGTGTTGCTAGGTGAGGGCTCAGGGTTGCTAGGTAACGACACAGTCCTGTCGACTGTCACTTATCAATCAATAGGTTTTTGAAATGACTCACTTACCAGACACCCAAAAACGTTAATGTATTTCCAAAAATATTTTTTCTTTTTTGGGGGGTCTGTTTTTATAAAAAAAAAGTTGAAACCCAAATGGAAGTATAAAAACTTGCAAAATGTGAATTTTGCATAATAAGTCCTCTATAAATGAATTCAAACCCTGCATGGACATTCGATTCACCTTCCAGCAGGAAAAGCAGCACTAAGCATACAACCAGAACTACAGCTGAAAGGTTTAGATCAAGTTTTATACATGTGTTAAAATGTCCCAGTCAGACCTAAATCCAAATTATAATCTGTGACAAGATGTGAAAATCAAAAGTTTTCAGGTGCTTTCCATTCATTCTGGCTGAGCTTGAACTATTTTCTTTTTTTCAGAAAAGCTGACTCAAACATTTCCCTAAAAATGTGTTGAAAAATCCTTACATTCCCACTACGTTTTTATTGTGGTTTATCAAAAATCCTAATAAAGTAGCATAGTGAGGTTTGTGGCTCTAGCCTTTTTATTTTTCTCATCTTTTGCAGTGTTTAATGTCCTTTTTTCCATGGGATGCTCCTGTTTCTCCACAGTGTCGCCTGCCAGGTCACAGAAGCCGGTCGTCCAGCCTCAGCCTGACGGTGGAGAGCGCCCTGGAGAGCTTTGACTTCCTCAACACGTCCGACTTTGACGACGACGACACCGGAGACGACAACACAGGCATCTGCAGTCTCCCACAGAAATCTCCACCTCTAGACACAGACCCAGAAAGGATCGAGTGAGTTCTTGAAGGAACTAGAAGATTTGATGTTTTACTTCAGTTTCATTTTTGTAACTTTCTTTCACTTATTAAGACCAAAAATACTTGGTGAAGTTTTTCGTTTTTGCAATTGAAAGAGATTATTTTGTCCAGATCGCAACAAATCACTAAAGTACTCCTTTAAATACTGTAGGAATTTTTTTACTGAAACATACAGACAGTTGAACACAACTGAATCAACATTTTCTACTCTGATGTTCAGATTGTTAGAAAACCTGAATTTGACAGTCTTTGGAAAAGTATGACATTTTAAAATGCTGCCACCCTGTGGCCGCTGCTGGCGTGTGCTGCTCAGGAGCCAGCATCCCGAGGCCAGAGGACACCTGAGTGAAGCCCTGACAGAGGACACCGGGGTTGGAAACAGCGTGGCAGGAAGTCCGATGCCGCTCACCACTGGAAATGAAAACCTGGACGTAGCCATCGTCATCCACCTTCAGTACTGCGTTCACCTCATCCAGGTAGTTTTCCTCAAGTCTTCTGCCATCAGAAACTAGAGTATGGTGTATTTATTGAAGTGTAACGCTAAATTTTCTGGTAGATGCTGACCGGCGGGATGGGTGTGTGGCAGCGACGCAGTGTTCTCCTCAAACTGTCGGGACAGACGCAGCTGCTGGAGGAGCTGGCGGAGATCAGCGTTGACAGGCTAGGAGCTGTCACCTCTGCTGCTGACGGTACCGGCTGGCAACTTAAAATCCAGAGTTTGATCTTTTTTTTTTTTTTTTTTTCATTTTTCATAAAATCTAAATGCCTGATCTTACGTTGTACGATGTTTCTCCTTCCAGTTCTCCCGAGCCTTGCAGAGCGCCCGCAGCTGATGACTCTGTGGTCAGAGTGCAGCGGCTCTGCGGGGCTTTTCCACACTACGCTGGACCGGGTTTTCAAACGCATGAACCAGCGCTACTCGGCACAGCTGCAGGAGAGACACCCACACGGCGCTGACGCAGGTCCGCTCTTTGACCTGTAAACCAACAACAGTTTTAATTTTGTCCCTGAGGTAGAGCCTGTTGCACAGGATCCATGTGTAGGAAGGCTGCAAACGGTTTGTCCTTTTCTTCAGTGATCGCCATGGTTGTGGGTGAGATGGTGGACAGGAGCGACATGCCTGCGGCGCACGGCCCTCCGGCTGCGGCGCACGGCCCTCCGGCTGCGGCGCACGGCCCTCCGGCTGCGGCGCACGGCCCTCCGGCTGCGGCGCACGGCCCTCCGGCTGTGACGCATGGCCCTCCGGCTGCGGCGCTCTCCCGGGACGTCCTGACCGTGTTTCAGTTCCACAACTACATCCTACAGCATGACATTCAGGACATGGAGACTCACCTGGTGCACCTGGCCAGAGAAGGTGAGTAGTAACAGGCAACGCCAATGGTTTTAAAGATCAGTTTATGATTTTCCTCCAATAATTATTTAACTTAAACTATTTAACTTAAACCAAACAGCATTTGGTATTTTGCAGTCATTACTAGATGTAATTTCAGGACTTTTCAGGCTTCTGAGGTTTTGTTTAAGTTTTTAGCAATAAATTGACACTGATGAAAATTAAATGTATGACCTAAAATCTAAATATGAGGATCCTTAGCTGTGTTGAAAGAAGAGAACAGCATTTGAAGTTCATATCTTTCAGATCACTTTGCAAAACAAAAGCCTTCGTAAAGATTTGAGTACAACAAAAGTTAATTTCCTCTTTGGTTCATATGATGCATTTATCTTCCAAGTTACCCCAAATCATTAATATATTCTGTACAAAACTATCCATACCCAGTCATTTAAATGTATGTCTTTTTTTAGATGTGTTTTTAATTGGAATTACAAACATCTGTGTGTTTGCTGGGGTTTCTATGCATTTCTAAAGATTCCCCTTTGTTCCTTTCATCCCCCTAAATAAAATCTAATTTAATTGTTGCAAAATATGGTCCTACAGAATATTGAATACTGGGAGTTGAATACAAATGCATGCCACACTTGTTGGAAAGAAAAAAAATACAAATTGAAATGTTATTATCCTTTTCTTTCTGTTTTTAGAGGAATCCAAATGTGTTGTGTTTTTATAAGGCTTAAAAGTGCAACAAAGCTTGTTGTACTTATTGATAGCAGAGGTTTTGATCATTTTCCGCTTGTGTTCGTTCACAGAGGGCTTTGCAGAGATCCTGTGCAGTGATGATTTCTCTCGGTGTCTGGTACAACTGGAGGAGGTGCCTTTGTCGAGTCTCTGGCCTCGAAACGGCACCCTGAGGGCCCTGGCCTCCCTGCTGACAGCAGAAGACCCCCAGGTCAACCAGGCAGCAGCCGACTACCTCTCCTCTGGAGCGTCAGACAGACACTTCAGGACCAGGGTGAGCAGTGGCGACCGTAGCCGAGGTCTGCGTTGAGTCTAAGCAGAAGCAGCATCTGAATGTTGTCTGGTGTCTGCAGGCTGTGGAGTACTACACCCAGGCGCTGTCAGAGGCTGGAGTTCAGAGCCAGAGGGCGGCCTGCTCAGCTCTCAGCTGTCTGCAGGTCAGAGTCACATCCCACTATTGTCTGAAAGCAGTTATGCACTTCTGAAGATGGAAGAATATAATTTGCTTAGAGGATTCATAAAGCTGTTTTTATGCTTCTGAAGGCAGTGGAGAGCCTGAAAGCAGTCGTAGCGCTGTGTGATTCAGCTGATGAGGAGCTGCGCCATGTCGCCATAGAGACGCTGCTCACATTTGGTGAGTGCCGTTTTGAATCCCTGGAAATCAAATCATTTCTCAGTACCGTCAATGCATGATTATCTTCAAATGAGTGGAGCTTGTATTTTTACTTTAACCTTTTTCCGTTTTTTTTTTTTTGCTGAAAATCTTGTTTTAGGAAACTTGCTTGAAAACCTACATTTGATGTCAACCAATACTATGCCTCCTACTGGCCAACCAGTGTAACTTAATATTACTGAGATGTTATAAGTGATGGATTTTATTTTGCGCTGAGCTGTTGCTCAGGAAGTTCTAACACACTGCAAATAATTATTTTTAAATTCTCTTTACACAAAATATCTTAACCTGGTAAAAAAAAAAAAAAATTGGATATAATATTAAAATGAATCCAAATGCAGTATTATTTTCATTTTTTTTTATATTAAGAGCTAATGTATGTGTGTTGGATGCGGAATAAAAAAATAATAATTTCAGTTCTTATTCTTTGTTTTCATAAGGATAGAAAACACATCTGGTTTTATTTTCTTTTTTCTTTTTTATTCATTAGGTTAAAGTGTCGTCTGCTTTTTTTTTGTTTTTGTGATCAAAATGTAATGATAGACATTTAGATTCTGTTTTCTATTCTCTTCCCGCGTTTAAAAAAAACAACAACAAAAAAAACTGTGTGCCCCCACTTTTTTTTTTGTAACAAATATTTATGAATAACAACAAAAGAATACAAATAAAATTCGTTCTTATTGCATGTGAGCTTGACGTCGATCACTTATGTATTTTATGACCAGCGCCAGATCGGGGGTAATAATGCTTTGCTTGCATGAAATGAGGTTTGGAGAAAAATTTTAGGTTCTCCTCTTTCATAGACTTTATTATTTTAAACATAAAAAAAATTTAAAAAAAGAAAAATTACCTTCACATTTAAACAGAAAAACAAACTGACAAAAGATGCTTGAGCTTAGATAATTGATTGAATGATCATTATATGAAAACCTCCTGCGTTTCTAAATGGCCCTTGTTGGCGTTGCAGGCGAGGAGGGGCGGCTGGCGTACGAGCAGCTGGACACCGTGGTTGGGGACATGATCCGTCTGGGCACGCGGCGAGGAAACGCCGTCACCACCGCCTTCTGAATCATCGAGCCGCTTAACAAACCCGGCCGCCGGGGGACGACATCGAGCTAGCTCTCAGAGCTGCTCTGCTTCTTCATCCGATGGCAAGAAACTGATTCGTGTTCGTAGCTGCCTCTTGAGAAGAACTAACACCAAACAGACGGTCGTAACACACAACCTATACCCCTCCTTCATCCAGACCTGGACTCTTTTTACTTTAATATGAGACAGCGCCCGCACTCCTCCTTTCTTAACTTGCTTTCTGAGCCAGGCAGGCCAAGTTTCGGGCTGAACTGGAAGCGAAGCTGGAACTTGACTGGACCCAAAGCTGCTGCTGCTGCTGCTGCACAGACTGTGGATATTCCTGCAAAACATCCTCTCCTTGGAGACAAGCACACGGCAACCACATCACTTACTATTAAGGAATCTGTTCATATCTACAGACCGACGTGACGCTTAATTTTTTTGTGATTTTTAAGTAATTATTGCAGCATGTTTTAGTTGCACTGCTTTTAGGTGCTTTCAGAAGACTGCACTAGTAAGCTTGTAAATGCGGCATCTTTTACACGGCTGGAAAATACACCTGGTTGTGCTCACAGTGTGATTTGTTTCGTGTTTTCTGGTACGTTCCATTTGATTTTCAGGGATTTAGCAGAGGCTGAGAGACATGTTGGTGGAAGATGTTTTTGTTCTTTTAGTAGTAAGTGAAGTCAGAAAGCAGTTTACAACCTTCTTTGTGATGAGATGACGCGGGGGCCCACTGTTCCACTCGCTCAGCAGTTTTATGTCTGAGCCTTCTCACGCTTGCAGTTTAACAAGTGCAATCTTTGTTTTGTACATATGATTTTTGTTTTTCCTTTCATTTTTGTGCGCCTCACCGCTACGAGGAGCCCACTGGATGATGTCGGCTTCGACCACCTGAGCCTTGATGAGGTCGAGGCGGCAGATTCCACAGAAACGCTTTTTGTAAATGTATTTTTCCTGCCGGGTCAGGAGCCGCTGCGGGGCATCAAATCCGGCTCGGGATTTCTGGAGAACGCACGTTTTAGCATCTGAGGAAAAAGAAGAGTATAGGATCTGAGTGGTATATTAGCCTTGTTTTAGGCTAACTGCACATTTACATAATGAAAGGCTTTGTTTTTACACATCTCTAAACGCTGTGTGAAAAACAATGACTGGAGGTAAGGATCTACAGGTGCATCTCAATAAATTAGGTTAAAGTCATGGAGTTCACAAAAATTGTACATAGATTTATTAGACAACGGTATTTCAGTTATTTATTTTTGGCTCATTTTGAAAGTTCACCGGTTGACAAAATCTAGGTCCTTAGCTGTACGCAGTAATTTTCAAAAATATTTTAGGCATCGGTGACACAAGGTCACTTTGTGAATTAAACTGAGATGAGCTTCTGGATTATATTTGGATTTATTGAGCTGCACTTGAAAATGCCTGCTTGTATCGTGCTACCTGTACTACTGAGTCAAGTGCTAACGCACCAAGACAAACATTCACATAAAAATCTGTTTCCTATTTATTGTTTACTCCTTGTAACTCTGCTATTCTTTTGGAGTTAAACTGCAGTGGTGCAGAAAATCCACGTTCTGTGAATAATTTTCATATTTATGTTGCATTTTCAGGTCTAACATGAACTGTTGACCTTGATAGTTTTATGATCTTTAAACTGATGGTTAATTTTAATTGGAGTTTATTTTAATAGAAATATATTAGATTATCATTTTGAGGGGAGATTTGATGTTTTCTTCATTGAAGTATCATAAAGATTTTGAGACTTCCATATATTTATAAATGTTTCTTTATCAACTAGATTTCACTGTAACCAAAGGAAATTTAATTATAATTTTGACCAATTTTTTTTTTTTTTTTAGCAAAAAGAAGAGCTAATTCAAGAGAATGTATTTTCAATAAAGCATTTGCATTAAGGCCAGAACTCAGATCTGAAAAAGCACAACTTAAAAGAATTAAACCCACAATAGATGGATCTCGTTACATTTAGATGTAACTTCTGAATCCAGTTCAAAGCCATATTAAATATTATACATTGTATTTTTTTTTCCTGTATTATCTGTAAATGTGTGAACAGTTATTAAAAGATTGTCATTTGTTTTTCTATACAAACTTTTTTTCTTTTGCAAAGTATGGTCCAAATCTGAAGTAATTTTCATTTCATTATGTGCAAATAGCAGTACAGTATTTTTAGTCTAGCGTCTAAATTAACCCACTCTGTATATAGCGTTCTCCCTTTTATGAACTTGCAGTTGACCAGTGTTTATAATTAGTGGGCCATGTGAATCCTAAGCACTGTTGAGTACAAGCAGGCAAAAGTGTGCACATGTGGCGTTATTTACAGTTTTAACACTTTGCTGAAAATGAAATTAATTTGTGGTCCATAGCTTCAGCACTGATCCATCAACTACTCATCTGTTAGCAGTATTTTTGTGCTACAATATTGCAATAAAGTATATTTTTGCATATTTAAAATTACTGTTTTGAATTTGTACAGAAGTCTGTATTTTCTGTAAACAATGGACCTGGAAATTTTGATCCACCTAAAAAAAAAAAAAAAAAACACTATGTGCAGCCTTTTTGTCACCCTAATTTGAAACGATTAGTATGGGATGCAGCAGGCTCAGCTATGCTAAAAATAATTTATAGCTTGCCTTACCTGGCAATTTTTGGCCCAAACACTCACGGTATCCTCACATAGCCAGCAAAATGTTTAGTACTGTTAAAATGTACTTATGTTGAATTGTGTATAAAATCAATGCAAAAAAAAAAGCTCAGAGTTTTAAGTTCTTCTTTTAAAAAGCCTTTTCTAATGTACTGGCCATTTTAGCTTGTTACAAGCTAAACAAGAAGCTATGCATTTTTACAGTAAACAAAAGGGAGGCCTTTGCACTTTAGTTAAAAAAGCTTTCCACATGCAAAGAGGTTGTATAAATAAGGTGCAAAGGCATTCATATATAAAGTGCCCCTGTGAGTTAATAGACAGCAGAAAGTGGTTTCCTTGTGTCAACATGACCCATTTTTGAGAATTTTACACTTACCTTTAAAAAAAAAAAAAAAAATCTTAACTAAGAGTTGTCACAATGCCAAAATATACATACAAAGATGAGTGCAATAAGAGCTACTTGAGGATAAAAGTAACAGTTCTATCACACACCCTTAAAGTGAAGAATAGCCAACAGGAGCTCAGAGTTTCTTTAAAGTTTATTGCACAATCCATGTACAAAATCAGTTAAAAAGCAATTTTACATTTTAAACTTAGACAAGGGTCTGCCAACAGCCACATTTATTAACAATCAAAACCCTGCAAAACAAATGTTTCAGTTTAAGACTACAGGGCTCCTCTAAAAAAAAATAAATAAAAAAAAAGGCACACCTCCTTCAAAAGGAGGTTTTTCTAAAGTCAGTTTAATCCTGAGGGTCCTGCTTCGTCATGATCTGACGTCTCATCACTGTAGTCAGCCTCCTCTTGCTCAGCTGGATCTGCCTCTTCTGCAGCAAATGCAATGTCCTTCATTTCTTCCAGGCTCTCTGGGCTTTTTCCAGTCAGTCTCTATAGACACATTATACAAGTTGTTAATTTGTGCCCTTACAATGAACTTCATTTACCCTGTGAAAAACACTTCAACTCAGTACACAAGGGAGGCATTTAAACTATTGGATTAAGTGTGCCATAATTTCTCCATTCTCACCAGCTCCAGTTACAGACCTGTATGCCACTGCTAACACTGCTGCACTTCTGGATATAAAGCAGTCTCAGGTTCAGAAACATAATATGCCAAGGCCTAATTATGGCCTTTTACTGCAATCTAAGATCAGGTTGAGCTTTAAGACAAAGGCAGACCGGACAAAGAAAATCCATGCCAGGTGTTTGGTAGATATTCAGAGTTCAAATCTGAGAAACAAGTGCAAGGGTACAAACCTCAATCATGTCAGCCATGTACTGCACATGTTGTGCCAGCTCCTGCAGCTCTTCATTCTCAGACTGGAGCTTGCTGATCTGCTCATCTCTGGCTTCAATGTCCTTGTGCAACTGGTTTAAGAGAAATTAGTTTTTCAGAGTTTAATGTACAAGGTTACCAAACCGAAGAACCTTAAAAGCACTGAAGACAGTTTTGACAGGCCTGACTGAACAGAGAAGTAGACTAAAGCCAACTAATGATTGAATACATTTACTGCAGTCTGGACTGGTTCCATCCTAAGGTCAGGGGAGTTAGCGTGTGGGAACGTTCAGAAAGCTAAACATTATCTGACCCCTAGTGATTAACTAACCTTCTCATTCTCCTGTAGGACGTTGTACAAAGCCTTCCGTCTTTCTTCTGCTACTTGTTTCCAGTAAGAGGAAGGAGGAGTTTCTAGAAAAGTACAAGACAAAAGATGTCAAGTCTAGAGGGTGAGGGGGAATTTCACCAGTTATAGAGCTGATCATAAATTTACCTTTGACCATAAGTTCATATGCTTCTTTGGACAGGCCATCTGGTACACTGTCAACTTCTTCCGTTTGTGTGGCTTTTACTTCTCCTTTAACCCTCTTCGGACCTTTTGACTGGTTCTGTATCCACCGTTTCCTCTTAGGAATAATGTTCCCCGTCTAAAACAGAAAAATCGGGATTAGGAATGGGCGAACACTTAAGCTATACGATTAGGACTATTGTTGCAGACCATACCTGAGCCAATTTCAAACTTGAGTTGACTGTTGAAGATTGGAGGACCTGCAGGCTTTGCCTTTGTTGTCCAACTGCCTTTTGTGATGGTGCAGAGATGCTCTGAAAGACAAATACACCTTCAGAGATCAGAAAAGGCAATTTTCCCCTTTACAGCAATTCTTTGATTAAATACATAGAATTGGAGACTCCTTATGAGACATACGAGTGCAAATGTACATAAAGTTTAATGCATAACTTGCATCTTGAAATCAATTTCAAACATTGCATTCAACTTAAATCATGTACATAATAATACCTGGAGAGATTATCAAACATGCGCTTCAGAAAGAAAGCCATTGTGATAACAGAAGACTTCAGGGAAAACCAGAAACTGTCCAATTAATGAGCTGTGGCAGGAAATTATTCAGAGTTAGGATTTTCTGAGCTTGGGATCAACCTGACACGCACACAAAAAAAAACTTTAGTTACAATGTCACTAAAAGTAGAGCTCAATGATGGGGCACAAAGTCACTGCGGTCATGGGAACGTTCCTCTTGAATGCTCATTAAGGAGCAGGCGACACAGCCCAGTTAATGTTTGGCTCGCCCTCAACAGCACCATTGTTTTGAGGCTGATTAAATCACCTTTCAGAGACATGAGCCATTTGAGAGCCTAACAAAAAGAGTAATCCAATCAACTTGAGGGGGAAGAGTCGTTATGCTGTAATCTGCGATTCCTCAAGTAAGCCAATTTCAAATTTTTGTTTCCCCTTTAAGTAGTATACTTTTTTTTTTTTTTTTTTTTTTTTTTTTTAAATTGAAGGACATCTTGAAATGCCATTAGAATATTGTTGAGTTTGGTTAGGTGGAAAAGACCGCAGCAACAAATTCTTGAACCTGTGAGCAAGAAAATAATTTTTATAAACTTGCAGAAACTTTCATTTTAAGCTGTGCTAAAATGGATCCACATTATTTTAAGGCAATGTAGCCACTTTTTAAACCTAGATGCCAGGTTTATGTTCCACTTGATTTAAAGTTAGAGTTTCAGTCTTAGAATCTTAGATTAACTTTTCACCACAAACAAAAAAAAGCGGTGGTGGCTTGTACAACGAAGCTGTTAAATACATAGACCTGGCTTTAATTAACCACCATCTGGTGAGTTTAGAGATATAGTTGGCCCGATCAGTGCAGGACACAATTCATCAACAAAGAAAAATGCTCACAACCCCAGAAGAAACACTTCAGAATTACCTTTATGTTCTCATTGGAGCTCCGCTGCTTGACGTTTCCAGCGAAATTCATTTTCTTTCCGGAAATCTGAGGAGTAAAGTTAACCACAAATTAAAACAGTTACCGCACAAGATAAAACCAGAGCAAATTAGGCGTCTAGTTATAAGATGATTGTGATTCCAGTTTACTAGACGGCCAATAACAGCAGCATACCAACGTCTTCTCGTGCTAAAAACAAGCTAACTCAAGCATCGTGCTAACGATAGCGTCATGCGAGTCTAATAATGAACAAATTTGACTTAAATATACGCCCCCGTACACCACAATCTCTAGTCAATGTGTTCATTACAAGAATATTTCAAACAGCCCAACATTAAGAGACATACACGCTACTCACCTCGCTCAAACTCATCGAACCTCTTTACAACCCTTGTTTTCCTCGACTAGAACATCTCGCGCCAGAGGCTTAAATACGCACAACGAGTCACATGTGAAGCCACCAATCACCATTGAGAATTTTCATTTTCTTCTCCTCCGCCTCCTTCTTCCACCAATAGAAAATGAGAAATGACACGTATAGTACGGCAACAGCGCCGCCATATTGTGAGTGGCAATTTTTATCTGATTTATTTTTGAGATTTTATGAACATGTGGTATGTGTTATGAGGGCTAAGGACTGCAGTTAATAAAAAATTAAGAAAAAAATATTTCTGCGTGTGTTTCCAAGCCACTCACTTGTGTTTCCAAGTCTGTTGTTTACAAGACTGTAAACAAAAACCTAATGTAATCATTGCGCTGCGATGGCGGGCGTGAGGGCATTCAATGCACTTAAAAGATTAAAATCCTTGACAAAATATGGATCTTTTTCTACTTATGTTAACAATGGCAGTTTTATAATGTGAAAGAATGCGTTTACTAATTTGATTTTTAAAAAATGATTTCATTACAGCGTATTTGTATTAATGCAAAAATCATTCATCCAGATTCATTCCAGATAACACACAGTTGCATAGCTATGCAAGGTACACACGCCACACAAAACATGGCGGACGGGTTTTTTTTTTTTGTTTTTTGTTGTTTTTTTTTCAAGCAGCTCCGTCGGGTCACGTGTCCTATTACGTCCAGTTATTGTAACTGCCTGCGCAGCCATTTTGAGGGGGAAGGCAGAGGACCCGTCGAGCGCTAATGTACTGTTATTAGCCGCCCTGAAAAACACACACAGACACACACAAAGAAACCGAACGGGGCACACGTTGGACGGCACGTCGTTAAATATGGGCCCACCAGGAGACAGAACACGCCACACATCGACTGATAGAACGGGGGATCTCCGCTGGATGGTCGATTTATCTTGACATGGCATGCGGCGGGGCGAGCCGGAGGTTGTGACGACTGAAGAAAAGAGAAAGAACTAGCTCGAAGCGTCAGACGTTGGAAGAAGGGGGGGGAGATTTTTGTTTAGCTAACGCTTGTTTCGCAGTTCCGCGTTTGTTTTGATCGATTGCCAACTGATTTGTGTCGAAAGTTGTTGACAACAGTTTAATATGGAGCTGAAATAGTGACCAGAAACAGTTACAACGTCAGTCTTCCGACTTTTAATAACAACACTGACAGTCTCGTTGAGCCAGAAAATGTAATAAAAGGCGTGGTAAGATGACTGACCACACTTAAAAAAAAAAGCCTCAGTTAAGCCAGTCTGTCTTAAAATAAGATGTAGCTTTATCACTGGTTCACTACTAGTTAGTGTCAGAAATGAATCCCTAGGTTGGCTTTGCTAGCTAGCTAGCAGACCTTAGCTAGTGTGCTAAAAATACGCCCACATCATGACTATCAGCTGTGGCAGCAGCACGGGCCCAGGGCCAGATGAGTGACGGAAAAAGTTCAGGAAATGTCGGTTTACTTTCGCTGTAGTCTTCGATGTTACCGGGTGCCTGTATCTGTTGGCATCTGTGTCTACCTGCCATGTTCGTCTGTATCCCCAGTCCGCCTGTAACACGCTCATAACACACGTCTGTGTTCAGAGAAACAAAACAAAAACCGCAGCCATGGATCAGGGACTTTGAGATGACCCAGTTAATAGAATGTCGGTCTGCTCGCTATAGTTCACAATCTCAGTAGCAAACAAACAAACAACAACAAACAAAAAAATGTCACCAATATGCGTTTTGTTTTGTAGCAGCCTTTTCTATTAGTTTCAGTTATCATTTCTAAAAGAGAGCCACATTTGAGTTGTTTTCTTGAAATCTGTTGTACTCATTTCAGTGGCAGTTGGAAAAAAAAAACAAAAGAAAAAGTTAATTTGGCTTCAAGGCCATGTCTTAAAACATGGGTTTTTGATCAGGTGTAAAGGCGATGGAGTCTTAGCCTGTTGAGCATTCCCCTTCTCAAAACTGCCTTTTTACAACAACCAAATATTGAAATGACTTAGTTTAAAATCTGATTTGTTTGGTCTTTTAAGTTCATAGTGGTTAGAGGATCTAGTTTTAGAGTTTTAATGCGTTGTCAGCTCCATCCTTTCTTAAAAGCATAGAATAAATAGACAGTGTCGCTAAAGTACGTCACACGAGAGGAAGAGACACTACCAACAAAATCTAACCATGGGGGACCCAACTTCACGAAGAAACCAAACAAGAAACCGGCTTCGAGCTCAGCTTCGGAAGAAAAGGGAATCTTTGGCTGATCAGTTTGACTTCAAGATCTACATAGCCTTCGTTTTCAAGGAAAAGGTTTGTTCACTCGACAGCTGTGTTCCATTATATTTGTACTGGAGATGCAGTAAATGAAGGGCCATAAATGTGAATGGGTCAATCTTTCATTTTGCTATTGTCAAGTCAAATGCTAAAAACTGATGGAAACGTACATCATTTAATTTCAGCATTTTCCTGGTCTAGAAAATATGGAAATTTATGTTATTCCTTGTGTTACATGTTCTCTTTTTTTCTGTCTTTCTTTGCGTCCTTCACCTTTTTTTTAAATGTTATTCTAAATATAGCTTTGTCTTTTTGTGACGTCTCTTCACCATTTCTGGTTATTTAAACATTTTGTTGTTAATTGAAAACATTCTCGACTTTTTTCATAACTTTTACTATAATTTGTAATGGATAAACAACAAAAAAAATATATGTTTTTTTTTTTTCCCCCAATTGAACCTAACACCCTCTCAGAATAGGGAGGTCAGACCTCAAAGAAAACCAAAAATATGTACTGACCCGTGAAACCCTCAAAACTGCGCGCTTTATTTTTAACAGAAGAAGAAGTCTGCACTTTTTGAGGTGGCTGAAGTGGTGCCTGTGATGACCAACAACTACGAAGAAAACATCCTCAGAGGTGTGCGCGATTCAAGCTATTCTCTTGAGAGTTCGATAGAGCTCCTTCAAAAAGATGTGGTGCAACTACATGCCCCCCGATACCAGTCAATGCGAAGGGTAAGACCCGACTGCATGAACAAAGTCCCCAATCATGGCTTAAAAAAATGCTTAGTTACTATAATTATTTTTCTTTTCTCTCTAGGATGTGATAGGCTGCACACAGGAAATGGATTTTATCCTTTGGCCACGCAACGATATTGAGAAGATTGTCTGTCTGCTGTTCTCCAGATGGAAAGGGGCCGATGACGAGCCCTTCAGGCCTGTGCAGGTCAGACCTTTGCTCCTATTGTCACTTTGGATGACGCTTGATAAATATGTTCTGCCCCATGTGCTACGTAGTTTCCATTTGAGGGAGTTGCTTCTTTCTTTGTTCAAACTGAAGACGAAATTGCACACAGACTAACATCACGCTTCTCGAATGGCCTACCCAAATCCTTAACCGCCGCTCTATTGAGCCTTTTCAATAAGTCTGCCAAACGACACAGTCAAATAGCAGTACATAGTCGAGCGCGAAGCTACATGAAATTCAACCGGCAGCCTAGACTTTGCATACAGACTCGTTCCTCTTCTTCTCAGGCCAAGTTTGAATTTCATCACGGAGACTACGAGAAGCAGTGCTTGCATGCTTTGGGTCGTAAAGACAAAGCTGGAATGGTGATGAACAACCCAACCCAGTCTGTATTTCTCTTTATGGACAGACAACACCTGCAGGTACATCCGTTGTAACGTTTAAAAAAAAAATTAATTAATTAACCGGTTTATCGAGTTTAAAAACCCTGCCATTGTGTACTTTTTGGTCGTTTCAGACTCCTAAAACCAAGGCCACGGTTTTCAAGTTGTGCAGCCTGTGCCTGTATTTGCCCCAGGACCAGCTGACCTGCTGGGGCGTGGGAGACATCGAGGATCACCTCCGCCCATACATGCCTGATTAAGGCTTCTTGCTTCACCCAGCCACACAGAGACAAGCCTTTACCTCTCCTTCCCTCCCTAAGCCTTCAGAAGCAAATTGATGTACTCATCTCCTCCCTGTCCCTTTAAAAGATTTGAACTTGTGCTTGGATCTCCTTTTTGTTCCCCCCCCCCCACTCATTTTCTCCCTCTAACCTGAAGCCCATTTGCTTCCCATCCTATTTTTTTTTTTTTTGTTTATTTTTGTTTTGTTTTTCACCCCATTCTTCCCATGTTTTGTCCCAATACTTTCTATTTTATTTTTTTTCTTTTCCTCTCATTTTTCTTTTTTTGTTTTGCTTTTTTTTTTTTTTTATTTGAACCTGCACGGACATTGATTTTTTTATTTATTTTTTTTTTGAGTGGTTGGTTGTTCTCTTGGAGCCACACAGTCAACAGCATCGGTCACTGAATGAACTCTTTATGTTGCATCTAAACCGGAACAAACAATACACAAGTCTTCATGGTGGTTACGATGGACATGTCTTATATCCTCGATGTGATAAGAAAGGATTGTTAAAGCTTGTTTTGTAATGTTACCAGGGCTTCTAAAACAAGTTTAGACAATTTTTTTTTTTTTTTTTTTGGCCCAGGATAGGCATGAGCAGGTATCAGAACACCTGTACAGGCAAAGATAACAAGAGGAAGAGTGTTTGTCAAATCATATGGTGTAGGTAATTGCTTCTTATAAACTGCCTTAGTTTTATTTGCTGGACTTAAAAAGATGTTTTTGTGTCATTTGCTTTTCTCAGAAACGTACTAAACAGGCCTTTGATTAAAATCGCGCGTATCTCGAAAGGCGTTGTGCAGAGTTAAGACATGTTGGTATGTTGAAGTTGATTTTTCACAGTTCAATCCGTTCATGCACTATTTCATTTAAGCTACTGAAATCTGATGTTTTTCGCTTTGTTTTTTTTTTTTGGAGGGACGTGGGTCGGTGATGAATTGCAATGGTGACAGATTTAACAGTGATTATAATAATAATATGCCTAACAAAAAAAAAAGTTTTGCTTAAAGCTAACTGATTTCTGTTTAATTTGATCTATTAAAAGTTGCGAATCTGCTGCCGAGCTTCTTTAAATTTAAATTGAGTTGTGAAGGGTTTGCTTTTTCAAAGACTATGAAGTACAGTAGTACGTAAAGTTTCGCTCCTTGCTGATTCAATGTGTTTTAGCTGAAAAAAAAAAAAGGGTGTAAGGCATGTAACTTCTGGGTTTTGATTTTCTGTCCTCTAATCTTTACTGCTGAGCATATCTCAATACAGTGCAAAGTCTGAAAAAAAAAACAAAAAGAAAAGACGACTCTTTGTCCAGCTGGCTTTATTGCATGTACAAGAAACAATCGCTGCTCAATGTTCACGACAACACAAACAAGTGAGTAAGAAAAAAAATATCACATCACGCTGTTCTGCAAACTTATGTACCAGCAGAAAAATAGTGCAAGTACATTCTGTATATATTCACAATCCCAAGTTTTAGCAGTCAATTATACAGATTTGATTAGAAGAGATTAGAGGTTTAGCTGCTGCCGAGGTGTTTAGTGTGTCGTCCTTGAGCGATGAGTTTCCCTGAGGTTTTGCTGGAGAGATCTACAGTAGCAAATGCCAGCGTTTTCCCCTGCTTCAGAACTTGCGCAGTGATGAGGACGTCTTCCCCTATCTGGGCAGCATTCATGTACCTGCAGCATAGCGACATCCCCCCCCCCCACACACACACACACACACATTACTTGTTTATGCAGTTCATCTTCAATATGGCAACAAAAAGCCACTGAAGTTTAAATGGGGAAAGTGAGAGATGGCTGACAATCTTAAAGGGATTGTTTTTATACTTCCACTTGGGTCTTTATTGTTTCTAAAAACAGCACCTGTTCGGATTATGGCAATAACTTAATGTTTTTGGTGTCTGGAAAACAAGCCGTTTCAAAAACCACCACTGCCTATTCCCTAGCAACCCAAGCGGAGCTCCGCCCACTTACATGAGGATGCTTGGTCTGCTGGTTTTACTGCTGTATGCACTGTACAATGGCTGCTGGAGTTTTGTTGTCATCTTGTCATTCAGAAATGTTTTGCTTAAAGCTAACTGCTGCATTCTTGTTGGTTGTGCAGGAGGCTCTACTTTTGCTTTTCAAAGATGCACAGTTGTATAATTACACATCTATTTTCAGCCAATTTCACATGCGAGTTGAGTTGGGGGGTGTGGTCAGCAGCAGCCTATTTGGATTTAAAGTGACAAGAGGCCTTGAAACATTCTGGCCTCATTCTGGAAGGAGCTCAAAGGCAAAACCTGAGGAAACTGAAATATCATCGAAAGAGAATTTTATGTCTTGTACAGCCCATACATCTAAAATGAGGATAATAGATCACCTTTAAGAAGCACATTTTATGGAGATATGTTGGCTGAATTATAAATTTTTAAAGTTTTAAACATGAGCAAACACATTAAGTCCATCTAATCAGAACATTTCCAATTGCAGTGCTTTGTAAAACTACTCGCAGCCCTTGAACATTTTCACATTAGAGAGACTTTTGCTTTAACTCCATCTGCATCTGCAAATTGTTTAGTTCATATCTCTGCCAGCTTCCCAACCAATACATTCAGCTTCTAAAAGCGTCATCAGAGCATGATGCCGCTACCAGTACTGTAGTTTGTTGCTGCACAACTAAGCAGCAGAGTGCAACGCATTTCTAAACTCACGTTATGTTCATGTCCACGCTGACCCCTGGGGATCCCCTCTCACTGTACATAATGGCCATGGTGGAGATCACGTCCACCAGGGTGGCTGTCAGCCCGCCGTGCAGCGTCCCTCCCCGGTTTGTGTGCTCCTCCTCCACGCGCATCTCGCACACCACCTTCCCGGGGCTCGCAGACACAACGTCCACCTGCGGACAACGTCTGGGGCTGCAGTTTGAAAACGCAAAAGATCCTGTCCACAAATATCTGTTCACTTTTACCTTGTTTATGACTCTGTCGAAGCCCGAGTTGCCGACCATCGCTCTCATTATTTGTCTCAGGGAGTTTAAAGTCAGGCTGCTCATGTTTTGGCGGATGGAAAGGAGGCCAATGTCAAAGTTGTGTTTATTTCCAACAGGAAGTTGGTGCGTCTCATAAATCGTCCGGGCGGAACTTCGGTAGATTTACGGGAGAACACCAAAAGTGGTGGATAACCTTAAAAACAAGAGCATTATATGTACTTATATATAGTGATGGACGTAATCTATTGTATGTTTAATGTTTTTTTTGTTTTTGTTTTTTTTCTCATCGAATCTTTATTTCCCGAAAGGTTGCGCATCTTCATTGTGATTTACGGACCAATTTTAACATTCAAGTCAAATCTTACATCTGAAAGAATTACAAGGGGATCATTTAATTATACCTTCAAAAGATAAGGTAAAATTATGTTTTACCTTTATAAAATTAATGTAATTTTTTTAAACCTAACTTCTTATTCAAAAAGTCCCGAGAGACAGATTTGACCATTCTCAAGCTCTTTTACTGGATTACTGTGGGTTTTATTAGCTAATAAGATGCTATCAAAGTTCCAATGAGTTTTGTAGTGTCCATTTTCTGAAATGCTGCAACATATTAAAATGAACCTGATCAAACTATAGCAAAATCTAAAATTAATGATTACTATGTGCAATGTGCTGTGAAAAAATATTTCATTTTTATTGTCACACTCACACTTGAATAGATCAAATGAATGATAATATCAGTCAAAAATAGCCTGTGTGTTCACAAAAGGTATTTTTTTATGTTGAACGGCGATCTAATTTACTAGGCGAGTTTGAACGGCGCCAGCTTGACTCATGTTGCCTTAATACACCGTATAGAAGCAACGAACAGAACCTGTACCACATCGGAAGTCTTTCAGTGTTACACACACCCCGGTTACTTTGTAAAGAAAGAGCCAACGTAAACATGCGCTGAAATCATATTCTTGCGTGTCATTCCGCTTGAAAAAATAGATTCCACGACAAAAATGGCTTCCACGTCAAACTCGGAGTCGCCGTCTGTGTCTGACATGGAAAAAAGCAGGAGTGGACTTTGCGAGGAGTTCGCCACTATAACGGGAACTGATAGCGCCGTTGGTCAATGCTACCTGGCTGAAAACGACTGGGAGATGGAGGTAATTATTAGTGGTTACATTAGTATTAATGCGCCAGAGGCGACGCTGCCCTGTCCACACGGCTCATGCCCATTCTATTGATTCGTTCGTTGTGTTTACGTGAGGAAAACATCATTACCTCCTCGAGATACAGCCAGACAGGTTTTATTTACCCTTTCAAAGCTCCTGTTTTCCACAGAGAGCTGTAAACTCGTTCTTCGAGGCGGACATGGAGAGGATATTTGAGGAAGACTTCCAGGAGAGCGACTGCATCCCTCCGAAAAAGAAGCAAAAAGTGGCGGCAGAGCCTTCAAAGGAGTGGTGAGTCAACACAGCAGAGTCACTCTGAGCGTATAAAGTGGAGTGCGGTGACGGTAGTCTCTGGAAATAATGTCCAGCGTCGACTTGACCGGAGACAGTCCAGTTGCACGGAAACCCCCGGAGGAAGACGATGGCAAACTGTCCCTGATCTCCTGGAACGTGGACGGACTGGACCAGGACAACCTGGCAGAGCGGGCCAGAGGCCTGTGCTCCTACTTAGCGCTGTGAGTGAAACTACAGGCCTACAGAACTTTCTCCATATCTCTTACATTTTAAGTTATTATTATTTTTTTGAACCCTTTACACTTGTAATACTTCTCGGTCCACAGATACACCCCTGATGTGGTATTCCTGCAGGAACTCATCCCACCTTATGTTCAGTACTTGAAGAAACGGGCTGTCAGCTACCTCATCATTGAAGGTAGAGTATGGCTATCAATAATATATGATGTGTATAGGTTGCACGCATATATCAGCGCTCCACTGATTATGGCAGTTTTGGGTTTAAAAACACAGATAGGATCCTCTGTAGTGGCCGATTAGTAACACATCGGTCTCATTTCCGACCCATAGGAAGCCTGTAAACAAATCAACTGGAAAACGATTTACAAGTGTGTAGTTTTTGAGGTGAAACGTGTGTAAAAAGGTTGAAATTTGCACTTATTCAACGCGTGTCACTTCTGAACTCGGCACCTTGTTGAAAGTCCCTCCATTTTTCTTCAAAACCGGATTCCTACTGACTGCCGTTCCCTGCAGCAACGATGCCGGCTACTCACAAGTCGTCCGTACAACCCCCAGTTATACAATGATGATGGATAAATACATACATACCGTATCCTTTGAACTCTGATTGAAGGTGGGGAAGAAGCTTACTTCACTGGAATGATGCTGAAGAAATCCAGAGTGAAATTCTTGGAGAGTGAGGTCGTAGCTTATCCCACCACACAGATGATGAGGAATCTACTTGTAGCTCAGGTATTTCCACCTTTACTTTTTTTTGTTTGTTTTGTTTTTCACCTGAATGTGACACACGGTGCTTTGCAAAAGTATTCACAAATGAGCCTTTTCACTTTTTGTCATATCGCACCAATAAACGTTGGTGTATTTGCTGCTGTTGTACCTTTACTGCCTTTAGGTTTTCCTCCTGAAGTTCTCCTTATTTGTCAGCATTTTTTCCCCCCATAAGCTCTGTTGAACGTCTCTCTCTGTGTTGGAGAAGGCCGTCCCGCGACACGATGCTGCCATCGCTGCGTCTCCCCTTACAGATTCTGAGTCAGGGCTTTGTGCCGTGCGGGGTTTTCCTCTGCAGTGAGGTTTTAAACGAAGGGCAGAGGTTTTAGTTGAAATGGAGCATCTTCTTCCAATGTTGTTATTTTCTTGCCATCTTTCACAAAGTAAATATTTGTGGACACTTAATAGTCGGATTATTTTGGGACGCTTTGAGCTAAAACTGGCCGAATACACCAGGACACAGTGCTTTTTAGATTTAGCTTTGTAAATTAAGGATATTGTATTTTCATTAGTTTCCAATTAAGCCCTACTTTATGTTGCTCTAGCAAATGAAATCCAAATTAAATACACCGATCTGTTGTTTCACGACAAAGGCTGAAACGATTAATCAGATTAATTGTGGTAAACTGATCATTAGTAAAATCGTTAACTAATTTAGTGATTGATTAATCGTTAGCCGGAGTATACAAACTAAAAAAAAAAAACGCTAATTTGTAATCTGCAGATGCATCCATTTCTACAAAAGATCAAGCGTACACTAAAGAAATGCCGAGTTATTGCATTTTAGGCGATAAGATGTTTGTCATTTAAAATCGGAATAGAACGGTTGATTTGCATCTTCCAACGCATTTCTAATATTATAAGGGTTAAGCTGTTAAATAAAACATCTGCAGAGTGTAACAAGGGTTTTATCCGATTAATTGCCTGAATAATTATTAGCTGCGGCGCCGAACGTGCCGATGTGAAAAGGCCGAAGGAGTGCGAATACTTTAGTAAGTGACTCCAAATGCCGCACGTCTCAAATCAGGTGACGTTCAAAGATCAGAAGTTGTGCCTGATGACTTCCCACCTTGAAAGCTGTAAAGGCCACGCTCAGGAGCGGATGAAGCAGCTGCACACGGTGATGCAGAGGATGAAAGACGCTCCTGATGACGTCACCGTCCTGTTTGGAGGGGACACGAATCTGAGGGACACCGAGGTCAGCGTTTCCTCGCGGCGCCGAGTCGACTTGTGCTTCGACGTACGTTACAAATCCCTCTTTGCTCTGGGCTCTTCAGGTGGCCAAAGTGGGCCTACCGTCTGCCGTCTGCGACGTGTGGGAGCGACTGGGCAAGCAGGAGCACTGCCGCTACACGTGGGACACCAAGGCCAACAGCAACAAGACCGTTCCCTTCGTCAGCCGCTGCCGCTTCGACCGCGTCTACCTCCGGCCGGCGTCCAAGGAAGAAGTGCCGCGCCTGGCCCCGGATCACATGGCCCTGATCGGACTAGAGAAGCTGGACTGTGGCCGCTACACGAGCGATCACTGGGGCCTTTACTGCAGCTTCACCGCAGGGTAGAAACGCTCGAAACAGCTGGAAGCGTTTTAGCGAACATCTGCTGCTCCGTTTGGCAGTTTTTATCAGCCAAACTGTCTTTGAAAACAGGCCCGAGTTGACGTTTGTTGCTTGTTAATGTTAGATCCTAATTTTTTTTTTTTTTTTTATCTCCATGCAGTTTTAAGATAGAGTTAATAAAAACATTCGTCCTGTTTGGAATTTCATGCAATACCGCTGTGAGGTGAGAAGGCAGCCCGGATCCTTTCACAGGCTCCTGTCTGAATGATGAAGGTGACTGCAACAAGTTTTTCTCTTCACACAACAAAAAAAAAAACAACTAATAAATGTATATTTTGTTCTTACCAAACACATTGTGCGAGTTTCCAGACATAAGTGGTGTTTGCATGTTGCCACTAGAGGGCAGTATTAAGTCACAGTGCTGTTTAAAAGCAGTGCTACTGTCCTAGAAAATTGGAAACCTTTAGTGGTGGAGGCCTTTAGCTTAAACACTAAACATCTGTGCTCAAACTGAGAAAGAAAATATTTAGTCAGAAAGAAGATGTTTTAACTGAGAACCACAGAGTTTGGAAATATCAAAGGTGACCTGGATAAATACAGAATGTAGTGTTTAAATTAGGTTTCTTTTTTTTTTTTTAGGGAAAATTAACCAAACAAAATGATCTGTTCCGTTAAAACAACTTCTGTCATATTCCACTATTTTTAGACAGCTGAATTCAGTGTCACTGGCTGCACTCGGGTCTCATTACTGGCTCATCTGGAGAATGAAGGAAACTATCCAGTAGAACCTGTCTGACAACGTGAAGTAGGCTCTTTAACGACTTGCTGTAATTGATGGAAATTGTCTCCAACACTCTAGTGTTACGCTGCGTCAAAATGACCTAAAACACGGCAAAAAGGAAGGTCTTTGGATTGGCCTAGTCAAAGACTCGGCTTAAATTTGCACAATGACATTACAATGCAAAATGTTACCAAGTATTTTTGGTCTAGTTTCTGATACGAATAAGACAAACATGGCAAGTAGCTGATATAGGAGCTTGTTTTAAGTCAATAATTCCTTTGTACTGATTAAAAAAACAAAAAAAACAGTGCTTGTTAAAAGTGAAATAATTTGTCAGTGCAACAAAACATTATTTCCATATTATTTGATAAACTGTGTTACTCAGGAAGATAATTTCACTTATAAATAGCACTTTTTCATAAATATTAAGGAATTACTGACTAAACAACCGTCTTTATCATGCTTAAACGTTACTTGTAAGTTAGTTTTGCCTTATTTCAAGTGTTCTGTGATATTTTCACTATCAGCTGGACTGAAAATACTTAAGATTGCATGATCTTGAAGTGTAAAAGGGCAGCAAATGCTCAAAAAGAACCTCCTATATCCCATATGATAATTTATAACCTGAAACATCTGAGAGGAGCAAATCTTTTTTGTCACACTGTATTATTATTATCATCATTATTATTTTAGATCAGAGCCGTCTTGGTCATCCATGGCAGGTTTTTATGACATCCTCTCCATCCGGTCCAAACGTCGATTGCGTTCAGATGATTCTCTGCTGCAGCAGAAGACGGGCTGACATTCGGAGAAGTCACACGCTGAAGTGTTTCCTCCCTGGGAGCCTCATGCCCTCCTCTCTCGTTTGTCTTTCTGGTTTCCTTTGCAAGGACGTCAGCAGGATGAAATCCTGTAACGATCTGTGCGGACGAAAACAGAAGGATCCGCTTTTCTGGTTGGAGATGTTTTCGCGTGAACAATGAATGTTTTTTCCTGCGCATCTCAATGTGCAGACAATGTTTTATTTAAAAAAGAAAAAAGAAGAAGAAAAAAAAAAGCACAGCAGCCAGCTGCAGGTCAGGAGGATTTTCATTAATTAAGGTTAAAAAAAAAAAAAAAGAAGCTTTAACTCAGAGAGGTCAGGAGCAGCTCATATAGGATCCAGCAGCTGTCTGAGCCAAGACACCAGTCATGTGATTTATCCCTCTGCCTGCAGCAGCGTCTTCCTGCCACGGGCCCGAACTTCCTCCTCCACGAATCCACAGCCACTCGCCCCGTAAGGCTTTTCGCCCCGTAAGGCGGCGTGGACGCGCTCCAGCATCATCTCGCTTTCTCCCCTCGGCCTCCTTTTATTATCATTTCACTCCTCGTCCCGTCCAGAACCATCAGTCTCACACATGTATTTCAGGAGCAGAGCCCTCAGTGATGGCTGCGGCTCCTCGCCGGAGCTCCGTCACTACGAATACCCTTGGAATTGCCCCCGACGTGTCCATGTGCTGACTGGGAGCCCCTTGGGACGAGCTTGTCCTTCGGCGTGGTGTTGGGAGGATGATGAGGATGAGGATGATGATGATGGATCTGACTCAGATCTGACCCCAGTCCAGAGAAGATCAGCAGGTCGTGTGAAGAGCCTGAGCTGCAACGACTCGCACAAGGAGGAGAAGCTTTGCTTCTTTGTAAATGTTGGGACTCTTGACTGGGATTTCTCTGGAAAAATCCAGGATCCGAGGTTTCAAATCCCGTCCGATGTCGATCCGAACCGTTAAAAAAAAAACAACCAAATAAATAAATAAACTCATCTCCCTTTTTCTGCATCCGTGTTGTCACTGGAAAGACGAGAGCGAGTTTAAGTGGTTCTCCAGTCCAGGGCGAACCCAACTGCACCCGTCAGAGCTTTACTGCAAAATCACTGTGACAAACTGCCCCAGAAGCCACCGCTATTATTTCTGTTCATGCGGTGCTGCTTGCTGCTCCATCTCTTGAGTCCTGACGGTGATGTTTGCGAGATCAGAAAGAAGCTGAGATTATTTCAGATTCTCTCAGAGCAAAAAAAGTGGAGACGCCTCGTTCAGAGACAAAACAGTAAAACAGTCTAAATTTGAACAAAAAAAGAAAAGAAAACTCCAATAAAATAAAATAAAAAATTTACATTAAAATAAAACACATTTAAATATTAAATTTTTTCTTTGTTATACCACATATATCTATATTTAAATACATTATACTGAAAATATAGTTCATTGCAGTACATGAAATTAACTTAATAAAACTGTTAATAAATATGTGCAATGGAAATATAGCTATAACAACAAAAAAAAATGTAATTTCTGATTTTAGCAAAGTGAGAAAAAACAGTTATGACCTATCGATTTATTGCCTTGTGCCTCTTGGACTGAGCTGCGTGTTTAAGACGAAGATAACGATTTAACTGCATGCTGCTCTTCAAACTTCAGCTCTGCTGAAACCTGGCCGTCGGTTTTACGTGCCATAAAAAGAGAAAAGCAAAGAAGGAAAACGCATGTAACAAAGTCTGTCAAGTTTTATTTTCCTCTTTCATAAATAACACTGAACAAGCTTTGTACAGTGATAAATACTATTTTTATACACTGTAAAACCCTCTGTATTAAAAAATACAGCATATGTGTAATGCACTTGATACAGAAGGGGAAGTATTGCATTCCATAGCACCGGACCGGACTGGACCGGACCGGACCGGACCGGACCCTCCTCTCGACCTTCCAGTCCCCCCAGCTGCTCTGCAGAGTCAGGTCCTCTGTGGTTCTCTATGAAACATACTTCCCTCAGGAATCAGTTGTTGCATAACTAGATCTAAGTTAAGTAGAGCCCAGCTAGGAAGAACAAAAGCTTTTTCTCAAAAAAGAAAAAAAAAAACAAACCTCCACACAATCTTCTCAAGTCCCAGCTGAGAGAGACTCTGTACGGTAATCGTTCTTGACTCGCGTCTTTTATCGTTTTGGGGAACGCGACACGTTCTCGCCATGCTTTTTCTGACAAACCGGCGTGAAGAAATATCCTACCAGACCGAGAGGTTTGAAGATGTTCATGCAACAGCAGTGAGAAGCGAAATCGTTTGCAGGTGATGGAATAGTTTCTCCCGAAAGCAACAAACGCTCACGCTTTTGTTCCTCAACAGAACATCAGAGGCAGCAGGAGGTAAAAAGGCAGGTTGAACACAAACGAGTCAAACACAAGTCAACTGACCACTCGAGACGCGACGTTTGAAACGGAGCAGCTCCAGGTTCGCTTGGCTCAACATATCACACATATATCACACATATACGCTTTTTATTCCCTTGGTTGTTGGGTTTTTGTTGTTTTTGTTTTTTTTTTGTCGTTTTTGCTTTTTAGTGTCAAATATTATTGCTAAATTCCAACGGGAGGGAAATTCCAACAAACATCTCACAAAAACGGAGAAATAAAGAGTTTTTCAGAAGATGGAATGTGTTTTTGGACAAACATCAATTCTGGATTTCAGCAGAAACAAAACAACAACAAAAAATTAAATTAAATAGACAGACGGGGGGGGCAGAAAAGAACAGGTTTCCTGAAAAACAAGATGGATGTTTTAGACAGAAGCCCTTATTATTCCTCAACCAGACTTTGTCTGAGGAGCAGCATCGTAAGAAATGTAAAAACGAACCACAGAATCACATTCATCATGTAGAGTCCACGTTGTGTTTGATTGTCAGCTTCTGAGACTTTCAACCAACCAAACCCGTCCAAAGTCAAACGCGTCTTTTATGAAAATATCGCCGGCCGGCTTCAGCGGGCCAAGCGAAGAAATCTCCGGCCATCAGAACCTTGTTCATCGACTCAAAAGTAGGTAAATAAAGTAGTTCATCTATGGCACAGAAAAATAAAAGGCTCTATTTTTTGCTTTTCTTTCATTCTATAAAAGAAACGAAGCTGACTCGGGTTTGGGTTACTTTGCGATTAGTTTGGTTTCAGCACTGAATGCAACATTCATACTCTTCCGTTAATCTTTTGTGATCTATTGCACGGGTTTGTGAACGTCAGAGGAGAAAAAAAAAAAAAAAGTATTTACAGGTGCAGCTCGAGAAATTCAAATATCTTCGAAAAGTTCGTCTAAGTAATTCGGCCCAAAGTAAAACTCAGGTGTGGGTGTGTAACACACAGAGGGTATATTTCAAGTATTTGTGAGCTTACGGCTAATAAAAATGCAAAGTTCAGTCACTCCTTAAACTAAAATTTTATGTAAGACTTACAAACAAATTCTCTCTTTTCTTTTTTCTTTTTTTTTTAATTTAATGCAGAAATTATACGGCCCATCCTGCTACAGAGAAGCAGGCCAAGTTGATAGAGAGCTGAGTCCAAGAATAAGTAAAGGAAAGTTTAGTGGAAGGAAAATCCGTGGTAGAAAAAGGTGCACAAGCAACAGGAAGATACACAGCCTTAGGAGGATTTTAAAGCAAGGCCCATTCTTGAGTTTGAACATATATTAAAAAAAAAAAAAGAAAAAATAGAAATATTAACCTACCAAAAGGTATGTTACTTCTAAACTGTGGCTCCGTTTGGCTGAGTTACTTCATTGAATTGGTGGCATGAAGGTAAATCAAGCTTTTGCTGACCAATCAAGCTCAGTGGCTTCATGGCTATTAGTCCAGAGTTTGGTACTTTTAATCCAAAATGATTGTTTTACCACCACACATTTTCCTTCCACTCAACTTTCCCGTAATATGCTTGGCTACAGCACTTTGCGAGGATCTGGGTTCTTTAGGAGCGATCCATTTATGCAGAGTCTTTTCCACATCATGGCAAAACAGAACATTTCTGTGTTGAAAATCCCCTTTTTGACTCCTCAAATGTAAATTCGGTAAATTTCTCGTAAACTGAATCTGAAGAATTCATTAGCTGTAAGCCATAATAACAAAAATAAACACTTGAAATATAACACGAGGCGTGAAAATTCCTTTGTTAATTTAATTACTGGAATGCATTATTTCTTTAAATGTTTTTCCAATTTTCCTTTTTTTTTTTTTTTTAATTTATTTTCCCAAATCGCACAGTCAAAAGTAAAATCAAACCCTAGGATTTTCCAGGAAAACGTGACTCGATGCTTCCGACGCAGGAATCACTTCCCTGGCTTCATAGCTCACCCTAAACTTCCTGGAGAGGCGTTCCTGAGTGTCCTGCCGCGACAGCTGCTCCTGTTCCAGCAGCCCCGAACGAAACTGGCAAACCAGGCAGAAAGAGCTCGGAGACTTCTCAAAACGAGGGCACTTTAAAAAGAACGAACGGCTAAAGCGAAATTATTCAAAAGTATTTATAATGCCCTTGTTATCGAACCGTGAACGAGCACGGGGTGTAGATAAAGTCACCTGAAATGAAACAGAGCCGCATGAAGGAAAGGTGCATAGGTCGGCAACAGAAAATCGATTCCTTGGTTCTCTAGAAAGCTCCAGATTGCACATTCATGACAACACCAGGCGGCTGGTGAGGTTTGTTCCGCCTCACCTCTGATATTTCTGAAAGTCGTTGTTTCATTGACATCTCCTGTAACAGCAGATAGTAAGAGGTACCGCTAAGAAGTCCAACTAATAAAACACATTAAGGTGACAAACCACAAAAAGGATTTTGTTTCACAGCACCGTTCCTTATCGAAGGGTGCGTGGGTCCCAACATGTCGACGACAGAAACCACAGAACCGAGACGCTTTCAGGGTTTCCCTCCGAATGTGACGTCACGAAAGGATAAATGGTAAACGTTGCCACCAGTACGCTCTGGACTCCAGAACTCAGTGGGCTCCTTCTTTAAGCTGTCCAGTCTTAAAAGCTGAGTCTTCTGGTCCGTGGAGCTAACCAGAGTCACCGGTCGTCACACCACGTTGACGCAGTACCCACTGCTGGCCGTCGCCCTCTTGCTGCAGTACGAGAAGCCGCTGTGATTGGTGGAGGAGCCGTTCATGTGCGATGACTTGAGCTCCATCTGGCAGGCAGCGATGGCAGCGTTCAGCTCAACCTGAGCTCTGTGGACCACGTAGAACATCAGCCCAATGCTGATGATGATCTGTGGAGACGCACAAGCAGCACAAGCTCATTTTTGGGTTTGCGTCATTTTCGGGCGTCTTCAGACCCGAACGTTTCGTTGACTCTGTTCGACTGGGGAACAAACATTGCGACGTTTGCTTACACGTTCAGCTGGGCTGGTTCTCTTGAACTGTGTCAAACCAGTTAAACCCTTTGAAAAACCTATTCCCCTCCTTGCCTGCGGTGGCGCTGCATCAATGAAGGAAACGAAAACCTACTGAGCATAACTTCCTTCTTGGTGAAACGTCAACAAAAATGGAGTGGCGTCAAATTTTAGCAGCTTTTTTTTTTTTTATCTTTCACTAGGTTTGCTTTCATTATATTTACCCAGAATTCCCTGGAATATTTGGTAAGGCAGGAGTATTCCATCAGGTAATGGGTAAGTATGGCGGGTTCGGTTTCCATGTTGTGTAAAACATAGAAAATAAATATGTTTTAATTTTTCAGCTGCTGTGAGAGTCCGACAGAAGCCCACTGCATCCCAACGCGACGCCCCCCCACTGAGCGCTGCACACTGACCTGGCAGAGAACAGACTGCCTGACCCTCAGTAATGATCATAATGATTAATCAGCCCATTTCATAAACTATGACCTGCAGTGACCCAAATGTAACTCTGCAGCCCATGTCATGAGGGAGCATTTAATTAATGTATTTAATGACATAAATGTTGGCCTACTTTACCAGAAAAACAAACATTTGGAGCAAGTATTGTTTTCATCTTTGTTTCTTTGCACTCAAAAAAAAAACTTAACTAAAATAATAGGATATAATTACTTTGTAAAGGTAAATAAACAAACCTGTCTGAGTTTCAGCCATTTCTCTCCTGTCATTTTTGCATTGTTATTTATCGAGCTTACGAAATTTGTATTCTGAGGTAGTTGATTACATGGCACTTTCACAGCACCCAGTTTTGCATACTGTAACCGTAGACAAAAGGTTCCACGCCCGAGCTATAAATACAGTTAACACTGACTCATGTCAAAAATCAGGTCTACCTGCAGCCTCGACATTGAATTCATCCCCACTGCTCGCTGGGCTCCGTTTTCTTTTTTTTTTTTGAAGTCATGTATCGGCTGCTTAATCTCACGATTCGTTTAGTTCACCTAACGATGCGTCATTTCTTTTCATTCATTAGAACTGTTTTACGCTGGCAGACATGCAAGCTGGATTAATCTGATTCATTTAATACCTGTAGTGTGGGATTGTTTTTTTTTTTTATTCAGTTAGGACTGAGTGTAGTGCAGCCATATACATGCATTATGAAAAGCATGCAAATCCAATTGGAATATTTAAGGACATATTTCCAATGGGCTCAATTAAGTTAGAACAAAGGCAGACTCAGCAGCAGGTGCGTTATGGTGCCGAGCCAAATGAAAAAGCAGAGACCGATACTTTTCAAATTTGTTTTGACTTCCAGAAAAAAAATGTGACTTAAAAGTTCAGAGCAACAATTTAAACCTTCACTTCGTGGAGAGGCGTGTGCCACACAAAAATGCTGCACGTCCTTTTGAGGGTGTGGCTCCCTGCCTTCAGGAACAAGCGACACCCGTTTTCTCCACGTGCGTTATTAAACGTTCCCGCAAAGTGCACATTACGCATCATGACACTACGTTTGCTCAACCTTGCTCATACCAGGTATGTTGATGCAGTGTGAAGCTGCTACCAAGGCCAGCCAGTGCTTATCTATTGTTGCACAGGCACAAACCATGCAGATGAAGCTGAATCATACACTGGCCTGTACAAAACCCAACAGTGAGCATGAAATAACTCAGAGGAGCGGGACTGAAAAACATTCTATGAGCTCAAGAGAATAAAGACAGCTGAAACCCAGTTCCCCGTTTTATGTATAAGTCACTCATTATCAATCATAAATTCGGTTACAGCATTTCTCTTACACATTCGAGCAGCTTGATATCATATCTGTCCACCTCACCTGCAGGCTGAACACAAAGTAGCCGCTGATGCTCTGCTCGGCGATGACGTCCTCCATGGTGCGCAGGGTGGTGCCCAGGTACGAGTTGAGGAGCTGCGTGGGCAGCAGACCCACGGAGGAGGCCACCAGGTAGTTTGGCAAGGACACATCTGTGATCTGAAAGCAGAAACAAGAGACTTCACCACACTCAAAAAAGAGAGAGATAAAAAGCACGCCAGCACTGCGGAGCAGAAATGAGAACTGTTTGTATATACAATGTTTTCATGCCATGAATGATCACTTTCAATTTCAAGGAATATAAATGTCTGTTTATTACAGAACCATACCGTCACAAAGAACAACACATTCATTTAGTAGGAAAAAAGCTGCCGCTAAGAAATATGTAGTTGTTGGTACCTCCCACTATTTGCTTAAGTCTAATGAAACAAACTTTTTTTTTTATTTATTGTTTCTAAATGTCTGCTTCTAGAAATCAGAAACTTTATAACAAGCATTAGACATCGTTTGTACACCAGTCATTTGTTTCGGGGGACAATCCAGGAAAAATCCCTTTTCTTTTCAACCGAGACTGTGATCGGATTAGATCGCAGCCAGGATGTCCTGCAGCAGACGCTGCATAATGACGTATGAAGAAAAGCAATGTAAAATGAATTTGTTTTAGCGAGTTTAAACCGAGGACCTGTCTGTGTGTGGAGTTGAAACGAAGGTGCTTTTAATGCAAAACGTGGTTTTAAAAGTGCTTTTGCCAAAAGGAGAAAGACTGAAGCTGCTTCTTATGGATTATTTAGAAAAATCTACTTTTTATTAAGTAAGGGAAACCAATTGTGTCATCAACTGAATATTGATTAGGTCATTTCTAACAGAATGGATCATGTATGGCTTTGATACAGGGTTAGAGAAAGAGTTTGCATCTGCAACATTAGAAATAAGACAAGATCACACAATCAGATTCACTCTCCTGCACTCCAGCAATAAAAAAGCAGAGCTGCATAGTTTCTTCTGATAGCATCTACATCAGATAGCTGCTTAAACTACGCTTTCAGGGTTGCCACAATAGCCTTTAAATCACGTCACAATAAGATAATCAGATCGTGGTTATGCTGGCAAACAAAAGCTAAACAATATGGTGGAGCGTCCAAGCTCTCAACACACGTCAGCACAGATTCCGCCCAGCAATCTCGTTTCTCGTCGCAGCCGCCTAAATATAAACAAACGTCTGTGTTTGTGTCACCCTTGATCCCTTGTTTAAGTGATGACATAAGCCGCGGCGTGACAGCGTGGGCTGCGTGTGGATGCGACCTTGGCTCGGTGTGCACTTTGTCCAGACTGTGGCTGATAGCGGGGCCGGAGGAGGACGCGGCCCGATGCAGCCGGCGCCAAAAAACGTTTTTTCGAGGCGTTCAGATGCAAACGCTGGATCCACCCAAACGTCTCAGCGCAAAGATAAATCCCAAACCGTCTTTCGTTTAAAAATTCCCAGACTTGCTTTTCTGCGGTTCTTAGTTGTTTATGTTCACTTGCGATAAAAAACAGCAAAGGTCAATATTAATGACTGACCTGTGACCGATTTTCTAAAGTGGACAAGCAAATCCTTGGAACAAATCCTGGAAATGCCACAAAAATAGAACAAAAGAAAAACATTTCAACACAAAACTTATTTCATTCAGAGCTCTAGTCCTAAAAACTTTTGATCTGAACTCCTCAAGAATGGATTATATCAACAGAGACTAGGGTACACATTTACTGGGTCCTCCACATGTTTGTAGTCATTTTTGAAAGAAAGAAATGAAGAAGGAAACAAAGAACAAAAGGAAGAAAGGGAGTAGGAAAGGGGGAAAAGGGGAAAAAAAAAAAAAAAAAAGGGGGAAAAAAGGACACAAGGAGGGGAGAAAAAATAAGAGGAAAAGGGAGGACACAAGGATAAAAGGGGAAAAAAAGCAAAGGAACGAGGTAAGAAAATATGAAAGAATAAATAAAATAAACAAGAAAAGAGACACAATCAAGAATGAAAAGAAGGAAGGACGTGAGAAAGAAAAAAATGGATGAGAAGAGGACAGGAAACAAAGGGGACGAGGGACAGACAGAATGACAGACATTATTTACACAGACATAATCTGGAAATACAATTATTCACCATATTTTTTATTTTACATACTTATCCACACCTGAAAAAACAGTTAAATCAATTTCCACAACTTTCCTGACTTATTCAAACAGCGAAGGTGTCAGGAGCTTTTCAAAACATAACTGATGCTTTCTCTTGATACTTTTCACTAAAAGATCTCGACTATGTGCAGCCATGACACATCCAACCAGTAACATGTTTAAAAAAAACAACAACAAAAAAACAGAACCTTTCAGCAGAAATCCTCCCTGACTTTTAAAGTGCCTCTGCCTGCCAGGCGTCTTGCATATATACGCATCGTTGGTATTTTTATAACCGTGCAGACGATCCCCACTGAACCTCCTACTTGCTTCTGTAAGCCTCTACATCAAGATGAGAACCGAGAAATAAAAAAAAAAAAACAACAACAAAAAAAACCCCCTCTCCATCCTGTTTTTGACCTGATTCAATCAGATAAGCAGCTGCGCAGGTCTGACTCTGTGCTCATAAACAAAACTGTAAGTAGGCTAATCTTAACTATAGAAACATGTTAGCAGTTGCAATGCTATCGTTTGTCTAGATGCACACATAACCCCATTTTTTTATTGTACAGATGAGGGTACAAATTAAAGTAATGGGTGTCCTTATTCCATTATTAGCTCATTATGCCAGTTGGATGATGCTCTGGGTAATGAAGCATGCTTAAAACAGCTGATTTTGTCCACTTCGTCTTAGCAAACATTTTTTTTGTTCCCCCCCGAGCTGTCTCATTGTTTTGCTAACTGATGCAGTCTCTGGGTCGTTTTAGGTTACCAACTATAATGTGGCACCAACTACTTCAGCAGAAACGAGCAGGGGGCACGCTGAAATGTAGCCTCGCTCGCAGAAAGTGCCTACCGAGGGCAGAACTCCACCGCGACGAGTCTGCGTGAGCCGAGACGTTGCCACTCATGGCTGCTCGCCCTGCACACTGTCGAGGGGTAATGGTCGTTGGGAAACAGTTAGCAGCTTCGACTTAGTAATGAGCCTCCTGGTGGGGCAAAATTATAACAGGACAGCGAGACTCTGAGGAAGGGCTGAAAGCCCGCTGGACTGGAAGGTGAAAATACTGCCGGGGAAGCAGGTGGAGCAGGGGATTCATCTCATTAACCTTCATCTAGCAGGACCTGATGAAGTCCCTGGTGAAAGCCTCGCTGTGACAACTGTGTGCAGCTGGAAGTAAGAGCTAGTTTCACACAGCTGAGTTTGGGGGTTTTTTTTCATGAGGCGATAAGTCTGGTCCATTCTTTCTGTGCGTCCTCAACACTGTCCTCGCTAAAAAGTCCAATCTAAAGCAGAGGGAGGCAGTATATTGGGACAAATGCAGGACTGTTTGACTCTTTCAAATGGTCTTCTGTATGTTGTAAACATCTTAAAAATGTGTGAAGTAAGTCCTCCAAACATGGAGAATCTATTACATTTCCTCTTGACTATGACAGGATTTTCCCTTTCCCTTTTTGTTGATAAATGCATTATCTGGTGTATGGGTTCGTTTTTAGCTTTCTGCGAGTGAATATATGCACACCAAACCAACTCAGTTTCCATTCTTCTGGACACGTTGATATTAAGCCGGATCTGAATCCACATTTTGCAAACCGGCGCCATATACGGAGGTGAATGTGGTAACCTATAAAGCAAGAGTGTCAAACTCATTTTAGTTTTGGGCCAAATCAAGATCATAAATGCTCTTAAAAGAGTCGGTAGAGCCAGAATGTATTGATAAGACCCATTCACAAACTATTAAAATTTTCAATAAAGTCTTAAAAGTAAATCATATTTAATATCTTTTCAGTCTCCCTAGGATTTCACCATTGTTTTGTGATTTTTTTGCAATACAAATCAAAAGTGTTTGTGGTACCAATTTGGAAATATTTGCGCTTCTTTATGATGGTAAATGCATCTGTTTATTACTCGCTGTGTATAGATGATGGACTGTAATCTGACATCAGTTAATGCTGAGGCAGCTGTTTAGTACAAGAAAGTTTTTGAGGAACATCTGCTATAAACTACGTATTGGTAGAAAAAGTGTAAAGAGTTGTTGATTTTGCATGAATTTAGCTAATAATCCGTAAAAAAACTGGAGGGACTGATTGATATAATTTGGGAGTAAACAGAAAAACTGCACTTTATTTGACTGATGAAACGATATTTAAGCACTTTTAGTGTTCAGTCAGGCCACATAAAAAGCTGTGGTGGGCTGGACGTGGCCCGCAGGCCTCAAGTTTGACACATGTGCTATAAAAAAAATGAAAATGTCATGACAAAGGCTGTTGACAAAGACATTTGTTAAGACACAAAGCCGCGACACCATAACTAAACAAAGGGGCGGTTAAAAATGCAAAGTGGCAACCGACAAATTACCACAACGAGCATTCCAGGAAGCTCTTCTCCATCTTCCAAAATCAACTGACTTGGAAGAAAATGAATAATGCAAACCAGAGTGACAGGAGCCGAGCAACGCAGTGCATAACGTCTGTCCCTTTAACACCTCGCCATCACCTCTGCAGAGCCAAACCCAGGAGTTAATGCAGCGTCCAAGGTTAAAGCGTCACGCGGGTTACTCTGACATGACAGGATACAGAGAGTATCGCAACCGCTCAGCCTTCACATTAAGAAAAACACATAAATCACATGGCATTTTGATCCACTCAGGCAAAAGACAGCCATCTGCTCGATTTCTGTTGATACAATTGCGGCAACGTTCCAGATCAAATCTTAAATGCTCTTTAAAATAAATAATTTAGATTTTTTTTTTTTTGTTTGTTTGCCAATATATCTATGAGCTCACGAGTCGTCTCTAATGTCACTGTAATCAGTGAAATGTGAGATGCTTCTAAAAGATTCCCCGAAGCACAAGGTTTAACGGCTTACTGTGTCTGCAGGTTGGGATGATCTCATGCCAAACCGAAGCTGGAAATATCCAACGCACCAATCCGTAACAATAAAGCAAAGACATTGCTTTATTTAAAGCGCATAAGGGTAGAAATAGTTATTTAATGGCGGCGTGGTATTATGTTTTCCAAACGCTGTATTCACTGCCAACCTGAGATGTGGAATTTTGGAAATCAACAACTTCCACGTTGGTTTAGAGGCTTGGAGCTAAAGCCAAGAGCAAAAAAAATAAATAAATAAGTGAGATTAAATGCAAGAAATATTTCAAAGAAATCAATCATCCAGAAAGCTGAACTGGTTTTGCATCCCCACAATTACAGCTCTTGTGGAAACAGACGTAATATTTCCTTTTTTTTTTCCCCTGCTCCTTCCTTTATACTGTGAGCTATAAATGACTTTCAAGCTCACCAATTTGCATCCACTTTTAAATGTTGTGTGCCCGGGTGGTTGACTGCGAACGTTTTACTACTTCATAAACCAGTAGCAGAGGCTTTTGTACAGTGTTTAAACGCACACCAGCATTCATGTGGATTCTGCTGTACATTTTGACCTTTGCAGTAAGGAACGCTTTCTGAAATAGGCTCACACCGTCGAAACGGCGTAAACGTCCATGGAGCTGTTCCACTGCTAACCATCTGCTCTTATTCGACTCAGCTGAAACGTGAGACAAACATGTCATTCAGTTAACGTGACATTTCTTGGAAAGACAACCCATCTAAAAGCGCCCTGCTGACAATGTGAAACTGGCTTTCCAGGAGAGAGGCTCGTAATTCTAAGAAAAAACTGGAAAACTCTTGAGTTTAAAATGCCTTAGAGTGCTCTTCACGCCCCTTAAGTTACCACATTTTGGTACTTTACAGCCTCGACTTTAATGCGTTTTATGAGGATCTTGTATGACAGTCCAACACAAACGTTGAAGCTAATTACAAAGTGAAAGAAAATTAGATGTTGCATGTATAAAACACGTAGACTCTGATGCCTCCAATAAAATCAAGTGCAACCGATTGCTTTCGGCAAATATTGCCCCAAGTCATTGTTCATGTTGTACTTTGATAAAACTGAAAATAAAAACAGTGAAATTCCTCAATGTGCTAACAGATTTGATAAGGCTTTTACTCTTTACAGGGTAATCGGCGATCATAAATTATTCATGTAAAGTATGAAGGTCGAGGTCTCAGGTGGAGTGTAGAACGGCAGAGGAAAGCAATATCCTGACGCCGTTTAGTTTTATCATTTCGCTTGATCAGACGTCTTTGTCAGAATCAGGTTTACATGTTCAGGGAAAAGTGGTTCGTTGCATCGGCGCGCCGCTGAAATGAGGCAAAAAGTTCCTTTTCTCTGGGGGACGGCCTTAAATTTCCAGCTAATAGACTCTTGTCCGCCTTGAGCACGAAAGCAACATGGAAGTGCCTGAGTTCAATGTCCACTGTTCGCAGTTAAAATAGTAGTAGCTGTTTCTGACTCAGTTCTGGCAAGATTATAATTTCCCCAGAGTGTCAGCTGGCCCAGCAAGAAAGCGTTTCCGTTCTCTTCTCTGCTGAATGAAGAAGGTCGCCGATTTAACAGACAGAACCAGTTACGGGCCGGTTTCTAGAACCGAGGGGTGCCAAGGTCATCAGACGTTGTGTAACGCCGTTTCTATGGTCAGAACCGGTGACCAGAATTCTGTGGCGAGTTTTGATCTCCGGTTCTTGTTGATGCCACAGATTTTCAATTCAGGCATTTTAGCTTTAAGAACTGTTATATAAGAAGATATAAAACCAGCAGTGAAAATGTAAGCCTTCTTGCTGTAAGTGGTCAATTATTTACATTAGAAGCAGAGGCCAAGTTACACTGCGAGTGAGCGAGAGGAGTCACTGTAAAATAGTTTTATCAGTACTATAAAACAAACACGATTATGGACGTGGCATTTCAAAGTGACTAGTTTAGCGTCATAAAATAGGTGACGAATCCAGTTAGCGTTAGAAATACAGCAGGCTTCATGTGTATTTTCCAGATAATACTTGTTCAAAATGCTAATTCCAGCATTTTCCATGACTGACGGGTTGAAAAACTCAAACAAATCACCTTCCCATTATTTCAGCTTTCTGATATATGCTACAACTTTTGCTCTCTCACCCTTAAGCAGCCTGAATGTGTAGTATCCAAACATGTCCTGTAAAGATGTAAAAAAAAAAATACGATAATAATTTAAACACCTCACTACATGGAAAACAGTCAAATTTGAAAGTTATTTTCTCAATTACAACGTCCACACCAAAGAGTTTTGTCGTCTGTACGACTGATAGCGCTTAGATATGAGGCATTCACTGAAAGGAAAAGGATCTGATTTTTGGGATACTCCTACACATTTCTCTTTGACATTATGCCTAGCTCTTCATTCATAAAAGTATTGCGTACTACAGAGAATTAATGCATTTAAATGCAGGTTCAGTGAACAGTGTTTCGCGACAAACTTGCAAATCCTCCAACAACTCAAGTTGAGAATAAAAGCATCTAAAATCTACGTAATGTGGTTAAATACACAAAGAAGCATAAAATATTAACAGTCGGATTAAAAACTGGTAATGACATTGTACCAAATCACACTAATGGTTCAGCAAAAATGAAATGCACTTTCTGTTTGATATTCTGAACTACGGCTACTAGTTTTCTTTAGCTATAAATGCACATTTCTGTTTTTAGTGGCAAAATAGTTTTAGGATTTTTTGTAGGGTTACAGGTGAAATACAATAACATATCTAACTCGGGTTACTCAATGAAGAGTAGAGTCACAAAAATATACAAAACTCTACACAAAAAGCACTTAAAAAATTTGTTTTTATGTCATATCTTTACTGAAGTCTTATATTTGCTTAGAAATATAAGTGTCAACAAATCTAAGCAACTCAAAACCAATTCAGGTTCCCTCTCCAAACGTCTTTGCGCCGCCCACTAAAAGGTTGGCACCCTGGATGGCCGGCCCCTGGAAACATGAGGAAAAAAAAACAAAAACGATTAACTCTGTTTTATACTCACCGAAAAAACTGCATTTTGGAGTCCAAATGGTATGGGGGTGAGTCTTGCTAAGGCAACAATTTTGAGTCCGCTCCCTCCTTCTACTACTCGTATAACAGCACTGAGCTGGTCACTGTTCCCAACTTTATTCAGGACCCAGTCAGACAATAACCGCTTACACACGAGGTGTGCCACAAAGGTCCCTATCAAAACTCCCACCATAACCAGTCCCATGCCCAGGATGAATCCGTAAAGGTAGCCTGCTGCCACATTCAGAACAATGTACCCCCATCCACACGGGAAGGACACAATGATCAAACCAACTATGAAGAGCAAGGCTCCAACAAAGCTGTCCAGGCTCTCCACCCAGAGCAGGAGGTCCTTGAGGTACTGCCGCACCAGCGCGACTGAAGAGAAGCACACAGCGGTCAGGATGCAGGCCAGCAGGGCGCTCTTGAAGCAGAAGGTGGTGATGCAGCACGGGTGTCTGAACTCCCCGCCGCCGCCGCCGCTGAAGGATGTCCCCGCCGTGTCGCTGATAAGCTCGGGGTCTCCATCTGTCTTCCCGGCCCCTCTCTCATCGAACGCGCTGCATATCAGGATGTCTATCTTATCGCAGTCCTCCGCGGCAGTCCTCTGCAGCCAGCGGTTCAGCTGGATCTGCGTCTTGCCCAGCGCGTGCTTCACAAACTTGGCGAAGAGCTGCACCGTCGTGACCCCTGACATGTTGCGTCCCCCCGCCTCCCTCAAATCACCTGTGGGGGACCAGCAGCAGTGGGGCTCAGGTGACAGCTGGGGTTGTGGCCGGTGTGTTATTAAATCCAGCCTAAAAGGATTTAGGCGAAGAGTTCAGCAGTAGTGCCGCACAGCTGTGCTGCTCTCACACCAACTGCCATTACAAGGGTCGGGCTTTCGTCCGTCAGTGTTTATCTTGGGTAAACTAGCTGGGCGATATGCCAGTCCAGTGACTCTAAACAGCAAGTTTGACTGCGTCTGCGTCCGACACTCGCCATGTTCAGAGTCGCCATCCCTCGGCTCCGGGTAAAATCGAGTTATAAAGGGGGAGAGCGGACGAAGCTGGACGAACTTTTCGACACTTCGCCAGCTTTCCCATCCAGCCAGCCAGCCAACACGGAGACAGGCGCAAATCACTGCGGGGCTAACTTACTGCCACCGTTAGCTAACCAAAACGGCTGGTGGATAAAGTCCAACCTTTGCATTTCAGAGATAAAACCACAGGATCCGCAGTCTGAACGAAAAATCGAAGCCTGTTCAAGAGACATAAAAAAAAAAACCCGTTTGTCCTTTCCGCTGCCAGCGGCTCAACCGTTTGTTTGTCCCGTCTCCTTCCCTATACGATGGATGCTGCCGTCGCTGTTACAGCTATTCATACCGACCACTGTTTGTGTCCCAGAATGCCAAGTAATCCCAGCCCCTTCTGAACCAACCACAGAACTGCAAACCGGTATCGCGATGTTCCGCGGAGTTTCAGCACAAGTCTGGCGTTTGTTCAGAGGAGTAGATTGGATTCGTTTCGTAAAAGGATACGTCAGCGCGTCCGCCATGTTGGAAAAGGCAAGTTTACCTCAGAGATCGTTTTAAGGCGGAAATTGAAGTACTCTGAAAATCAGAAGGACTCAGGTTTACTTAAAATTACGTGACAAAACATTATGACTTATAGTAGATTCTAATTAAAATAGCTGCTTTCAATGTGTTACAAAATACTTAAATGCATCTAAACCTTGTGTAATTTACCTCTAAAATATACCAATCCAACACTTTTACTCCTTGTTGCATAAATTAGAAGTTATTTACTTCAGCAGATAATTATTTTAATAAAAAAAAATATCATAATTTAAGGGGTAAATGTGAAAACCTTTATAATATTTTTGAGATGTAAAAATAAAGAAAATGACAAGAATCGTAACAAATATCATTATTATTATTATTATTACTATTATTATTATTATTATTATTATTATTATTATTATTATTAAGTTAAACCTGATTATACAAACACAGAATATGCTTTTCATTTACCTAATTACAAATCAAACTGAACAAAATTTTAGTTCAATAGTTAAGTTGTTTAATTTACTGTACACGCAATGCTTGCTCTGCCAATGCATTCCAATATTATATCTATACAACAGGCAGCTTAGTTAACTTGACCTAAAACTAATGTGCACGTGATTCACAAAAATGCCACTGACAATATGGTGACAGGACTGACGCATGATACGCTTATCTGTTAAATAAATACATAGAACTCCTCCATACACCAAGGCATTTAGGAGTTGCCATGTGGCCTCACAAAGTCATGACTTTCAAATTAAATGTTTTATTTTGACCTTAACAAGGCTGCTCAAAGAAAAAATAAAAAAATAAAAAATACTCTTGCACATCTAAATGAACTGAAGAAGAAAAAAATGTTTACATGAGGGACATGTAAAGCGTCTAGAAAAATGCCTTTTAGTTGATGAATTGATGTTTAAACAACTGTAATTACAAAATTTGCTAGTTAGAGCACATGATACTAAGTTTGTCAATGGATTTTACAAGAAATGTGATTTGCCTATACCCGGCAGTGCGGACTATTTAGTATGCAACACAATTTGAAAACAAATTTCTGGGATTCCTGTTGTATATGGCACACAGTGAGAATGCATTATTTGCTATGCATAAATATAGAAATGGTGAAGATTTGAATATCTTGAACCTTACAAATTGCTTATTTTTTCTGAGCTATTGGTAATATTTCAGTATTCTAAGTTGTTATTATGAAATATTGTCGCTCCTGTGTTTTAAAAAGGTTTTAATCCATTTAAGTAGTTTTTTTTTGTCTTTCCAGAACTCTCCACTAGATGGAAGTGCTGCTTTGTTTTTCCCCAATCAGCTGCTACTTCGTTGAAAAGAAAATGAAAAAAAAAAACAAAAAAAAAAACAATACTCAATATACAACTTAATTATTTTTTGCACATCCTTCCACACTTATCTTCAAAATTACTTTGGTGTTTCTTTAAGCATTGCTAATAACAAGAAAACAAATCTGCTGACTCAAAGTTTGCAAACTCAGGGTTCTAAAATATAAAAACAGTTCAAAGAAAAAGATAAAATGTTACTCAGATGATATTTAAATAAAAATATCTGATCTTGAGAAAGTAAGTGAATAATGCAATTTTCAGTCCGAAGCCACAGTCCGTACTTTCACAAAAAAAGAAATTTAAACCTCAAAGTTTTAAATGTCTATAAGATCACTTTAATATCAAAGCTAAGTTGACCTCTTTTGGGGTATTTGTACCCTCCACAAAAAGCTTGCTGTACATTTCTCTCTTGTCTTGTCATATTTGTGATGCTCATTGGTCTCACATATCTTCTTTATGTTATTATTTAATGTTTCAACCAGTGAAATAATGTGATTTTATTTAGTGAAAGTTTACAAGTATGTGTGCACGTTTTTCAAGTTTGAAACAGCAACAAAAGGTTCTCACTTTCCTTCAGCTTAGAATCAAGCCTGGGAAAATAAGACAGCAATAGGCAGCAGCAAACATTTCAAAGTAAAAGCATCACGAATGACAAACGTGTTGATGTTTGAAGGCATATACATAGGAGAAAATGATGTACTAACTTCCGATACAAAATCGTGGCTCAGGATGGAGCCAAAACGAGCAAACGGAGGCGTTTTTGTTCTAAAACAGCATGAACTAAATATTAAACTGACACACCGTTATCAGGAAACCGTGGCTGCTTCTCTCTGACTTCGCAGCAGCTTTCTTCAGCTGTGGCAGTAATCAGTGGAAAGAGGCACAAGCAGACACATTCCTCTGCAGTTTACATCTGAAGCAGCACTGGGGAGGATGGATTGTTCAGAGGAGCTTCAGTCTGTGTCCGAGGAGCCCTGCACTCAGCTGGAGCTGAAAAAGGGAATGTCCATTTTTATTGATGTAAGTGTCCATTTCATTCATTTTGTACAAAATAAACTCAGACTCGCGGGATCAGCGCTGCTTTTGATCTTTAGTTTAAGTGCGAAACTTTAAAAAGGTTTTTTTTCTTTCTTTTTCTTTTTGCTTGATGCATAAAGAAATTTGTTTTACTTACAGTTTGGACACATTTCACATTTGTTAATGACCTTTTAATGGAGGGTTTCTGCTCCAACACATCAACGGATTTGACAGGACTTACCTTTATTAAGCAATTAATTGAATGATTTCTAAAGGTTTACAATTAATTGAATGATTTCTAAAGGTTTAATTCTATATATATATATATATATATATACCCACACATCAGGGTTCATAAACAAAACCATGGTTTAGATTAATATTCCCTCCTGCCATGGATTTATTGCATTTTATTTGTTTTGTATTTTCAATTTGAAATTGGGGGGGTGTCATTAGCAATTTCACATCGAGATGGTCAGACTTCACTTTGCTTTTATTCTTATTTTTAGTGATTTAAAATTTTTCGACATAATATTGTCTTTACTATTTTTATGTATGCATTTAAAATTATTATTATTATGTTATATGATTAAATTAAATCGCAATACAAATAATAAAATAGCATAATTAATCATTATAGCTGCATGTTGTTCTAATAATATTTTTAAGTATCTAATAACGTTGAAAAATAATGTTCAAAAACACGTTTCTTGCTTTATGACTGTAGTAATAATAATAAGAATAATGAAAACAAGCTTAATAATGATTAAATTAAATACAATGATTAAGTCATGTAATTATTTAATTTTAAATCAAACCACTTAATATCTTTCTAACTTTTAAACAGAAAAATCTTTGCAGATTACTGTTATTGAATATACAGAGCACGACCTCATGAAGAGGAATTAAATATGAAAATCACAGGTGTGTGCAGATAAGAGTGGGAAATCATCTCTAAGGAGCTTCAACATCTTCCTGCCCTTCATCCATCACCTCATTACTCAGAACTCCTTCCTCTCATTTCTCCATGCTTTGATTCACCTGCATCGTCTCCTACAGAAACCTGTCGGCGTCCCTTAGTCTTATGAAGGAAAGTTGGATGCCGATGCAAATAGCTACAAGTTATTTTGGGTGCAAAGCAGCGTTTCAGATGCGTCATGTAGTGTCAAACAGTAAAGAGGCTGGGAAAGAAACCAGAGCTTGCTGTCGGAGGAAATCTGGCAGGCAGGTTTCAAACCTCAGCCTGAGCTGATCTGTTTGGCACAAACTCCGACAACAGCAGTCGCTTAATCCTGGGAGACAGGTTTTTGAAGCGTTTTTACGTCTCTGCCGGTGTGTTTGTGGAGATGACCCACATATTGGAAAAGAAAGTTTTGTTTCAGAGGAATTAAATGACTTGTACTTGCATTTATGGCTTCATTTATTTATATATATAAAAAAAATTCCCTTCTCACCCACCGCGGGTGGTTGTTATCCTCTGAGCTCGGGTCCTCTACCAGAGGCCTGGGAGCTTGAGGGTCCTGCGCAGTATCTTGGCTGTGCCAAGGACTGCACATTTCTGGACTGAGATGTCTGATGTTGTTCCTGGGATCTGTTGTAGCCACTGCTCCAGTTTGGGGGTGACTGCCCGAGGGCCCCTGATGACCACAGGCACCATTGTGGTCTTCACCTTCCAGGCCCTCTCCAGTTCCTCCCTAAGGCCCTGGTATTTCTCCAGTTTCTCGTGCTCCTTTTTCCTGATGTTGCAATCGCTTGGTATTGCTACATCTACCACAACGGCTTTCCTCTGTTGTTTGTCCACTACGACAATGTCTGGTTGGTTCGCCATTACCATTCTGTCTGTCTGGATCTGGAAGTCCCACAGGATCTTAGCTCTGGCATTCTCCACCACCTTTGGGGGGTGTTTCCCACTTTGATCTCGGGGTTTCCAGTCCATATTCTGCACAGATGTTTCTGTACACTATGCCTGCCACTTGGTTATGTCGTTCCATGTACGCTTTTCCTGCCAGTATCTTGCACCCTGCTGTTAGGTGCTGGACTGTCTCAGGGGCCTCCTTTGCACAACCTACACCTTGGGTCTTGTCTGGTGTGGTAGATCTGGGCCTCTATTGCTCTGGGTGTTTAGGGCCTGTTCCTGGGCGGCCATGATGAGGGCCTCTGTGCTGTCCTTGAGTCCAGCTTTTTCCAGCCATTGGTAGGATTTACTGATATCAGCCACTTGGGTTATTTGCTGGTGGTACATCCCATGTAGGGGCTTGTCCTCCCATGATGGTATCTCTGGCACCTCAACCTCCGTTCCCTGTTGTCTGAGACATTCACTGAGCACATTGTCTGTTGAGGCTTTGTCCCTGATGTATTTATGGATCTTAGTTGTTTTCGTCCTGGACAGTGGTGCTCACACTCACTAGTCCTCTGCCTCCTTCCTTGCGGCTCGTGTACAGTCTCAGGGTGCTGGATTTGGGATGGAACCCTCCATGCATTGTTAGTAGCTTTCTAGTCTTAATATCTGTGGCTTTTTATCTCCTCCTTTGGCCAGCTAATTATTCCAGCAGGGTATCTGATTACTGGCAGGGCGTAGCTGTTTATCGCACGGATTTTGTTCTTGCCATTGAGCTGGCTTCTCAGGACTTGCCTTATTCGCTGGAGGTATTTAGCTGTGGCTCCTTTCCTTGTGGCCTCATCGAGGTTGCCATTTGCTTATATATATATATATATATATATATATATATATATATATATATATATATATATATATAAAAATGAAATCCAGCTCCATCTAGATTTCATGTTTGAAATAAAACATGTTCAACATAAGATAAGGTGAAGCAAACAGTGTCCCATAGTAATCTTGATGACTTGTTTTTTCCATACAGATCAATATTTGGAGTCCCTGAACGTTTTTAAAAAGTCTATGTGGCATTACATCCCCAAACTAGTGCATAACTAGGAAATATCCATGAATTATTTTCAAACGATAGATTGGAACAGAATGCCATGAGATGTCCAAAGCTTGGGATGTTTTGTGACATAATCCTGCTTGAAATCTCTCCTCACTTTTCTCCAGGCCTGTCCACTGTGTTCATTTGTCTTCATGATGCAATTGCTGGCTTCATTCAGGTTATTTTACCAATTAGGTGACTTCTTAGCTGCAAAAAATCCAATATCAGGCATTTTAGAAAGCATATGATGTCATAAAATGCAAATTTCTTTTCATTCTTTTGGTAAAAAATGTTTCAGATATTCATAGCAGAAACTCTTGTCAAGATTTGTGCTTTTTTTTTTCACCTTTATTGAAAAACAATAAAATACAGATTTATGGATTTACGATTTACGAAGCGCTTGATTGAGCCTTTTTAGCTGAAAAATAGGTACAAGTGTTAAGCAATATTTTTGAAGGGATTTTTATCATTATGCCAACTTCCAAATTGGACTCTGGTGCCTGAGACATATCCGCTGGGTTTTGATGAGAAAAAAGGAAATCAAAACACGACACATGCAAAGGCATAAGAATCAATCCATCAATCAATCAGTCAATATTTCTATCTGAAGTGATTGTGTTGCAAGTAAAGATTCCTGTCACTACTGCCTATTAGCTGCAAGTTAAATTTGATGTGAATTAAAGGCGGGTGCGGCTATTTTCAGCATGTGATTTGAGCAGTTTGAAGCTGATGTGGTCACTGCCAGCCTCTCTTTCATCTCCAGTGGACTCTGGGACAGCGCGATCAATAATTCAATGACATGCCACTTTTGCAAGTGTGATCAATGATCTTCACTCTCATGCACCCCGGCACACACATCCGCTCTAACTTTGATGAAGTGTCACCTTTTTTTTTTTGACATCCCACTTTTCCCCCCTCTCTCTGGCTGCAGATTTTGCGGAGGGCCGATAAAAACGGTACGTATCCCGGCAGCGAGCGCATGCATGCGGCTGGATGTCGAGTATTAATCCATTGCATCAATCTGATGTGTGAAGGAACAGACGCACTTTCTGAATGAAATTCCAATCATGACTGTCTGCTGATGCTGTTTCCATGGAAACAGGAAACTGACCCCGTCGCTGTTACGGTTCTGTTTCAGAGCACCAACGAAGAGAAAAAGCAGAAATTTTCACAATTTGCAGAGACTTTTGTGATGGTGGCCCTTAAGGCTAGCTGCCTGATTGCTAAAGGAAGAATTTCATTTCATTTGATTTGATGTTTTATGTTTTACATGACTCATTAATGTAAGATACATAGCCTACCTAATGATACACATGGCTTCTTATGAAAATATCAAGGAGCAGAAAATAGATTCCTTATAAATGTTGATAAAAACCCCATTGCAATCCAAAAGATTTATAGCCTTGTTAAATGTCAATAAGGTCTTAGTAAATAAAATAGTGTGTGTGTGTGTGTGTGTGTTAGTTCTAGTGCTAAAAAGGGAATCAACCTTTGATATGTTAATGTCGTTTCCTTTGTTAAACTAAATGTGACTCCCAAACTGAATGCTAAAACAAGTTCGAAAAATGTGGGACAGAGTCACGTTTACCCATGTGTTGCATCACCTCATCTTTAAACCATCAGGAGGACGAATTGCTGTTTTTTTTTTTTTTTTCTCTCTGTGTTTTGTTTCATCAACTGGATGGATATGTTGCTACAGGAGCTGTCTCTATAATTCTGCATTGATGGAGCCTTTTATAGATGTGCAAATGTTGCCCATGCTGTGAGGACTAATGCAGCCTGGTATCACTGGAGAGGCTGGCTTTTAGATGGCACATTGCAAATAAGTCAGATGCTCTCTCTTCTTTTCGGCCTGCAGGCGCAGTATTCATCGTTTCCAAAGAGAGCTGCAGATTTTTATTTGTGAGACGAGAGGCCGATTTTTTTTGCACTTCACCTCCATTAACCCCAAAATGGTCCCAGAGAGTTTGGATGAGCTTCTGGGCCATTTTTGAGCATTCGTTGCTTTTTCTTTGTAATTGTTTGTCCTAAATCTTGTATGTATGAATAGATACGTTTGTTATCAGCTTAAATTATTTTTTACATCAGCAGAAACACTGTCAGGTCAAGCATTTCTTTTAGAAATGATTTGATTTCTCTTTTATGTTGATGTGCCACATGTATGTCATAAAAAGCAACCCATCTGGCATAGACTGTATGAATTTGATAAAATATTTAGAAGGTTTTGTTTTGTTTTGTCCCCAAGGATCATGTTTTACGTTGACAGTAATGTGCACATAAACAAGAAGAGTAAATAGAGCAAAAGGTTATTTAAAGATTAATAAAGGGAGATATTTGTGGTTGAAAGATGAAACTTTGTCCACATGACGACGTTTAATGAAATACAAATGTGCCTGAAAGGTTTTTTCAGGGTGGTTTAAAAGGATTCATTAGAATTGGACATGTTATTTAAAAAAAAAATTTTTTTTAAATGAATATATTTTTTCTGAGTTAAATATGAGCAGAAGATCTGAATTATAGGATCATTCTGGACAAAAACCTCTTGGAGATTTTAAAACAATTGAGAAATAGTCAGAGCTTTGACGTGCTCTAACGCTACTTGTGTGTTTAGAATGGCCTAGTCAAAGATCAGACCTAAATCTGTTCCAGGATCTGTGACAAATCTTGAGAAAATAATGTTACTTTAAATATAATTCTCCAATGACAGAGTACTCGATATTTAGCAAAGCAGAAAAATGTCTGTCTCCAGATGTTCAAAGAATAAAGTTTGGCCTTAAATTGACCCTAATTGCACTGGAGGTTGGTTCTGCAGAGTATTCAGGTCAGAATACTTCTGCCGGGAACTGTACTCCATGCAAGGCTTTGAAACACTGTGTACAAAAGGGGGAAAAAAATATCTACAATGGTCTGGGAATTTGTTTGAACCCCGGGGCCTCGGAAGCCATTCAGAAAGCAACTCTTTCTTTCAATTTCACATCTGAAGAAGGCAAAAAAAAAAAAAAAAAGCTCAGAAATTGTTCACAGACGTACTCCTGTATCCATTAAATATCCATCCCACGCTGTAAAAGCTTTGAGGCCGTCCTGCATGTTTGTTTTTAGCGTTGCACAAAAAAAAACCAAAAAAAAAAAACCAGCACACGCGCCAAGACTTCAAAGCTTCGCTATCTGAGCTCATGGACAGTGAGTCACTTTACGTTGCGTTTCTGTGCAAGTGGCTTTTCCTTGTGGTATCTATGGCAACGCAACACTCGTACTCAACGTCAGATCTGTGGCAGATCAGCAGTGAACAGTTAAAGATCACCCACCTTCGGTCCACACAGACGGGCAGAACCAGCCGGAGGCGAAACGTCTGCGTTTTGATATTCAGGTTCTTCCCTGCAAACTCCTGTTTATCCTTTGCTCATAAATCTTTCATATTGCTTTATTCTTTTCATAATTGCTGAGCCTCGGCGCATAAAAGTGACTGATTGTTGTGAGATTGCTATCACATTAGTTTAATGGAAAAACTCGTGACGACCCCACACAGACAAAATGTTATTTGTGGGGATAATAAAAACAAGAGCATCAATTTCTGTTCGGTTGGATTGCACCTGAAGTGTCACAAAGAGCAATGAGGGGCTTGACGCATTTATTGCAACTCCTCGGCGTTATTTCATAGTTTGGCAAATCTCAACTAAGTCTGTAGGTGTTTTTTTCAGAATAAAGTTAAAATGAGCTATTAAGATGATTTTATGTGACAGGAGAACATTGTTCCTGTTAATTATTACGACCACTACAAAACCCTCACCTGGATAAGATTTGTCCATGAATCCTAATCTTCATTTCCCCCTCAGATGATGGGAAGCTGTCCTTTGATGAATTCAAATCCTACTTCTCTGACGGAGTCCTGACAGCCGAGGAGCTGAAGGAGCTTTTCCACACGATTGATACTCATAACACAGAGTGAGTCGAGTAATTGCTTCATTTTGTTTTTCAATTTGTCTAAGCACACAAAGACAGATTTCAGATGTGAACAGGCTGGAAAAATATGAAATTTATGCAAAGAGACACGGACACGATCAAACTCTGATTTCTCTGATGACAAAGGTGTTCGCAGAGTTCCTGGAACATTGACTCATTTCACAAGTTTATAGAAAACTGTGGCTTTGCTTAAACTTTATTCACACAGTTTTATTCCAAATCGCCCAATTTGAAATGGGTCAACTGTCCGGACAATGTGAGGTGAAACTTTTAAGTCCAACTGGATGTCTGTCCAAGTTCTTTTGTCTTTGCAAATTCACAGTAGAGAGAAAGAAGTAAATCTGTGTGATCTTTCATTTTGTATTGATTTTCCCTTTGAAGGCTTGAAACACATGAAAGACTTCTCAACATGAAATGTTATTTTTCCTATCAATAGACTGAAAGGCAAGCGTTGTAAATGTGTGTTTGTAAGAAACTATGCTTATGAAATTGAAGCTAGGAAATACTAAAAACTTTCTGCTTTGTGGTGTTTTTGTAGATACAGTACAAGACTTTTCACTCCTCATAGAGCACATTAGAAAAGTAGCGAACAAGCTGTGGATTTTTAGAAATTGTGCATAAAATGCAAACATATGTTCTGTCAAGTAGCAGCTCTTGTGTTTGTATTTTATGCAATTTCACTCGTTAGTGTCATGAAAACATTAATATTTTGAGAATTTATCATCACAAAGAAGATCAGATTGATGCTTTTGCTACTATAATTGATATCATTCGCCTTCCAGTCATCCTCTCTGTCACAGCTGAGTCTTTTGTTTTAAAATCCATGTTAAACTCAAGGTGAATTTGCCCCAATGTCTCTCAGTTAAAAGGCAGTGAAGTTGTTAGGAACCCATTTAGAGCTCTCAGATTGAGTCCTGTATTGATCAGAGAATGAGTCACCGAGCTTTGACCAGTGGTGTGCAACACCCAAACATTACTCAATACGTCTGTTTTTAAATATATGCCTGGTCTCTTAGAAAACTGCTAATGACCATCTTGATGGTTACGTTTTCATCTGCTGGTTTTGTCGCTACGCTAGCGTTATATCATCCTTTAGTTTATGTGAAATGAAAAAAGGTCACATCAGAAAGAGCTTAACGGTCTGTTATGCAGTTTATTTTCTAACTTCCTCTGTTCCCGGCCAGCCTCCATGTCTCTAAGTGTTTTCTCTTGTTCAGACCGGCTCATCCCTGCAGCTTTTTCCCCAGGTGAAAAACGGCTGCAGCTTCTGTTGAGCAGAGTTTTAAGCCAACCTCCATCTTCAGTTTTTGTCACTGTGAAAAGGAAATGTTTTATAAATCTCAAAAGTATCTGAAGGGCTTGTACAATGACTAAAAGACAGATTGTGTGATTTTGCAATCACCTATGTTTTTAGCTTCCTTTCTTTTTGCACTATTGCTTTCGGATCTCATAAAATTGAGAATTTATGCAAAAAATATAAAAGTTTCTTCCCTTCATGTTGTCTGCACATCATTTATCATCATATCAGTTTTCTAAAAAAAGAGTTTATTAGGTGGGAAATAATTGCCTGTATCGTCTTTCCCTCTGTAATTGTGAAACCCTGCAGATTTTCATGGCATTTAAATATTCCTGTTTTGTCGTCTTTTCACAGCAATGTGGACACGGATGAACTCTGTGGTAAGCTGAAGCTGTACTGTCACTTCACTCTCAGAGAAACACTCAAATCCTTTTCGACGTTGTGATCGCTGTCACCAAATCCCACTGGACATCTGAATAAAACCCTTTGTGCCTGTATTT